>CM033031.1:16573626-17233082 GCA_019207045.1 Branchiostoma floridae x Branchiostoma belcheri
GTTATATATACATGTGCAGTGCAACGCACTCTTAGAAGCGCCGTCTTGCGGACAAAATTATTATAACTTCTATCCCAAGCAGAAGCATTTTGGTCTGGTATCTGTGATGATTCTCGTTGGAAGAGATGCTTCCCACATTGACCAATGGTGAGCATATCAATTTGACGCCTACGGTACCATATATATCAAGTACACATGTCTGCCATTGGTTAAATTTCTCCAATCATATCAACGATAGACATCGCGTTAGCCAATCAACTTCAAGCTTTTCTCCTCGGCATGTCAAATAAAAATCTGCATTTTGCTTTCTGGTCACTAGGGGTCGCTGTGAGACCGTGAGCAATCCTGACGGTGTCGAGAAAAGTCGTCTATGAAACATTTTGTTGTTTTAACCTTCCTGAAGTTTGTTGTTTTAGTGGTACAGATGGTGAATGACATGTCATCCATTCTATTCTAGCTCTGATTTGCGCCTCTCATCGCTTTTGCTGAGTATTCGGAGCTAGAACGATGTCAGGGTTGCGTTAGTTGGGGAGAGGGGCATCAAATCTTGCTAATCATACCAGATACGCATTGACTACTGCAGGCTTTTATTGTTTGTTGTTACCACGGCCTTGAATATTAAGTATTTCCCGCATTTATCCATTAGATACACAAGGCAAATACACCAGGTCCTGTCCTTGTTGCTGAATGATGATGGCTGTTTCTTCGTATCCGAAGATCAATGGTAGGCAGACAAGGTTGATTAGACGACCAGTTTGCCTGGCCTGCACGTGACTTTTTAAGGTGAAGGAGGGGTGTGCACTTCCTTCTCCACCCTCTCGTCTACTGGCGCACTAAGTCCTACAGGGACAGAACTGTTTTGCCACGTAAGACGGCCCCAGCAGATGCAGGTTTATTATTAATTTGGCGTTTCCATCTCCTAGGAGGACTTCCGACCAAGGATGCAAGGGGTTCCTCCTACCCCTGACTCGTGTGTCATGGCGGGTGCGTCATGCCCGAACATGCCCCTATGGCCTGGCACCACAACAAAGACCTGTCACTGCCACTAGCCGCAGCTATGTACTCATTTACACCTGAGTTAGGTGAGGAAAGTCGTGTAAAGTGCCTTTCCCAAGGGCACAAGATCGGTGACACGGCAAGCGGATTTGAACCCGGGACTTCTCGGGCCTGAGACCAACGCGCTCCCGATCGTGCCACGCGGTCCCGCGGTTGTTGCTGAATACCATCCATACAAAGGTACACAAACGAGCCCCTGGTTCTAAACACCATACACTCATGTATGTATGCCTGTCCTTGGTGCTGAACATGCGGCAAACTCCCTTCCTCAATAAACTCCCTTTCCCGGCACAATAGAACATAGCCAACGTTGAAAATCGTGAACCAACGCCCCCCCCCCCCCCCCCCCAAAAAAAAACACAGCCCCTTCCCGAAGAATGCAAGGGACTCTATAAACATCCATCATAACTGTCCCTGTACAGTGCATACGTAGGTTCCTCAACTATATACAGCACAGTAGCTGACATACCGATGGGTGCTAAGATTAGGAGAAAAGGGTCATGATTCTTTAGCGTGCCTTTAAGCTCTGTACTTTTAAGTTTGTGAGGAATGTTTTCTCCGATTGCAGTTTGATTATGAGTATAAAAAACCATAATTTTGTCCTCCCCTCTCCTATTTCCTGGAAGATCTGTCATAAGATTTCAAAACCAACTTATGCCAATTTTATGGATAATACTTAAAAAATAGTCTCTACCAGACTCAGAGTCACTGGAAAAATCGTAAAAATGGTACAAATAGAGGAGTATGCCGGCCAGAGGAATATAGCCGGCTAGGCAACAGTAACGCGACCGCAGATCGCGGATCGCGGATCTCGGATCCTAGGATCGCGAGCTGTTCCCTGGCCGGTTATATTCCTCTCTATTTGTTCCATTTCTACGATTTTCCAGCGATCCGGAGTCTGGTAGAGACTACTTAAAAAGGTGACCAGTATAAAGGAAAGACCATTATAAAAGATATCATGATCAGTTTTATTCCGCATCATTCAATGCACGCAGTGCAACAATATTATTGCCTTTTGACTTCAACTTCTTGTTGTGATTTTCTCATTCTCCTTGATTTCTTGCAGAGTCTGATCGAAGATTTCCACAAACTGGTCGCAAACTTCCTCCGTGTGTTTGAGGGACAGGTAAAGCTTGGTGCCCATGGGGTTGAGGAAGACGCCTCGCTTGAAGAGTCCCACCATCATAGCGCGCCTCCTAGCGGCATTCTCCTGACGTTTCTGCTCGCGATAGTTGTAGACGAGCTTTTCCGTGAACAGAACCTGGGAGAAGGGGACACAAGATTACTTTAACGTTTTGTTTTTCAAATGATAATCTAAGCGAAGACAAAAGCACTTACGTTGAAGACGTCCGCCGATACAGGTAGTACTTAAGCCCCCTTTACAAATAAAGAATTTAGCTCGGCCGAGTTGTCAGCGAGCTCTAAATTACGAGGAGGTATAACCCTGATGCCGACAAAGAAACTCTGCCATTTGTTCGTAGGTATCAGGGTCATGCCTCCTCCTAATTAAGAGCTCGCTGACAACTCGGCCGAGCTAAATTCTTGATTTGTAAAGGGGGCTTAATGACACATAGTAGAATTTGCACGCAAAGCTTTAATTTTTTAGTGATTTCTTCAGGCACAAAAATAGACAAACCTGTGCCAGAGGCCCATCTCCGATGACATGACCAGGAATGTCATTTTTCTCCAAACATTCCTTCATCTTGTTCCTCACGTACCTGCCGATACTACAAGGAGAAGCGTGGAAATGATAAAATCAATATTCTATATTTTATGTAACATCTCTTACGTTGACTAATCATGAGCTTTTAGATGAATTTAAGCAGGATATTAAAGTAACATTACATATATCATTCTTATTTCTGTCAAGAAATTAGACCATGCTAATTTAATCACATGGATGACATACTCTAGGAAATCCAAAACGACTGCGAGCATGCGAATACAAAAGTTTGGCCAAAAAAGTTGCATTCATTATGAAATATAAGTGGTCAGGAAGGTTGAACACACAGAATACTGTATATAGCTAATATTATATGTCGAACAATATAGTCTTCATTTTCATTCTTTCACGTCTTCTTCTTTCACCCTGAAATCGATGATGCCGTTCTATGACGGTCGTATACGTTTACCTTCCTTTTTTTGCAACCCACATCATATCATGATATGTGTGCTCATTTTGCAGCTGCGTTGTACGATTTACAGTATGGCTCAAAACTTCATTTTTCTTTGGAAACGGTCGAAAATTGATCATGATGCGTGCGTAAATGTCATCCATGCAATCAAATTAAATGGCCTTATAACGATATGCCGTACTGGTGCAACTGTTGGTACGTGCCGGTCCTGCGGTATATCTGTAGCGCTGCCAGGGCGGCTGAAGCGCTGATGGTGTTACAGCCTAGAGACGAGGCCGTCCACACGTAGCGCGCGTCTTTCCCGAGAAGATCCTCGTTCACAAGGCTGGAAAGAATCCAAAACATTCGTAACACTTCTTAGCGACAATTTACATCTAAAATGTTTTTTGTAGAAAGTCAAGGACAATGTGCTACAATTTTAGTGACTTATTCTAACAGCGCGACATACAACGAACAAACAGAAGGTAAAGGAAGTCCCATAGCCTTTTTTTGAGGCCGTAAGGGCACGCTACCTGTTTTTATACCTAAGTGGAGTGAGGAAAGTCATATAAAGGGCCTTTCCCAAGGGAACAAGATCGGTGACATTCGAAGTCGTGACCTATAGGTTCTGAGACACACAATCACACAAACAACATGTTTGAATGTATACCAGAGTGAATAACAGAATCAATTGAAATACGAAACATGAATCTCTGAATGTGTTACAGCAGTAGTGTCTAACACTGACCTCATAATATCGGCACGACCTCCAAACACACCGATCGGGTATCCTCCTCCCAGGGCCTTACCATAGCCAACCAGGTCGGGAATCACGCCATAGTATTCCTGTTACAAGTAAAATTGGTTCTATGATTAATATAATTGTTATCTGAAAAAAATAGACTCGTTGTACTTGTTGCCTTGATCGTGGATCGCATGGTGAAGTTTGCGATATCATATCCGATGAATAGTATTTGAACCAAGGCCACAGCAAGCAAATTTTATGGATGACATCCGCGCGCTCATTAATTTTCGCCTGATTTCAGAAAAAAAAAAACAAGATTTTTTTTCTTCTTTGGAGATGGTGAACATGATGAAAAATTACCACAATAAGCAAATATATTGTATTGTAGCCCAATAATTACTTGTAACAGGGAAAATTGTGAGGTACCCAGGACTGTAATAAGTTGTAGAAGTGAAAGTAGTTGAATAGTTGTAAAAGTGACACCAATACGGAAGCCATGAGTGTAGTTAGCAGCTTTGTTAGTAATGCCAGTCTACCACACTTGTGTCACTTTTACTACACCGGTACATGTCTTGAATACATAGATGAATGTTCAGTTGGCTGTGATACCATATTCTGTCTCTTTAATTCTTGTTACAACGGTCATGGTGCTTATTTTGAAAATGTACCCATCTTGTTTTTTTGTACCAATCTTGTTTTTTTTCGCCCTATCGCACTATTTTTGCAGTCTGCAGAGGATGTCATCCATAAAATTTACTTGCTGTGGCCTAAGATGATGATTTCTTTTGAAACTTAAGCAGAAATCACGGGTCGTATTTTTCTGTAAGAAATATTGCTGTTTTGGCATTACCTGGGCGCCACCATACGCCAGCCGGAAGCCTGTCACCACCTCGTCGAAAATCAACAAGACATCATGTTTCTTAGTAAGATCGCGTAACCCTTGCAAAAACCCATCCTGTTAAAACAAAATAAAGGAAATTTAGAACTTGAAAGCTGACTAAAAGAAAAAATAATGAAATATTAGCCTGCCGTGCTCCTAGCGAACCGCCTTACTACGTCACATTTCCAAACCAGGGCCCGGCCGGGCAACTTTCGGGAGCGAAAAGTATTATACAAAAGACACCAAACTGCACAAGACGTAAAGAGATTAGCCGACTCGGTGGACATTGTTTGTGTATATTTTACGTATATATTTATGTTTTTCTTTTCCACAAACATTTGAAATGTGACGTTAGGTGGCCAGCGCTATTACATAAACTTGCCTCTGATACTTGGGAGCGAAATATTGCAACCAAACAAGGGTTGAAAATATAGTGACAAAGTCAAATGAAATAGAGTATAATTTTCAATGGTCAAGGAACAGTAACTTTGACATACCATAGGAGGGGTACATCGGTGCAAAGGCTCAACTATTACAGCGGCTAAGTCTCCCCTGTGCTGTTCCACGATTTCTGTCGTCATACTCAGGTCGTTGTACGGTGCAACAAGGACGTGGTCCTTCACGGAATGTTCTATTCCAGCACTGGAGGGGTCCGGAGTTGGGTAGTCAAGCAGTCCTTTCGGGAATAGACTGGTCACCCCTATTTCGTTTGCACCATGGTATGCTCCTGGTGACATGGAAAATGTTATATGATATGCGGTTACTAAAGTATGATAAATCTCTTTTGGTTTATTTCAAATTTCTTTAACTTAATACATTAGAACTTGTAAGGTGATATCAAGGGAAAAAAGCGAAAGAAACAGAAAAGTTTGTCTTACCTTCGAATTTCAGGACTTTACTCCTGCTAGTGAACGCCCTTGCTAGTCTCTCACAGTACATTATGGCTTCAGTTCCGGAGGAACAAAACCTAATGAACGAAGAACGTTAACACAGGATATAGAAGATTTCTTTACAAATTCAACCAGTATGTAACATTAGTTACTTTGCTTACGTTTCGATGTAAGCAAAGTTAGTACATGGTACTGGTACATGGCTGTGTAAAAGAATTCCTCTATATTCTACCAACCTGATGATATTATTTCGGAAGAAGAACTTTGAGAAATAGGTAATAAAAACCATGGCAATCATGGTACAATAAACCACTTGAACAATCAATAAACAGTGACACATGGTCCGTTTTGAAATTTACATTTTTCAGCTTACTTATTATCTTCTGAAACCGTTCCCACCTGAGGTACTCCACTGCAGGACTCAGCCGTTTGATCTCTTCCGCCAGTTGGAGAGATTTCTCGTTGACGTAAGCGAAGTTGGAGCCGTGAGCGGCTTGTTCCGTCACCGCGGCCACGACTTCTTCTCGGGCGTGACCCACAAGGTTCGTCCCCCATCTTGGGAAAAGATCAGTAACAGCAAGCAGGTTATATAGAGAACATACAACACTCAGGCCTCCTTTCCACCAGCTGTAGACGGCGATCGCATCGCGACCTTGCTTCAACCAATATCGGATTTGTCTAACCCTTCACTTCATAATCATAATACTTGTAAGATTCAAAAACTTCGGACAACAACACGCCTAAAGAGTATTAAAAGAAATAGTTTTTTTTTTTCTAGAAAATTCACATCGAGCGCTCTGTCAAATCGATCAGCTGCAGCGAGTTTGCCGCGTAAATGGAATAAGCTCTATTACTCCATTAGTTTTGCGTTAATTTTTTACTTGAATTACAAATCAATCGGACTTCTTGAAGCCTATCGTTATACTCTCTAAGCAGAGGTTCTGCCCGGCTGTTTAATGACATGTGTTTTCAGGGCCTTCTTTATATTGTTTGACTCATACTGGTAGACATAAAGAAACACAAATATTAGAAAGTCCGATGAAAACGCCTAAGAACACAAAAAAAAAAAAATTAAAAAAGCCAGAGCCGACCCTCTGTTTCAAGAAGTCTTAGAGTAATTTTGCGGTCCTAGGTGACGGTTTAAAGTATTGATAAATAATGAATTCTACTCACCCCATAGAGAAGTCCAAATACCGCTTGCCGTCCACATCCCACACATAGCAGTCTTTTCCTCTGGACAGGACAGTCGTCAGGTCTAAATAAGTTATCACGGAAAAATGAAATTCCAGAAAAAGATTGTTGTATTGTAGTGACAAAGACTTGTATAGTTGTTTTGTTGCTAGAATTTAGTTTGAAAATCTTTCAGAATTAAATCTAAAGCTTGTCTGTGAAAATTAAAGGTGTCATGACGGGATAATGCGATGGGATTGTATGCGGCAATGCACGGTTACCCTTTGGCAGGTTGAATTCTCCGTTCGATCCAGCTGGAAATACGTCAAGAGACCTTTGAGCCGCCTGACCCAGCGTAGAGCCATTGGTCTCTGGATCCATCGTCGCACTTCCGCTCAGTGGGTTATGAATTCTTGACTGGGATGAAGGTGGATGACTATTTGAAGATGGTGAATGAAACTATAAGCTTGTAGCAACCATGAGTAATCGTCTGAGGAACTTGAAAAAAAGTTTTTCAACTTTCCAACTTGCACCTGAACTGCACCTGCAAATCGGTGCCCGCAAACACCTATGTTGTATGACGTCAACCTGACCCCTGGAGACCGCATCCAAGTAAATATAACGTATATCTAGTAGAAATCGCCTCATGCTATTAGATATGCAAAATAAAATTTCTGCAAGATAAAATTCTGACTTTGTATCTCTATACAAATGATAAATAAATGATAAACTAACGTTTTGTGGATTTTGAAAAGAGACTCTGAGAGGTTACTTCTAACTCGTGCTGCTGCGGTGCATAGCGTTACTGAAATGTGAAACTCCCGCGCACAAAGAGAGCGGCCAACAGACGAAATCGAAGATGTGGCCGCTAAATTCCATCCATACATCTTCCACTGTAACCTAGACACTTCTAGGGAAGGTCTAAAAACAGTGTGTCTGATGGACGTCCAGAAAAAGGACATCGTGAGAGGTATTTTGTCAGAAACTTTGAATAATCCTGGTTGCAACCATGTGGTCCCTCCACGCTAGTCCAACTAAACCTTTGGGGAGGGGGGCGGTAGATACTGCAGAGTAGAGTAGAGATCAGCTAGACTCGAGTAGAGAAGAGTAGAGTAGGGCTCTTCTAGCACAGGTAGCAACGTCCACCTTGGAGTTTGCTCGATTCCAACTTTTGTAGATGCCTGTGGACCTTGAACATTGTAGCTCTCTTAATTTGCGTTAGAATTCAAAAATAATGTGTTCCAAAATGATTTTATTCCCTTTCCACCTTGCAGATGAAGCCCATTTTGCAGTGCCAGGGAAACCACCACTCCCCACCGCAAGACGACAGTATGAGAAGAGGGGTTCTCTTCCCACAAGTGAACTGGCAAGGGCAAAACTACCAAGGTACATATTACCCATCTGCTTTTTTCTTACATTTTTGTTCATCGCTCTACTAACGTTACCATGTGTGTGGGCTATGTATACCTATAAATTATATATATATATATTGACAATTTGTATAATGTTATAACTACTGTGAGTGTAAAAACAGTATTAACCTGGAACAAGCTATGGGCTGAAGTAGACCAGTTTAGAACAGGACGAGTGTTAGAAGCGCTGGATGTACAAAATTAAGGACAATACTCTGCTCAATATGTATCAAGAATGTATTACTGTATGTCCTCCTTGTTTAAAAAGAATGTATTACTGTATGTCCTCCCTGTTAAAAAAGAATGTATTACTGTATGTCCTCCCTGTTAAAAACTGTTGTTCTTCCCTCCCTCCCCAGGCCCATCAGCCAGCCCAGACTACAGAAGAACCTGGGAGGAGGTTCCCTGGCTAGACTGAACTTGGACAGGTGATATACAGGCTAGAATTTTAACTAATACTAGTACATGTATTAGTAACCAGAGACTGACGTAGGCCCTAACTAAAGCTGTCAACCGTGTCCTGAGACGAAAAGCGCCAAAAACAAGCTAAGCCTTTACATAAGCTATCAAATTACACAATGCAAAATACCATCTGGATAGATTCTCCAAAGAACCAGACATTTCAGATAGCATTCACTATCTTTCTTCAGTGACTGAGAATGAATCTGAAGACAGGTGTAAGTCTGACCAAGGAGGCCTTATTTAACCTCCTTGGTCTGAGACTCTCTGATTATTTTTGTTAATGCTAAAAATAGCAACAATGGGATTAGTTTGTTGTCGATGATGGTTGACGTAATCATCTCATTTCCCATTTTGTGGGAAAAATGAGGACACAAACAGCTGAGACAACTGTTTCCTCCCTGCATTGGTACAAATCTTTGATTATTTCATTATCAAAATTCAAAACTTTTGAATCAGATAGTTCTCGCTCTAATCCAGTTTTCCAACATTTTCTCAGTAGCAATTAACTTAGAAATCATGTTCATCTTCTTGTCTTTAACAGAGAGAAATCCAGTAGCCTGGTACAGCTGTCAAATCTTAAAACCAAGTAAGTACACTTTGATTATTACCTTTGAAGTTTCTGTAAAATCATCTAACAGTAGAACAATCTTGGTTCTTCTGATACAGTGATAGTGATGACAAATTCCTCTGTCAGTCCACGATGGTTCATGTATTCACCCTACCTGCTGTGTGACATTTAAGAAAAAACTATTGAGATATGCATGGCAGACATGACAGAAATCTTTGACAGTCACAGTAGAACATAAAGTGATAATTTTTTGTAGACTTGACAACTAGGGGTGTGTTATTAAGAATTACACTGCAACATTTCTCCTTTTTTTGCAAGAAAACCCTATATTCGTACATGTGAGACGCTGTAAGTATTACACTGTCAGGTAGCTTTTGTGTCTGTATGTTTTGTTATAGCCTTATTAGGGTTAACCGGCAGTTTGGCGTATCATGCTTATTTTATCAGTGATGCTGATTTTTTTACTAGCCGCATTTTACAGGATGAATATACCTGTAGTAGTACTAGCAGTTGTTTTTGTGAAGGTTTTATGTTCCCAGTTTTGGAGTGACCTTTACTGCAAACTTAAGACCTACAGTGTTTCCATTACTGAACAGTATGGGACTCTAGCACTATCACCATTTTGCCTTACTTCAAAATTAATTCACTGCTAATAGATAGGCATAATGATGCATTTTTCTATGTTATTTCACAGAACATTAAGCTCCAGTAACTTGGCGGCAGTGTCCGACAGTAACCTGTCTGTACAGGAGGCCGCGCCCCTCAGGAGTTACGAGACACCCCACACGGCAGAGGCAGCTACTAAAGTATGCACCTGGAATATACTAGGAGTAACCTCCATCTGTGCTTTTGTTACCCTGGAAACCAGACGTTTGGCCAGGGCCGGCAGAGAATTTGTTTGGCAGCCAAGGCAGGTCTTCAGAAGGATTTGTGATGTAGGGAGAGTTTGCCGGCCTAGCTAGTCAAGCGGACAAACTCTCCCTACATCACAAATCTCCAATGTGCTTATCTAAGGTCCTTGGCTGCCGAACAAGTTTTCCGCTGGCCATGACTAAATGTCTGGTTTCGAATGCATGGTTTTGTCAGCATGAAGACAAATACAAGTATATGTACGTGCACAACAACCTTTTATGAGGATGTATTAAGAAATGGCAAAATAAATCAAAGTAGTTTATTGCATGTAAACCTGTCATGAAGGGAAGTGTTTATGTACGAAGTGACATTTTCACAAAGATAAGCATAGAAAGGCTTCATAATACAGACCACAGGTGAATTATTACAGTGTAATTAATCACAGTTAGCTACCCTCACTAATTCTTCCTCTGCTTTGCTGTAGGTTTATTTTGAACAGTTGGTGAAGCGGTATTTCTACCAGCTCACTGAAGGCTGTGGGAACAAGAAATGCAAGAACAAGTTTTGTCACTCTTGTCCAGGTAAATACCACATGTGACATATAGCCTTACATATTTGATAACATAAGAAACTTTTTATTCATTGTTTTTGGCAATGCCTCGGGGGTGAGCTAAATGGTTATCACCATGGTCCATGTTGTATGCTATGATTTCTATTTGAGGAGCTACTGTACATGATCAGTTCTCATTAAATTTTTTGTCCTTTTTTTTTCTCCAGGACACATTGTTGTACCAAAAGACATGTTAGCAATAATCAGCATAGAGCTTGCCACAAGACAAAGGTAATTTTTTGTGTGTTTCGTGTATATCGTTTGATATTTTCATTACTTTCATCTTTTCTATACAGATTACATACTACAGATTCAAACTTACATACTACTGATTCAAACTTACATACAACAGATTCAAACTTACAATTGCTTTTTGTTTTACAGGCCATACCTCTGTTCCACGAAGAAGTTCTTGGACAGACCACTACCATCAGATGTGTGTATCTTTGTCCTATCTTGATTTTCATGATCAATGTGATAGAAAAATCCTCATCTCAACTGTATTGGTTACATTTTGATCTTAAAATGACAATGACAATTAATGCAATTTCATTTTGATATGGAAAGAAGCAAATGTTGCTAATACATGTAGTAATACTGTTGATATACTTTTTGCTTGCAGATTTTTCAGGTAGAAAAGGGGAGACCAAAGCCATTCCTACACACCATGTTTTCATGCAGTCCTTTCTTAGGACTGTTTAAAGAGACTCCAGAAGAGACAAGTCCACCACACAAGCCATCTAAACCAAGGCTGTTATCCTCCAGCTCTAAAACACTGAACATAGCATCACATTCCAACCTCATGCTAAAAGCTGCTACCTCACTGAACTCAGTGGCAGATTCGAGACAGGTGCATTCGAATCTTAGACAGGAGGTTTTGAGGAGGGGTTCCTTTACTAACTATGATGGCTGGAGTGGTCGAAGGGCTAGCACAGACTGTGTGTTGAATAAGCTCACCCTGGATAAGAATGGGCTGACTGGAAGCAGCAGAGAACTGAGTGGAAGTATGGAGAATATTCTGGGAGGTTCACCCAGAGCATTGTCCATCCACAGGTAAGTTTAAAGCAATATTACAACAGGTTGCTAAAGATTTAACATTATACAAATATTTCATACATTAGAAAATCTTACTCCTCAATTTGGTTTTTAATGTAAGTTCAGAAACCTATGAAACTGATGATTTTGAAAGTTTGCACTTCATTTCTGCTGCTGTCCATGATATTTGACGTAATCATCTGTCTTGCCATATTTGGTAAAGTGGAGACAAAATTAACTGAGACAGCAGTAAAACTAAACTTCATGAAGTATGTATGCTAAGGGTAGCTCAAAACTTTAAAATAGCTTACAGGAAGATGTATTGTGCAAAAGCTAGGTTCATTCAGTGTAATACAACCAGATGCTTCCACACAGCGTGCCTGCAATGCTATTGCACTATGCTTGAAGGGCAGTCATATTGGCTATATAAATACAGATAAACTTAAGATCTTGACTACCAAGTGTTTTGAATTAAGAATTGCTTTGTAACTGCAGATGCTAACTTCATGAACCCATTGTTGCATTGAATATCACTCTAATATCAGAAAAAATGGTATATAACAGCCAGTATTTGTAATCTGAACCTACATCTCAGTAATGGCAGCAGACCAGGGAGCCTGACGTTTGGCCAGAGTGTCCATCCTGAGGAGGGTCTGAACTCCCTGTCCAGTCTGACCACCAGTCCGTCCCGCCTGCTGTCCTCAGCGGAGTGCCTTAGTGACCAGTCCCCAGAGCTAGAGGAGTTTGAGAGGGAGTGTATGCTGGAGATGTCCTCAGATGACATCAGGGAGTTCTCACTCACACATCTCACACTACCCATGCTTCAGGTGGGGACAGTTTGCCTAACTCACACATCTCACACTACCCATGCTTCAGGTGGGGGACAGTTTGCCTAACTCACACATCTCACACTATCCATGCTTCAGGTGGAGTACAGTTTGCCTAACTCACACATCTCACACTATCCATGCTTCAGGTGGAGTACAGTTTGCCTAACTCACACATCTCACACTATCCATGCTTCAGGTGGGGGGCAGTTTGCCTTAGTGAAAGTTAGTTCCTTGATCAGGGCTCGAAATACCACCTGCATATGCAGGTTAGTGCAGGTAAAATTGGAGCTGTGCAGGTATTTTTGGTGTCTACCTGCACCAGGGCTCTAGCCAGCATCCGTTTTTCCGTCAATTGACGGAAATTTGCTGTGTCTGACGGAAAAATTTTCAAACCAATCCGTCAACCTTGACGGACAAAATTTTTTTGGTAGAACTCACTAGAAGGTAGAGGCGGCTTGGGGACGCTGTCCACGGCCGTAAAAGCCACACACTGTTTGTTTTGCTATTGTTATGATTGTTGACAATGTGTGTCGGCGCCCTTTCGCATTCGATAATCTCATTAAAACCTGTTTTTCAAGGTCTCAGTTCAGTCCTTCTAATCAATTTTCGCGGTTTTCGTGACGATTTGAATTGGCTGGCGGAAAAAAATTTCGAGCTGGCTAAAGTCTTGACATGCACCTAACCTGCACTGGTCCATGTACTGGGTTTTATACACAAATGTCCTCTGATGTATGGATATAGGATTGCTATTAGCTGCATTGACTGTTACCACCAAATAAAGTATGAAAGAAAAAATAGCAATGGTTCCAGAACAATTTTAGTATTATCCATACTTCTTAAATTCAGAGTGGTGCAGGTAAAATTTGTCTGGTGCAGGTAATTTTCAATGTTACCTGCACCAGTACAGGTATGCAGAAAAAAGAATTTCGAGCCCTGTTGATACTGTAAATGTTTAAGTTCCTATTGTGGTTGCTGGTAGCAAACTTAAAATCAGTGCAAAAATTATCTTGCCTATGTCATTGTTTTGCTTACTTTAAGACCACAACAAACACCCCACATTCTCCCAGCAGACATAAACTTTTATGCGCTTTTGTCTTTGAATATTGTATATGTATGACAACATTGTGGACATCATAACAAGTGGTTGGTTTGAAGCCTTTGCCAACTGATATTGTGTCCACATAGAACAAGGTACTAGTGGGACGTGCCGACAGCCAGTCAGAAAACTTCGACTGTCTGTGCGATTGTCTCACACATGTTCTTCATTTTCCTTCATTAGTTTAAGTCTGAAGATGGTCGTGGTTCTGTCAAGACCTCAGCACCATCTTATGACTTTCTGTTTTGCAACAGCGACGTACTGAGAGAAACAGTTCTCGATGATGATCCTCACTTTCAACTTTGCTGTATGCAAAGTGTCACAGGGAACCATGTTAAAGCAACTCAGCAAAGATGAACGTTTCAATCTATTGTTCTTGTTCACTTGTCCAGTCATATTGACATTGCTGATAATGATATGGCACTTGCCTAGTCGTGAAAATGCTGCTCTTATATAGAAGGAGTTGTGTTAAATAGCATTGCATTTTATGTGTTGTACCCAGGACACAGTGGACAAGTATAGGGAGCTTGGGGACCCATCCTTCCTGCTCAACACCATCAGAACAGTTTTCACCTCATCACAGGCTCTCAATGATAGCTTCAAGGTGAGGAAATATTTCAGGTCAAATATGAGATTTCCGGTAAACCTTCTAGTTCAGGTAGATTCAGACTGTGAAATACATTTGTAAATGTATCTATTTCTCTGTGTCCAGAATGTTATAAGAAAAGTCAGATTTCAATTGCTGGTTTTTTCCCAGTTCAAAGTTGTTTTTTTTTAGAATTTAAAAAGGATCTGTACCTTCGTTGTGCCTCAATGTTGTCTATGATGTTTGACGTAATCATCTGTCCTGTCATATTTCTCAGACTGGAGACAAAACTAACTGAGACAAGATTGATACTTAATTCAATACCTCTCTCACAATTTAACAGCTTGTTTTTACTACATCTTGATAGTGAAGTAAAATCCACTCTGTATATCCACTTGTTTGAAGCACAACGAGTCTGACTGTGGTGTCAACATTGACCTGGAGTCCCTCAGGAAAGCCTACTATCTACTATGCAACCTGCAACCACAGGTTAGATATTCCCGTTATGAGCTCACATTTTCAGATTAGAGTATGGGAGCAAACTTAAGATGGTGCTCATATTTGTAATTGTTTGAACTTTAAGTTGCTTGACAACTTTAGATGGTGTTCATAGTTGTAATAGTTTGAACTTTAAGTTGCTTGACAACTTTAGATGGTGCTCATAGCCGTAATTTTTTTAACTTTTAAGTTGCTTGACATTTACTTTGGTGTGTTGATTTTAATGTCCATTGTATCGCATTGGACAAAGAATTACAGTATATACAATGAGAATCACCAATGAAATTAAGCATTCTTAAAAGATGTTTTAGAATAATGCATTGTTTTCTTAAAGGAAACCTTCAAGACTGCAATGGCCAATGCCGTAGAAATCCTCCTGTCTTCGTTAAGAGGCACAAGTGTACATCCCAATGAGATAGCACAGGTACATTCATTTGCGTACAAGTTTATGATTTATCTTGTCTTGTAAATTTTTTTAACAAATCTTTTTTGCTTCTGCTGTCTGTGATGTTTGACGTAATCATCTGTCCTGCCATATTTGGTAAACTGGAGACAAAACTAACTGAGACAGCACTGTTATTAAATTCTAAATCAAACCTTTAGCTAATATCTTGAGTAAAACAATGACCATCAATGTAATGGAGGTTTGTACACTTAAGAGTGTATCAGACAAGAAAAAGTTAATTAGAAAGAAAAAAATAAAGACACTTGTTTGTGTTTTCAGCTGATCATTCTGATGGAAAACCCCCTCATGGAGACCAGACCAGCCTTGCTGCACAAGCTGTGCCAGGTAGTTGCCAGCCTCCCCCACACCTCCCGCTCCCAGCTGGCCCGGGCACTCATGAAATACGACAAGGCCAACTTCAGGACCTTCCTGCAGCTGTTCCAGGCTCACCTGGTGCAGTCTCTTCATCCGGACAAAGGGTGGGTTGTCAAGATGCCAGAAATGTACTCATTTGTAGATGACAGAATGTAAATTGGTCATATTTTCATGCTTTTGTTTGCCATCTGCTAGTTGGTTGAGAAATGTTCACTAAAATACAGACAACAGTAATGATAATTGGTTGGTTATGACAGTTTCTTTTATAAAGTTACGATGAAGAAAATGTCTTGACTTATTTTTCATCCACCAAAACAAGAATTCAGACATTTACAGAATGCTAAGATGATAAGGTCACAGATAACTGTGTCAAAATTGCCCTAAGGAAGGTGAATAGTTGCCAAAATGTTGGCATAGGTAAAAGCACTAGGTTGTGTAAAGGTCTTATCCAGTGAGTTAATAGATTGACTGATACATATGTATGTAGTAGATTAATGTCTTGACCATCTCCCCAGTGCTAGGGACCAGATGTTGGACGTTGCCCGGACGTTGTCGGTGTTCCATCTGGCCAACAGTCGTGCTCACAGCTCCAGAGGAAAGGCCATTCTTCCTCTGTGTGACTTCTACTGCCCTGTGCTGGCCAGGTTAGACACAAGTTATTTGATACATCTGTACCATGATTAACTTTTGTCTCTAAACTTTAGTAGTGCAAAAATCACTTCTATCCTTGTTTTGTGTCCTTTTTGTGTCATGGAAGTGAATCACACCTTGTTTTATGATTTTTAGAAAAATGGACTATAAGCACGAGTATGGGAACTGGACAGCTTCAGACCAGAGCTCCATGCTGGACTTCCCTTACCTATTAGACCCTTCGGTAGGTCCAATGTCTGTTGTTCATACAAAAGATGAAAACAACCCCTTTAAATACTTCATAAGGAGCAGTTATATCTAAACCCAAGAGATATTGATCACTTCTTTCAGGTCTGGTGGTTTGCAAAGTTCTTGTTCAATTACTTACTGTTGAGGTACAGGATAGATTTGAAGTGCATAAATGTTCTCTGTATCTTTTCAGTTGAAGGTCCGTATCCTACATTTTGATGCTGTGGTACAGATGAGGAAAGAGTACCAGAAGGCCATCCTACATCAGGCAGTAAGTATACTGTTGTAGACTGATGGAAAGTTTGTATACAATTCAGTAAAGAGACTAGAATGATTCTTTTTATGTCTTTTGTTATTTCCCCCTTTGCTTTTTTGATACTGAACCGAAATTTACAAATTTCAGAGGGTGAACCAAGCTCAGAGATACCTCAACCAACTGAACAAGTGAGTACTTTGTTGGTGTAACTGGAAAGTTTATACATGTAACTAGAAATCAATGTTTTGCTGCTGCTGCTGTCCATGATGTTTGACGTAATCATCTGTCTTGCCATATTTGGTAAAGTGGAGACAAAACTAACTGAGACAGCACTGAGACATCACTGTGTTTAGGTAAAAGAATTTAGGAAAACACTTCTGGCCAAAGCGAGATGGAGGCAAAGATTCTTCATACTTAAATTAAGTATGAAGAATCTTTGCCTCCATCTCGCTTAGCGCTTAGCACTACAAAACTACAGTGTACAGGATTAATAATACTGTACACTGTAGTTTTGTAGTGCTAAACGTCACCCCCACTTCCTTGACTCTGTGAAGTATACACATATCTGTATTTGTTTGGGGGATCACATGAAACATACACCCATCTCCCCCCAGGGAACCATCACTGGAGGATGGTGTCCAGGCGGCCACCTGTCCCTTCCTGGTGCTAGAGATCCGCAGGGAACAGCTGATTCAGGACACGCTGGCCGAGGTGCAGCTCAAGAGGGACCAGCTCAAGAAACCCCTCAAGATCAAGTACATCGGTGGTGGGGAGCAGGTAAGCAAAGTTACTGTCAGGCAGGTGACCTAGTAGCTTCTCTGGTCAATCAGAATTCTATGCTCGTTTAGGTGTCTTGGTGGTCCAGTTTCCTACCATTTTTAGAACAGGGTGTCCAAAGGATGCCTATCTGCATGCGTGGCTAAAAGCCTGCTTTCCACCCTCCTGGGGCCAATTTGATGCTACTGATAACGATTGTGGTCCAAATAGTACATTAGCTGTTCATTGTACTTGTTAAAAAGGACTAGATGGATTCACTGGTATGTGAGACCTGTGGAAACTTGCTTTTTAGTCAACATGATAAATGCATTTCCATTTTCTGTGATGACAGGGCCTGGACATGGGTGGTCTGCAGAAGGAGTTTTTCCAGATGATCACAGAGTCAGTGTTCGACCCCAACTATGGCATGTTTGTCTACCTGGAGGAGAGCAGGAGCCTTTGGATAAATGGTGAGCAAAACATCAGGCAGTTTCAGGTACAGTAGAAGCCAGTTAATTGCGCAATGGATAACCGCATACTTCTGTTAATTGCACATCATCCCAAAATCCCAAACCAGTGCGGTCCAGCTGGATAATTCTGCATTATTGCACCATCCAAATAATTGCGCCATCCGAATAATTGCACGAAATATGCTGGCAAATAGGGTGTAGAAATAAATGGCTTCTGCTGTATAAGTGTTATCAAGGGATAACAATGGAGGTCTGAAACTGTTTAAGTTGGTAAAAGGTACATGTACATGTAGTCCCATAGCCTGTTTAAGGCTGCAGTGGCAGAGGGTTGTTATCTACAGTGTCTAGGCACATCCCTCTCTTTCGACCTCCTTTTAACCGCAACCAAAGTCAGGAACCCATTTTTACGCCTGGGTGGAGTGAGGAAAGTCACATGAAGTGCCCTTCCCAAGACATACTGTCTAGCTAGGAATGTACCTAGTACCTCATGACCTCTCAATCCCTTGCCTGCTAGTCTAGCCACTCGGTCATTTAGTGCCATTCGTTGATACAATTAGATACAGGATGCTCTGAAGCTTTAGACTGAGACTACAAACTCAATATCTTTCTTTCTTCTTGAAGGTGAATCGCCTGAGTCAGATGGAGAGTTTGAGCTGGTGGGTATCATCCTGGGGTTAGCCATCTACAATGGTGTAATCCTGGATGTGCATTTCCCCATGACTGTGTACAAAAAACTCCAGGGGGAGACTCTGGAGCTTGCTGACCTCCAGGACATCCAGCCGACCCTGGCCAGTGGACTCCAGGAACTGTTGGACTATGAGGGAGATGTTGAGATGGACCTGTGCTACACTTTTCAGGTTAGATTTTAGACTTCCTTCTTTTCATTAGTGGCAGTACGAGACTTTCTTTCAACACCACAAAACAGTGGCTTTTATTTGAAATGCAGTCAATTTATCTCAGATCTCTTGACATCTAACAGATGTTTACATAACTTTGTATATCATATTGTTCCAAACAGGTTTCCTATGAGTCCTTTGGCCATGTGAAGACAGTTGATCTAATAGAGAATGGATCTGAGGTTCCAGTCAACAACAAGGTGCATACATTATACAGTATAGCCATGTTGGAATTGTTGAAAGGTTATCTATTTTTCCTTTGCAGTTCTATCATGTATTGCATTTGTTTTAAAGCTGGTTTGTGTTTTGCGTTTGCAACCATAGAACCGAGGAGAGTTTGTACGTCGTTATGTCAACTTCTTGCTTGTGGACAGTGTGGAGAGACAGTTTGAGGTTAGTCCATGACTGTGTTTTGTTGTTTGAATGTCTTCAATGTCACTTTTGAGGTGAATGTCACTTTTATAACATGTGTTGAGATTCCTGGTGTATATGTTGAAAATTTGCCAAATAGCAATACACTATGTCACTGACGAAAGATAGCGATGTTATCTGAAACATTTGACCGTTTCCAAATTCATGTCCAGTGGTTGCTTTTCTTGTATCAAGTATTTCAACAATAGAATCTTTATGCTGTGTTTGTTTTGCAGGCCTTTTCGCGAGGCTTCCACATGGTGTGTGGAGGAAGGGTGCTGACACTGTTCCGAGCAGAGGAGATAGAGCTGCTCATCTGTGGCAGTACTGAACTGGTACGACAACTGACAATAGTATTTACAATACTGGTTAAGTGTCAATGTAAAGAGTAGACCACTAAAAGGGTAGAAATGCAAAATAACAATTGATGGACATGCATCCACTCTCTCATCAGTCTGACTACATATTGACATTCTTTTATTGGTTAGATAAAATAACTGTGATGGAAAGTCAGGATCAGTCCATACTACAGTAAACCATTGAGAGGACCTTTCCTAGATGATATGAAGGCTTGCTGCCCCCCTTAGTTTAGATAGACAAGTTAGAAGTAGAATGTTTCTTACGAAAGTTTTGCTAAGGCATGATATCATTTTCTTACAGGATTTTGATGGGCTGGAAGCATCTGCAGTGTACGAAGATGGGTACTCAAAGTAAGAACATAACATTTCCACAACAATTTTTCTCATTGCGTATGTCTGGTTGGATGTTCGACACTCAAAATTTGCAGTATCTGTTTCTTCAGTCTCTCTTGTCATTTACTAACCTACCACATTAATGATTGGACTTTTTGTCCACAGGGACCACAAGACTGTCCGAGCCTTGTGGTCAGTGGTGAGGTCACTGTCACACAAGCACAAGAAAATGCTGCTCATGTTCATCACAGGGAGTGACAGGGTAAGACTTACAACTTGGTTGAAACTCTTCAAAACAAGTGAAGTCATCATCTTAGATTTTTGAAGACATTTTTGTTGTTTAAGAGGGGCTTGTAGAAAGCACTGTCAAACTGAACTTGTAGAAAGCATTGTCAAACTGAACTTGTAGAAAGCACTGTCAAATTACAAATCCTTGAGTCTTTACAGAAGCCAAATGGTTGAAATGTGTCTTTGTCCCTTCATCCATGTAGGTCCCACTAAAAGGCCTGGCCACCCTAAGGATCACTGTCCAGAGACATGGACCAGATTCAGAAAGGTAAAACAAGAGGCAGCACATGTGGGGCTGTAAGAATCCTTTGCATTAAGCAGAAAGGGGGGAAAACATATCAGTGCTGACAACCTCCAAAGCTTTGATATGTTGTTGGTAGATTTTAGAATATTTTTTTTTTTCAGACTTCGTTCAAGAACAGATCTTTTACATGCTGTACAACCTATATGAATCTGGACTGTATTGTGGATTGCTGTATTACTAATATCTTAGAGTAAGTTAGAGTTGCTTAGAGGAGATCATACTAATTTGTGTATATCTCAATCCACCCAGACTTCCCACAGCCATGACCTGTTTCAACACCCTCCTCCTGCCTTCCTACAAGGATGTAGACAAACTGAAGAACAGACTTCTCACTGCTATAGAGAACTGTAAAGGATTCGGTCTAACATGAGTCCATATCTTAACATACAAATATGCAAACATTACGCTATAAGAATTCAAATAGGTTCAAATACAATTTTGTATAACATCCAAACAGTATTGTTGCTTTTTTTTGTGTTTAAGTATGTTGGGTATCTATCTCAAGAAGGTATATGCAGTGCACTGTATTATTCTAAGGATTGCTAGAAATTATTTCTGTTGGCAATTTGCTGCTGTTTTTCCACTGATATTAGTGGTTTAAGTATTTGAAAGTTGAATATACGTGTATTTATTCTCTACAAGTTTGTGTAACACATTCCAAGTGTATGAGGAGTATGATGTATTTGACAAAGAAATTGCTGCTATATCCATTTCCAGTGTTTGTATTGTTTATGCTGTAACAATAACTCATTGTTACCACCACCACCATGTTTCAGTGTTGAAGAATTGTTTGTGTGGGTGAATTGAGTATTGAGGCAAATATAGGTCAAGGACTATACAATACCTAATAGAAGGTATTATCTTTTCAGGTTTGGAAGTTTTGATTGATCCCAAAAAGTATGAAAATATTTCCCAACATTATCAGTTATCTGCATAGATTGGTCTGTATCATATATTCTCAAATTATTTTATTTTTGTACTTTTATACTAGATACAATTTACGTGACAATGTTGACATTATTAAATACCATTTTGTTGATTGATTCAATCTTGGTTTGTGCAGTGAAAAAATAAACTTTTCTTCAAGAGTTTTTATTTGTTGTGTCTTCAATATAATGTTACTAACGTTAACGTTAGTATGTGTTACTTATATGAATCAGTAATGAATGTGTGTTTATTAGACGAGTCGACAGGGATGGCATACGTATCTTGAGTAGGGGTTTCAAGGTTATAATTGTGAGGGTGTCCACCTATCAATGTCAATTGACTAGATAGATGGACACATACAGTGTGTTAGTTGGGGTTTTAGTGCCTAACGTTAGGAGGTTAAAAAGGTTAACTGTCCAGAGGCATTTTTTAGATGTATAAAAAATCTGAAGTTCCTAAATATGCCTGGTAACTGTATGTTAACCGTTATAAAATTGTGGCCACCCGGTAGCAAGGTACCCATTGATGCGCTGCATTGTACTGTAAACTGGAATGTTTTCAGTGCAGATGACGTGCATTGTTACCATATCAGTCACTATGAACGCCCACTGAGGCGAACTGGGCTGTGACTCCAACGTCTCATGTTTTGTTCCAGTGTTTGCACAAACAATTAACAACTGTTTGAAAAAGACGCATAAGTGTACCTGTATCGGACCCGTATGGTGATAAATCTGATTTTTAAATGTACCAACAATGCCTCTCTTGTATACACACGTACTTTGCACCCAAATCACGACCCGCATTTGTTGTCAACGCAAGAATCTGAGCGCCAGCTGAGGGTATTATTTACAAGTTTCCATGGATACGCCGCACAGGCCTCTGGGTAATAAACATGGCTACCTTTGGAAGAAAGTTTTGAAGAAACCGGATAACCTTGCCGTTGTTTCCTTAGATCTTTGTTGATGCTTGAAGCGATGTAGATGTCTTTGTACTCGGAGACGTACAAGGCATCGAAGGACCCGATGATGGCTGAAACGCGAACTGTAAGGGAGCAGGAGCTCCGTAGGCTGATGGACAATGTGCTCGACAAACACCGGGACGACATCTTGACCATCGCAAGCGGTCACCTCAACCACGACAAACTTTACAGGCCGCCCGAAAGAGCGACGCACCAGCCATGGGTGAGCTCGGGCAAGCCGGGCCTCTCCCTACGGGAACCGAGCGTCATCCCGAGGGGGCAGAAGGCTGTGCGAGTCCAGCGGGAGAAGCTCCGACAAATGTCAGAAACAGCGCGGCAGTTCAGCATGGGCACCGCGGGAAGTTTACCCGCCACCTCCTTGTTCCCTTCGCCTACCGGGGCCCACGCCTCCCGTGGCACCGGTGACAGGAGTCGGACAGTTCTCCCGTCCATCGGGGAAAAGGACAGGAAAGACCAGGAACGCCTTACCCAGTCCTACCCGACTCAAAGCCGACAAACATACATCGATGACAACGTGAGAGTCGAGGAGTTGAACATGCCGGAGATGTTACTCCACTCACCCAGAAGGCCAGCAGAACCCAAAACAAAATCAGAAGACTTCGCACACAAGCTAAGAACTATGAAGGATCGTGCCTTTATGCAGTCGTACCTAGCAGGGATAACTAAGAAGGAGCAGTTCGACAGACTGAAGGAGTTTGAGAGTGATGTGATGAGGATGGGCGATGCTAACGAGAGGAAAGTTTTGACTGGACAGAAAGCAGTGGACCATCACGAGGCCAAGTTAAACGCGGTAAGTTTGGAACTTTTTGAAATTGGCAGTGAAACCACAAAAAGAAAACAATTGCTAATTGAATTCTTCTCCTTTCCAAATCTAATAAACAAATGGGTTGTTATAACTGCCTGTTGTGACTAATCAACTTAAGTGATCTTAAGACATGTCACCCTGATTTGCCTTAATTTTATTGAATTTAAGTGGCATGCAAATAAATCGATGATTGATTTATTGACAAAAATAACATGCAACTCATGCAATACCTCTTCCAGTATGAGAGTCAGAATTTTTTTTTCCAGGATTGTAACAATTGATCCATTCATATCTTTGAAGAAGTACCAATACATGTAATAGTATTGTATTACTTGTAGGGCCATGAATTTGGTGTTATGGTTTGTTCTTTTAAAGATTTATTGTAATGATATCTTTGTCCTTAACCCTGTGCAGTTCCTTGATGAGCTGGATGCGCGAGGTGACTACAACCGTCTTCACCGTCTCCAGGCCCATAGGGAAGTGTTGGATGACTTGTGCGAGGAGTCTCCTGTATTTGGAGACCTACTCAACAAAATCAAGGTGAGTTGCAAGTTTCTCATTGGACAGTGTTGGTGAAATTCATGACAGTTTAAAAATACTAATAGGATGTAGATATGATTAAAACATAGAACATGATTTAATAATATTGATGGCCTGTTAAACTGAAGATAATAAGATTCATAGCAAACATACTTGCCTGGAAAACTGGGCCTTAGGTATGTTGTACATTGTATTTCAATGGGTTACAAAAGGAAAAGGTCACCTGTGTTTTATTAATCATTTCTGTCATCACTGATAAAAGAGTAGATGAACGGTGCACTAAGCATGAAATTGCTGAATAAATTAGATCCCATGCTATATGCTACATTCTAATAAGTGTATTTCCTATGTATTCACAGGAACCACAAAATGCTTTCTATATCACCACTCTTGTATTTCCTACCCCATAGAAAGAGTATGATGCGTACCTGTCCCACCTGCTGGAGTCCCAGAACCTGCAGCCCAGACTGCTGTATGAACACCTGAGCACCAGCTCAGACAAGAGCCCTGTCCCACCAGGGGAGGTGGAGGAGGCCATGCACCAGGTCAGGACACTGGAGCTGCAAGCTAAGGACCTTCTCAGCACCAATGACAGGTCAGTTTACGTAATGTTTGGCCAACCATATATCTCCTTATACACATGTACAGTATATATGGTTGCGGTCATACTTGTCTGGTCACAAATATGCAAAAGAGATTGTTGCAATTTGTGGAATAAGATTCTGATGTATAGTCAGTGTATATGCATTTGCATATTCGTGACTGGACAAATGTGCCTGCAACAGTTTATTATTGAGTTTTATACTCAGGCTAATACGTTTACATGTCTTGAATTTCTATTACAGAACCATACATTTCAGCATACATATCGAGTTATGTTGCTATAGAAGTCCTCTAGTTCTGTGCTGAGACTTTGGGTGTGGTCCATTGCAGTTGAAATTGTGCATACATTCAAAGATATGTTCATTGATGATTGAAAATATCCATCTCCACAGGCTGAGAAATGAACTTCAAGAGGCCAGAGAAAGTCTAGCAGCAGCTGAAGAAGAAGCAAAAGGTAATGTCTGCAATTTATCATTTATCTAACCTCTTCTGTTGCCAACCTGTTCACAAAGAATGAAATGATGATGATGAATGGTTTATTTGGTTAAAAATGTCTCTCAGCCTGTTGGCTGAATTGAGGATTCTCTATGGGGGATCCTCTATACACACACACAATTAAAAATCAAAACGCTTAAGACAGTGTGAATGAAAACTACACCTAAATGATTCTAAAGTTATCAGAGCTCTTTCTGCTTGAAGAAGTCAACCCTTTTCCCCTCCCATGTAGAACCGAAGTCCAAGCTGTTTGTGTTCAAAGAGAGCCCACCGAAGGAGATAGATGAACAGATCAGGGATCTGTATGCAGAGGTTCTGGACAATCTGGATGAGATGGAGGCCATCAGACACAACCTGCAGGAGGAGTTTGTACCTCTTCAGGTCTGTCAGAATCTGGACCATCAGCTCAAGGAGACAGAGGTAAGCATGAACAACTTTAAGGTAAACTTGGTAGATTGAGAAATCTTGTGATATTAGATAGGTGATTGGAGAATGCTGAAATATATTTTCGAGGTTGATGGCAATGAATTCAAGTCTGAGAGATACCACTGAAGTGATTAAGCCCAAGAAAACTGTTTAGATACAGCACCTGTAGCCTGATTAAATCTTGCTTATTGCAGCCCGTCCAACGTCCGGCTAGGGTTAGGGGCCAGTTACAGCCCTAGACAGCAGAGTTTATGTTTAAAAGATTATGGCACCAAGGGTTATGAGTATTTTTATAAAGCACTCTCTAACAGTAATCTTTCATTTTCCAAAAAAAATGTTGTTTCCCTTTCAGATTGACATCCAGAGGATATTAAAACAGAATGAGTACTTGGAGAAGCAAGTGCAGGTAATACTTATTTTGTTCACCCAAAATTAAGCACTAGTAAATTTGTTTCATTTGATGTCTGTCGTTTTTAATTGAATCTGCATAATATATGTATTCATCGATGTATGTGACACAATGTCTTTGCAGGATTTGGAAGATGAGCTAGAGGACCATCTAGAGGGTGCAGAGGTACCACAAAGAGATGCAAGGTGAGATCTTTAAATGTACAAGTCATAGTCCTGTTTTATAGTATCATTTCATCAGCTTGATTTTGCGTGTATACTGTATACAGAATTTCAAGACTTACAGAAATGTTTGTCATTAACAGTCATGATACATGATGATTAGAAACCACAAATACTAGGGTTTACATATTACTTATTTCCTTTCAAGCATATCTATGTAAATAAGTTTACATATTTTCTCTCTGCTTTAGGAAACTGTGGAGGAGCATCAACATAGACAAGGTTCTCAGCCTGAGCAAAATGGAGTATTAGCTGTTAAAACAGCAGATTCTCTACACAAGTCTACAAAATGATGCCAAAAACTTCTACAAAAAGAAATATATATTTTGCTAGCTCATTGCAGAACGTTTGTAAAATTTGGTCTCAAATGTCATTTGTAAAAGACCTTAGGCCATGTTGATTTGTTTATATTGGATAACATTCACGCATCAATCATAATAATCATCCACCTCCTCCTAACAAAAATTGTTATAGACAATATTGTAAATCATACAAAGCATCTGTAAATATTGAAAATTATATAGTAATGTCAAATTCAATTCAAAGTCAGCAGAAAATGCAAAAGAACAAAAATGAGGAATCTTTTGTGCACTGTACCATACTCTATGTGTTGAGTCATTTGTTCAACTTTCTTGACCGCCTAGACTTTATCATAATGAATGCATCTTTTTTGCACACTTACATCAATTTTGAGGTTCAACCGTTCCCAGAGGATGCCATATAATCAAAGAGCCTGAATCAAATCAACATGGCCTTTTATACAGAAGCAAACAGAGCTATTAGCTAACAGTGAGCTACAAACAATGTACATATACTTCATACCTCAATACATACACATACTCAATACGACAGTGGGTCTTTTTACGGCTGGTTATGGCAATCTACAATTGTGTGAAGATACCATTCAGGAAAATCATGTCAGCCAATACAGATACCTTGTCACTTCATTTCACATGGCAGACACATAATATTAACAAAGTCTGACTTACGGAGTTCATGAAGGAGATTCTTCACTTATTTGATACATAAGTCACTGTTATTAATCATTTGGCATGACAAATCTCTTCATATTCTTTATTGTGGTATCCTACTGATGTTATATTAGTTTTTTTTATCTTGCAGTGTCTTTACTTTTTATAGAAAAGAAATTGTTCACAGGCAGTCGTTTGCCCACTTCAATACTGTATTACTAGAACAGCTGTTTCAAAAATTACGTATTTAAAAAATATGTGGTTTCCACTTGTTATAGTATTTACAGTCTTAAATATGTGAAAACAATAGTGTAAATACATGTACAAAGTGTTATCAGCAATTCTATGTGTTTTTGTGCAAGAGTTTGATATAGAGTGCTTCTTAAAAGGAAGAAATATGTAAAATATGATAAAATACATATGGTTGACACAACTAAAACATTGCCTGATTTCTTGCTTGCTGCTAATAATCTGAAGCAATAGACAAAGTAAGAGTAGACAGATTGACCTACAGATGTATCTCTGAACAATAGGAGGGTGTATGTATGTGTGTGTGTTATGTGTGTGTGTGTGTGTGTGATGATTGAGAGATAGGAAAGAATGTCTAGGCAACATTAACATAAGTTGACTCATCAAAAGCCTTTCTGGCTTTCTTGAGTTCCTCGTTCATGGTTAGTAAGTCCTTCACTCGTGCATATTTCCTGGGGTCTTTCCTGATCAGGAACACTATATCCTCCACCTGAACCCTCCCTGGTCTCCCTACCTCCATAGCCTTGTGTGTCTGTAAGATACTCAAATATAACAAGAAATCAATGAAGAAGTCACAACAAAGACTTTTTCTTGATCCTTAAGAAGGACTTGATGACTATTAAGTATTAAAGTTATTCAGTAATTTCAATATCAGTAGTGACTAAGCCTACTTAGAATATCCATTTCAGCTGGACTTTGCTAGCTGCAATCTATGTGACAATCATAGTTTAACATACAGGGCTTGAAATACTGGGTGCAGGTGCACCCAAAATTAGAGCTGTGCACCCAATTTTTTTCTGTGGGTGCACAGGGTGCACCCAAATATTTTCTTAGGTTTTTGTATGTAAAGATATCAAACTTTCAAAGTATACTGGTATACATCATATTCTTGACATCTAAGTCTAAGAAATATAATAAAAATGTCATCATGGCACTTGTTTAAGAATTTGATATAACTAAGTTTTATTACTAGGTTATTACCTTAATTTAAGTGGTGCACCCAAATTCTTAAGCTGGGTGCACCAGTGTACCTAATCCGAAAAATGAATTTCGAGCCCTGAACATACAAAGCCACAAATGAAACAAATGAATTCAAGAGCATACTGAAAGTTCTAGATCAAAATTCAAATATTTGTATGAAAGGCACAAATGGTATTACACATAAATAGACCAAAAGTTTGAAACTGACCGTTTCTGTGATAAACTCGATGACCAGGTCCTCCAGTAAGTCCACAGACTCAGCGTACGGGTTCTGGTCATCTCCAAAGCCGTACATCATACAGCGTACTGTGGAAACAAGTGATATTGAATAATTAAAAGTAGTTAAAGCCTTTTAAAAAAAGTAGTTAAAGCCTTTGTGATATAAATGATAGGCATTTAAATAATCTCCAAGCAGATGTTGGGATGAAGAATTGTTAATTTTTCTGATGGGCCAGATTTCCTGGCAGTCCTCTACCTCAGTACATGTAACATGCATTGGCATAATACCGGCCATAAGACTTATATAAGTTATACCGGCCGATAAAAAATAATGCAATTTAAAGAGATCTACACATGCAACAATAGTTATTTCTGAGGTATGCACACTTCAGACATCCAGGTGTCCAATACATCATTTACAAAGCATCCAATACAATGCATTCGAAGACAACAAGGCGAAAAGTTTTCAGTATCTTTTTCAGGACAGGTAGCTCGTCGTTGGACGAAGATACCGTCACATTGATTCATTGCCTGATTTGTAGATCATAATTACACATGCTCACGGCACAAGACGAACATGATTCAACAGCAATCTTGAATTTCTGTTGGTGACCTACAACTCATGTAAAAGTGTGAAGAACTGTTGCATAATAGCCCGGATCTACGACTGAATGGGCAAAATTGAACGTACACAGCCATTTTCCCGCCATTTTTATATCTACGCTAGCAGTAAAGTGTTACGTCACAGCGGTTGTGACAGAAAAAAGTTAAATGAAAATTCATGACAGTATACGTCCGTTTTCTCATGACATTTTGTATGCTCATGCAGGTTTATGTTTTATGCATTTACTAACAGAAAATGAAGGAACATGGAGTATGTATAAAGGTACATAGCGACAGTTAATTGTGCCGTGTTTCTTCCGGCCGGTATTTTGTACCCCCTCTCAACCACGCGCCCGTTCGCGGTGTAATTCCGCAGCGTGTTACAATTACGATATTACGCTTTTAGCAGGACAAGAGTGGCAGAAAAGTTACACAGAAGAAGTGGCAAGGGTAAGCTATAACAGCAACATGTAACTGGAGAAAATGATGCGTTGACAATTTGTCAAGTCAGTATGGCTAGAGAAATCGTCGTAAACGTGCCGGTATTATGATAATAGATGTTACCTGGTTTTCCAGTTATGTTTCTCTACCAATAGTACCATAAAATTTTGTGGTGTCAGTCAATGCATGCCCCCCATCCCACCATACTAGTTAGTAACAAATTATAGCAAAATATGTTGTCTTCGCATTTGATACGTTACTTACATTCCTTCTGAAACATCCGTTTTTTGCCCCCTGCAATTGTTGGGGTGTCTTTGGTCTCCTTTTCCTCTGGAGGGTCCTCCTCAAGCTACACACAAACGAAAGACAATGATTTTTGCTCCAAATTTCCATGTTGCATGTTGATGCTAAGATGACGGCTAATCATTCTAACCACAGACAACGTTTAACAGAATAAATCTTACATACAAAGTGTCAACGTAATCTTAAGACTTCCCTAGTTCTCCAAGACACTCCAATAGTGCCCCAGATATCCAGTAAATTGACTTATAAACAGTTTACCTCAGCTGGAATGTTTTCATGTTCACCTCCTTCCGCCATGATGATGATGATGATGAACAGCCCTGTACTATTCCAACCAATCAGCTGCCAGTATTAATCGTTCCCAGGGTACTTTTCCAGCTAACCCTGAGTACGAGCTGAAGGTGAAGCTCTGTAGGACGACCTGAGGTCTTTTGTCTCACTTGGAGTCGATTGTTTTGCCAAATTTTAACAGTTATGTCGGATCCAGCGCCCCCAGAAGGTGTCCAAGAAGCAGGGGAAGGTGAGAAGCCCAAGTTGAAGCCGTGCTGCGCCTGTCCAGAGACGAAGAAGGTCCGGGATGCGTGGTGAGTTCTCGCCGAGTCATGCTTGTTGTTACGCAACGTGCTATTAAAAACTTGTCGTCTGCTAAGACGCGCTTGGAACACTTTGAAAATTATGTTTTCGTCTAACACTAGATGACTTGTAAAGGCAAAGACTTGCAATGTTTTTGTGCTCACTAAACCTTGAAGCAGTGACACGCTGTTTTCTTTATCATATTCATTTGGCATCACAAGCTTAGCTTTTACGCAACTTTGCAACATGTGATACGCCCCCCTCCCACCCCTAGGGTGATGTAACTCTACCGAAATGTCAGTTTGTCTTAAAACAAAGAGAAGAAGACATCACAAACAAAGGACGTTTGTCTGGTGACCTCTAGGATCCCTCCAACCTCTATTAGAGTCTATATATCACCCAGGCACAGCTGTGAGGGAACGTGACCCACTATACGATTGACCTACTTTCGTGAGGTTCCAGTATTGGTTTTGGACAAAAAATCGATTCATGGCTTCACGACCGAAGTCAAATAAACGAGCAAAGTATATTTGATTAACCTATATCCATTGGCATAGAGTTATGCGGACTTGAATTCAGTTCTGTTGTAAAGATGAATTCCCATTTGTGTACGTGACCTCAGGCATGACAGCTATGACAGTGCAAATGCCTGGGAAGGTCAATGACCCGATTTAGACATATCGTATATGATTTATAAATATAACGTTATAGCTGTAACTGAGAAAGGGTTGTTAGGGTCACTTAGAATATTGCAATAGGTACTTTATCAAATAGCGGCCTAAAAGTGTCAACTGGATAGATATGACTGTAATTTGGTAATTGCTTTTAAATATATGGCTGGGTCGCAAAAGAGGGAGTGCCAAAGAGCATGTTGTAAGGCGTGATGGAATGTCTTGTCTAATATATCATGGTGTTACTAACTTGAGTTCACACTGTCACAAGCTTATTCGCACAAAATATATAATCTTGATTAGCCACTACATCACTTGTAGTACTTCATTTTCTGACCTACATTATGCAATGTCATTGGTTTATGTCATCTTTAATGATGAGCATGCTGTTTTTACCCGCAGTATTATAGAGAAAGGAGAGGAGAACTGTGGAGATCTCATAGAAGCTCACAAAGAGTGCATGAGAAGCTTGGGCTTCAACGTGTAGCTGCTAATCAGGGAACAAATACCTTCATCATGGTTTGTGAAAATCTATTTGTCTCTTTGTTTAGTTTCAATTTATTTTAATAATGCCCGGGGAATACTACATTGTAGTTGTTGTTTTCTTTTTCTGGTAACTACATGTCTGGCACTTTATCCATGGTTATTCGACTAAAGATGCTGTGTTATGTTTCTCTTTTCAGATTTTTGCAGTGCAATTGTTCAGAGGGCAACTGTTGGCTGAAGACTGTCAATAGCGATTGATGTGCACAGCTGGCCAAAAGAACAAATTGTCTACTACTTACTAGTATTGTGACTGTGAAAGGAATTTAAGATGAAAAATATAAACTAAAGAATTTTTCTGTATGTAGACAGATATTTTCAATGAAAGCTGTTTGGATTTAGAACAAAGAGGGATGAAACATTGTAGAAAGCATGTGATAGACAGTTTTACTTCTTTCAGGATTAGAATATTGACACGAAATGAAAAGCAATATGGTATAATTTACTTTTGTAAGATAGGTATTAAGTTGTTTGAATATACAGGCTTGTAGTTTGATGTTAACAATTCAGAAATCAAATTATCAGAAAAATCTATACCTTATGCTTCTGTAAAAAGGAGAAAGCTGTGCTATTATTGTATCTAGTGTGAAACAAAAGTACTACTAGTAGTTTGTATAAATTATTCTTGGAGTTTGAGGCAGGCCCTAAAATCAGTATGCCATTTCTGGCAGTTTTTTTAAATCTTAATACACATGTAGTTTCAAGTTTCAAACCATGTTTTTACATTACTGTTGTACATGTACAGGAAACATAGGCATTTATTTATATCTAAGCAGATCCTTCAGTAGCATTAGATTGTATCAAAGCTGGCAAAGGAGTGTAGCCGGCCTCAGAGTGTTAATTGGCTAACGTAGGCCAATCTTATGCTACCATAGGATCGGCTTTGAGATTAGTCATTTATTTCAGATACAAAAGTATACGTAGTACCTCATACAAAAGAAAGATATACACCATGATCTTCAAAATCTTATGATGATAACTACCTGTTATGTCGTTCCTACAACAAAGTCAGGCTGATTTTTTCACAGTAAGATCTTCGAGATTATTTTACGATACATGTAAGCCATGAGTTGTCTCTTGATTATTCCAAGATTAATGACAAGCTGTACAAATGCTTCCATTTGTGATGATTGAATAAAAGTATTCTGACACCCTTCATTAGTTTTGTAATGCAAACCACTGATTCAGTTTTCGCGGTAGTTGTCCAATATCAGGATTGCTATCCATTGTCATCCATTCGATGATACATTTTTGTATGTTGGTATTTGCTGGGCTACCTGGTACTATAAAGAATGGTGGAGACAGACTCGAACGTTTGCCCATTTTATTCTGATCAATAACCAATACTTGATCTGTTTTTCTGCTCATATTCCATTGGTTTATTTTCAATAAGATGCTAATCAAGAAATAGAAAATACGAAATGACACTATAAAACAACAGTGTATGGTGAACGAGAACCTTTGTTTCCAACCCTCATCCCCCCCCCCCCCCATCTTTAAGCCTTTTTTCTTTACTCCTGACCTGTATTGTTTTCTCCATCTCTTTCCTCGCTTCTCTTTCTATCCCTCTTCTTTTCACCATTCCTTTCTCTGTCCCTATTTTTATCCCTTTCTCTATCTCTGTCCCTATCCCTGCCCCTATCTCTATCCCTGCCTCTTACCCTATCTCCATATGCACCTCTCTCCTTATCCCTCTCCCTATCCATGTACCTTTCTCTATCCCCATGCCTATTTCTGTATCTCTCATGCTCCCTACTTCTATCCCTATCCCTGTCATACCCTCTCCTCTCTTTCTCTTCTCTCATCCTTTCATATGGATCTCTTGTGTCCTCTGGCTCCTCTTTCAATCTCTTCATCCTCCCTTCTGTGTGCACTGTGATGGGTTTCCGGAAAGGCCTGGCTCGGCCACCAAACCTTAACTGTCCAGACTCCTTGCTGCCCCCCAACCCACCCCCTAGTCTTCGTGGAACCCATCCTTTTAGTGTCCGTGAGTTTTCTACATCCACAAAGACCTCGTACTGTTCCAGTTCCATCTTGTACGCCTTTCGGTGAGCGTGCCACATGGACTTCTCGTCTACGTACTCGATGAAGGCATATCTTTTGGAGTAGCCAGTAACAATGTCTCGAACAAGTCTGACTCTGACAAGGTCTCCAAATTTGGAGAAGACTTTCTCCAAGGAATCTTCTGTTGTCTTAGGGCTGAGGTTGGACACAAAGAGGGTACATCTTGGGTCTCCCTTTACCTGGACAAACAACATCAATAGCCTAATAAAAATACATACCAAGTTTTGAGTATCAAGAAAGTATATCTTTTTTCTTACAATTGCAAAATAATCCTTTTTATCATCTTATTTGGTTTTACCTAAAAACATTGATGACAAACTCAGTCATTCTTAAGACATCCTATCATTTATCCTGTTGTACATATTAGTAATCTATCAGAACACTATATATAGTATGATGACTGGTTTATTCAAACAACAACAACATACAAAAGTAAAAGCCTCATAGCATTCCTATGGCTATATAACTTTACCCTGTAATTTGTGGAAATGGGAAGCACAATGTAACACTATCTAAATATCAATATGATATTCAAAATATCATAACCTATTGTCAAGTTTGCCTTTCCTAAAACAGAGCCTACATTGCACAGACATCATTACTAATAGTAATACATGTAGCAGGGTTGTAGCCAGCCTGAAATTATTTTCCATCCTCTTGATTTTGAATCTTATCAAGCACAGAAGGCACAACGTTCCTAGGGGTTCCAGGGGCATGCTCCACGGAAAATTTTGAAATCTAGACCCTCTGAGTCTGACACGTTATTTCCTGTATTTTGATGTGTAAATTTTTCTGGTAGACTAAGCTGTTCAACAGCATCTGTTTGAGTGAAAGATTACACAAGGGAGACAGTTTTATTACATCTTTACATACTGATTTTTGTCTTTCACAAAGGACGGAATGGGCAAAATTTTTTCTGCCCCTAGCTGCAAAATTCCATAAAAGGACGGAAGGACGAGTGCTGGCTACAACTCTGACTAATAGTATCAGTATCATATATTACCTGTTTGTTAGGTCTGTACTTGGCATCCATGGCCCTGATCACAGCCCTGTCATGTGGGTCCAGGTCAGTGCCATCGATGCTGCCTGCCCGCAGGGGGTTATACACCCGGGCTATGGGGGACCACACCCAGCTGGACTGGGCATCCATGGAGAACTAGAAGTAAAAACAAACAAATGCTTAACTTCAGCAGGTGTTTATGAATGAAGCAATCTTTGACTATGCAAAGGGCCAACTTGTACATGTAGCTTTGATATTAATTTCAACTACCCATCTAGATAGGACTTTTACATGACATTATTCAGCCTTTGGCTGCCAAGAGAGAGTAGTTGGCCCCAACCAATGATATAGGACAATGGAATACAAGCAGCTAGTGTGGCAGGTGGTGGTGCACGAAAAAACAATATAGAGTACGAAAAAAAATGATGTAAAAAATTATGGCGGTCCCACGTTAGAGTAGAGTCAGTGAACAGTTTTAGATTTGGTTGGCTTTGTGCTGGGGAAAGAGGTATTGTTAGTGACAGGATGGATCACAGGCAGCGAAACCCAATTCACCTAGGAATAATCAGGGTTAACGTTAGCCTCCGAATGCGTGAACGTTTCTACCGATATCTTATACATATTCATGTTCTATAAGATATCAGCAAAAAAATTCATATTCTCCAGGGCTACATCATGGTTATCATCAGCATGATCAGGGTCATAATTTATATGTTTGAGGAGAACCACACGGCAAGAGCCAAGTAGATAAAATAAACCTGTCCGGATATAACGTTACAGTTTGCACTCTTCAATACACACCTGGTATGTTGAGGTACTTGACCAGGTATTACAAATAACTACATTGCATATGCACGTTTTTACATGACTGCGGCAAATATACAAAAGTAACGGTCTCCTCTGTCAGCACTGGAACACCAGTGCTGAAGCTGCCTCAGCACTGGAAGTCCAGTGCTGAGCCGGCGTCAGCACTGGAAATCCAGTGCTGAGGCAGCTTCAGCACTCGAAGCCCTCCTGTCAGCACTGGAAACCGAGTGCTGAGACTACAATCAGCACTGGATTTCCAGTGCTGAGGACATTTCAGCTCTGGAAATCCAGTGCTGACAAAAATTCTGCACTGGAAACCGAGTATAAAATGTATAAAATTGGTGAAAAGAACTTACATTCTGTAACAAAATATAAATGGACAACTGTATTATACAATGTTTTTTAAATGATGCTTCTTTGCCGCACAAGCAGAATGTGTCGTCCACCTGTAACTACCTATTCTTTGTAAAAAAAAAAACAAGCAATCTCTTTACCACACAGATAGACCAACTGTTAGTTGTCTAACTCTGACTACCTATTGTTTTTTAAATGATGATACTTTGCCGCTCAAGCAGAATGTGTCGTCCACGGTACCTGTAACTACCTATTCTTTGTAAAAAAAACCAAGCAATCTCTTTACCACACAGATAGACCAACTGTTAGTTGTCTAACTCTGACTACCTACTGTTTTTTAAATGATGCTACTTTGCCGCACAAGCAGAATGTGTCGTCCACCTGTAACTACCTATTCTTTGTAAAAAAAAAACCAAGCAATCTCTTTACCACACAGATAGACCACCTGTTAGTTGTCTACCTCTGACTAAAAAGACACTACTTTGCCACAAGTATAGAATATGTGATTTGTTGATTTAAAATTTCCGTATCAATTGATCAAAAGAAAAGAAACTTGAGTGCCATTTACTGTATACACAATTAACAATATCACAAGTGTCTACTCTAGTCTAAAGCTAGTAAAAGCTAGTGCCACGCAAGATCTGCTTGGAGATCAAATAACATGCATAGATATACCTAAGTCTAAAGGAAATAACGTACGGACGCATGCTACTAGTATACGAATATTACGTTCAGCACTGGAACGTTCCAGTGCTTTATAAACGTCAGCACTGGAAGCCCAGAGCTGAAGTTTTTACAGCACTGGTCTTCCAGTGCTGAAAAGTTCCCGAGCACTGGTAAATCCAGTGCTGAATCCGTTACTTTTGTATATCAGCACTCGGTTCCAGTGCTGACGGCAGTTTCAGCACTGGGTAACCAGTGCTGAATGACCTCTGCCGCGAGTTCAGCACTGGTACCCGAGTGCTGACCTTGATCTTCTTGATTGGGTACTGGACAACGCCCCTCAGTTGGGGCAAAGCGTCCTGACGGCAGTTCAGCACTGGAAAACCAGTGCTCAGAGAAGTTCAGCGCTGGAAATCCAGTGCTCGCATTGGGTTCAGCACTGGAATTCCGAAGCTGAATTCCTGAGGGAGCTTCAGCACTCGAACAAGGCCGTTCAGCACTGGAAAACCAGTGCTGACGTTTCTTCAGCACTGGAAAACCAGTGCTGAGGCCGATTCGACCCATTGATTCAGCACTGGAACACCAGTGCGGAACCCGTTACTTTTGTATACTTGCATGACTGCGGGCTTGCACTGGAAGAAGAAGAAGAAGGAACAGTATCATAGCATCCCATGACAAATCTCTGCCAAGATAAAATTAAACTGTCGCACCCGAGACACTCCTGGAATCACTACATGTAACAGTGGAGGAAGTACGTCAACAACTCCTCACGCTTAAAGTTGGGAAGTCTTGTGGCCCAGACGACATTACACCAAACCTCTTACGGCGTGTGGCTGACCCTATTTCGGCACCTCTGACCAAACTGTTTAATATGTCGCTGTCCCGCGGCCAAGTGCCCTCCATGTGGAAAGACGCAAACGTCACGCCAATCCACAAAGGTGGCAGTCGCCATGTTCCCAACAACTACAGGCCAATATCCCTTCTGAATATCATCCCCAAAGTCCTGGAAAATCTCGTAAACAAACGCCTGGCGGAGCACATCTACCCAATGCTGACTCGACACCAAAGTGGCTTTCGCTCGAAAGACAACACAACTCTCCAGCTACTCCGTCTGGTGGACGAGTGGACCAAAGCCATGGACAAAGGAGAGGTGGTCGGAGTCGCATTTTTGGACCTACGCAAGGCCTTCGATAAGGTTTGGCATAAGGGCCTCCTAGCCAAACTTGAAGGGTACGGAATTCGAGGGCCCTTACTTGAGTGGTTTGGAAGCTACCTCACAGACAGACGTCAGCGAGTTGTTGTTAATGGTGCGACCTCCGACTGGAAGACCCCCCTTGCTGGCGTCCCACAGGGCTCTGTCCTTGGGCCTACACTTTTCATCTTATACATAAACGATCTACCCTACAGATGTACTGCATGTGAAGCGAACTTGTTCGCAGATGACACTTCAGTCTCAACAGCCCACCGCTCCATCTCCATCGTCACAGACTCACTGAACAAGGATTTGGCCACTGTATCCGACTGGCTCCTATGCTGGAAACTCGAGGCCAACAGAGACAAGTGTAAGGTCATGTACCTCACTTCCCGCCCCCTCCCACGTACGATCCCACCAGTCATCCTGGCTGGTACCACACTACAGATTGTCTATAGCTTCAAACACCTAGGCGTGACCATGACTCACAAACTCACCTGGTCCCTCCATGTTGAAGCTACAACAAACAAGGCCAGACGTACAGCCGGCATGCTCTGCTGTCTACGGAAGAAAATCCCCAAGACCACACTTCTACAGTTGTACAAGACCTTGACTAGACCGGTACTGGAATACGCAGACATCGTTTGGTCCGGTCTCACTAAACGGGACGAAAAACTCATCGAATCTGTTCAGTACCGGGTCGCCAGAGTGATTAGTGGACTCCACGGCTTTCCTTACCCTTCCTATCGTACCGTCTACGCCCACCTTGGTCTTCCATCGCTCATCTTCCGTCGCAAATTCCACTCTCTGACTGCCCTCTACAAACTGACGAATGGACACTGCCCACCCCACCTTTGCAATCTCCTACCCAGTACCAGGTCATCAGCCATTCAATCTAGATACCCTCTTAGAAACGGAAACAACCTGACAATACCAATTCCCAAAAGTGCACGTACCCAGAAAACCTTCTTCCACAGAGCCACCCAGTTGTGGAACATTCTCCCACTTGAAACTCAGACAGCTCGCTCATTGTCCACCTTCAAGGCCAAAGCCTGGCTCTCTCTTGGAGACCCATTCTCCGTTAACTAACATTTATGACACCATGCTATGTGATTTCCTATGTGTACATATTGTGATGTGTATATATATATACGATGCACATTTGTAAATTTGTAACCATTTTGCTATGTCAATGATAGTGCTTTTATATTGACAATGTTTACTACAATGATTTTATATGTAACATGTATTGTTCTTTCCCAGGGCTAGCCCTTGGCAATAGCCTATGGCTAGTTGGGCAGCCCTGGCTGTCTGTAAACAGCCGAATGAATAAATAAAAAAAAAGATAAAATTATTTTTGCCCTCCCACTCACACAAAAACAGCACAGATATTGTCAGTGAAGCAGTATCTACGGAATCAAAATAGGTTTTAGATTTTTAAAACTTACCTCTGGGTTATTTTCTATGAACCTAAAAGTGTGAATGTGTCACAGAAAGGTTGCAAATTGGGATGAAACACGCCAAAATCTGTCAGCAACCTAAAATTTTCTCACTTTCCGCCATGATGGATTCTACCACTATATTCATGGGTGCGTGTGCATAAAGTGTAACAGAGGAAAATACATCAAGATCTAAAATCAAAGTAAATTATGTATTTGTTTTAAGTTTATGAAATAATTTGATGTTTGTACTTGTAATCTAACGTTTGATAAAACTTTTCGTTGCTTTTTTAGTTGTTGTTTTCCCAAGGTGAAGGTGAAATGAATGGTATATTCCGAGATTACGCTAAGCATAGCGTACAATTTGCAATAGCATCAAACGGTCTCTATTTATAATAAACAAATCGTATGAAGAGTTCAGATAATTTTCAAAATAGTACCCTAATTATACCTGATAATCATTTTTATTCAGCTTTCTTTTTATTGTCGACTTGGGTTTGATATTAGATTGTGTATTGGCAATGGATTTTCTCACGGTGGATTTTAGTAATGCGCTACTACTTTTACAGTCAGTGTGTGAGAAGCCAAAACAAGTTTGATTGAAGGTCCATGAGAGTGTATGTCTTGCTTGAGGTTGCCTACGTGCTGTTGGAGATGCATACACTTCCACATTAACTGCTTTAGGTTCTGTATCGGTGGTATAAGCGACATGGCCAGTCGGGGAGGCAGACATTTCCCCAACAAGCTACGGCAGTTCGACCCGACCAACCCACCACCACAGGTTTGTGCGTCTGTTCGTCAAACTTCGTGTGTTATAAAATTTGGAGTTTATTTTACCAGGGAGTATTTTGTTCCTGAAGTTCATAACGTTAGAGTTTGTGGGCCGGGATGATTTTAGAGCAGCATTGCTCTTAGATCAGGTGCCATATTATATATTTGTGAAGCAATAAAATCATTGAAGTAATAAAAGGGGGGCGTGGTCGTGTTCCAGGCGTGTGTAAAACACTGACTGATAGACGTGTTAAACGCTGAGCGGTTACCTGTCAAGCTGCGATTGGTTTCTAGTGCTGCCAGACAATTAACAATGTTACGACGCTAAGGAAAGACCTCATGACTACCCATTAGACATATATATACCCTTACAACTCTAAGCTCTCTTTGTTATTCACATTTGCTGTAGACAGATTTTCAACTGTAAAATATTATGAGCATAGCTCAGAATGATAACCTATCAAGATATGTCAAAGGTATTAGAATATGTTGACTGTAATCATGATCATGCCACATAGAGTTTGACTGCTCATAAAAAGCTAAAAAGCTAAGTAGTAGACTGATGTATTTTTTCCTTCATCATTCCATCTATTTCTCTATCCAATCATTTATCCCTCCATCTATCCATCCATCAATCCATCCATTTTATAATTTGGATATTCCTCTCTTTACTGAATGTAGATAAGCAAGGATGTGATCGTCCACCGTACTGCATCAGTCATTCAAGACATCAGCAGTAAGCTTTCCGCAAACTTCGCCAACTCGGACGGCGGCCTGTACGTGGGGTGTGCGGGAGTGGCGTACGCTCTCTGGTACGTTGCAGAGTCCGGAAACTTCCCGGACAGAAAGGAGGCCTATCTACAGAAGGCTAAGGAGTATGTCAATGTGAATCTCCAGTTCCTGGTTCGGCATGAGGACAGGAGTATGTTGGCGTCCTTCCTGCTGGGAAATGCAGGTAAGGAGAGGGAGGTCAGAGAGTTTTGTTCATATCTTTTTACGTATGTTTTTACAAAGCAGTTTTCAGCATCCAAATAGAAATGGAAAGGATATAGTACCTACTTCTTTCTCAAAAGGCTTTGGAGATAATTCCAAGGGTTAAAAAAATTTTAAATCTCAAAAATCAATTGAGAGACATTGTCATAGACAACTTGTCCATCCTGACTGCAAAAAAAGAACACAGTAATGAAACAGTAATGAAAATCTTATAAGCGGAGCCTTTGCAGAATGTCTTGTGATCCTGAAGACTACATTCTATTAGAATTGAAAGTGACAAACAACTCATCTCTTTCTCCAGGAGTGTACGTGGCTGGAGCCCTGATCTATAACTCCCTGGGTGATAAACAGAAGAGTACAGAGTTTGTACAGAAGTATGCAGAACTGGCACCCATCTGTCTGCCTGTCAACTTCCTACGCTGTGGGTCAGACGAGCTGTTCGTGGGGAGGGCGGGGTACCTGTGTGGGGTCATTGAACTTAGACGAAGACTTGCAGTACAGGTGAGGAAATTAAATCAGTCAAATGATGCCTATTGATCGGCCGAGTGGGTCGTAGGTGCAAGATGGAGAGGTCAGGGGTCAGATTCCTTTCATTTCTGACTAGAGAGTTTTGTCCTTTGGAGAGGCACTTTACAAGAGTCGCCTTCCACTGCTTTGGCATAGTCACAATGGATAACTGCCCCTATACCTTAAAAAAACTTAAAAAGCTGTGGGACTTCATTTACTTTTAAAATGACTTTTTTCCCTTTTGATCAGTAATCGTGAAGAATCAACTGTATCAATGTTAGTACATTGTGTATATTGCAAACTTTTGACAATGATTTGGTGATGGCTCATTTGACATTGAAACATCATGCATATTTGCTTCATTACAGATGTTGATCTAATACGATGAAGTTGAGGATATGTCAGCTTACATTTCCTGACATGTGTTATCTCCCAGGTGTTACCCCAGACTGGAGATGCCAGTGTACATGCCTTATGTGCTGCCATGGTGAAATCAGGCCGGGAGTACTCCAAACGGCACAACTCACCCTCACCACTCATGTATGCTTACTATGGCACCGAGTATCTGGGTATGTCTCTTTTTGGGTTTGAACAACAAGTTACTTCTTTTACGGTTTGAACAACAAGTTACTCTTCCCTCAGTGGCATGAAGTTGACGTTTAGTGTTTCCTTGTGATCATCTTTCTGAGTTTGCCTGTAAGTTCTTTGTATGATTTTTTGTTCCTGAAGGGTGTTTACTAATTTATGTTGTATTATTGTGAATTTATGATTTATTCTATCCTATGATTTTCTTGTATCTTGATTTGTTATGATTCTGTAAGGGCTCCCTTGGAAATCAGTTAAGGCAACTGAAGGGAGTCAAGGGACCACCGTGAAGATTCTTTGAAAAAATCAAAAGATGCTTTGGATGGACAATGAGAAATTTTTGTCCGTCCCAAAAAGCAAATTTCTGTCCCAGGATGGAATGTCCTGTAGATAGCCCTAGGTATGATCACAAGGAGGCTAGCTAAGTAATGATCAGGTCAAGTCAATGGACCGATCCTGATCGAATGTCATATCGAACAAATAGAACAAGATGGAACCCCCTATTCTATTTAGAACACCTCCGTCAAAAATAGCCCCAGTTGAACAGAAATGGCCAAAGAAAAATGCTATGCTATTCTTTGTTGAAGACTACACCCACCGAGTATAGGTATTGTGGGAGCGAGAGCCTCTGCATAGCGCACATTGTTGGTGGGCAGGATGCATATGCACGTGTAGAGCAGGGTATGTATAAGACACGGGACTCTGCACTGGCAGACTTTGTAGAAGTGTGCCATTATTTGGTGCGTAGTACAAGCTCCCTCTCCACGAGTGACTGAGCTGCTTTCTTCTTGATTTCGCTTTTATCATGAGCATACATGCAGCTGTCATGCATGCAACAAACGCAGTAGAAACCCAGTCACAGATAGGTGTACCCTGGTTTTCACCTGCATCGACCGTATGTCAGAAACCGGACACTTCTGTCCACAAACAAGGTTAGGATATGAGGTGCCTCCCGCTTCCGCTTTGACTGAAATTATGACGCCCGTATCACAATTATATCAGCCCCCTCCTCAGATGACTGTACCCAGTGCATGTAGCCTTCAACAAAGAAGTCAACGCATTTTTTTCGGCCTGGTCTGAGAGGAGTTCAGGGTCAAAGGAGCTAAACCAAAGTCAGTCGTTATTATCAGCCAAACAACGGTGATGGCCAGTTCTGTCCGACAAGCGCTGTTTTTGACGGAGGTGTTCGAAATAGAACATGATCGAACAGGGGGCGGGGCTCCAGGAGCGGTCCATTCTTGATGTTTCATATTTTCCTACCCCCTCTCCAGGAGCGGCTCATGGCATGGCGGGTATCCTCCTGATGCTCCTGAGTTTCCCAGACTTCCTCCAGGCCGATCCTGACACTGACCGTGACGTACGCGGTGCCGTGGACTACATGCTGTCTGTGGAGCGTGAGGGGAACTACCCACCTGCTACAGACGAGGTGCACAGACCCAGGCCTCCCGAACATGAGCTGGTCCACTGGTGTCATGGAGCACCGGGTACGTTTTAGTTATGGGCAGGACTGTCTTAAGGACCGAAATTTGCGTGTTTGAACAGATAAAGATTTCACCACATCCATCACAAAAATCTTATCTTCAGTACATAAGATTGATGAAGATATGTTACCATAACCTTAAAAGGACAGATTTTTTAAGGAAAATCAACTTCATAGGCTCCCAAACAATAAGAGGGATGGAAAAAAGATTTGAAGCTGGAGACATTCCTGGATAAACTATTCTACCAGTATATGGATTTTATGTATGGGTTTCATGTCATAGAATTCTTCACGTTTATAGTGATCAAAAACTCTGGTGCAAGGGTGGTCACATCATAACAAGTTCTGTTGCAACTCATACATCTGTTGCCACTTTCCTGACAATTGTTGTTTGGGATAGAGACTACAAATCTTACTGAACTCCAAAACGGTCCACACTGCCAAGTGGTATGTACCATGCCACTGAAATGGGCCTCCCTGGCTGTATAAGACTAAACAGATAACTGAAGGGCTAAGAAGAATTGATTTGGAAAGACAATGTTCACTGTCTGTACCCACAGGTGTGATTTACCTGTTGGCGCGAGCCTACCTGGTGTGGAGGGATGACAAGTACCTGCAGGCGTGCCTCAGGTGTGGGGAGCTGGTCTGGTCACGTGGGCTCCTCAAGAAGGGTCCCGGGATCTGTCACGGTGTCGCTGGGAACGGCTACGTGTTCCTCCTGCTGTACCGCCTGACGGGCGAGCCTGTTCACCTCCACCGTGCCGAGCAGTTTCAGGAGTTCCTGTTCACCCAGGAGTTCCAGCAGGACTCGCGTACGCCAGACTGTCCCTACAGCCTGTATGAGGGCGTGGCCGGGACTGTGTGCTTCATGAGCGATCTGGCCAACCCAGAGAAGGCTGCGTTTCCCTTCTTGGAGGTTTTCTAAAGTTGCTTCAAACATCCGTACAGCCTGTATGAGGGCGTGTCGGGGACTGTGTGCTTCATGAGTGATCTGGCCAACCCAGAGAAGGCTGCGTTTCCCTTCTCGGAGGTTTTCTAAAGTTTTCTTCAGACATTGTATGCCAAAGTATGTAAAGCTTCAAGTTTGCAGTTTAAACATGCTAGCCATATGTAAAGAAAAGACTTTGAAACCAACCATCCAAGTAGTGTAATATAGTGTATACATAATGAACACCCTAACTGTCAAACAGTTAGTGATATGTAATTACATAAGAACATGTAACTTATATGATAAGAATATTGGTAGACAAGGTGCCTGAATGGTTTTATTACCAGAAAAACATAAGTCTGTAATGTGAGTGAGTCAAAGTCCAAAGCTTGGTTACACTTACTGGAGATGTTTTTGTGTGTACCTACCATTGAATGTTGTTCACTAGAACATGGGAAAATGGCATGGTCATTTGCAAAGCATTATTGCATCATGCTAAGGCATTACTTTTTTGTACGGTTAGATTTTTTTTTACTTTTCCCCATATTTGTTGTGGCTGTTAAAAGATTTTTGTATATCATTATTTTTTGTAGTAGCGTGTGAACTGGCATAGACAAGTTGTTTCTAAATGTATTTAAGCAATGAAAACAGTAAGTGTTGCAAAGTAAAACAATCCATAAGTACTAGTACATTTGCATGAAGTAGCCTTAAAAGTGACATCTTGAGCAGAGAAAGGTAGCTCTTGAAAACCTGTTTCTTTCTCAGCTTTAAAAGCTGTCGTACATGTTTAAATGCAGCTGCATGACGAAAAGGACAGAAATTCTGATAAACATGACAAACGTCCAATTTTTACATGTTTTATTTCAAACATTTTAATGTTTCATAAGGAGAGAGCTACCCGGGTACCCCCACATATATACTAGTAGACTAGTGTAGAAATCAGCATAATGCTTAAGTGCCATTTCTGGTAAATGTATGTTCGCATTTTTGTATAAAAATTTATGTATAAAAAATATATTATTTTTAAGTTAACCGAGTTGCATAAAATGGTGCTCTTCAAATTTACACTGTGTGCTGTTTTCAATTTAGTATACCTACCAATCAACCTTTACTTCATCCAATAGCTACTCTACTAGTCTAGTACAGCTTCTCAGTCCCTTGAGCTGTTGTTGGAAATTTGTTTGCCATTACAATATACAATGCTTGCTGCAGTACCATCAATCGTCACTAGAGGGCTCTGGAGCCTTAGCAAATGAAACCTAATCTCAGGACTGAACAAATCAACAAAAGATGATTTGTCTTAGCTCCTGTTGCTCTTTGCATTCCCTACTTTGGCTTAATATGCTACATGACTTAATCAGCTACCAGCTGGACTAATAAATAGTGAAATAAGAAATAATATTATCAGCATAATAAATACAAAAGTACAAACATGTTAATACAAATGATAACTGTGAGGTATATATGGCTATATCAAAAGGCAATGCTACATTCAGAAGCTTCTCTACACTTTCAGCTAAATTATAAATTACATATCCTAAATCAGAGCAGATGAATAAAAACTATACAAAATTTCATTGCCTGATTATGCTTATTATGACTGCACTATTATCATATAGTGATTATCATATAATTATTCAGGTTTGAGTGATTATCATGCTTTAAAAAAGGTATTACTTTTCTTCCATTGAACTGTGGGGGTGAAAGAACATTTCTCTGTCAGAAAAGCCTAGATGTTACTCCAACATCTGCTTGGAGTTCTATCTTCTTCAGCTAGAGCTCACTGTGCTACCAACACTTGTCCACTCAATGCTGGGTCCCTCTGACGAATAAGACTGATCACCATAGCTACAGCCCTGTCTATAGCATCACTGGATGCCTGGCTATCTACATAGACACTATTAATGACTGCGGAATGTTTCTTAGTTTCCTTAGCAATGTCCTGAGTAAAGTTGAAGAGGCGAGGCATTGTGTCTAACACAGGAGTTTCTCCACACAGACATAGGACCATTACTCTGCTGTCACCTCCAGTTGTGCCCTCCCAAACTTTGCTAACAGTGTCTCTGGTCTTCTCCATGTCACATGGAAAACTCTTGGTGAGAATGAGTGTAGTCATGGTTTGACAGGTGGTTGCTAGTTGTTCCTGATCATTGAAGAGAACCACTTCTGAACTTAGCTGCTCCTGAAGACCCCTGTGTAGCCTCTGTGATAATGGTAACTTGCAGTCAGACAAAATCACTACATTTTTGCAGAGCTCCTCTTTGAGAACACCTTCGATTGCGTACAAGTCTTTCCTTAGCGTCACCTTCCAGAGTGAAGATGGTCCAAGAAGAAGCTTAGCGGAGACTCCCGCATACTTCTGTACCAGATGGAGACACTCCGTTCCAAAGTCTAGATCGTGGTCGCTGCATTTCTGGTAGGCTTCCATTATGGCTGGATAGCGAAAGGCCTGTGGCATCTCACTGGCCTGGTACTGTGACCTGTCCAGGGAGTGGTCTAACATACTGTCAGTCTTGGTGGAAGATACCACTGTGGAGATGAGGGGGCGCACAGCTCCTGCTGCTCCATGCTCCTTCGCTGCCAGAACAATTCTTCTGAGAAAGTCCTCTTCAACCAAGGGCCTCACAGCATCGTGTAGTACAACCACATCTGTACCATTACCTATAGCTTTTAGACCGTTCCAGATTGACCTATGTCTGGTTGAAGCTCCAGGTACAACAGTAACCTTACATCTGCTTGGTGGAGTGAAGTGCTGCAAGATTTCTGACGTTTCTTGCAGCCAGTCTTGAGAGACGACCACGATGATTTCTCGCACCCAGCCCACACTGAGGAAAGCTTGTAGTGTGTAGTATAGAAGTGGTCTGCCCAGGACAGAGCAGAACTGTTTGGGTGTGGCTAGCCCCATCCTTTCGCCACTGCCCGCCGCTGGAAGGACAACACTCACAGGGAAATCCACAGAACCACAATCAGCTGCCATGCTGGTTTTGTGACGCATGTCAAAGGTCAATGGTAGGCTGTTTTTGATTACACAATAGCGACCCCTATCACTTTATACCAGAACTGCAGAGTCCACAACAAGCAGGACAGGCCACCTTGGTCTTAAAATCACACAGGAGGATCTGGGACATGGGAAAACGGAGTAGCTAGAACCAAGGATGTATATATTAAACCTCGTTGCTAGAACTTAGAAAAAGGAGGTGCCATTTCGTTTTCCAACATCTACTCGGAACAAAAGATGCGCTACCTGAACACCTTGAATGAAACTCTCATGATGATATTTGTTGCTGCTAGTGCTAGATTATAGATACAATGTCATTGGCTAAACGCTAGATACAGTGAGAGAGGTGTAAACAATCCTATCCCTTATTTGTAGCGATAGGTTGAACATCTGGAAAGGGGAGCCTCGTAACTGCCCTTACTGCCCTGTTCAAGTCTCTGAGGGCCGAACTTCCCCCCCATCATCTGCTTGGAGATGGATTTTTTTACCCCATCCCCCACAGTAAATGCATATGTAACATGTGTGAAGTAGCCCCATCTAGAGACGACTAGTCACATTGCAGTAGATCCATTTCCCACGACCAAGGACATTGCCTTCTTGCACCCTTGAACTCCTCAAGTGTACGAACCATTAACGTTATGATTTATATTATGACGGAATAGCTGTGGTTCCTTGTCCTGCGAAGGTGCGGCCCACGCCCTGAACCGAGAGGTCAACTTTGTAGGTTTTAGAGATGGTCTAATATTTGTGAAGAGGCTGGGTCACTGAGGGTCACTCGTTAGGAGCCATGACGCGTGTGTCTGGGTATGTCTAACCAAGGAGTCTAACTACACATATGCAATGTGTTGGATGAAGTAAACGCCAATGTACTCAAGTAGCCTTCATCAGGAAAATGCAAGAACCATCATCTACTTGAAGCGATAATTCAATTTTGTCTTTATGTCGGGCTTTTTCAATTCTTCTGCATTGTTTTCCCAAATAGAAAGTCCTACACTCTTGAAAAGCCTAAAAACATTCGTAAACCTCTGCATGGTGAGTAGAAAGATGACAGCCTTTCCGAACTACCATAGGTTGAAGAACTCTCAGACAGTAGGGTGTTCAGGTCCAAAATTATATTTTGTCCTAGGATATTGATTCTTATATCAAATAGTGCCAGTTGTGACAATTTAAATAATTTTTATTTCATCTTTCTATGCTGCATGGTTTGTTGTTTTGCTGCATGAGTTAGAAGAATTTCATTTACTAAAAATCTGGGATTTGGGTCACGAAGAATTGACAGTCAGAAAACGTTATGATTTTCCACCCTAACATCTGCTTGGAGGATTACCCTGACCCTAAGATCAGATAAGAAACCTTGGCGATCATCTGGCTCCAGCCATTCCCGTCTGCGTGATTATGACGATTAGCGGAGGAGTGTCAGACCCTGCACAGTGCCGTGGGAAATGTAACGCCACTCCGATATGACTTACTGATGTATGCACATCAATTATGACGTCCTTGGTGGATCGATTTGTCCTCATGTGTGATTTTTTTTTCATAAGATGTGTGTATAGATATAAATTATTGTAAATGGCTACAGATATGCAGTTCCTTTTCCTCATGTAGTTGATTGTATTTTATGGTCAGGCACAAAATATTGCTGAATCAAAACATGGAGCTCAGTGCATGGATACTCGATACAAAAATTACTCAAATCATGGAAGTTAGAATTACGAATACATTTTGTTGGCATGGAGTCAATACTTAGTATGGAGTCAATGCTTTATAGGTCATATTTCCAAACCCGTGCCCGGTTGGATAGCTTTCGGGAACGAAAAGTGCAATAGAAGAGTCTGAGACAACAAAAGGCGTAATAAAATTAGTGATAAATTCTGTGACAAACTATTTTTCGTTTCCACAAACATCCCGGTCAATATTGGGTGGAACAATGAGAGAGATAAATATCTTCTATCCTTCTTAAGTGAAATTACAACATCATCGGCAAGAATTTCTTAAAACATTGACGACCGTCTTGCGAACCCAAGTTCGTAACTATGTATCTTCTCCTGAACAATAGAGTCCGTGATTTGTGCGGCTGATCCCCTCCACCGCAGATAAAATAGCAGATACCGGGGTGAGGTGTCTCCCTCCCCGGCCGGGGTCCGCGGCTTTCACGGTGTGAATTCTGCTCAAGAAAACTCCTATTTGTTTTTCCCAAGGACGGACTACCGATCCTAGCAAAGCCGATAAAGACGGGATTTTCCTAAATCCTTCCTAAGGTTTTCGTTCAAGATAGGAGCAAAAAGTATATGTAGAATTTTAACACGAGAAACAGGCTTTTAAAACACGTTTTTTGGAGGACTGTGGCGTACTTGAAACAATTTTACCTACTTCAAAATAGTTGAGAAAGATTTACGATGACTTTTCAAGTTAGATTTGTTTATTTTCTCCTCGTTGTCGGGCACTTGCGAAGTTGTTGTTGCATTGTTCCCGGTAGTAAAAGCGCTAATAATGTCTGGTCGGCTCCTGTTTTTAAACAATTGTTGTGAGTAAACACTGTAATTGGTGGGTCGGCATGACAGGCGCTCGTGAATAGGAAAGAATGTTACAACAAGGAAACTCTCTCGTGGGATGCTAACCTTTTTATTATATGAGCACCGACAATTTTGGCGATCAAAAACTTTCCCACCGGTTAGCTGTGTACTAGATTTTTCTAATTGTAGTTTCGATATGAGGGTTTTGACGGCAAAGACTCTCCAAGCAGAGGTTCGGCTCCGGTTGTTTTTGGCGTTTATAGGGCTTACTATTCGTACCGTTTTCTTTATGTAGAAAGTCTGATAAAAACACATAAACGAATGCCAAAAAACAGCTGGAGCTAAACCTCTGCTTGGAGTGCAGGTTTAGTCCAGTAAACTCTCCTTGAACGGAAAACTCAACCGTGTATACCAAGGTGTACAGAGCAAAACGATAATTCGTTGATATACTTCACTACAAAAAGATCCTCGAATTCTAAAAATGGCGTCCTTACAGAAATTACATAGAGAAAAAAAGATTTGGACAATAAAATGACCTAGTCATGACGTTCAAGTTGTCAAAACTTAAAAACTTATCATGGGCTACTGGAGTCGACAGATTTTCTTTTGTTCGCATTCCGGGTCAATGATAACAAGTTCGCAACGATCAAAGCCCTTATCCCTCACACCTAATCAGTACACGTAACAACTATTTACATACATGTATGCATCGCGAAACATCGCTGTCGTCTGTCGTCAAAAATCAGAGTACGCCGAGAGAAGTTGCACGTGCTTGTGGTAAATTTCTGCCCACAGGAAAGGGTGTAAGATTTGAGGCTAACTTAGACGTGAGACTTGTGCCATCAGATCGGTGTAAATTTGTCATTAATCTGCTAAAGTTTGATAGGAAATGTGCACGACCAAAGCGTCTAATTCTCTCTAAATAAACAACATATCACTGTGTCGCCTCAGTCTGAAAATATTATTTTACAATACTTGTACATTTTCAATCGAATACGACGTTCATGCTTCATCTCCAAGCAGAAGTTTGGCTCCGGCTTGTTTTGAGCGTCTTTTAAGTGGCCAAAGGACATTTTATAATGTGAAACCCTGAAGCTCCTTGATGTGATAAAATAAAAAGTCCGATGAAAATGCATCTAAGTGTCTGAAACGCTTAAGAATTAATTTAGAATTAAGTAATTAAGAAGTAATTTCTGTAATTTTAGACATACCTTTGGTTCAGACGTATGTTATAGTGATCTTCAAGTTTTACATTAAAGACCCTCTCTACATCTTGGCACTGGGTGAAAATTTATATGTTTACTTATATGAATATTGCCAATTATTTGAAAGAAATTGCATCTATTTGTGGCGTGTGAGGATATAGAATTTTGTCAGCCAGTCAATCGGCTGCGGCTACGCTAGTGTGACTTTACACACGATCACACGTTCTTGCCACAAAAAATATCATAATTCGGTATCACTCTATGTGCTACTGGACCAATTGCTTAGAAATAGGACTTTTCTCCGGTTTTCACTTGTCACCTATTTCAAAGACGTCTGATCGATATTTCGAGGACGTTTATTTTCAATGTATATGTTTTTCGTGCCATTGGAAATATTATTCTGTTCCTCTCGAAAAATTAATGAGTTGACCAACATTATTTCAATCTTCTTATTCGTTTTATTCCAGCTCTCCCTAAGAGTATTGAAAAAATGTTTTCCTTGTTTTCTATGTTTTCCTAATGTTCTGTGTTTTTCTGTTTCCATTGTTTCTTGGTTTAAAACAATAGCCATAGGATAATCTCCGTGAGTCTGCTGGTCTCGGTCGGTGGGCCCGGGTGCTAATCCGTAAAGTGACGTCGTGCCTTTGATGTTACGTCATCAGACGACAGGTTCACGGCGTCCTGAGACAACAGCCCGCCAAAACCCCGACCGGCTGTTTATGTATCAGGCTCTCGCACCTGGACGATAAATACTTTATGGTGGGAAAATCAGTTGGCTGAGAAAAACTTTTTTTCTTTCTCATAATGGGCTAATCAATAGGAATGCCGAAAAATTTGGCCAAGCACTGAAGCAGGGAAAATTCTTGGCCAAGGGATTAATCACCAGAGCGTAACATTTACCTGGACAGGTAGTCTGGACCAGGAGAGCACATTAACCGTATTTTTGCCAGAATCCTACTATTTGTTGGCCTCCATAGCAGACTTTCTTGGCATTTTCCAGTCTTTTGGGGGCTCAAAATACACTTTTGCTGGCCATTTCTTTTTGCACGGGGTCGCTAGTACAATCAAGCGACCCGGTAAATAAGGAAATAGCCACCAAAAGTGTATCATGCGCCCCAAAAAAGCAGAAAAAGGCACAGAGAGCCTGTTGTGGAGGCTATTTGTACAGTATATGGAGAGGCTTCATTTTCCTTTGGTTTTTCACGAATCAATGAGGTAAAAAGGTACATTGGATGAATGCAGTCGAATAAAATCCAATTATAATGTTGCCTAAACTTCTTAATGTGATATCTAATTGTTGTGCATACACAGTTTACGAAAGTAGATTAATGGCTAGGAAGAAACTAGCTTTGTTGTTTTTTAGTCAGAGAGTGATGAAGATTATAATCATTTTTTCTGTCTCTAGACGTTGCTATGGTTTCTATTCAGACTGACGAATTGTTATATTTTGCTCGCCACACTACTACAATATTTACCTGTGACCGGTAATTGTTAGTCCAGGTTTGTTTATTTTTGCCCCATTGGCGCGCACTTGTGAAGTTGTAGCTGCATTGTTCCGTACAGTAAAGACGCTAATAGCGGCAGACTCTCGGCTCCCCTTCAACAATTGTTGTATAAACACTGTAATAGGTGGGTCGGCATGACAGGCGCTCGCGAAAGGGAAAGAATGTTACAACAGGGAAACTCCGTGGCGGGGATGTTTTAACGGTGTTTTCACACGGGAAGGGAAATTGTGATTGGTATAAAATCTTAAACGGGAAAGCTTTTTGCTATTTTGTGAACAAGAATAGTAGGGTTGATGTATGAAATATATTTAAGTAAATTCAGACCTCAAAGACAAGGTGCGAGGCGTCTACATATTAGCAAGATTAGCAATAAGAATACTTAATTTAACTTTAACTTATGAAGGAGAGGAAAGACAAGTAGGTTATACTAGTAAAATAGTAAAATAATTTGTGTAGGGTCAACCAAGTAGAGTCAACTTCTTCTTGCCTCTTTGAAAATTATGTTTCATTTACAAGACTGTCTATATCAAAGACATTCTACTAATAATATAGGCTATACAGAATGTATTAAGAGTTCAAATTCAATTTAATATCCACAACTGGATAAAAAACGGGGAGGAGTGCACCAACCGCGGAGTGGCTTTTGACACCACTACTGGCACTAGTATCTTATGCTACCGTATGATCTGCTTGGAGTATCCATTTCTTTCTCAAAAGGGTACCAAAACGTAATACATTTCAACCGCTATTGTGGATTGCTGCTAGAGAGCATGTCACAGTTCTGTGTTAACATTGAGGTTGGTGTTACCAAAATCACTCTAACGTCTTTGGTGTTGCCGATCACCTTGTTGTAAGAAATTTGTCAGCTAACGAAGGTGACGGGAAGTGTGTCTTCGCCTGGCTGTGGTTTCACACATATTCTCAACTTTTATCGTATGATGTACAAAGTCGTAATCATGTCTTATATTGTGGCTTATTTTACCGCAGTCATGATTCCTAGTCTAAACGTGTTCCTGACAAATATGTAGTTTTTTTTAATATCCATATCAAAGATCTATAGCAAAGCTCAAAGATTCTGCCTATAACAAAATTGGACTTGAGAGAACAGTAACTAAAAGTTTGCATTAGTGATTCCGGAATTCCAGGTCTCAAATTAATCCTGACAAATATGTAGCTTTTATTCATATTACAGATGTATAACATACTAGCAGTTCCTAGATTTTACCGAAAACAAAATTGGACTTGAGAGAACAGCAACAAAAAGTTTGCATTCGTGATTAAGATCTAAAAATGTTCCTGACAAACATGTAGCATTTTATTCATATCATAGATTTATAACAAAGTTCCTAAGATTCTACCTAAAACAAAATTAGACTTGAGAGAACAGCATTTACAAGTTTTTCATAAATTTTTCTTAAGTACGGAGCCTGATATTCATAGCGCTGCATTTATCAATTTGTACCACATTTGGTCCAGTTTTGTTTTCCTTGCTACAAAAACACGTCCGACAGATGTGCGCAGGTGCTAATCCGTAAATTAGCGGTGTTCCTTTTGATGTCATTGTCGCGATGACAAGTCCATGATGTCCAGAACAAGAGACAGTTGTTTCTACCGGACTCTCACACCTCACCGCTAAAGACCTTAGGGTGGGGAGGGGATAGAGGGGTCGGCCGATGTTTCTGAAATGCAAAATCTTATACAAATTCATTACAAATCTACTTTTATCTGCCGTATCTTCTCTCGATCTTTTGTGTAGGGTTTCGAACTCGAAGACATTTTGATACCCCCTTCTGTACATGCATACTCGTATGTGTAAAAAAACAAAAGTCTTTGGGAAAAAGGCCCAAACCAATTTATATCTAGTTACATTTACCACACTTCGAAGACTTCAAGCGGGGTTGGCTTTTATTTTAGGGGGGGGGGGCTGCTTGCCTAGTTTCAAAGTTGGTTAAGGTTCTCTAATGCCGGGAAAGGGAGTTTGTTAAAGAAAGGACTCGTTTCCCTAGAAAAGTACTAGTAGTTTGTCGTGGAAGGGTGTTTCGCCCCGCTAAACTAGTAGCAAACCAGCGCACCCCTCCTCATAAAATAAAAAGCTAGAAGCGTCTGCGAAGGAGACTTCGTTCAACTATCAATGTAAACTATCATTTTGCATATTTACACATAGTTGGCATATTGCGAAACAAAAGAATATGAACAACTCGATTTGACCCGCTTTAATACACAGTGAGATGATATGATGTGCCGTAACAAATGAGAAAAGCTAGTTGAATAAGTACTTATTTTAATAAGTACTTATTCAACTAGCTTTCTGAAATAGCCAAAGTCGAGATATTTTATTCACAAGTTCATGTATTGATATGAATCATACATGACGAAGCCAAAATCCATCGAAAATGAATCATAAACTGTAGACTGTGGGAGATTTTACAACATTTGTAAGTGTCAACTCTTTTCAGGAATAATTGGCTTCTAATTAACCTTTATAAAAGTTAAATTAGCCTCGGTCGGCTCGCCTTTTCATTTCCCATTTCGATGACAAGTTCACGTCGAGAAAGAACAACAAGCCGCAGCCACCCCCTGCAAAACTAGACTACTAACACACACACGCTAACTGTGTAAAAGGAAAACGCGTGCTACCGACAAGACCACATCGGGACAGTGTTGTATAATGCATTACGTCCCGTGTCTACATACATTACTTATGCCCTGGCTGTGAGTTCGCGGTAAAAGTTGCACCTGTATGTAGGGTTTTGATGTACAGTGACATTGTTCTAGACATTTTGATAGATTTGACAACTCCAGGAAAAGCGTGTCTTTAACGTTGTGCGAGATCTGTCGACTGATTCGGAAAAGATGTGTAGCTGTTAGTATCAACGAATATCTTAATTGTGGTGTGTCTCTGAATTTTTGGATTGTATGCTAAGTAGAAAGTTACAACTATATATATATATTTCGTTGGCGTCTGCTCAAGGCCCCAAATTTGTAATCTCCACGCGGGCGTGGCCAATTTTACTCCTCTGCCGGAGTAAGTCCTTCCCCAGCTTATGTTACTGTCTTGCCACCGAGGAATCTGCTTGGAGATTACCCAATTTGCCATTTCTGATAAGAATTCTTTACATGGAAAAGAGCCTTTCATTAAAAAGTACTATACTGGAGAAGTTTCAATTCCCTCAAGTAGCTTTCCTCAAATCATGGAATGAAAGCTCTTTGCTTCCCTTTTTCATATTAAACGGAAGAATCAGAAAGTCTACGTAACGTTGGACTACGTTGATTTAATTATGATTGATATATGAATGACATCCTCTAGGAACCCCAAAAACTGATGCGACCGTGCGAATGAAAATTGGTATTGCCTAAAAAATTGCATTTATTATGAAATCTCAGTGGAAGGTTGAACAAATGACCAAACAATGTGGAATGTCGGGCGATAGATTGTTAATTTTTGTTCTTTGTTCTTCTACTTTGACCTTGGAATTGGCGATGCATTCTATAACCAAGGAGGTTAAAAATCAACAAAACATCCGATCCAAAAGCAGTTTTCATCTTTCAAAAAGGTACGAAGAGACCTTTCTAATGATATCAAGTTTGCCGGGTTTAACCTCCTTGCTTGCTATAACATTAGAATATGTTTTCCGGAATATATATTTTTAAAATCACGTTGATGAAAGCTCCTTGCTTAAATCTTGCTTATATTTGCTCATTTTACAGCTGCTTTGTACGATGGAAATCACCATTTTCACCGTAGTCGGCATTTCCGTTAGTAGTTTGTGGTGATGACAAGTTCATGGAAACCAGACCCAACACCTGAAGCCGTCCTCTGTGCAGCTGTGAAACACTGACAGGTCACATCCTAACGCTAAACACTACAGAAGGAAACACCGACAGACGCACTCAGCTCATATTATATTCATATTTTCTCATACATGAAGTTTTGCAAAATGAGTGAGAGAAATAACGCATGATTGTAATGTGATTTGGTACCTGTTTGACATTACACCTAACTTTTGAGCATTTCTGTCAGTTTAGGGTAAGACTGTGAAAGTGTGCCAACGTTTAAGTGTGACTATAAAAGTGCATATCACACTCTGTTTTAATCACACTAACAGATAAACTCTATATCCGCCTTCAAAATCGTACTCAAATTTGACTTTTAGCACTCATTCAAAGTATAGTTTTTTTTCTTGGATTTAGAAATGTTGGTGCAGAGATACAGAGCTGCAAAAGTATTCCACTTCTGTACAAAATTCGATGCATGTGTTGTTCAGGGAGTATTTGCCTATTTCAGATTATTCGTTCCTATATTACGTTATCAATAATATAATACTATTATCTTAGAATATCCTAGGGGAATTATATGCTCATTTCGCTCACGATGTCCTACATTAAAAGTCAGACAAACAATTTTAAAGCAAACAGGGACAAGTTCGCCATTCAGACGTGACATCACGTCGGAAGCCAACATATCTGACATATACAGAATATTTAGAAAGTCACAAGACTCCTCCTCATTTTCAAAAATGTCGGACGACCGTCTGACAATTCGGGGCCGCTTCTCTGGAATACTCTAGTTTCTAGCGATGGTGTCGGTGCCAAACTGGTGCGAAGTTGTCCTGAACCCATTGGTGGCCATGTGTGACGTTCTCCCGGCTTCTTCTCTTGAAATCGAGACATTTTCCTGACACCTATGTACTACTATCATCGTCAGATATCCGAGAAAGGTATATAGTGTTGCCTTTGCAGGTGCATGTTACTACAGACAAGTGATCAACAAAGCACGAGCGCGTTTATACGAGTCGAAGATGAAGCCATGACATCGTTTAGAAAGCCTGAATTTATTAGATGTGGCACTGAATATTTTGAATTCAAATCAACGAATTTTCAAGTCGGTTGACTAGAGAAAGGTGAAATAAGAGCCTTTTAGATCAAATCCAACGTTGGTGGTTTGACAGCCATCTCCGTTCTCGCGCGTTTTTGCGAAAGCTCAATATTTGGAGGGGAAAGTGTCGGCAATGTGTCGGAGGCGGGAACACTTTCATCCACAAACTTCCTCGAACGACTCAGGGAATGAGTCAACAACGTTTCCATGGAGACACCATGGCGGACTGACAGGAGTCATGTTCCCATAGCCTGACTGTGTACGTAGGTGCAGGGTCGTATTTTCGTCTCTCGCCTCCGCTCAAATATGATGTTTGACTCGTCAAGATTAAAGGTCATTATTAGTCAGTCTCCCAAATACTGGGGCAGCAAAAAGACTTTCGTTATCTCTAGCATTTCAAAAATTCGAGTGCCCAGGGATATGTTGTCTCTTCCAGACCTAAAAGCACTGGAAAACGGTAGAAACCGGTCAGACTTTTCTAGCAACCTTCTACTGTGGTCTGACAGAAACTAAGGCTCTCGCCGTGTATGATTTGACCAAGGACATTTGTAAATGTGCTCTAGATCTGATCATTACTGTCAAAGCTGCAAATAGTGGACCACACATTACATACGACATCTGCTGGTATTTCTCCCACTGTTTTAGTACATGATAACATGCTGAGTGGAAATGTCCTATCGCTACTATCCCGGAGGTTTACAAGTCTCTACCAGACTCCTACCTGGTCGAATAGAAATAGAGGACTTTGGCCAAGCTAGGAATAAAAGGCTAGTAGGAGTTCTAACTGGCCTATGAGTGAAATGACCGACTGCAAATGACTGACTGAAATCCCATGGCAACTTCTTTGTCCAAATTCTTCTCTTTTTTCCATCCAGCTGATACGTCTGCTTGGAGACTAGAAGTTTACTATCCCCAGCAGTTCGCCTCTCAGCGAGCGGACTTGTTGACGAGCTCCTCGGCAGGTGGTCAACATGACGGCCGCCTGCACCACGGCCATGTCATCCCCCAAATCAGAAACATATGTCAGCAATAAAACCAAGTACGGGGGACGGGAAAGTGCCAAGTTGCCAGGCCAATCATTGACCACCGAACAAAAGAAACGGGGTAAGAGTATCTACCCCTTTTCACACCTCGGTGCTCGGAGCTCCCGCGTAATTTCTTTCATTTCCGTGGGAAATTTGGCAACTCGAAACCAAGAAAAACCGAACAGCGATGTAAAATAAGAAGTATCGTAACTTTCTCGTTTTCTTTTACATGGCATCTATAACTTCACCAACGACTTTATGATCAAAGCACCCATTATAATTGTGAAGATATCTTTTTTAACGTTCACTTCTGTTGTTAAAAAAATAAAGTAGTGAAGAAAATAAACGCATCTGGGCGATGCCTTGTAAGAGCATACAATCTAAAATTATATCTACCCATGTTCCAAATTGCCCATTAGACAGACACGTGCTTGGGGAAACTCGATCTCTCATCGTTTAGACACTGGGGAGGGGGGAGGGGGAGGGAGCCATCGGGTGGAACAACGATTTCGGATTTGTCTCCCCCATGTCGACCGCAAATATTATCGTGGGAGATATCGGGGTTTCCTGATACATTTTTGTGTAAAGCAACCGCACACGTTTGTTTCCCTATGCAAAATGGGCGGGAAACAAAATATTGTTTCTCACAACCGAGCATTATCGCCTTGTAACATGCTTTGTAGCAATGGTGTCACAGGGAAAATGACATTGAGTTGTGCTATTTGTGTACAAGCAATGAGATTTGACTAGACATCAAAGTACAAGTAGTGGTACATTGTACGGAAAAGTATTAGTCCTTCACAAATTGTCGATTTTCTTCTGACTTGTGCATTTCTATTCTTACCTTTTCCTCTGTCATCTCTTTTTAGCCTATACCGGGGCTTCTTTAATTGTTGAAGTTGAAATAGAAAAAAATGGTTCAGTTGCGTGCATAACTTGCCAAAGAGGAGAACAGATTTGCAACAATAATTTTTCAAGGACACTGATACTTCTGCGATTTCGAGATGTAAGTCTATACCAGATCAAGGAGCTTTTATCAGTGACCAGAAACAGCTAGCAGGCTGGGAGTTCAGTATGCGACCTAAACAATGTGACATGTTATCTGTGTTTGTCCATGTTTCTACCATGGAAAAAAACATGTTTCTAGCGACCCATGGAATCTGGTAGTACATGAAATCAAGGAGGTTGAAAAGAGGGAGACAGACTTGAGAGCGTGGGTCTGACTCGAGCTCTGTCTGCTGCAAAGTGGGGGTTAAAGATCCGACGATGACATAATTACTCCCAGGAGACCAGGACGTCTGCCCGGTCTCTTAGGAACTAAGCACTTGACTAACGGCATTCAGACATGGGCAAGTTTTCCCACACTTTTTGCGCACACATGTGCACTCTACGTGAAAACCATAATTTTTGTCCGTAAAGAGCTGGTAAGTAATACATGATGTTGTAAAGTGGAACCTGGACAAATCTTATCAAACTTTAGAACGTTAACCGATACTATCAGGGTTTGGTAATCCGCGGAAAATTGAGGGATGAGCTGCTGATTTTCCGAGACAAATCCTTACAATTAGTTACATCGACCGTGCGTAGAAAAAACACACGAACACTCCAGGACAACCGGTCTTATGTTATTGTAACGGGCTAGCCGGAACTGTGGAAGAAGTACAAGAACTAGCTCAAGAAATATGTAATGATATACCCAGGACGTACTTAGATATACTAACTGTGTATCAGGCCAAAATACTAGTGTTAGTAACATGAGAAATATTCAAGCTAACTTTCCGGAACATTTTACCTTCTCGGAACTGTAGAATACTAGTACAATACTAGCATTCAGCAACACTAGTTTGAATGGAAAAAAACAACAAAAAAACATTAAAAAAAAATAGACGTATTCTGGCCCCGTAGCAGGTTGCCCAAATAAGTAAAAAATAGATGTCTAGAATACGGTACTAGGTATGCATGTAAAAGGTTCAACCACGAGGATAATTGATATTTCTCTTACATCTATAGTAGATGTCACACAACTGAGATATACTAGCGCCAGCGCGGTAAGCGTGCGGACGGGATTTGAAAAGTGGGAACCGCAAACTTCACAAGAGCGGGACAATTTTACTTCAGCTGATTATCCGGCACTTGACATTTTATTGTTGCTTTGTTGTGCGCAATAAAGACCACAATAGCGACAATATCTCGACTTCCTGAGAACTGTTTGTAAACAAACAAGGAGGCCGGCATGACAGGACCGTGAGAGTGCATCATGTACGTTGGTAGTTTTGTTGGAGATGATTAAAACACACAGCTGTTAAGATTGGAGGCTACTTGTAACGTCAGCAGAAGTGTGGAGACGGGAAAAGCGGCAGGAGAAGTTGTGGTGTTCCTTTAATTTGTCAGGAGGGTGACAAGTGCGAAGTTTCTCACAGCCGGGTCCGATTCACCGCGGGACCGGCTAATGAGAACGGCCAAGTCCAGATGACTGGCACTTTGCCGTCAACTAGCCGCGACAAAGTGACAGGATGACAGGGACATGCATGACAAAGGGTTGTACAACCGACAAAGGGACGGTGATGACAGGGACCTAGAGGGAAAGGGCGCCAAAAATTAAAATTATTCAGCGATCCTCAGACATTCAAATTGATAAAAAAAATAGATAACTTAACTCATGTATAAAACTTTTAATAGAAGCTGTTACGTTTTATTGACACTCTTGATTTTGTGCCTTTATTGTTTTAGCGGCAAGTTTTATCACTATTATAGTATCAGCTACTTTTCGTTGAAATTGTAAAGAAAAATTACATACGAAGCCAGTCGGAATAATCGGCGACAACCATAGCTGCCAATCAAGACATGCTAATCACCGCGGCTCTCGCCGTGGTACCACCAATCATAGGCGAGGATTTCTGACAAGGGGCGTGGCTTCAGGTCCATGTCACTCTCCGGGACTCCCACGCATAAATCAGCTCCCCACCAAGTACAGTAACAAAGCCTCATCTTCATTCATAGACACCAGCGTTTAAATACCGCCATCGTCTCAGTGTTCCTCAGTCTAGCTCACGACTTCCTCTGTGCAGCACTTCGAACGATCGTCAGACGACTTTTCATTTTCTCGTGACCATTCCCGTGGATACTTCAGCCGTACCGTGCACCATGAAGCAGACGCCAGACCAGTTCTCGGTTAGCCACCTCCTGAGCGCCGTGGAGAGCGAGATCTCGGCGGGGTCGGAGAAGGGAGACCCGACCGAGCGGGACCTGAAGGTTACCCTGGGCGAGAAGCCGCTGTGGGAGAAGTTCAAGTCTCTCACCAACGAGATGATCGTCACCAAGAGTGGAAGGTCAGTACAAGCTTCTTCTTTCTACCGTCTTATTCTTAACGAGTAAAGTAACTTGCTTCCCTCCTGTCCGTCGTTTTTCTGTGTAGCGAGCCGGAAGTAAACAAGTCATTTTATTTTATGTCCTGTTGAAATTTCGCTGAGATTTTCCGGCAACAAGTACAGGAACTAAATCACTAGTATGTTTGCGTTTATCTCATGCCATGAGATCTACAGGCATGGTTTGACTTGATTCTGTAAATAGCAAACAAATATCTGTGGTAGCAACAAGTTTATCGTTTCGATCGACTACCGTACACACGGTAACTGGCCAACCGAAAGAATCTAACGAAATGTCTTGTATCTTTCCCCCACAGACGCATGTTCCCCGTGCTGAAGGTGAACGTGTCCGGACTGGACCCTAACGCCATGTACTCCTTCCTTCTGGACTTCACGGCCGCCGACAACCACCGCTGGAAGTACGTGAACGGCGAGTGGGTTCCCGGCGGCAAGCCCGAGCCGTCCGTGCCGAGCTGCGTCTACATCCACCCCGACTCGCCCAACTTCGGCGCGCACTGGATGAAATCACCTGTGTCCTTCAGCAAGGTCAAACTCACCAACAAACTCAACGGTGGTGGACAGGTAAGCCTCTAAAATTTTGTTATTCCACCCCAACTTTGTCGCTTCGTAATTAGTTAAATTGTGGGGCCTTTATCTGATGAAAGCTCCTTCGCTAATTTTTTTAGAGACTGTGTCTAGCCTAAAAATCACTCGAAACCCAACTCGATTAAGACTCAAAATCCTATCAGAATCCTACAAAACTATTGTATCCTAATCAGCGTCAGTTTTTGTTATGACATTTCTTCAACGCCTCTCGCGTGGCACAAGTTAGCGCTCTCGGTTTTCTGTGTCTACTCTGTGTAATTGCGTTAATTTTCTGTGTTCGCCTTCTTGGGGTTGGGTTTCGTTAACACATCCATTAAACGTAATTAAAATCACGTCTACCATTTCCCTAGAAATAGGCCAACTACTGCTGTTTCAGTCAGGAATCTGATAAGTAATATGTTGCCATGTCTGTTCCATCTATAGCAGATAATGCTGAACAGCCTGCACAAGTACGAACCGCGCATCCACATCGTGAAGGTGGGGGGACCTGACAACCAGAGAACCCTCAGTACACACACATTCGCCGAGACACAGTTCATCGCTGTCACTGCCTACCAGAACGAAGAGGTATGTACTTTAACTACAGTATGAAGTGAAACAGATCTGGTGCTTTTCTTCATAGTTTCAGTTTGACTGTAGAAATTTGCTCTAACTGAGAATGCATTTTTTTATTTCATTCAGAGCCGTTAGGTTGGTACAATTCTTTCTTTCCTCGGTCACAAATATTTACCTGTTATTTCTTTTTGTCTCAACAGCTGACAGCTTTGAAGATCAAGCACAACCCGTTCGCCAAGGCCTTCCTTGACGCTAAAGAACGGTGCGTATGGTTTACATCTGATCCTCATCTTCGCACCATCTAGTAAATACTTTTGTAAGGACGACTTAGGAGATAGGTGTGAAGCATAAAGCCGAGTGGACGACGCTTTGTCTCCTTCTTGTTTTCATTATTAGCCGGTCAATTCGCGCTCTTTTGCCCGGTGTTTGACACCTCGGTGTCTGTGGCCATAAACATGGCGTGGGAAAGAGTTGACTTGTTTGTCTATGTATTATTTGTGACTCAAAAGTTTTCTTTATGTTGTTTTCCCAACACAGAAATGACACCAAGAGTGGACATGACGACTTGACTGACCAGCAGCCGCAGTTTTCACAACGTGAGTTTGTATTCAAATTGTTCTGGTGTTCATAGTTTTGATCGGTCTACACCTTTTATATTTGGTACAGTTTAGCATTTTTTGCTCTCCTATGTAATTATCTCACAAACAATGCCAAGGCAAACAGAACTTGAAAGTTCAAAGACGCGGCATCCGATAAAGAAGTAACCGACACACGTTTCTGACAATCTTCGCTCAAAAACAAATCGCAGTTTTCACACCTCTGGTCCAGGCTTTTTGAATCACAGCTAAACGCGTTTGGTCGGTCATGAATTTGAATCGTTGTCGGCCGAGTTCTGAGGAAAACCTGAAAACGTATCGATGTCAAACATGGCATTGTTCAATCACAGCCAAGCTGTGAAAATGATTTCAATAAAAATCACTACCGACGCTACGCGGCGCCTGTGTTAAAATGGTGCCAGGTGACAAGAAAAAAAATTTTGGTATATGTTTTTGTCTTGACTTTTGTTGGGTTGTTCTAACGTAAGATTTCCTTGTACCCACAGTCGGAGGCTGGTTCCTGCCCGGTACAGGCCCCATCTGTCCGCCGCCCAACCCTCACCAGTTCGCCCCGTCCCTCGGCCTGCCCAGCCACGGCTGTGACAGATACAGCACTCTGAGGAACCACCGCTCGGCGCCCTACCCGCACCCGTACCAGAGAAGCTCTCCTCCAAGTAAGTAGATTGACATGTTCATTTCTGTTAAAATATTTTTATATATATCTTATATCTACAAGTATTGGTCCACACGTGCACATTACGCATATGGTGGCTATTGTTAGGCTGTAGCTTTGTTAGTGTAATCCACTTCTTTGCAAATTGGACACTGTAGTCGTTCTTTGTTGGATGCAGCTAGCTTATCTTGTAAATAGGTGTTCTGTTTTGTGTTTGAATGGAACGCTCGAGTATTGAGAAATGTATACCCAATTTGCGCTACAGGACTTCCAAACCTTTTTTCTACTTGTTTATATGATATGTTGTATTTCAAAGATGAAAGATTGTAACCGAGACTTTTCTTGTCGTTTTCCCCTTCAGCTAACTACGGACACGACACGGCGGCCAGCCTTCCCATGATGCCGACGCACGACAACTGGTCGGGCCTGCCGGTCTCCACCCACAACATGCTGTCCATGTCAGCCATGCCTCACACCACCACAACCACGCACGCGCAGTACCCCAACCTCTGGTCCGTCTCTAACAACAACCTGACGCCCACCACGCATGCGCAGACGCACATGTCCGGCACCATGGGCACGGGGCTGCCGCACCAGTTCCTGAGGACCACCGCGCCTGCGCCCTACCATTCCATCCCCACCTGCACGGTACCGACCACGGCGTCCAGCTCTCCGGTGTACCACGACTCGCACGAGGTGTCTTCCACGGACAGCGGGTACGGGCACTCCACTACCCCACCCGCCCCACAGACAAGGATAACCTCCAACAACTGGAGCCCCATGACCATGCCGTCCATGTAAAACGTTTCTCATTGTAATGTAAGGACAATCGGTGACCAAAGACTCCAGATGTACTAAAATGTACCCGAAACCATGCCGTTAAACTTGCCAAACTAGAACGTGCCAAAGGATTTTATATTTATTGTACATTCAGTTCTAAGGTAAAGCGCCATACACTCGTAAGAACGTTTCCTATTCATTGAATTAATTGTCACTTTTACCAAGCGTCATTCCGATGAAATCATGTCACTTCAACGAAGGAAAAGTTCGTCCATTGTACATAATGTAAAGTTCAAGGAAAGACTCAGACATATGTGTTGATATTTATATAGATAAACGTTTATTTTTGTGTGGTAGAATCGTAGTTGATGTAAATAAAAGAAGTTGTTTGCAAGAATACATTGCATTTGTTTCCTTTTCTGCTTTTTTATGAAGTACTTTAGAGCTAACTAGCCAAAGAATGAATCAAGGACACCATTTAGCTGACTGATTTAGCAGAAGCACTTATTACATGCGATTTGATGATAATCTATGATCCAAATAGATAAATCAATCATTCTTAATATTCTACAATAAAGTGAGCGTTAAGAACGAAAAAAAAAAAAAACATCTTTAAAGCATCCAGGTGGTAAGATAGCAATTATTTGGCAGTTTCCAAAACCATATCCAGTTGCTGGAGTAATTGCAGTTATCTTACTTAGACCTCAAGTGAAACAAAAAGATTTATTAGACCGCTCCTTGTCATATATAAAAAAAAACTGTAACTAGTAGGGTGAGTTGGAAAGTAATATTCTGGTCTTATTGTAATTGACTTCCAGACAACGGAAATTAGTCAACTGCAGCCCCCTCCCCACTGAATGATACACACAGTAACTCTGTAAACATTAACGATTTTTTTTTTATAAACTAAATGCACATCTAGTTCTCAATTAGCTTTTATTTCAGTATATTGCAGTCCCCTTTCTTTGTTATTCTAAGAGACCCTGTGCGTATCCCCGTGGGGTCACAAACTACAAGCTCGGGGCAGAATAGGTAGAACAATAACACAGACACGGGGACACGACTGAACAATAGGACAGCCTCATTCGCACCTTGTAGCGACCCTTTCACAGGGTAAAGAGTACATGGGTCCTTTGTTAGGCACGCTCCGCGAGGACTTGTGAAGTTGTGCCGGCACATGTCAAATTCAACGATTTTCGGCGCCCTTCAAAGGGAAAATTTGCAACGTGAAGGGCCAAATGCGAGCCCGAACAGATGTCAGGGTTCAACCGTGAACTTTTGACCGGGGACAGGACTGGCTTTTCGGCTCCGGGAGGTCTTACAGTGTTGCGGACATATTCTGGACTTTGGGAGATGTTCAACAACCTCTCGGTACCAGATAATTTTTGTAAAGGTTCCTGCATTGTATACAGCTTGAATTTTATGATAATATCTTGTAGAATATAAGGATAAAGTGAGTCATGATCAAGTGCATTTCGTTAAAGTACTATGGAAAATTCATATTCCTAATGAAACTCGACAAACCTTCCATTGAGAAGATTCTGTGATTCAAATTCTACCATATCTAAAAAGTGGGAAGTTGATTGATTATTTAATGTTAGCTGGTATAAGTTGTATATGCTAGCCAACTTTTAACATGCCTGTGTGCTTGTGCCCGCACAATTAAAATGTGCAATGGTCTTCATTCACTTATTTTCTTACTCACTGTCTCACTTACTCACTATATATTTAATTTTTTATCATTAAATATATATATACCGACAACAACACAGTACTTCAACTAGTCTATATATTGCTCATATGAAATCCTAGACAGTGTGTGCATTTTGCCTGACTCTAAAACTAACAACTTTGAATAGTGAATACTGCGATGCTTGCGCTTAGAATCTGACAGAATGTCAACTTTGTAAGAAATGTCCGTGTAAACCGTTACAGTCGTCACCGTGAAAGCCGTGAACATAACAGTACATTGAAAAAATCAGGAATTACAGTACGAAAAAAATCTGTGTCGCGTGCCTCAGTTGAACTGCTTTGTCTTTCCCCTTTTGTCTAGTGACATTGTCGTCTCGACGCTACACTTGAGACAAAGGCAAGAACATCTCAAGCTGTCGTGAACAATTAGCAGACAAATTGACACGGCCATGAGATCGTACTTCGGCTGTTTGTAATTTAGAAACACCACGAGAACAGGAAACAAGATTGTTTTAAACAGCTGAGTGCAAAACGAAATAAGAAGTCTATGGTAAACGACCAAAAAAATTATGTATTCAGATTCAGACTCATATTCTTGAAGCGTAGCGATTTGCTTTTGTTTTTGGCTCCTGAAAAGACTTTTATTTTAAAATCGCATTCTCAGCAAAAGTGCAAATTGTCGAATCGTAGTTCTCACTAGAGATTTAAGAACAGAATCAGAAACCCAAACTCTTTTATTGTTTTCCTTACTTTGGGTTGTTTTCTGGCGACTTGTTTTTGACGTGTCCTGGCCATGAGACTTGACAAGATAAATGGCTGTATTTACCGTAGAAAGGCGAAGCTCTACTGAGTCAACGTTTGCCCAAGGTTCTCAGTGGGATGGCACCCCAAAATCTCCAACTATCTTCAAACAGTCGTTAATTAGGTTGATGTGGCGTGAGCGAGGAAAAGTCAACCTCGCCGTGCCAAAGACACAACACGTTTTCAGATCGGCATTCGGGTCGGGTTTCCTGGCACCCACTCGGCCCCTCCTCTTACCTGGTACTCCCTTCACGAGACCTGCTCAGACTTGTCTCCCTACATTGCTACGCCTTGTTTTGCAGAGGGGTAATATGGACTTTATCTGACTCACAACCATTGCACATATCACGCCTCACGTATTGGGTATACATGAAACTAGTCAGAAACTCTAGAAATAACTGAATAAGAATATGCATGGCATTCTCTCTTGAAGAAGAAAGTCTTAGTAATTCAAAGCTCAAAATTACAATCAACACACAACCTTGTAATGTATAGATTTAGAATTCATATCTAGAAAATAAATTGATCGGAAAATGCCCCTAGATATACAATAGTACTATCATGTATGGCATATTGACAACAATGCAATGGAGTAAAGCTGAGGTTTTTAAACATATAAACTTTATGTTAACTTGTAAACTAGCCGACAATCTGTTAGGATGAATATACACAAAGAAGCATGATCAGAAACCATAATATTAAACAATCATTTCATTTGAAGAAATCCCACTCCTCAGAAATATTGAAATGTCGCTGCTATTTTGAAGCCCATGTCGCAGGCTTGTGCCCGACACGCTATCGCCCCTCCGTCAAGTTAGCCGTAAGTTGGTGAGAACTTGTCAGGAAACCATTGGTGATGACGTGCGACGTTTTCCCGTCTTATTCGCCACGACTCGAGAAATGTTCAGCCCGCCAAGGTGTTGGAGATACAACCTACTTTAAATATCACATATCTGTTGTTAAGTCTTCAGATCAGTTCTGTATGAGAGATAGAATAGCTTTATCAAAGACACATTTGAAGCATCTGTGTAAGACAGCTGTCTATAAGAAAGACAGGATGAGTCATAAGATGGCCACGTAAGGAGTTTTACTAGAACGAGTGGCTTCTTCTGTGTTTGCCCGGAGAGAAAACGGAGTTGACTCATCTGAGGAATCTGTGAAGATACAATATTGACCAGCCCGGTAACAGCTCCGTGTTAAAAGTTTGCGTCCTCCTCGTGAACGTGCCTTTTCTGCCTTGTTGGTCTGGAGTCGTCAACAACTCGTGATGCAGAAAACAGAAACGCTTTTCTCTGAGTAGGTGGAGCCATGGTCAAGTTTAGATAAGCCAAAACAGATGGACAATTTCAAAAGCATTTTCATGATACATGTATTGCAAACGTCATATCACACGCATCATACATGACGAAAGGGATTCATAAATACATTTTTCAAAAGTTGAAAAGATTTCATTTCTCTGAGTGGTGGAACCACGGTCAAGTTTAGATAAGCTAAAACAGATGGACAATTTCAAATACATTTTCCTAGTAATACATGTATTGCAAACGTCATACCACACGCATCTCATTTGACGAAAAGGATTCATGAATACATTTTTCAAAGTTGAAAAGATTTTGCTGCGTGTGTAAAAGTGGAGGCACAACCCAATGTGTTAATAACAACAGGAGTAATATGCATTGGAAGGGGCATTAGCTTCTGATATATCGCACATTTTCACCTCTTAACTAATAGTTTACAAGTATGTGACTCCTGATGACGTCATACCAACACCTGCGTAGCTCGGGCCACTCCAGGTGAGAGACCTACATATTAAGGACCCTTCCGGTTACCTGGTACTGGCGGAAGTCCTGACCCAGTTCGTCCCGGGGATTCGCTAAGAAAACACCGAGCTTCCTTAAAGAGTTATACATCAAGACCTGTCAAAATGCATGAAGGAAAGGCTGTAGAATAAATTATGTTTATCTATTGATGAGAATCGCATTTATCAGCTGCGTTTTATTTATCTGAGACTACAGCAAGAGTGGGGGGGGGGGGGCAAAGGTAAAGAAAATAACGCTTCCTTATATATCATTCCACACTATGGTTGTAATTTGGTCTAATTTATAGTGCCCTAGCCTATTGTCATCAACATTCTCAGAATCCAAAATATTTGTGCAATTTTGAGTGGAACTAAACTTTTCATTTTGGTGCTTTATATCCTCCGCCTAAGTTTCAACACAAACGTTTCCACTGCAAAGGCCATTGGACGCATTCAAGCACTGGAGAAAAAGGTAACAATCTTTCCATGAGGTTGATAGCGTGCTAGCACAGCGCTGAAAAGAGAAAACCGTTGCAATGTAAGGGAATGAACATGTGTTACTCCTTCTTCCCACCAGTCCGCACCTATGTTAATATTGACACTGTTAATTGAGCTCGCTACTTTTGCCTGTGGCTATTTATCCACTGAGACTAAGCCCGAGCGTTGGTGGGCACAACCATGTACTTGTTTCAGAATGTCTTCTACATAATCCCCGACAATATGGTGTTTTTGTACTGATGATAAATCAAAACTTTGTGCAAGAGACCCTTGTATATGCCGTATATCTTTCATACACGCTAAAACCTGTACTAGCTTGAACATGGGACGAGGAGTTTGAGACATGTAAATGTGACCCTATAGTTTCCTATTCGTTCTTGATATTTTACGAATATGCCGTGAACTCTTTAACAGTCCATACATGGTAAGGTGTATCGTTCGACATGCTCTTGTGAAGAAAGCGGGAAGTTTTGGCATGTTTCTGGTAGATCGGTATTTAGTATTTTAACTGTGAGGTGCGACCGTTTCTAATGGGCGTTTCAGTGAGGTGAAGTTTGGCCGTGAAAGTTTGTGATGATCAAACTGTTAAAACCAACCGCCCTCCACTTGAACGTAGATCACAATACGTAAACAGTACTTAAGTTTGAGCTCCATAATTATAAGATAACCATAGAACTTTCCTCAAGACTGGCTGTACTAAGATACTGATATTTTTGCACAAATATTGAGAGAGGCTTTGAGAGCTACTTTCTTTAAAAATATATATATATAAGAACAGATATAAGGAAGAAACAATTCATGTGTGGATTGAAATTTTCGATAAAAAATTATTTCTCCAGCATGTGAAACTATAGCCACTGAACTTAATTTGGTGATTGAGAAGTTTAAATTTGGGTGAAAGTTAAAGTCGTAAATATCACGTTTCTACTCAATTTCATACTTTGCTCAGAATGAAAGCTCCTATGAGATAATAATGTTAGGATGTGACACCCTTAATGTTCTAAGAAAGACAACAAAGATAAAGTTCGTTCCTTTATCAAGAAGTCACTTGTGTCCTCAAGTGGTCTATTTTCGTTGCTACAGAGTCCAAAGATATTGTATGGAAGGTGTCGTTATCCATTTTGTACACGAAAAATCCACATACGACTATCCACGTACTAATCGCCGAGCAGATCCTATAGTGGAAAAAGTTGGTTAAGGAGTGTAGCCGGCCTAAGAGTGTTCGGTGGGCAATGAACACTCATAGGCTGGGTACACTCTATTGCCAGCTTCTGTTACTATCTTATGCCACCTTATGATCTGCTTGGAGACTATCCACGTACGCTACACCCCATCTGTTGTTGGTAAACCTTGCAGAGACCACGTTTGTTTGTCACCACCCCGGACCCGCTTGGGAGGTGCGAACGAGGTCAAACAAACGTCAATCATACACAAAGCAGTGTGCAAACGTCATCAAGGCCCCCGAACTCCGTACGTCGTTAGAGTCTGTAAGGTTATCCCAGGGAATCATCGTGAAAAACAACTTCTTTTATATACAGTCGATTAGCGAGGAAGCTGGGTACACGGAAGGCAGCGGGGGACTTAATTAGACACTGCTAAGGGACTGTACGATATTTATCAGGGGGGGAGGGCTGGTGCGTTAGGGGGGGAGGGCCATGTTAATTTTTTTTGAGGTGGGGGGAGGGCCATGTTAATTTTTTTTGAGATAGGGGGAGGGCCATGTTAATTTTTTTGAAAGAATTGTTTATACTATTTTTTGTTTTGATATCTTCACATGGCCCTAAAACTGATAAAATAAGCCTTCTGAATAGCCTAAAATGCAAGAGCTTCCGGGGGGGCTTCGCCCCCCTAGGTCCCCCAAAGTGGCGCTGCCCTGGACCAGCGTTCCCGCCAGGCATACGTCATTCCGTCTCCGGACTTATTTTTTTCTGGAAAGACGCACTCGGCTCGGCTGAGTTTCCCCAAATATTTAAGTTACAAAAGCGGTGCGCGGTAAATATGTGAAGAATCCAAAACTATACACTTTATTTTTTATTTATAACATTTCTTTTGTTTTAAAAGGACAAAATTTGCGGCAGAAAAGGGGCCGCAATATTGTTGTCAAGCGTCGATCGAGTCGGCTGTGCACTGGCATTGTCGTCTGTGGCACATGGCGCGGCACGCCCCCCTCCCCAGACGGACTGTCGATCGCAGCGCCCAGCACGTTGGGACGTCTTTTCTGGCTACTCCTTCAAGGCTACACCGGCACTGATCACTGCCAAAGACGCAGCAGATCACCGTCCTTCGTATAATGTATAACGTTCTTGGTCTCTATGTAAAAAGAAATCCAGCGGTGAGCCAAAGATTTCACGCCGAAAACGGGGTTACCTGAGGTCGCACGAAACAAACGCACGCTCGTGGAAAATGGCGGCGCGGCCTTGTAAAACCCGACCGATTCGATAAATGTTAGTAAAATCATCGGGCAAAATAGAAAAAAAACACAAGGTGTGATGGCGCCGTCATTTTATCCTCTGGAAAAACTACTAGCATTTGATGCGGGAGGGCGCAACATCGATCGCACGAGGTAGGCATTCTTTATTCAATGTCGGAAAAAAATTGGCAGGATTTTTCCATGGGCTGACGAACTCACTGGCTAAAGCCCTGTTTGGAAGCATCAAAAACCCAAAATTTTCATATAGACATGACTGGACAAATAATACCCGGGCCAGATCACGGACTGCTGATTCCCCAAGCTTATACATGTAGTTATAACATATTTTTGGGGGAGGGCGGACGTCGATTACTGAAAAACGGGAGTAAAAGAGGCAACCGGCATCCAATCTCAAGGGCATAATTTTCCTCTCAAATTGCAGGAAATTCTGTTTTAGAGGGTTTGAAAATCCAAATTTTCCCGGGGGAGCATGCCCCCGGACCCCTGCCCCGACGCTGTGAAAAATCCTGGCGAGAACACTGGCGCCCTTGTGCCCTGACGTCTATATTAAGATTATTTTATTGGTTGTTTTTCTACCCGTTTGATTATGCCTGTCGGGGGGAGGGCCATGTTTATTTTTTTGAGGTGGAGGGGGAGGGTCACGTTAGATTTTTTTTGAGATGGGGGGAGGGCCATCAAAAAATTTTTTGATCCGACTTCCAATGCACCAGCCCTCCCCCCCCGATAAATATCGTACGGTCCCTAATTGATTAGAACATCAACCGTGTAGAAAGATGCTCCCCTGGGAAACCTACCAGAGATGTCAATATCAAGTCTGACGTCTCTAGAGAGGACATCTACACCTATGCATGGCAAAGACTTGTGCGAATGAAACGAATGGTAGAACAATGGAGAGAAGGCAGGGACATGATAGAACAAAGGGATGAGCCGCCTCGCACCTTGTGAACAAGTCCAGCCCATCGTGAACCACGCTCCACGTGGACTTGTGAAGTCGTGCCGACATATGTCGTACTGCGTGCTGCGTGCTGGTTCGGGGAATATCAAAGAGACGAGTTTGTCACGACATTTGCACGACTGTGTGAGGAAGGACCGCCGCGAGCGGAGATGGAGAGGACATGTCCGTGAACTTATGACCCTACCTGCAATACACGTAGTGACATTTAATACAAACATTGAATATCCTTCGGTCACGTATTCATTCTGTGCTCTGTTTTTGAATGAATACATTTATCGTGCAAATGTCTTGGAGAGTGCAATTTTCTCTCCAAGCAGAGGTTGGTGGAGAAAACCTCTGCTTGGGGAGTACGCAATCCATCTAAATAATATCTACAAGGTCGTGTCTGAACTTTGATTGCAAGTACATGGACGTAGAAACCATATTTCCTGGATATCATTATCACATATGGTAGAAGCACAGAGAACATTTCTATTACTTTAGTGTTAGCTACACGTACTAGTATATCTAGACAAGTTGGGTTTGGCTTATTTTTCTAATCAGATGGAGATAAAAGGCCCCCACTTTCTTTATGATTTGCAGGTTCTAACGTCTGTGATTTTTTTCCTGTTCATCCGTCAATGTAGGAAAGTTGGGGTAATCGAAATCGTGATGAATTCCTTTGTCCCTAAAACAGACTACAGTTTGACGTTTGTAACGTTTCCTCGAAGATTGGTTGAAGTGAATTTCGTTCAAGTTTAATCTAACGTTTAGTGAGCAATACTAGTACTGGAGAAACAAGGAGTTCATTTATTGGAGAGAACCTCCTTCATAGGAGTAACATTTCAACACCATGTGTTCAACATCATCTTTATTTCTCACAAGAAAACACTTTTAAAAGGACACGTCTAAAATCACGAGTACAAGATGAAGGTTTAAAAATACACCTCGGACGACCCCTTATTCAGATACACAATGATCTGCAGGGCGCAAGGTTACAAAAAAAGTGGTGCTATACATCAGCCTTTCAATATTTCAATTCTATACGTCGCTTCTTAACTATTGCACAGATGTGACATTGTCATTATGAACTACACATACATTGCACAAGTGATCGGGTGTTTACAGTAAGATATCATCGGCTGGAAAACAGCCCGGACGGCGACTCCCATACAGGGTTGTTCCTTGCACAGTATATTGCGTACGATGTGCAGAGGGCACAGTGACCTAACCTGCGCTTCAACTCTCTCACCTCACTGTCCTTCTTACGTACAGGGCATAAGGATTTCAGCTTTTTGACATTGTCACTGTTCACCCATCCCCTGCTACCGACCTCTATCGTAACTACAGTAGCACTATAGTCGCTATGCGAGTTTAACTCTTCCTTAAGGTGTTCATATTTGGCAAGTTTTCTATCTTCAGCAGCATGGGCATTTTGCTCAAATGGAACAGTCAGTTCGATAAGGGTTAGCTTCTGTTCGGCTGTGTTCTGAACAGTAATGTCCGGTACGAGAGATGTAGGCAGGATGTCTGGGGGTACTGTTGTGTGTGTCCCGCCCTCTATGACATCAGGGCTGAGGTCACATCGTATTGTAGTACTAGTAGTCGTCGTTCAGTTCTGCTTCCAGATTTCATTAAAAAAATCTTTCATGTGTTACTACGATACAAGAACTAATTTGCCACTCATCTGCTACCATTCCCCCAAGACTTGTGTCCTTTTCTTCTGAAGACTGGAAAGAATTTTAAGATGTCCGCATCAGGTTTCCAGAAAACTTGAGCACATCCCTAGTACTCCCAAGCATAGGTTAAGCCCCGTCTGGTTTTTGACGTTTTTGGTTTAACCTTCCTATCTATAGGTTTTCTCTAATCCGAAATTTTTGCTAACAAATTAGAAAGCCGGATTAAAAGAAAACTAAATTTAGTTTTAAAAAGTCAATATCCAGCTGGAACCTAACCTCTGCTTGAGTACCTCCCGGGGTTTGGGCAGGTATTTTTGCCCACATCTGGTATTGCACAAGTGGCCCACGCACCTTACCATCCAGGTGTGAGCAATAAACTTTATCAATTCCTAAACGAACAAGGGTTAGTGTCAACCAGATTATCTCTTAATCTCTTGTATGTGCGATACAATTGTATGTCGCTGTCAACAAAATCCCCTGTGGGCATTGCTCAAATTCCCCGGGGGAACGGTTGGTCGCTGAGCCCCCTCTTCAAACTTCGTGCCAACGGAATAACGCAAGTTACTTCAGAAATGTCCCCCGAATTCGTGCCCCTTGTTTAGAAGCAGTGCCGATATGTCTACTTGACCCGCTTCATTCTTGAAAGTCCAATTACTTTAAATTGAAGTATCGGCAAACAAAGCCAGTATTTTGTACCCTATCGCGAAGTGTAAATATGAAGTAGGGGTCGGGTGAGCACTGCACCTGCGAGGGGGCCGAGAGATCGCAAACACCGCCGCCCGCAGAAACTACACAAACATGGCACAACTATGGCACTTCTTTCTGTCCCAAACAAACGCACAACATACGTCTTTATTAACCCTCCTTTTTACTGACAACAGGTAGAAAAGCTACGTTTACAAAAGGTACAACACAATCACTGATTGTCCCACCGCAATTCTTGCAGGTTCTTGTCGCCAAGCTGATACAGAAATACAAAAGTGTCGGAAGTTTTCTCTTGGTGCTAGGTGTAAAAGCAGGTTGTGGCACCTTTTATCGGAGGTGTCTCGCGTATTGGTGTGAATCACCTCTTATGGAGTGGCTTAAAAGTTCAAATAGCCGGCAGGTGATTTAACACGTGCCTTAAGTGCCGGCTTGCTATCTGTTTGTCTGCACAATTAAGGGTAATCCAGGTAAGTAACAGGTTGACGAGTTGGTCAGGCGAGCAGCGGTAATTTACTACTTCCGATAATAAGGTAGTGCAACATGTCAACCAAACTGTACAACTATATACATATAATGTAAGAAGCGAAGATACAAAATATCAATAAATAAGTAATGCTCTTAGGCTTTCTTTAAATACAAATGTCTCTTGCAAAAATACGTATCTCTGATAAAATCTACGGTATGCAACAAAAGCTAGTATATAATTTCAGACCACAGCTTTGGTATAAGTATATACACGTAATATAATCTGTCTGTTAGCATTTTTACCACAAGCTACCCGAGGAAAGACATTGCTCAGGGTCTAATGTACAAAGGTTATGCTCAAACTTTCGGTTCTTTGGTATCTTTGGCAAGATAAAGCAAGAGAGCAGGTATTCTATACAACTAAAATAAAGCTTATTTTGAATTTGTACAATGTTTTTTCCACATTTGTTGGTAGGATATTATATTTTAGAGCGATGGTGGAGTCATAGGGCTCCAGTTGTTGGAGGTTATCCTTGTTTGTGGGGCGGGTGGGGTAGTGGAGTGGCCGTACCCGCTGTCCGTGGAAGACACCTCGTGCGAGTCGTGGTACACCGGAGAGCTGGACGCCGTGGTCGGTACCGTGCAGGTGGGGATGGAATGGTAGGGCGCAGGCGCGGTGGTCCTCAGGAACTGGTGCGGCAGCCCCGTGCCCATGGTGCCGGACATGTGCGTCTGCGCATGCGTGGTGGGCGTCAGGTTGTTGTTAGAGACGGACCAGAGGTTGGGGTACTGCGCGTGCGTGGATGTGGTGGTGTGAGGCATGGCTGACATGGACAGCATGTTGTGGGTGGAGACCGGCAGGCCCGACCAGTTGTCGTGCGTCGGCATCATGGGAAGGCTGGCCGCCGTGTCGTGCCCGTAGTTAGCTAAAAAGAGGTAAAAAAACAACACGAAGATTAGTTTTAAAACATAGATAAGCAACCATCTATTAACAGATAAAGATCGAACCTTTATCAGACGACAATTTTAGGGCGGATACATGACGTCATAGTACAAGACCACCAAGGCACCAGAACAAGGAATGTCCCTCCTTTCCCACGAATCATCAAAGTTATTTCCAAAACCACAGAATTGTCAATCACAGAAACAATCCGGGCCTGTCGCCGTGTATAAGGACCATCACCATTGCTTCCTCGTTAGCTAAGGGCCGAGTCGGGAAAGACAAAAGACGGAATGATGGCAATTGGGCAGACGTCTCCAGGACTGAATGGTGCCCAGCCTCCTTTAATGTACCTGGTAATTTGTTGTGTCTATATCGGACCAAATGACCGTTATTAAAGGACCCTTTCTGCTGACGTTTAGTGCTTGAGTAGTGGGTCGGCCCGCTCGTACTAAATCATGGCACTTCCTATCGTTTCCAAGTATGTGGACCCACCTTTCGTCAGGATAATTACAAAAGGATAAATGCACATCATTTTGGAAGGTCTCTAAAGTTTGCAATGGTTCTGAGAGTTGGATGGATGATTTTCCGGAGTCCGGACACCTTGAATTGTTAAAATTTGAAACAATTTTGCTATGTGAGCTGGCTTTTGGCACTTACAGTGAACAGTTACAAAAAATCATAAACCTCGACATTTAATGATATAAAAATAGCGACCTTTCTTCATCACTAACTTATCCTGCAAAACGTTTATCGTTTTTACTCAATAAAACTTGATGAGGGGCATAGGGGGTCGAATAGAAATGAGGGGCATCATTTTTGCCATATCAAATGTTGGATAACACCAATGGCAAGCCAAAGAGACTGTGAGACTGAAACACATGCCAGAACTTCGTAAAACAAACTCCCAGCCTTGTCATTAGCCAAGAACGGCATTGCACTAAATCGATAGGAAGCAGGACAGCAGGCCATTTGGTCGAGCACTGGCGCCCCCAAACATTATAAACTTGGTCAGTAAACACCCAACAACATGTTCTGAGAAATGATGTACTTACTTGGAGGTGAGCTTCTCTGGTACGGGTGCGGGTAGGGCGCCGAGCGGTGGTTCCTCAGGGTGCTGTATCTGTCACAGCCGTGGCTGGGCAGGCCGAGGGACGGGGCGAACTGGTGAGGGTTGGGCGGCGGGCAGATGGGGCCTGTACCCGGCAGGAACCAGCCTCCGACTGAAGAGATAGAACGAGACGTTTTACTTGTGCTCTTAAAACAGTGCGCTACTTTGTGGACTGAACATAAAAAGACCAGAGGTGTTTGGCTGCCTATTGTACTAGACCAGTTGGAGTCTAGTCTTTACTGTTTTGTTTATAAAAAGCTATAAAGTCAGATGGGTACAGCAGTTTGATATACAAAAAAAAAAAAAATTAAACGTATCTGACTTATTGGTAGACACTAGTAAAGCACACTTACGTTGAGAATATTGTGGTTGATCTTGCAAATCTTCCATTCCGTCCTTCCCATCACTTCTGTCAACATACATAAAAGATAAATAATCTAGAAGGGGATGTTTGTCATAACTCCACACGTGTAGGTATTATATCAAGGAGCATATCCGTTATTATACACACAAATTATTAAATAAAAAGAGTCATTCTAAATTATAACGATGCAAATGTGATTGGTTTCAGTACATTTACCTTTCTTTTGCGTCCAAGAAAGCCTTGGCGAAAGGGTTATACTTGATCTTTAGAGCTGTGATCTGAGAAGAAGCAAAGAAAGCAATTTAAGCATCAATTCTAAAAAAAGACTTCTGTTCTGATGTGCAGAATGTACACAATCTAAACAGTAAGAAAAAGACGAACTAATCTAGTTGTAGAGATATATATATAATGACAATATGGATACTACTACAACCTTAGACAACGTTACCCAACAAAAAATACGTGAATTCAAACACACCTGTTTCAGAGAAGCGTAGCTTTAGCTGTTATACGTTTGTTTCTCTAATCATTGTTTACCTAGTAAGTAAATTATATTCTCTCATGTAATAGTTAGCATCAACGTGCAAATAGATATAATTTATTTCTACATGGAAAACAAAAAGTCTGTCCGAAAGTAAATTAAGAAAAAAATATTGACGTTCTCACCTCTTCATTCTGGTACGCCGTAACTGCTATGAACTGCGTCTCCGGGAAGTTGTGCGTGCTGACCATGCGCTGGTTATCCGGCCCGCCTACCTTGATGATGTGCAGTCTGGGCTCGTACTTGTGTAGACTGTTCAGCATGATCTGCTGGCAAACACAGACAAGCAACGGGTTAGAAACCGTGTGATGATATCACATTTTCATTCTCATTTTGTTACAATACCTGTAACCCCTGTTATGTACCTGTTAAGAGCTAGATTCGTGATCGAAAATTCACTGAATATTTTCAGAAAATTAACCAAACCCAAGCAACGTAGATCAAAGTATTTTGTAGTATGCATTGAAAAGGGGCGATACTCAGTAGTAGTAGTATATCAAACTGCCTGTGTTAAAGATGATTTGTAAATGTTGGTCTTTAAAAGACGAGAATCATTTCATCCCTAGCTAAAGTTGTTCTTTAACTATAATAAAGGAAGCCGATTGTTTACAGAAACGTACTTCCAAACCATTAGGGCATTACAGAGAACATTCGAATTCTACTATCAAAGTAATTTTTGAAAAACTTTTAAAAGTGGGTAGATTCGTCTTCCACTAGGAATGTTTTTTTTACATATTCTCATATCACTATCTTTGAATTTTTGATACTGGCAATGTAATGCGTTTACTTTCAGGCTTCTAGTATTTCGTACCTACACCCATTCAGTAGTGGTAACACTGACGTAACAATGTACATGCACATGCATATTTTTAATGCGACCACAATGGGTGTAATGAAGTGTTCATGTTTAATCATGTGTAATGGGGCAGGCGAGGTAACAGGTAGACTCTGACAGGTAACACAGTTATGATAATAACATCAGAAAACGTGTCGCCACGTGCCGAACACAATACTGCACGTCTCGCAAAACTCACAACAACATCCCACACTAATTGGTACACAATATCGTTGTGAGAGGTTGGGCCGAATGATTAGGTTAGACTGGGGGATAAACAGTTAAAACAGGGGATATACTATGTCAACGTGTAGACTAGGCAAGGGAAGTGCAGTTGAAAGGATAGGATTATAAATGCTTTACCTGTCCGCAACGATTGTGGAGTTTCATTGTTCAGGTTTGTACTTGTATCCAGTCGAACATTGGTTGATATTTCGGGGCCTATATAGCCTGGATACCATACCCCAACATCAAATATCTTTCACGATAGATACTTGAGATCGGGCTGGGGTTTGGTAACCAGACTAGGGCCTATACCGTACGATAGTTTTTTAAAAATAGTTTTGGGCTAGACGGTAGCTGGGGCGACAATCGTAAGGAAAAACGTAATGTACAGTGTTGTTTTCTGTGACGAAATCCAACGCTGGACATAACGTTTTTCCTTGCAATCGTTGCGTGACAGCTAGGACGAACGGTAGCCTTCAAACCAAGATCAAACTGGGCATACAGTACTATCATTTTACGAAGCGGCAAAGTTGGGTTAAAAGAACAGAATTCTCATGGCTTACCTGTCCTCCACCGTTGAGTTTGTTGGTGAGTTTGACCTTGCTGAAGGACACGGGTGATTTCATCCAGTGCGCGCCGAAGTTGGGCGAGTCGGGGTGGATGTAGACGCAGCTCGGCACGGACGGCTCGGGCTTGCCGCCGGGAACCCACTCGCCGTTCACGTACTTCCAGCGGTGGTTGTCGGCGGCCGTGAAGTCCAGCAGGAAGGAGTACATGGCGTTAGGGTCCAGTCCGGACACGTTTACCTTCAGCACGGGGAACATGCGTCTGTGGGGGGACAATTAAACAATAACATATTACAACCGTTATAAAGGCATAGTGTATTTTCCATATCGCTAGATTTCTGGTGGGTTTCATATACCCACCATATTGTACATATATCGTAAATGTATGTGTCAGTGGCATAACATGACTACATCACATATTGTTGTGAACATGTATTTTGTGGTAGAAAATCTCATCCAGGTGTTAGATATGATGATTCGCACTTTACACCGATGACCTGCTTGAGTCATAAACCCCACAGAGAACAACAACAAGGAAATATCAAGATATCGAGAACTTGATAAGTGATAGACGGATTTAAAGCAATATGGTGTACCTTCCGTTCTTGGTGACGATCATTTCGTTAGTCAAGGCGTTGAACTTGTCCCATAACGGTTTTTCCTCCAGGGTAATCTTCAGGTCCCGCTCGGTCGGGTCTCCCTTCTCCGATCCCGCCGAGATCTCGCTCTCCACGGCGCTCAGGAGGTGGCTGACCGAGAACTGGTCCGGCGACGCCGCGGTAGGCTGCTTCATCGTTTCCGCAGAACTCATCTCGTTGTTGACGCTGGTCTCCGGGCGTACGTTCTCGGAAAAAAAGTTTCGGAGAGTCGAGAAAACTGTCACGTTCTCACGAAGGAGAGACTGAGTGGAAGAATTAGCACTGCAGCGGTATTTATGCACTGTGTGTATGAATGAAGATAACGACGGGGAAGCACAGGTTCCCCTTTGTGACCTGCCGGCTGCTAATGTATGCGCGGGGATGCCCGCAGTGTGGCCGCTATCTCAAACCGCGCCCCCTACCGGAAAACTGCCATTTCTGATGGGTATTCAGCAATGTGACGAAAGCATTTCAATTTTCTCGTAGAAACCTTAGTTATCCCTCACGACGTACACGTAAATATATATGTCGCCGCATTTCAGAGCAACAAATAGCACGAAAGTTGCGATTATTCATAATCATAATTCATCATTTACATGCGTCAAAGAAGCTGTAATACAACTGTTACAAATAATGTAATGAAAGTTTTTTTAGCGCCCCTTAAATCCTAAGGTCCCTGTCATCACCGTCCCTTTGTCGGTTGTACGACCCTTTGTCATGCATGTCCCTGTCATCCTGTCACTTTGTCGCGGCTAGTTGATGGCAAAGTGCCAGTCATCTGGACTTGGCCGTTCTCATTAGCCGGTCCCGCGGTGAATCGGACCCGGCTGTGAGAAACTTCGCACTTGTCACCCTCCTGACAAATCAAAGGAACACCACAACTTCTCCTGCCGCTTTTCCCGTCTCCACACTTCTGCTGACGTTACAAGTAGCCTCCAATCTTAACAGCTGTGTGTTTTAATCATCTCCAACAAAACTACCAACGTACATGATGCACTCTCACGGTCCTGTCATGCCGGCCTCCTTGTTTGTTTACAAACAGTTCTCAGGAAGCCGAGATATTGTCGCTATTGTGGTCTTTATTGCTCACAACAAAGCAACAATAAAATGTCAAGTGCCGGATAATCAGCTGAAGTAAAATTGTCCCGCTCTTGTGAAGTTTGCTGTTCCCACTTTTCAAATCCCGTCCGCACGCTTACCGCGCTGGCGTTAGTATATCTCAGTTGTGTGATATCTAGTTTTGATGTGATAAATCAGAGATGTCAATCATTCTGAAAATTATACACGTAGACTCTTTATTTTTGTGGATGGAGGTCTACCACACACTTAGTATCTTCCTAAAGATGTACCAAAATGATACATTGTACATTCTGGTCTGGTCTTCTGAATTAATTGTAAAAATAACATGAAAAGAAGACTACTTCAAGTTGAAAGGGAGCAAAAATGATAATGGTCATGCTAGACCACACATCGTGTTTGTGTGCGAACTGCAGTTGAATCTGGGATATTGCCAATGTTGTGGTATTCAAAATTATAATATTATCAAACTGTCCGGTAACGGTGGATGGACCAAGGAGGTTGAAAAAAGATGGACCTAGTCTCCTACTATCCAGTATACTCCATGAAGAGAGTTAGAAATGGACCAAATATTGACATATAACGTGCCAGAGAAGTTAACCGGCCTAGAAATGCAACGTACTGATTGACTCCTCTGGCATGCTACCTATCTATCTAGTGTACCTAAAGGACCGTTTATATGTAAGAGAACTATCATAGGGATTATTCACCAGCCGCCGTAGAACGACTATGGTGAATCCGAATTCCTGTCCCACACTGTGCCTTGAAATGCCACCAAGCTAGGAACTATTTTTCTCACGTCCATTCCGCACCATGGCACAAGGGTGGTCACTTTGGACACACATTCGCCAGGATACTCCTACTGCAGAGGTAGGGTCTCGATAATAGATGTCAGCGTGCGATGGGAGTTGGTTCCACCCCATCGACTTCCCCACCCCCTCCTTCCTAGGACCCCCCTCCCCCTGTCACCACGGGAATCCCCTCAGCCTTTTCCTGCGCACGTGGCCTAATCTCCTAGTCTCCAAGCAGACCCTACGGTGCCTTAGAAATAGTATTAAAGCTGGTAAAAGACTACTAATCTCCAAGCAGATCCTACGGTGCCATAGTATCAAAGCTGGCCAAGAAGTATAGCCAGCCAAAGGGAGTCAAATGGGCACCTACGGTGTATTTGGTACTACACCACCGCGGATCTGCTTGGAGATTACACGTGGCCTTCTATTCCTGTTATCCTGGTGGTCTCTGTCTGACCAAGGAGGGTCTGACAAAAAGTAAGTTACGTTGTCTGGAATTGTCCTGACATATCTGAAATATAAAATTTGGAGTTGGGACCAAAGTTCAGTCAGAAGATCATTGGATCATTATGCTGTAGGCATTTTTATCATTCTCAAGACAAAGAAAGTGTTCCGAATAGAGAACGTGGTAATTTGAATTGCTATAAAATGTTACAAAACCGAAAACTTTCTCAGTGAAAAACATCAACAACACAAAAACAGGTTTTATTATCACTTCATACATGCACTATCGACCTAACGAGTTTAAAGGACAGTATATTGCTGATTTCCCTTTTATGATATTATACGCTTCGTTCTCAGAAAACTGGGCATATGGAAAGAAGGTCACAGTCTTCCCCACGAACGTCTGCTTAGAGAGTACCCAACAATCCTATGTTCTCAATATTTTGACCTGATTGTAACGGTACAAAATAACGTCATATATTTACAGAGGACAGAAATAAAAGTGTGTAGCAGTCAGCTCGGGAATCAGACGATACAGGAACCCGAGCCCTACCCTCCCGCCATGACGTTACCGTGGAAACAGTGTTGACCCGTCCAACTCTGAGAGATGAAAGTGTTGCTAAACCAGGTCCCAATTTACCGACACTTTCTCCTGGCCAAATATTGAACTTTCGCAAAAAGGCGCGAAAACGGATGGCGGTGTCCGAGTTCTGAGTCATGTCGTGAACTGGTTAGGGAAGTGCTCTTACAGCGAGCTCAATTTTAAAATGTTTTTGTGAGAGAAAGATGAGAATGTTTTAGAGTGGGATGTGACGGTTATCAGTAGATTCTACAACACACTTTTTAAAAGTGTCTTTAGGCCTGTGTTTTCGTTATCACTTGTCTGTAGTAACATGCACCTGCAAAGGCAACACTATATACCTTTCTCGGATATCTGACGATGATAGTAGTACATAGGTGTCAGGAAAATGTCTCGATTTCAAGAGAAGAAGCCGAGAGAACGTCACACATGGCCACCAATGGGTTCAGGACAACTTCGCACCAGTTTGGCACCGACACCATCCATGGAAACTAGAGTCTTCCATACTACGGTGAAATGTTCGGAAAGCATCTTTGAAATGAGGGAGGGTAGCAGGCACGGACGTCTGAGTATTCCATCTATGAGCGATGTGTATGTATTACTGCTGATGAGGTCCAGCAATGACGTAAAGATGTGTGCTCCAACATCAAATGTTACAGATATTTTATGGGGTTGAGCGTTTAATTAGCGTAGCCTGTAATTTACGTGACGTAACGTTATATTTGAGGAGGTTTAGCATGAGCTCAGCGGAAGAGAAAACGCCCAAATTCAAGTCCTTTCTCAACTTGATTTGTGCCCCCCTCTCTGTGTACACTTCTGTACGTACCATAGCGTACAATGTCTTCGTTTATTCAAGTACATTATTCTTTTACGACATTTGCTGTCGTGTGAGCACAGATAGATGTAAATTTCTGACGTTATGGCGCGAATGTTCGGGTGCGATCCTGGACATGAAAAGCGCCACCGCCATGTTGCACCCTCCAGAAAACTGTCGTCTGACAAATATTAGATTTTCTCTCAGGCTTCCCGCCCTGACCCCGGGTCATGTGGGTGTACAAATCACAGACAAGACTTACTCCGCCTAACCTCTCCGGGTTTTTACTATATATAGTATAAAGGAAACACGGCAGACATGTTCGTTCTCTACTGTTTGTGCCATTAGAACTTGTGGCGGTGAAGGCGAGGAAAGTAAAACAAAGCACAGCGCAAATCGAACTATTTATGAATTCACCAGCCTAATCCTTGATAAGCTATTTGTCAAGAGGTATTAGTTTTCCCTCCTCATAACTGGATTGGACGAACACACATCATTTTTACAAACAAGGCGGTTTCAATCAGAAACCTCCTTAGGGGCTTGCTACCAAGGATTTTCCTTGTTGCTACAACAAAGGAAGGAACTTGATCACTAGACGACGACTTGTAATTAAGACTAAATATGGCAAAAAAGAAACGCACCTAATGACGTCATTGATGCGCATTTGATAGGGTAGATATTGTTTCTCGATCTCAGGCCCTGTCAGGAACTGGACTCCAAGTAATCAACACGGAATCATTTTTTTGTAGCTGAACGTATTCTACGGATGGACTGCTCTTTCCTTTAATCCAAAACGACACAAAATTTTCAATCTTGCCTTTTCTATCATTTCCAAGGAAACATCGGCGCTTCCTCTTCAAAGCAAATGAGTCACTGTAAGGACATTTTCCGACACGCGCCACTTTTTAACGGTCATTTCTTTCTTCCTACGACAAATATTGGACTTTCGCAAAAGCCCGCGAAAACGACCTGGATGTCAAACCAACAAATCGTTTTCATTGATTTATGCCGGATCTTCTTACGCGTGAAGGTTTGTGTTCTTGAAGTTTGTAACCTAAAGCGGAAGGGAAATTTAACTAGAGGTAACACCATACTTTCGCGTAGAGGTGCCCACGGTATTCTATGTCGATATTCCTGTTAAAATGCACCTGCGTGCGAACACTACACCCCGTGCTTGACTGCCCACCGATGATAGTAGTACGTAGGTGTTATAGTGGAATGTTTTTTTTTAAATTTTTTATTATTATTTTCAGGAGAAGAAATCGGGAAAACGTCGCACATGGCCACCAATGGGTTCATGACAACTTCGCACCAGTTTGAGACCGACAGTATAAGCGAAACAACCGAATTAAACCGTCTGAAATGTCGGGCGATCGGTACAATATTTCTGGCATCTGACCTAGATATAGTCGTCCGCAAAACAGGAGACTGTGACAGAAAAATGTTTGCGAGGTTGGAATAGTTTCTGAATGAGCAAACGCAAGCTCATGTTACTATGATGTCTGGGAGGGGTGGATGGAACTTCAGTGATGTTATTGACTAGCAGTTTGTAAACAAGGGACCTAAAACAAGAACGTAAGGCGTGGTTTTAGATGTATACGCAGCGTCACAATGCGTTCAATTTGCGAACTGCATCATACAGGCATTGGTTGCAAGTGCGACGTGGCTGCCGAAGAAAGATTACAATGCATTGGCAGTACAAAATCTGATGTTATTTGACTGCAAATGTTCAAACGATATCACAGTTACAAATTAGTAACACAGCATTGATATCACTCATCACTGCATGAGTATGCATGGTGACGTTTTCGTGTGAACCGCTAGATGGCAGTTTTGGACGGTGCATTGCCAGATTGGACTGGACCGCTAATCCAAAGTTTATTGCACATTTCTACCTCACGCTATTGCTTCTTCAAGTAAAAAAATCATAGATATTGATTAGATGCTCTGATCCGAAATACTAGTTATCTAATACATGTACTAACTACTCTATTTTCAATTGTTTGTTTGTGCCTTTACCTAAACTCGATATTGCCATCAGGGCCGCTGTTCATAGAGTTGGGAGGAGTGTCAGGGATCACCAATTGTCAACGGTGGCAAGACACATGGCTGAAAACCGAGAAAAAAAGCTTTAAAAAAGACTTATTGTTTAGTATGTGCATAGCTTAGAGCGTAGTCACAGATCAATTGTATACAATCAAGGAGGTTGAAATACAAGGAATCAACGATTCTAACTCTCTGTGTCATCACTCATTTTTTCTGCACACAGGGTTCATCTCTGGGCCCGTGTCGACATGGACGTTGTCGGCAGTCCTGCCGAAGTACCAGTCACCCACAGCCTGTCGGACCGTTCTGTTGTTGACCGTGAACTCTGTCCAGACTACGTCAATACCGGCGAGACCGTGGGAAAAGCACGTGATGAGGAAGGCGCCATCTTGTTCACGGAGCTCCGTATGAGCGACCTGACAAGGGAAAGATTTTACATTTTTACATTTAGTCTTATGTCTCATTTGGCCCTTAAAACGTTTCTTTAGGTGCTTTTCATGTTGTCGTACAACAAACTAAACGCTCTTAGTTTCCCCTTTATAGTTGACGCATCTTTGGACACTAGATCTAGATTTATATAATACCTTCAACAAAATAGAAAGGTTTGCTTATTAGCAAAGCGAAAGATTTGGAATACATCAAGGAGGTTGAAAATGAATTCTTTTTCAACCTCCTTGGAATACATCCGGCTGATACAAAATAAGAAGAATGCTATATCTATATATACCTTTAACAGAGACGTCCTATAGTTCTGCACAGCGGCCAAGTCTTTCCCTTGACACTGGTCGGGATAGCAGGTTGTTCCGAGGATGAACTTCAGCGCGTACACGTCGTACAGGTAGTTCAGCATGAAGAGCGGTACGGGCTCGTAGGGAACGAGGTTTTCTGGATAGGCGCACTGCCACACTTCATCCTGGGGACGAGCTTCCCGACATGCGTTATTGGCAGACGCTGGAAATGCCATTTGTTGGTATTGAATATAAAGTGGTTGCGTCATCCTTAGTCATGTTAGTCGTGATGTAAACACACTGACCTGCTTTACTGACTAGACTTGGAGTCGACTTACGGGACCACAAACAAAGTGATTTGGAACGCTCGCAGTGGTTACTATGCTCTATATGAAATAAGTTATAGCTTGCGATACCTTGGCAAAAATACACTGTGAAACTATTAATATGCAAGGCGGACACATGATTCACTTGCATAGCGCCAGTCACACAAGAATAATGTATGCTTTAATACCGTTTCAAACACATAAGGGGAGGTAAAACACAGAAAAAGTAACCAAAATAAGATTGATAGACTTACAAGTCGCGTTATGCAATTCTATGGCCATTGTTTGGGAGGTGTTGAACGAGTACACCCCGTCCTTGTCCGGGAGGTCCATGAACATGCCCGAGTCTGGGACGATCTTTACGTCAATGGAGCTAGGCAGGCGGGCTATGACGTCATCTGCTCCCACATACGCCCCTACTGCTCCCGCTGGACCAACGATATGACATGGAAACTTATGAAAGGGAGTGATGTATCGTATTCGTTTATTCATGGTGATAAAACAAGAGAAGACATGGCTGAACATGTTTACACTCGGAGCTGAACAGCATGTTTTCCTAGTACCTACCAGACTCCCGCCTGGTCGTATAGTAATAGGGGGCTTTGGCCAAGTTAGGAAGAAAAGTCTAGTAGGAGTTAATTAGCCTAGGAGTGAACTATCCGGCCGGTGGGATAGCTGGATAGACTGCAAAAGACTGACTGAGATCCCATGGTAAGTCCCTATTTGGCTAAATTCTTCTCTTTTTTTCTCTCCAGCTGACAAGTCTGCTTGGAGACGTAGACTAATGTTTTCCTTCACTATAAGACCTACCCGAAAATCCACCCAAGATGAGCCGGTCTGCCTCTCCCAGTCCCGTCTGTAACAGGTGGACGATCAGTGCGTTAAGGTTGCGGCGTCCTCTGAAGTACAGGGACTTGTCGTTGTGCTTCACCACATCTTCCCTGTTCCCTGCATGATGTACGGCAGAATCAGTGAAGGAAAAATACAGGCACGTACAAACACACATGCACAAACACACACAGACACAGAGACACAGAGACACACACACACACACACACACACACAAACGTTACGCACATGTACACACAGACACACACACACACACACGCACACACACACACAGACATACACACACAAACATATATAATACACACATGTACACAAACACACACAGACACACACACACAAAGACACAGACAGACACACACACACACACACACACACACACACACACACACACACACACACACACACACACACACACACACACAAACGTTACACACATGTACACACACACACACACACACGCACACACACACACAGACATACACACACAAACATACACACATGTACACAAACACACGCACATGCACATACACGCGTACGGACATGGCTATCTTTACCATATTTATCACATTTTACTGAAACCCACCTGTATAGAAAAACCCATCGCAGTACACCAACAAAGCGACGTTCCAGGTGTAGAAGTCTGGATTGATCTCTTTTGATGCTGATAACATTCCGTGAAGGCTCTCTCTGAAATCAACAGTGTGCACTACGTCACAGCAGTGTACGCTACGTCATTCATGTCACAAAACGCAACAGAACGTAAAAAACATTTCTGTCGTTCCTTCGACCCCCAGTTAACAAAGAACCACTTTTAAGGCATTTCGAAAAGTATGTACAAAAGTTGACACGGACAAAATATCATGTCCTGACAGGGACCAAGACATGATAGATAAATGTCCTTGCAGATTACTTGTCAAATGTCTTTGATAAATCTAAAGCTTTACTTCTCCTTTCATAACAACCTCTCCAAATATAGCCCCATACCTTCAATAGTACAATGTAATACGAAGCTGAACCTACTGATGGTTTAATCCCTTACTGGACCCATAGTTAGTGAGACTTCGATGGTAGCAGCTGGCGACATCAACGCATCCGCCTCCTCCCTGCAACCGAACAATCCAGGACTTCTGCCCAGTACCGCTCCCTTATAAGGTAAAATAAAATGTAATGACACATAGATAAGCCACGCTGATTTGATAACTAGTAATATTACATGGATGGCATCGCAAGCGTATAAATTTTGTCCGCTGCCCCCCAAAGTTTACAATCATATATATGTCACAGAAACTGCAAAATGAGAATACATGTATAAACCGTTAATTACAAAAAATATAATAATAATAATAATCTTTATTGCATATTCATGCCCGAGGGCTAAATGCACAGAAGGACCTCATGTGGCCTTATGGATGCAGAGAAAAAAGAAACTTAACTAATACAATGGTTTTAGACTAGGCTAAGCTATACAGTGATTTTAAACTAGGCTAAATGGAGAGGGAACTAAGACACTATGTGTTACAATCGTTAATGGCTGCATCTAACATGTTCTTCTCTCTTTTTGAAACACATGGAGACATATTCACATATTGCGTCAATAGCATGACCGTCCGTGCATGACATCAAGTACTTGAATAAGCCTTGTCTTGACATTTTCTTATAATTGTTGTCTATTCGTATGGCATTGTATAGGGATTGGCGTTCGTATTCATATAATGTACAATCTAGTAAAAAATGTGTCTCGTCTTCGATATACAAGTGGTCACAGAATTTACATGTTCTATCATTTAAAGGAGTGCGGTTATGCCTGCCGGATTCTATATGTAACGGATGGTCACTTATGCGAAATCTACACATAGCTCTGCGATGTTCAAAGCTTGAGATGCTAAGATATGTTTCTCTTTTATATGTTTCTTTGAATGTTTTGTACGTCCTCAATTTGTTTCCCTGGTTTTCTTTTCGTCCAATCGCTTGTAGTTCTGAATGGAATCTTTGGATGAAAATATCTTTCAACCTTTGCTTTAGTTGATTTAGATGAGTGGGTATGTTAGAGTGACCGTTTATATACAGGTAGGCAAAGCCGGACTCCTCTAAGAGTTTCCTTACATCAGATAACCAGCAGGATGTTTTACGACTATCTAGTTCCTGCTGTACCATGTAAGCTTCATATTGAAGACTACCTGTGTGCACTTCGTTGGCTAATCTAAAATAATAATTATACATTCTGCATTGAGCTTCAATCCACAAGGGGAAACGCCCCAGTTCCGCTCTACTTGCAAAATTACTAGCGTTCCTTCGAACACCTAGGATGTATTTACAGAATTTCAGATGGACGGACTCTAAAGGGGATTTGTCATCCAATTTGCTACTACACCAGACTTCAGATCCATACAATAAAATAGGTAGGACACACGTGTCAAACAATTTGCAATGCAGTGATACAGAAGATCTAGATTCTCCTAATGTACTTCTAATACTAAATAATGCTCTTAGGGCCTTCTTTTGTAGATTCTTTACAGCAGTACTAAATGTGCAACCTGCTGTAAACATAATACCTAGGTAACAGTAAGTTGGAACAATGTCTATCCTTTTATTGTATAAAGAGAAATTTAAGCTAGAAAATAAGTGGCCCCTTTTGTTGAATACAATAATCTTTGTTTTCGCTAGATTGACTGTTAATTTCCATTTTTGGCAATATTGGCCAAGAGTGTTAATTGCGTTCTGCAGTCCCTCTTGAGTTTCAGATAACAAGACAATGTCGTCAGCATAAAATAAGCTGGTCAATTTTGAGTGTTTTAACAGAGGAGCATCTATGTTTACTGAATCGAGTTTATCAATGAGATCGCTAATGTACAAGTTGAATAATGTGGGACTTAGAACGCACCCTTGTCGGACACCAATTTCAATAGGAAAACTGTCGCTAAGGCCTTCCCTAGTTTTGACGCTAGCTTCGGATCGGTTGTACAGGTCTTTGATTATATCAAAAACTTTGCCTGTGATCCCACTGGAAAGAAGTTTATATAACAGTCCCTCGTGCCAAATAGAATCAAAGGCTTTTGATAAATCAACAAAGCAAGCGAATAGACGTTTTCCTGACTGGGTGTATTTTGATATAAGAGTTTTCAAAATGAAGATATTATCAGATGTTCTGTAGTTTTTGCGAAATCCTGTTTGATTTGGTTTGATTATTTCTTTATCTTCGAAAAGGGTTGACAGTCGTTTGTTTAATATAGAGGAGAACAGTTTTCCTAAGCAGCTGGAAATTGCGATTCCCCGGTAATTATTTGGGTCATCTTTTCGCCCTGCTTTGAAGATGGGGACAATAAAACTTTTGGTCCACATTTTGGGGAAAATTCCCTTCGAAAGTGTACTATTGAATAACTTCAGTAGAGGGGTGAGTAGAAGTCTTTTTCCTGCTTTGAGCATTTCATTGGTTATCATGTCCTCTCCACTAGCTTTTTGTTTTTGAGGGCCTGTATTGCATCATTAACTTCTGAGGCCGTAATTGGGTTGTCCAGGGGCCCTGAACTCGGTTTACATTTCTGCAGTGTCTGAAATTTGTCAATGATTTCTTTTTCAAAGTTAGAGTCGAAGGTTTTTTGTTTTAATCTGGATTCGCTATGGATGGTTTTGAAGTGATTAAGCCATGTGTTAGTTGACAAGTCTTCTTGATGTGCCGAATCGGACTTTTTCAGTTCTTTGAGTAGGTTCCAGAAAGCGGTGGGATTATTTTCTTGAAGATTTTGAAGACGTATCAGACAGCTGTTTTCATGTTGCCGTTTTCGTGTTCTAACTAGCTTATTAAATTCTTTCTTTTTCTTGAAGTAGCTACCTCTAATGGATGGGTTTTTAGGGTTGTGCATAAGAAGGTATCTAAGGTTTTTTAGTTCATTGCGGGCCTCATAACAAGTTTTGTTAAACCATTTTTTGTTCTGTTTTTGTCCTTTAGGTGTCCTGTTACTTTTTACTTTTAATGACATCCTTCCGGCCATTTCAAGAATTTTTTGGAACTTGCTAACTTCTTCGTCAATTATTGGTGTCGTATCCTGTTCAACACATAGAAAGTTATCTAGTTGTTCAGAAATCTTCGGACTACTTAGAGCATGGAGAAATTTTTCGCCGGAATCTGAATCCCAGATGAACCTTTTTGGTAGAGGACGTAGTTTACTTTTGGGTATTTTTGCGTCCTGAAAGTGCCAGTGTGGCGTACTAATATTCGTTGTTATGAGACAGTGATCCGAAAGTTCTGTTAAGTCATGAACTTTGAAAACATTAATGTTATGGAGGAGATCACTACTTACAATGGTATAGTCCACTGTGCTGCAGCCCTTGGGCTGATAGCAAGTGTAGCGGCCGTTTAGATCGCCCAAGACACGACCATTAAGGATGCGGAGGTCTGAATGGGCACAGAGATCAATTAGCTTTTTGCCAAAGGCATTTGGGGGATTTTTATCAGAATTGATTTTGGGGATATCAAAGTTAGAATATGGAGTTTCAGGCATAAACTGCAAGTCGAGGGGGTCCTCAATACAATCTTGTAAGGAACCAATTCGGCTGTTAAAATCGCCCCCTAGTATTACAAAGCCTTTGGAGCTAAAAGACGCTATGTCCCTCTCCAAAGTGTCAAAAATACAGTCATCCGCTCTTTGGTGCACTTTAGAGTATAGTGGGCTTATATAAACGGTACATATATAGACATCTTTTGATAAACCAAACAATTCCTTGGATACTCTAACCCAGAGTAAGTCATCTGATTTTGTGCGCTCTTTTCTTACATATTTAGCCAATTCGTTTCTGAAATAAAAGATAATACCGCCGGAATTTCTTCTGGCCTTTCGATGTTTTTTTCTCAGGGAGGAGTAGTGTTGAAAATTTGGGATGTCAATTACAGAAGATTCATCACTCCAGGTTTCGGTAAGAGAGAAGAAATCTAAGCTATCTACGCTACTTCTAAAAATGTCTTCCTTAAATTTTTTTCCAAGACCGTGGATATTCCAGAAGCCTATATTTAGAGAACACCTCATAAATATTCACGAGAGGACTGTTGTTGTTGACCCTACTTTTACGATAAAAGTGCTTTTTGCTTATGCTAATAGTACGTGCATAGTACAGTTGTATTCCTTTTACTAAAACATATAATACATTCATCATTTACTGGAATTAGTAACAATGACTTTCCTTACATACAAGTGTATTAGTTAACTAACGAAATCTATGCTAGGGTACAGCGTCGGTCTTAGTTGCTAACTTAGTAAACATCATAGTTGTAGTTACCACTCAAGACGTCTGTACGGAAGCGGTGGTAATCCTCGTTGTAGTTTGGCTGGAACCATGGCCGTGGTGGAAACTCTGGGAACCAGTCCGAGTACGGGTCGTTGTATCTGCTGGCTGGGTGGAGCGGGCGCTGGAAAGCCATGGGCCATGGGCGCCATTCTGTATACTGCGTGTTGAAAGGACGTCGCCAGTCAGCGGGCCCTCTCGGTGGTCCCCGAGGTGGCTGGCACTCGTCGACGGGTCCACTCGGTAGTCCCCGCGGCGGCTGGAACTCGTCGACGGGTCCGCTCGGTGGTCCCCGCGGCGCCTGGAGAGAAGTCTTCTAAAGTCAAAGTAGGTTTACGTCCAGCTGAAGGCGATTTGTTGGTCCATAGAATGCCATCCATGAATGGAATCAATCTGGCCTTGCCAGTGAAAGAATGCTGGCATGGTACAATTCAGGAATGCGACGGCATACTGACAATAGTTCACTCGGAAATCTGTCCATTCGCACCTTTCTTGAAGTAATACGCCGGCGGCGACCCATCCAAACAGTAGGCTCCAGTTTTGTCGGCCTCCTCCTTCGACAACACGTACAGTTGTGCAGTAGTGCTCTTGTGTAAAACAAGTCATTGATACGATGAGCCACAGGTACAGATCGAAAACGAACAAAAATCATTGCGCGCAGGCGTAGATATTCCTAAAATTCAACTGCTAGCCTACATTGGACAGACATTATGGTAGCTGGGCTAGCCAGATAGACCGATGCCTCTAGGCCCACTGATGTCTATTCCTCGGTGTATATGGTAATAAACATCGTTCCCTTCGCTTAGTCGGTGGATTTATTCGGTGGTTTTAGCAAATGGATGGACGTTATAACACCATATACACCTCGGGTCATCAACCCCCAACTAATATTAATAGCTATCTTTCCAAACTTCACTGTTAACAATTAACTATCTGCTTATTGTCCTCCTTGCGATGAAGGGTAGAGAATGGTGGACGGCGAGAAACGTTGTTAATGTAACGTTATATGAGAGGAAAATTACCGGGCCAACCTCTGCTTCGAGAGTTCTTCTAATCAAGAAATCAGATGGATGTTCAGTTACCGTTATGTTCCAGGGGACCGCGCGAGAGCTTGGGTAATATGATACTTCCCTTACAGTGGGAGGTTACCCCTAGCAACCGACCGCCGTGAGATTTAGCAGGTGACCTAATTTCAGGTGTTTGAATGACCCCAAGATGACCCCAAGATTAAACAGATGCAAGGAGAAATCAAACACGAAGTTCCAACACATTGCATACACATTAAAAAATATGACTAGTTTTGTACTTTCAAATATTAATCTATTGAAAAATAAAAATGTATGATCATATATGCTGTCGCCACGGTGTGACATACCTTTAAGTCTGGGTTGTTGTTGGTACAGTTGCTGTCTACCTGTAACTCTTTCCCAACTCCGGCTCCCTGCGTCACCTGTACCACCTGTATCACCGACTCTTCCTCTCGCACGGAACCGTATGTTGTACTTGACTTGTTCTTCGTGTCATTTTCGCCGCGGTCGAGCCAGTTCGGTAGGTTGAACAGCGGACGGTCGTAGTGGTTGTGGTATTCTCCTTGTTCGGAGCGAATAATGGCGAACGGAAACACGACTTGAGCCACAAAGTACACCACAGCTGACACCAACAGAACACCAAGGATCACAGAGAGGCTGAAGTTTCTTCTTTTCACACCGAGGGCACACGTCTTGCCGCTTGTCTGGTGTATCAGGGGGGCCACATCACTACCATCCGCCATATTGCTGACACTATTGTCGTCTGCTAGCTGGGTCGATCACGTGCGAAAACTACACCCCGTCATTTCTTACTCCAGATAGTATATGCAATAATACGTAGTACGTAGGTGTCAGTTTTTATTTTCGGGAGAACGTCGCACATGGTCACCAATGGGTTCAGGACAACTTGGCACTTAAGTTTGGGACCGACAGCGTAAGCGAAACAGAACGCCAAACTGGATTTTTAGCCTTCTGTGTTGTCGAGTAATCGGTACAATATCTCTGGCATCTGACCAGGATGAAATCGTCTGCAGACAGGTGTGAGGAAACTGAGGAGGTTATAAGCTCTTTGAGAAAACATTGAAAAAGTGAATGAGCGAACCCAGTCTCAAGTCGCTCTGATACCTGGGATAGGTGGATGGAATTTCAGTGATGTTATCAACTCTGCATTTCGTAAGCAGGTACCTAAAATGATCCTGGATAAATCTACATTACGTAATGCGGGGTTGTTGTATACACAGCGATACCATGCGTTTAACTTGCAAACTGCATCTTGCAGGCCTCAAAGCCCCCTTCACACGAGAGCACGAATGAGCCGGAATGCCGTCAGAATGAATTTTTTTTCTATTGCTGGCAATTCGTACTGTATTCTAAACATTCTTACTGCATTCCAGATATTCCTCCCCGTTCTTTTGGCTCGCTCGAAAGTTTTTGACATGTCAAAAACTGTCGAGGTGCATTCGAAGTGGAGAAATATCGAATGGCACTCGAAGTGGATTCTAAGTGGATTCTAACTATTCTAACTGCAGTCTGACCGCATTCTGTGGCATTCCAACATTATTCGAAACATTCTTATCTCATCCGACGGAGAACCGAAACGGCAAGCCACTTCGAATCCTGCCCGAATGTGGCCAAAAGAATATCAGGAATGCACTACGAATTCACAGGAATAGAAAAGACCTTTCATTCTGACGGCATTTTGGCTCATTCCTTCTCGTGTGAAGGGGATATAAGGTCCATTTGGAATTCCCACTCGGAATGGCCCCGAATGTGGCACGAATTTTGCAAATACTTCATTCCGGCTGGTTCTGCTTAATTCCTGCTAATTCAGTTTCAGTGTGAAGGCCCTATAATGTTTGCACAAATTCTCGAGCTCATACTGTACTAGAGTGGGTAATAAAGTTCAATGCATATTCGTGCCAAGCAGGCTAATTACACGTGAACAATTACAACAGTTAATGATAGTGTGCAAACATTGATTGGGTGCATATACATGTACAAGCAACAATGAAGATTAAGCTACTTTGTTATCCTATAATAAAGTTCTACATGTACGTCACACATAAACGTACACAGCCTTACACACATGATCTTTTGATGGTCGAAATACATGTCTGCGGTTGAAAAAAAGAATACAATGCAGTTGGCAATACAAAATCTGGTGTATTTGACAGCAAATGTTTAAACGATATCACAGTTTGGTATAAGGATACGCGGTGCGCGCGTGCGGAACAAACCCCAATCCGGCAGTCGGCCTCAAAATTTGGCTATAGCTTTTGCAAGGCTTGGTGATGGTAAATATGGTCAGAAAGTCAGTTTTGGTCTATCGAAAATGCTCTGATATCCTAAATTGCTTCGAATCCGGACTGTGTACCACATGTACCTAGAGATATCATTTTCAAAGTCTTAATTATCTTCCATGCCATTGTTACCAGTATACAGATCTACGATTGGGGCACATTGAACTTATCCAACAAATGACCGTGAGTGACCCGTCCGCACGTGATCGACCCAGCACATGACCATGGGATCAGCCAAGATGGCGGATGGTAGTGATGTGGCCCCCCTGATACACCAGACAAGTGGCAAGCCGTGTGCCCTCGGTGTGAAAAGAAGAAACTTCAACCTCTCTGTGATCCTTGGCGTTCTGTTAGTGTCAGCTGTGGTGTACTTTGTGGCTCAAGTCGTGTTTCCGTTCGCCATTATTCGCTCCGAACAAGAGGAATACCACAACCACTACGACCGGCCGCTGTTTAACCTACCGAACTGGCTCGACCACGACCAAAAGAATGACACAAAGGACAAGACAACGACGACAGAAGGTTTCGTTCGAGAGGAAGTGTCGACCGAAAAGGTGGTTAAAGTGACACAGGGAGCCGGAGTCGGGAAAGAGTTACAGGTAGACAGCAACTTCAACGACAACAACCCGGAAGTAAAGGTAGGTTTCGCTGCGGTGACATAACATGCTTTTATCAATAGTTTGTTACGTATAAACTAGAAAGGGTTTGACAGGTATACACGTTACGTCATGTGTTTTACGTGTGTACAATTTGTATAAACTTATGGTTCTGTTTTGATTGTGTGTATCTGTGCCAGCGTAAATGCTTGTTCAATCTTACCTCGGTCACACCTGTAAGAGAGCACCTATTCACAATCTATATTATTTACATTCGTCATAGCTTTCACAGCTGTCAACAATAACTAATGCTAGACAAAGTAAATCTGATTTGTTGGTTAGATGTACCCTCGAAGCAGAGGTTGACCCAGGGAAGTTAAAATTGTGACCTTCGTCTCATATGCCCCTTTTTCTTTCCGCTGGCCCCACTACCAACGCCTGTCCCACGTCGCAATATGCAAAGTCTATAAACAGGTAGATTACGGTGGATTTTGATAAGGTAAAGATAGCTGTCACAATGATAGACTTTGATCATTGCGATGTGGGGCAGAGGCTGGGGAAAACATGGCCTATACAACTTTGTGAAAGTAGGCCCAAGTTTTCCTCACCAACCTATCAGACTATCAGGCAACGGTCTACTAGGCTAACCCATCCCAGTAGACCGTCATGTTTGTCAGCTGTCAACTTGCATTAAAAACCTCCACTTGCAAACATTTAACGACTGATTTCCACTGTGTGCTGAGGTTTATGGCTTCTATTACAACAGAGCACCCCTGCACAGCTGTACGTGTTGCCGAAGGAGGAGGCCGACAAAACTGGAGCCTACTGTTTGGACGGGACTCCACCGGCCTACTACCTCAGGAAAGGTGAACACTATAACCGTCGTTTTATCAATGCATTCCTATAACGTATTGTATAACGTCTCTATTAATGGCACATATACATGTACAACCATTAGCAAGTTCTGCGTACGATTTACAGTTTGGTCGCAAATTGTTTCTCAACGAAGAAAATTGATGAGCGCGCGGATGTCAAGTTATGATGCCTAACCGTTACTTCGTTTTGTTTTGCATTGCCTAATTCACCGCACCTTATAAGGAAGTGGTACTGGGCAGAAGTCCTGGATTGTTTGGTTGAAAGGAGGCGGCGCATGCTTGAATGTCACCAGCTGCTACCAGCGAAGTTTCACCATCCTTGGGTCCAGTAAAGGCTTACACCATGAGTAGGTTCCCCTTCTTATTATTATTGGAATCAGTATATACGTAATCACCTTCGCCAAGAAGGTTATGTTTTAGGTAACGTTTGCGCGCGCGTGTGTGTGTGTGTGTGTGTGTTTGCGTGCGTATATAGATAGCTTAAAAATATACATCACGCACATTAATTTCCAAAATGAATGTGAAAATTTATTATTCTTCATTCGCAGTTCATTACAAGCGAAAAGAAACACAATATCACAATTTCTTTCGTCAGAATGGTAAATGTTACGTTGATTAGTTACATCGATTGATAGATTCTTTAAGACAACTATTAGGGCAACCGCACCTCACCTCGCTATCTGTCAACTTTTATCCCATATACGTTTGCTCACCTACAGTGTCATTCTTGTATATCTTATGAGCCTTTATCGCACGTTGCTTATTTCAGGAGTACTCTTAAAGGAATCTTATCAGCATCTGAAGACGTCAATCCAGATTTCTACACCTGGAACGCCGTCTTGGTGATGTACTGCGATGGGTATTTCTACGCGGGTAGGTTTTAAAGTGTTAACGTTTCATAATTATATTTCAGCCATACCATAGGTATGGTGAAATATATTGTATTCGTAATGTTTCTTCTTTCTTTCTTTCTCCTGTCAAATCTTCAAAACACGTTATCTCCGTTGTTCCTGGACCGAATGACTTGAAATTTGGCACAAGGGTAGAGTGGGCCAATACCCCCAGACAGTTTTTTTCATATCTGCCTTTAAAATGATTTTATTCATGTTTTTTTGCAATTTTTATGTACATTTTGCCCCCCTGTACCCTGGTATTACAGCCGAATGACCTGAAATTTGGTACAGAGGTGCCTTGATCATATGCCCACAAAAATCCAATAACAGTTTTGGCATATGGTACAACAAAATGCTTAATTTTGAGATTTTTTGCCATTTTTTGCCCCAAAAATGATATTTTTGGCTCCTACACCCTCATTTTACAACCAAATGACCTGGAATTTGGTATAGGAGTGCAATCTACATATGCGCACATGGATTCAATAAAACTTTTGGCATACAGTACAATAAAATGCTTAATTTTGGGATTTTTTGGCCATTGTTTGACCAAAAACGTACGCTTTTTGCTCTTGTTCCCTGGTCTTATAACCAAATGACCTAAATTTTTGTAAATAGGTGCACTAGATATTCATTCAAATGACCCATGCATAATTTTTGGCATAAACCACTTCAAAATGATATATTTGGGGATTTTTTTGGTAATTTTCCACTAGCCAGAGGGTCAACGACCTTGCGGTCGTTGACCTCTCCCACTTTAAGACAGCATGTGCACATCTATATATGCTAGTAACTTGATTAAAGAGGCAACCAATCACGTAGCCTAAGTTAACATCCCGAAGGGGATTGCCAGCCAATCAGTGAGCCTGGTGTTATCTGGAACAGTCGATTCTGGCACGGAGGGGGTACATTTTTTTAATATTGATCTTTGGACTGTTGATTATATAAAGTCTCTCAGTGGGAGTATTTTTGAATTTGTCTATTTTGGAATTTTACATGGGGTGTACTGAAAGAGTCCATTCTTGCACGGAGGGGGGCATTTTTTAAAATTTGTTTATGGACTTTGGTGATTTGATATATCAAAGTGTTTCAGTGTGGTTCTTTTTTTACTGGTCTATTTTGCAATTTTACATAGGTTGTGCTGGAAGAGTCCTTTCTTACATGGAGGGTGAATCCATTTTTGGGACTTTGGTGATTACGTCCAAGTCTAATTTTAGCGGATGTATTTCTTGACTGCACCACTTTACATAGGGGCATCGCAAGAAGAGTCCATTCGTGCATGGGGATGTTTTCAAATTTAGTTTTAGACGGGTGATGATTCAATATTCCATTTTTAGTGGAAGTGTTTTGGACTGGTCTATTTTACCTTTTCATGCCTTTTTTGCTTAGTTTAACTTCGGACTGTCCGCTGACTTCTACTAGGAAATCCTCTTCAAAGTAATTGGATTAAAAGTAGGACGTGGTCATAATAAAGGGCCATGTTTTCAGTGGGAGTATTTCAGGACTGGTCTATTGTGCAAATTCACATGGGGTGCACTGGAAGAGTCCATTCTTGCACTGGGAATTTTGTAAGATTCATTTTGGGGTGTCATTTAAGTGTCATCAGTAGAAGTGACTTTTAAACAAAAGTGTTCCATTTTTGCATATCGGTGATTTTGGAATAGTCTATTGTTGCATGGGGAGGGAGATGGCTGAAATATGCTGTATTTGCTCTCAAGCAAATGTCGGCCTTTCTAGTTTTTCTCTCTTTTTTGTTGTAGTTTATAGTTGACCATACAAAGGTAACTGTACTTTCTGTCGTGTCAATAAAGCTTGCTATGATACAGATGTTCGTATGTATGTATGTGTGTGTGTGTGTATATGTGTGTGTGTGTGCGCGCGCGCGCGCGCGCGCGCGCGTGTGTGTGTGTGTGTGTGTGTGTGCGAATGTGTTGCCTGTATGTGTGTATGGTGATATGTCATTGTGAGTATGTGTGTGTGGGAGAAGGTATGTGCATGTGTAGTGTATATGTGTGTGGTTTGGATGTATGTGTGTTTGCATATGTGTGTGTGTGTGTATTTTTGTGTGTGTGTTGCATGTGTGTGTGTGTGTGTGTGTGTGTGTATGTATGTATGTCTGTGTGTGTGTGTGTGTTTGCACGTGTGTGTGTGCGTGCATCCATTTATTCGCCTGTGCATCATGCAGGGAATAGGGAAGATGTGGTGAAGCACAACGACAAGTCTCTGTACTTCAGAGGACGCCGCAACCTTAACGCACTGATCGACCACCTGTTACAGGCGGGACTAGGACAGGCAGACCGGCTCATCTTGGGCGGATCATCCGGTAAGTCTAATGGTAAAGGAAAAGTGCTGAAACGTATCCACCCTGACATGCATTGGGAACGCCTTGACAAGCAAAAGTCACATTGAAAGAAATCACGGCCCTGTTACAAGATGTGGCAGTTGCGAATTCCGTAAAGTCTGTATGTATTCTGTAACATAATTCATATGAATTCTGTTCAATTCTTAAGAATACTAATACGTAGGCATCGCTGGTATATAACGTTCCTACAAAAGAAATGCTGGACATCTCCAGTTACTTCAATGCACAAATTTGAAGCCACGAATGTAAACGAGTACGACAAAACGCGCCCTTAAGCTTGTTCTTCCCTAAGTTTTCATGTCATATCGTTGGTCCAGCGGGAGCGATAGGAACGTATGTGGGAGCAGATGACGTCACAGTCCGCCTGCCTAGCTCAATTGACGTAAAGATCGTCCCAGACTCGGGCATGTTCATGGACCTGCCGAACAAGGACGGGGTCTACTGGTTCAACGACACCCTTGCGGCAGCCATAGAACTGCACAACGCGACTTGTAAGTCGGACATTCTTAGTTTTGCTACGTTTTTTGACGACGCCTCAAGGGAGTCGTCAAATGGTATATTATTTCTCTTTCTCTTACCTCCCCATTGGTTTAAGACTATTAAACGGTCGGTATTACGCGGCATTCACAATTCATAATCCAGTAGTCTCAGCACAGATTGTTCTTGCCTCGCCATCGATATCTGAAATGAGTCATCTGAAATGAGTTTTGCAATAGATATGTCTCATTGAATTAAACGGGAATCTGAAAAAAATATGTGTTCAAATCACCACTCCTGACAGCGCATGCGCAGTCATTTATCTACAATGGCATTTCCAGCGTCTACCAACAAGGCATGTCGGGAAGCTCGTCCCCAGGATGAACAGTGGAAGTGCGCCTTCCCAGAAAACATCATTCCCTACGAGCCTAGACCGCTCTTCATGCTGAACTACCTGTACGACAAGGTCGCGCTGATGGACATCCTCAGAACAACCTGCTATCCTGACCAGTGTCAGGGGAAAGAACTGGCCGCCGTGCAGAACTATAGGACCACTCTGCTAAAGGTCGATGTAACACTTTGCATATCTTATATGAGCTTCATATGTTCCAAATCTTTGATTTTGCCCATAAGCAAGCTTGTTACTTCTTCGCCTTGTTGAAGTGAGTTTCTAAAATACATAAACCAAGATCACTGTCCAAATGTGCATTAATTATATAAGCACCTTGCAGTTTTCAAGTTTACCGTTCTAAAGAAAGGGCCAAAAAGGAAGTAAGACTGGAAGTCAACATGCGGAATCTTTCTCTTGTCAGGTCGCCCAGACGGAGCTCCGTGAAAAAGATGGCGCCTTCCTCATCACGTGCTTTGCTCACGTCATGAATAATGACGGATCCTGGGCACGGCTGACGGTCAACAACAAAACGGTCCGACAGGCTGTGAGCGACTGGTACTTCGGCAGGACTGCCGACAACATCCATGCCGACACGGGTCCAGAGATGAACCCTGTGTGCAAGAGATACTCGGGTGATGACACAGAGATTCGCAGTCTCTGGGATTAAAAATTTGAGGCTTGTTAATTGTATCTGGACCTGATTCATGACCACGCCTTTAGCTATGCAAATACTAAGCAATAAGTCGTCTTTGACGCTGCTTTTCTCTTTTGTCTGATTCAGCCATGGGTCTTGCAAAGAGGACCAAAGATGATTTTAGATAACTGGTATTATTCGAGATCAGAGCATTCAAAGTTATGTACTTTATCAACAAGCTAGGCCGGGGGAAGTTCAGAGGGTAATTGGATATTGTGTTATGTTTTTTGAAAAAAAAAAAAGATAGCATGTGGTTCACAAGTATATATGTGCAATAAAGTGGAATAGCGCTCAGTGCCTTCAGTTAAGTCAAATCAATGTCCATTCCGGATATACACCATCCGCGCGCGTCACCTAGCGGTTCACACGAAAACGCCACCATGCAAACGTGAAAGTGACGAGTGATATCAGTACTGTAGCACAAAATTCGAAGCAACTTGGTGTAACTCCTGTTACGAGTACCTTTTTGGGATCAGACACTACAGTTCCTCTTGGCAATGGACAGCGCAGCTAGCGTTCTTCTTCAAAATTTGACATGGTCTTGCTCGTGTACAATGAAAGGCTGTCTTTATGAAGCACGTACAAGTTTTTGCCTCAGCGATTCACAGAGTCGAGAAAAAACACATCGGCGAAGTAGTGAACCCAAGAAGGGTCTAAATTGTATAAATATTGGGACCAATACATACAGCTGTTGATTTAGTCTTTCTTGCTATAAAATATACATTTTGAGCCAACATTAAGACATATTCTGATCAGTGGCGGTGCGGTTTCCGCGGTTTCCGTCAAACACAAAAGCTTCGACTATAAAGTGAGTTGCCCAGTCCCAAGTAAACACCATCTTCCTTGTTTGCAAAGCTTAAAAGCTAAGCAGCTTTGAATTTTTCAACGTCGGCATATTTGCGTACATTCTATTCTTAACCACGTTTCTATGCCACTATTACTATGGAAAACATTGAAAGCACATTGTGGGAAATCCAAATCCTGAATCGGAGGGTTTAAACACAAGCTTTGCGAATTCTGACGATAGTAGTGGCGTAGTCGTTTGGTTCTGTGACTGTTATAACATTAACTGGTCCAACTGTAGTCTGATCTCTTCAATAAAGCTTGTTGATTGTTGATCACGAATATCAGATTTGGTATTCTAGGACAATAAAAATGATGTGTCAAGTGTCTTTTTTGATTCTATGATAATTTCAATATTAAGTAGATTAAAGACGAATTGGACGAATATGATAAAGACAAGGTATTCTGACATTCCTAGGCAATATTGCACGACAAAAACTGATTTCGTGAACACTTGTTTTTAAACAGAGGGGACAGACATTTTGTCCTTCGATTTTGAGGTAAAATAGTATCTTTACTAAAGGTCGTTTTTCTTGTTCTTAACCAGTAAAACAACAAGTGATGATATTGTACCTTTAGTCTTAGCATAGCGGGCATGCAAGAACGTGCAAATAAAGACCATCATTTCATGGATAAACGTGTCTTTTAGACGTTGGGTGAAAATAGTGTTCGTTCATGTGAACTCACATCCGGTCCGATACAACTTTACTTATCCCCGGTCACGTATAGTGTGTACCGAACGTGCTGTCAGCAGTGTGACACCTAGTAACATTTTTAAAGTTCATTTTCTGCCTTTGTTTGTGCTCAATTGTACTCACGTTAAATTCTTTGACAGTGTCAACTTTGTGCCCTATTCTCCCGGGTGCTTGATTAACTATAAATAGTCGATTACTTAACTGCTGTGGGTCAAGGACCACCGTAAACAGTCCGTGGTTTTGGCCAGAATCAGGTACTATTTTAATTACAGGCCAATACGTGGTAAAATGGAAGTCTTTCGTACATTACAACTGTCACAAAATACGTCGTCATATGTGTTACACATGCAATATAGAACTAGAAGATAAATTTGACACAACGCCGTGAATTTGATAAGCTATTGTTTACACGGTTACCGTTATGCGAAGTTTTATCGGTGATATTGGCAAATTTATAGGTTTATGATATTGATATAACCCCCAAAGCTCCGTGGTGAATCAGTGTGTTACGTATACATTTAGTATAACCAACTGTGGGTTAGGCTAAATTAGTCTCTGTAAAATTTCCTTTTCTTTTCGTTGACCAAACGTTGTGTATTTGCGTTGGTGAACGTTGGTAAACGTTCAAAGCCGTAATAAGGCCACAGCAAGTAAATTTTATGGATGACATCAGCGCGCGCATTAATTTTTGCCTGATTTCAGAAAAAAAAACAAGAATTTTTTTTCTTCTGCAGGGATGGTCAGCATAACGGTAAAGTACCAAAATGAGCAAATATGTTGTGTTGTATCCTAATAATTGTACTTCTAGAAGTGACACTTGCGAGGTACCCAGGACTGTAGTGTTGTAGAAATGAAACTTATTGGATAGTTGTATAAGTGACACCAATATGGAAGCCATGAGTGTGGTCACCAACTTTGTTGGTGATGCCAGTCTACCACACTAGTGTCACTTTTACCACACCAGATCATGTCTTGAATACAGGAATGAATGCCATGTTGGCTCTGATACCATGCTTTGTCCCTTTAATTCTTGTCACAACATTCATGGTGCCTATTTTTGAAAATGTAGCCATCTTGTTTTTTTTTACCCATCTTGTTTTTTTTCGCCCTATCGCACTATTTTTGCAGTCTGCAGAGGATGTCATCCATAAAATTTACTTGCTGTGGCCTAATGTGATAAACACTGTATGATGCAGGGGAGGGGACAGGCTTTAGAACTGGGCTTGGCTTTGTGAGGCAAATGGATTCTATGTAATATGAATTCAATCGAAGTAAAATGGGAGTTAAAGCAAACAGATTTTTCCGTTAGAAATCTGTGGTTCAGTTGAAGACAATTGGCGTTGTCTGGGTTACAGTACTACCCATCCACCCCTCCCACACCATGTCTATTCATTCAGTGATTCTGTTTTAGAAAACGAGACATTCAGTTGGGTTACTCTGGACAACACGAAGCCTTGATCGTCTGAAAGAAGTCTGACATTCTGGAGAAGAAAAGTTCAGTTAAGTTTGTCGCAAAGGGCGGTGGAAAGAACAAATCGGACTTCTCTTTGTGACATCTGTGCTCTCAAGTGTCGGGCATTTACAGGTGGCACGAATGTTCTCCCCCGCAGCAGGGGGCGCGGAACGATACTTCAACAGCCTTTTCACACATTTCTCCAGCGTCAGAGCGTTTACGTCCAGATCAAAGATGGATAAATACCACAGAGATCCAGCGGGCAAACACACTGTTTACACACATTTTGCCCACACGACGGATTGTTTAATTATTGATGGATTTTATTTCAAAGGCACCCGGTGCCCATGGCGGCAGTGAAATACGGGCTGTAAAAGAAACAATGGGACGCGTTGGTAGTCATCGACAGCAGAAATATCACATCAACATTGAGTCCATTGTGGGATGTGCTCATTATTTTACGGGGTTGCCTCTTCGTTACATGAAGACAAAAGAAGCCCGTTTGCGACCTACTCACCAGAAAGGTTTATTCCAATGCTACCATCTGTCGTTAAATAGTATATTTTATAACAGAAAAAATATACATGTCGGATCATGTAGTACAATGTTAAATCTGCTTAAACAAGCAGACCCTATTGATTGTTATGGGATGATCCATCTGCAGGTGCAGCGGAATAGTCCGTGGATTAATTTGGTACAAAGGTTGTCTGGAGAAGATTTGGCTTCATTTATGAACTAAAGCTCCTTTCAGTGTGTTTCAGTCATAAAAGAGCTTTCGCTTGATCGCTACTAGATCCGTTTCTGGTGGTTAAAAGATCAAGTATGGCAACAGGTCGGGTCCAGTCCAGTCATGTAAACTACCACGGCGAGGTTCCGATCGTTCCTGGTAGACTGAGCGTAGCAGAAAGTTTGCAGGACAGCAATGTGTTCTTCTCTCGGCACGGGATCACTAAGAGAGCAGATTCGCACATTTCTTATGTCCAGTTCGTGCCTGTGGGCAGAGAGAGGCCTAACTTGGAGAAAATCCGACGGTGGCAGTCTTCGCCCTCGCTGAGGACGCCCTCTCGGGACAGGCGGTCCCCCGTAGGGGTGTCGCCGAGACAGGTGGGCAAGGGCATGAGGCGGTCGTCGCCAAGCGTACCAAATATAGAGAAAGATCCGGACTTTTTCTGTCGGGGAATGCCGCTGAAAAGGCCGCCTGTGATGAACACCAAGGGGGAGTCACCGAGGCCGTGTTCTTCCCTGGACTCGAAGGGAGTGGTCCGACTGCGCATATCGGACTGCACGCGGTTTTGGAGTCACCACCTGTCGGAGCTGGAGCCGACGGTGCGAGCAGCGCGGAAGTACGAGCAGGAGTGGCGACGGGAACAGGCGGAGGTGGCGCCGAGATACCGGCTATCCAGGGAATCCCTGAAAGAACACGACTACCGTATGGACTACGCCATGCGACGGTCCGAAAAGTCGACCCCGAGTCCAGTACAAATTGACTCGCGACGTGGGAATGAAGAGAACGGTACCACTGTGAGATTCCTGGACAAGGAAACGAAAGAAGGCATTGCCATGAATGAGAAGGAACTGTCCGCCAAACTTCACTACAACTCGAGAACATCATCTGAAACAGAAGACTACAGAGACATGGACTTAGATGCTGCTCGCAATGGCCTTATCAATCCAAAATCGGACCGAGACGCAAAGTGTGATAAAGAAACGAAACAGGAAGAAGACTTTAGTTCCTTTAATGCCGCTAAGGTGGCTTTAGTTGCGAAGATGCATGATCTCCAAGATTTTATCTCTAAGACGACAGGTGAAGCGGACGGACCAAAAGAACCTCCAAGTCCGCGCAGGGGACTGCAGAAGCGCAGTACCCGGTCCAATGGCGCCCCCTTGCGATCCCTGCTGAACAAGCTGCCCTCGGACTTCATCATGGGGCACGTCGGTTGCCATGGCGACTGTGGACAGTGTTTTCAAGCTGCCCTGATGCCTGAGGGTATGGAGGACTCGGCGAATAATAAGTAATTATTTTTCTCTTTAGTTTGCAAAGTTATTTTGACGTTAGCAACATTGAAGTTGGTGAGAATGTATTTCCTATTATGTGAGACAATATCAGAAACAATATTGTATGTTGAAATTGTGAAACGTGATGTTTTTGGCCATGTTGATTTGATTGTATGGATGATATCTACGTGCAAATCAATTTTTGCCCGTTTCCAAAACAAAAAGAAAGATTTCTACCATATTGTTAATGGTACAAAGCAACTGTAAAATGAGAATATGCATGTCCTTGATTAAATGAAAATATTGAAAAATGGATGCTTCTGTCAAAAATAATACTTGAATATATTCTAAAGTCAAGGAAGGTGTGAAAGAACAAATCTATTGGTATGGCGGCTTCGAAAAAGTGTCCTTTGACACCTGTTCCGCCATACCCTCCATTGTCATTGTCAGAGTGGAGAATCCAAACAAATGAATAAATAAATAAATAAAATAAATATTGTTGGACATACCATACTCTCTCTCTGTGTAGTCATTTGTTCAACCTTCCTGGCGACTCAGATTTCATACTGAAGGCAACTTTTTTGGGAGGCAAACTTTTTTTTTATTTACACGCTCACATCAGTTATAGGGTGTGCGGGGGATGTCACCCAAATAATAAAATCAACACGACCTTATTACTGAAAGTATTCACAACGAATTGGAAATAACGTTAAAGAAAATTTCATTTTGTTTTGATAGCTAACGTTTGGGTGTTCAATACACGGCATTAAACGCAACAATGTGTAATTTCATTGTAGAGCACAAGTTGTATTTTGCTCTAATAAGTTGCCTTTTATATGTTATGTGGTTAGAATATGATCGAGATATGTTAAAAATTAACGTGAATGATAATAAAATGACATTTTGTTGCTGTTTAATTTCATATTTATGCTATATTATGACAATTCTTAAAGAGTGGATTGGTGATAGAGACACACAGTTCGGAAAGTATACGGAAATCCACGAAGCTATGCAAGCGATGTGTGCCCTAATCAATAAATCATCCTTTCAAAGGACGTAAGCTGGACACACAAGTGGTGCTGTAATTGTAGTCTGTCCTCTGGACTAGGTAAACAATCTACAAGCAGTGCAAACAGAAAACCTGCCGTCTATTTTAGGAGGCAATTTGCAATATGTCCGAAGAAATCGTCTAGATGAGAAATATATCGTTAATATACTATGTACCAATTCTGCAAAGCAGACAACTTTTGTGGTCCATGTAGTGGCGTATTGGCATCGAAGTTATAACGAAAGGGGAACTGTTCATAATGCATTTTGGTGGGTCTCTTTCTGGAGGCTAGTAAATTGTATTCATAATAGACGCCCATTTAAAGTAAATATGGCGGACATTGCATGATTCAAATTTGATAAACTTGTGTTTTCGCGTCACAGTAGCTAAACATATGGCGAAGGATATATATACCGTTGTCGGGTAAAAACGTTTGAAAAGGAGGGAGCATTTCTTTGAGTGGCGGATTACACTCTGCAGTTAGTCGCTCTATCGATAGGGGCTCTTCTGAGAGGATACTGCAGTGGATTTCGAACCTGCTGTGTTGGAAAGTCATCTTTGTCCAAATGACAAAAGAAACCCAAAACAGATTCATTTGTCCTTTTGTGAACTATAAAACTAATATCCCAGCAAAGTCGCTTACGGTTAGGACCTTGGATATTGCCTTATAAGGGGATATAGGTCGTGCCCTGCCCGTTATAGTACCAGCGTGCTTTCCCCGTAATAAATTTACCTAGACTTGCACATCTCTGCCCTGGACCGTAACTTGATCAGGTCAGGAGATCTTGATGTCATTTGGTCAGCAAATACCCAGAGGGTCCATTACGAAACGTTAACGTGCTGTTAAAATGCTCCCTGGGCACACTGTAATTGCGTAGAGCGACGACTCAATCTTATCATGGTCAAGATTATACTTCGCAATATGAATAGTTCAGATTTGTACGGGACAAATATGTTAATGCCCTAACTGTACATCTATCTCATAATGATTGTACCACTCGCCTTGCCATTGCAATTACATCAATGCCTCCGTTACAATAAATAGGATTTTTGCTGACTACATTTCTATGAAAGGAAAGATAGTGTTTGGTCTCTATACAGCTTTTCTACCACCTACAGAACACTTAGGAAATGTCTGTCTATCGTAGCCTTCTAGGCGACATAAATAGAGCAACAATTCGTAAGATGGCGTGTCGAGCATACTGCTGGTCTAGGGTTGCCCTCAGATGAGGCTATTCACGGCACATAAAACATTGGCTGTTGTCTCAGTTGCACTTCAAGTTTGCGTACTGGCGCTCTAGCAGGCTAGTGTCTGCATTATAGCCAGATAATTGAAGATCGAACAACATCAAGATGAGAAGAAACTTTCAGCATACAGAATATAGTTCGAAACTATTCTATCAAGACTTTTGTTTCTGTTATAGTCCGATAAGCGGCGTTGTGGCAGGGTGATATTGTTGGTGGGGTTGTTGATTTAGAATCTGGAAGTCCTGGGTTCGAATCCCTAGCAGACCGTAATGTTAAGAAATGCATTTCCCATCTATTTCGATCCTCTTTCGACTGAGGTAAGAATGAGCACGTACAATTAGCTTTGGTTAGGGACGTCTTCTCCGAAGACGTGAAGCAGGAGGTCTCGTGTTTGAGGAGAGCCAAACTCGGTCGTAAAGATCTGATCGTACAGAGGCTGTGTGAGTGGATCCCATCTTACAGTACGGTCTTGTACCTACTGTACATGTACAAAACGTGTATGTTTTGCCGGTTTTATTTACATGTATGAACACCTGATAATAAGTTATATGTGTATGTTGAGTGCGCATTATGAAGAATAAGTTGACTTCCGATTTACATCTATTGTGACACCCGTACGCGTGTTATTCAGACATATATACAGGCAAACCAGTAGAGCCATACGCCCCACACGCCTGCAAAATAATCCCCTATCACAGAAATTCTGACAAAGTGTATCCACGTTATGCTTCATACTGAAAAAAGCAATTCACTATGAGGGATTGCGGCGGTGGGCACACAATGCCAGGCAATTTAGAACATTATTCGCGAGGGTGGGTAATTCTTCGGGCGATTGCGTTGCTAGGATACCGGGTCTCCTGGGAGGTAAAATGATCCTTAAGGATGTACAATAACTCATGCGTGTCTAAGTTTATTATAGCCACTCCGGTAGGGCTGACGTCAAGATGTCTTAGTGTGCAGTGGAGCAAAGAACACACTCAGACGGTGGTCATTTGTCGACTCAGCAATGCTGACGCCAGTTAAGTGGAGAGTTTATAGATAGACTTCTTTATTTAGTCATTCGTTACACCCGTTTGACAGAAGGAAGATAACACAGCTTGAAAAGTGTTTCTATATCTGGTGAAAAGGAGGAACCTAAAGTCTCATTTGCTAGAAACGCCGGTGATACTGTACTGGTAATTTTTTGTGGAGAGTGTGCTAATTTGTGATTTTCAAGATATGGTCAAGATCTGCCGGTGAAATTGGTCTTGAGCATCTCCATGCCGAAGGGCGTTTCCTAATGCAACCTTGTGGATGCCAGCTGAAAGCAGGCCTTTAAGAGATCCCCTCCCCTCCCCCCAAAAAATAAAAGGCCCTCAAAGGAGTCTATAATTTTAAGGATGTTCTTTGTATTTCAGACTACGAGAATATTACATATTTTGCAACACAGCAAAGACGACATGACCAGAATCTTCAACGCAAACGCTTTATTCCTGAATAATCTCGTACAGACATACACCTGACTACCGTAATGTATGCATCCGGAACTAGTACAAATTCTAAGCTCCGACAAAACTGTTGCACTGATCTGAATACTGATAGAAAACAGTTGAAGTGACAAATGAAATACTGAAATATGTACACTTGAAGTGCAAATGTTCATCAACGGTTACATCTCACTTCGAAATAAATATTGAGTTGGAAATAAAGTTTCTTATGTCAGCAGTAAATTCTATTCGTACTAAAATTGTACTAAGTGTACTAAATTCATTCTTTGAACACACCGAACATGCCAATATCTGTACAGCAGTGACAATATACAAAAATAACAAGTCAATGATCAGCACAAACCTCGCTACTGTCGCAATCGTTAGTTCACACTACTTCACTTCTTTGTAGTTTTATCCCGTATCCTTCCATGAATATATCTGTGAGCAGTTCGTCATATATTCCTGACAGTTTATTGCAGAGCACACTGCCAAACACGTTTCTCTATCAACTGTCTGGAGTAACTTTTGACAGAGATTACAAAGATTATGACAGTTACAAATAGCAGTCGATCAATGGCACAAGACTAAAGAAATTGCATTTAGATTTGGTTTAGCAAATGGTGAATAAATATCTACCTCTAAAAGACAGACTGGACGAAAAGATATGCAAGGCCAAAGCAACATCATTGATGTGACGGGGCATGAACATGTCACGGCTTTCTTGCCATAGGATGGTTGTGACGTCACAGTGATGTCACATATCAAATATACCTGTATGTCTGTCGAAACGCATATCTGCACACTATCAGGCCAAGACTGCTCAATGATACTTGTTAAAATGTAAATTTGAAAGACTTAGAAATACATTTTTGCGTGATTTCTAGATAAATAAAAACAAACTACTCTAAGACAGAAAAAGGAACAACAAAGACACCGCCATCCTAGATCTCAAAGCAATTGTAACTTGATTAAAGTATTTACAGTTTAACCTAATCCATCGGTACAGTGTTAATTACAAGACAGCCTCTGTGACAAAGTTGCCGAAAAAATCTGTCTACAAGGCGTTTGGCCCCTGAGTAGAAACAGAGGCACTTGGCACAATGTTATTGTAACACAAAACACATTGGTACACACGGATGGTGATTTTTAGTCTTATCCTGCACGACTAGATCCAAGAAAGTATTTTGAACCTGATAATTTCATCTCAAGACTCGAATTTCGACTTAGTCAACATTGATGGATGGATGACGCCATTTTGAAACAAGATGGCGACCTTCCACGAACACCGGATTCTTTATTTGCTTCTCCTTAGACGGTCGTCTCAAAGGACATACTCAGTGGCCTTCCTCCGGGCGGCGGCTTGTCACCGGGCATCGACACTGAAACAGAAGATTAGAGTTTGATAAATAGTCGTTCCTTGTTCAGCCACAGTAAAAGACGCACAATGTTATACACGCACGTACGTCCTTTGCTGTCAAGCGCACAAGGTTCACCAAACTGATTAGTAATGTTAGTAAGCAAGACCAAAGTATTGGTTCAACCTAGTTATACGACTACGTTTGTACCATTCAAATATGTTGTAAAAAGGAGGGCTAGACTTAGAATGCGATTTTTGTCGGAATCAGAAAATCAAACTGTGGCATTTCCTGCAGAGAATGCGTTCGTTTTCTTCTGCCTGTCCCTGTGAGATTAGTCTGATCTGTTTCCTACCTGGTGGACTCTCTTCGCTAAGAGTAGCCGCCCACCTAATAAAAGGTGGTCTCCCTTCCACGACCTAGAAAACCAGATCAAGTACAACGGCACCCCTGTATGCGGTTTTGTCTTTAAAATTTTGTAAGGACAACCCCCTTTTACAGCTTTCATTGTAGTGTTATGTCCAATGTCGCTGACTAAGCATGCAGGTCATTGCACTGTGCAAGGCTGTACCTTAAATGCTGTGTTTTATATAGCCCTGTTCCAAGCTCAAAGTTAAAATTCTCTCCTTGTATGAGGCAGTTGCACTTTCACACAGAATGTTGGGCAAGTTATCGCCCAGTGAAGCACATGTGACTTCAACAAAAGCTGTAAATGAGGACAATGTAGAAACGAGACGAAGGCGGAATTTCAGTAAACATGAAAGGATGACGTTCTTGTGTGTGCTGTTAGAGTTCAACTTACGTGGCTTGAAAGCAGCGAAGTCCTCGGGGCTGCCCAGTTGGGAGAGACGCTGCATCGTGAAGGTGGGGTCGTCCCTGGCCACGGAGTTACGGATGTCCACCATGTTCAGGGTCTTGGGCGGCTTACGGATCAGCTGCTCGTTCAGCAGGTACAGCTTAGTGATGATGTCCTTTCCTGGAGAACAAGATAGAATAAGAAGATATTTAGAAATTAAGTCAGACAAGATATTTGGCCTGTAAGTTCCCCATTCCTCCAGGACGCTAGTTGTTAGAGCGCCGTCAGGTAGAATGGGGTTATGACCAAAGCTAAAGAGATTGTATGGATGTCAGAATGCTACTACAGAAGGCTGAAACCACCAAGAAGGTAGATTTGCTCAAAGCGTCGCATTGTTGTCAATAAAGGATTCTGCATCATCAAGGTTCGGGAGTTTACGAAAACATATGAAAAGAAGAATAGATAATTATCATTGAAGCTCATCTTTGTTGGTCGTAATCATATAGTACAATGCTAAACTTTCTTCCAACACAAAGGTACACACGGATCAATTTTGTAACGACCACTGTCGCCTTCTTCAGGATCAATACTGATGACCAATCACCTCAGAATATAAACTCGCGAGAGTTAGACACGTGATGGTATCAACAAGTGATCTTTGTGGATACGTGACGTAAACAATTGAACCTTTGTGTTGGAATAAATTGTAGCTTTGTACTATTAAAGAGTAGATAATTTCGTTGTCTTCAACAAAAATGGTATTACGCTTGAGATGTGATGAGACCTTACCGATGATGTTGTGGAACACGGCGTCCAGGAAGGGGTCCATCTGCAGGTAGTACTTCAGGTGTTCACGTGGCCAGCAGATGTAGCGGCAGGGAGTCTCAGCAGTGATGGTCACCTGGAAAATCATAAAAATCAAATCTTGCCTCGGGCTCCAGGAGCTTTACAAGTTCGATACATGGACAGTGACAGTGTATTCAATTCAATCTTTATTGCACAATGATTGTAACGGGTGCAATGTATGACAAGTTTTAGAGTAATGCATGCACAGAATAAGACTATTATATACGCAGTTGCTTATAACTATGATAAAGAGTTCTATATAACAAGACCAATCTCTATGCCACTTGAGCTGAGTGGTTCAATCCATGAGAAATAAGTATTACATAGTGTTTATTATCAAGTGTTTTGTGTCAGCAATAGTAACAGTATGATATGCTCGATAAGTGCGTCACGTCAGAGTTATTTTTGAAATGCATACTCAATACAATTAACAGTGATCTTTATTGCATATTATCATATAGCCAGGCGCCGCGGACCAATCAGAATACCCCGTTCCACGTTGGTTATGACGCCGTAACACGTAGATTCAGGCCAGGCAGGTGGGTATCGCTCCCCTGATTGGTCAGAATGAATCGACACCGGCACCGGTGTCGATTTGCATCGACACTGGTGCCGGTGTCGATGCAAATCGACACCGGTGCCGGTGTCGATTCATTCTGACCAATCAGGGGAGCGATACCCACCTGCCTGGCCTGAATCTACGTGTTACGGCGTCATGCGTCAGCAGAAAGGAATGCTTTGTACAGTGCGCAGTCCATGTTAGAGTTAATCCAAACATTATTACTGTTCACATTCCTTCAAATTTATTGAATATGTACAACTATAACTTAGGATTGAATAGCAACACACTTGTCCCAGCAGAAGGGAATTTGTCATTATGTCAAGCCTTGGAAGTCTTGAATAAAGGATGTATGTATTATAAAGGAATTTGTTGCTTAAATGGGTCAGTTTGTGTAGGCTATATGATAATAACGTTAATGCCCCGCCTTATCCTCGGTGTATATGGTGAGATAATCCCTGGTCAGGTGCGATAACCACCTCATAAACCACCTCGTTCGCTACGCTCACTCGGTGGTTTATTCGGTGGTTATCGCACCTGACCAGGGATTATCTCACCATATACACCTCGGGCCGGGGCATTAACCCTTTATTCCTGCCCAACATGGGCTAAATGCATTGGGTTGGATAACTTAAGTATACGTGAAACAGGTTACATCTTATATCATCTAAAATCTACATAGTCTCTTCTCTCTTTTTGAATCTTATATGAAGAAATTAACAAATTTTTTCAAGTGCGTTGTATCTATTAGTCGTCATAATGTAGTTGAACATTTGGTCCTTACTTAAACACACATATTCATTATCTAGTTGTGAGGTTATTGATAAGATTTAAAATGGTATTAACTTTTTGATCGGATACAACATGGGTGGGCTTAAAGAAAATGTGTAGTGTAAGGATTTACTTGGAACTGCTTTCCTTGGTTGAGCCTGAAGGCTTCCCATTCGCAAGAGTCGATAAACTGGTTGGGGTAGATGTAATGCAGAAGATGGTCCTCACACGAAACCCTTAGACTGCAATTAAGGAGACATCTTAGAAAATATAGAATCTTATAATATCTAAAAGCATGGTCCATCACAGTGTTACGTACACATATTGTTATAGTATTTAGTGCGTGTACAAAGAAAAAAAAGAAAATTTCAACGTGGCCTTCTGTTTGTGGTGAAAATTATTGGTCTATAATACAAACGTATAATCAACATTTTATAACTGTGCCAATGGAATAGGATTTCTCATGATCAAAACATACAACAGAGATTCTTTGATAGAGACTTTGACACAAACAAATTCTGAATGAAATATGAGATATATCTTATGGTCAACTCACGTTCCAGAGATCAGGATCGCGATCCTATCTTCCGATGTCGTTCTCTTTTCCACGGCGTAAACATCACCCTGCTTGAGCTCAAAGATCTTGCCTCTAGCAGCAACTAGGTTAGCAAATGTATCACGGCTCACCTGTAGGGGAGGCACAAAGGGAGACATTTACTAGTGGGTTGTTACATTGAAACGCTATATGATTTTTACTAGAAAAAACCTTTTCCACCAGGTTCAGTAGCGGTATCATCCTTAGAAAACGTTACACAACGCTCATAGCTAGCTGTGTAAGAGTCATAACCACACCACGTGCCTGAAAAGCAGGTGAGTTGTATGGAAGAGCTGTTATACAGGCCATACAGGTAAAGATTCCTTGTTTGTCTATGGCGCTATGGCGATTGTGTGACAGTTTCTGGATATGTTACCACTATGTTACCACCATTTACAAACTAGAAACAACATACTCAAACAACATAGGACGCAAATGTGAACGTTCAAGCTTTATGAAAGGATATTGCTCACCTTAAGGGGTTGGAAGATTTTCGCATAGACATCTTCAAGAATCTTCTCGAACTCCGCTTCCCGCTGAACGTAGGCAAGGTAGGAGACGTGTACTAGGTTCATGACGATGAAGAGGATGTACCAGCCGATGACGTCGGTTATACAGACGGCGATCCCACCCCACAGGCACATAAAGATGAAGCCGAGAATCAAAAGCCCACGGAAAATCCATGTGTGTGGTTTTATGACTTGCGGAAGGAGTAAAGCTAAGAGGAAGCAGATGGAAGCCAGTTGGAACAGGACGTGCTGCGCGTCGTTCCACGTTTCGCAGGCGCCGGGGAGGATAGCTGAGATGATGTCCTCCACACCCGAGAGGGCGTCGTCGTCGCCGTTGCCGTCATCGACGGGAACCGCCGTCGCGACGTCGATAGCGTCCGTCCCGAGAGCGGCAGCTTCTGTTGTTGCCGACATTTTGGACAGGAAAAGTTCTTACAAAGTCCGGGAATCTAAGTTGAGAAGGTCTCAAACCGACCCTCTTGACGTCTTACACTGATGTCACTTCTGTGAGGAAACACATCAACAATAACGCAGAGGCTAGGTAAATCAATTAAAACGTTTGCAATGATTATAAAGACTATCTACATGACTAAAGTTAGGTTGATTATGTGGGAAGACATATATCTCGTTTAGTTTTTAGCACAGGCAGGGAGCACTGGACAACAGTATGGCAATGTTAGTGTATCCTGAAGTAAGTGCTTTTTCCACGCCATAGGTATGTGTGTAGTTAATAGACAGATTCCATAGTCGCGCCAAAATCAAAACAAACAATAATGCAACTTTCTGACAAATATACAATCGCTCTCTCTCTATATATATCTTTGATTAGACCTCTGATTTCCATATTGTCATTGATTGAACTGCTAATTGCGATGGGCAGTCAGGATGGTCTACTGTCTCCATATCCACTTGATTCAAATTCACTCCCAGACTATCCTAGCCCGTCTGAATACTAAACACACTGGAGTTCATTTGAACTGCAAATGATCAAAACCCCGTAATCTCAGCGCCAGAACGGAAATGGTTGGAGAAATAGGTTTCTGAGTAGCCAGTACTCCAACAGACTTATAAAGCTGGCGGGAAACGTCCGAAACGACCTCTCCGATGTGAGTGGGCATGTGAGGGTCATGATGAAATTAGATCCAGACGGAAACAGGCAGTCTTAATAGGCCGTCCTCGGGGAGACATCATCCTCTCTGCATAACTCTTCCTCCATTTAAACCCTCGGGATGGCCTCACATTCCCAAAAAATGTACATGCAGACTCTAAAACTCCAAAATTTTAATGATTTTGTTGATGTCGTATTGTATTTTGCTGGCAACAATACGTATAAACGATATCAATGAAAGCAATGATGACATTGCTATCACACTGATATCTTTAATGATCTTTAATGAGGAGTGAAATGTTTTCAGTTTATAGTCCTCATCAAATTCCATGAAAAGGTGTATATATATGTGTGTGTGTGTTAATGTATATTGTCTTCTTTGCATGCCTGCTTCGAATAATGGGATTTCCAATGTTGGAAATGGTAGAGCCATGAGACAAAAAAGCCAATCTCTAAGCTTAATTCAGGTAGACAAAATTCCATTCATGTTGCCGGTTACAGAACAATATTATGATTGATACTCGTTATCGATTAAAGTCCTGTGCATTCTTTCAACGTATGCAATCAATTAGCGTCTTTCTGAATGAGATAGCCAGTATTGTGAGGAATAGCTATCCAATGATAACTCCTCCACACACTGATAAGAATAGGTAGGGATTGAACGACGTACAGCCAATCTTTACCTATTCACCCAGCCTAATAGCGAGACCTGAAAGTTCACAGAAGGCATAAATTGCTTCAATACTGTGCTGCAATTAGGGGTGGGTACCGGTACAGAAAATTCAGGTTCAGGTCCGGTTCAGGTCGACATAGAAACAGGTCCAGGTCCGGACCTGAACCTGGACCTGATTCAGTATGACACATACCAATTGTTCATTTCACTACAAATAAATCTGTTTGGTGGAGTATTAGACTTACACTGGCGTTTTAAAATCCTACAACGCTAACTGCACCTGTACGATTGGCTGTAAAGCTTGGTAGAAATTACTACAAACTCTACTCTACTTTACTCTTGTTATTTTCTTCCACCTGCAAGCCCAAAACGTGTGAATGCCTGATAAAATAATCTTTCAATTTTCTAATCGGTCCAACTAACGGTCAAACCTAATTTTTTCAGGTCCGGTTTTTCTGGACCGGTCCATTAAGAAAAACCAGTTTTGTACCGGTACGCTGTACCGATACCCAGCCCTAGCTGCAATGTACTACAAATCCTAGTAGTTAATTCTCCACCTGAATTACAACTACGTAATGCATCATTGAACCAGCTAAAGCTATCAGACTTCACCAGTCATAGAGTATTAGCTGTTTACTATAGTATTGACGATAACTCCAAATAATCACCAGAGACGACATATGTATTCATGACTAGTCAAATATAACTCATAAAGTAAACAATCCATTAATTACAGATCATCATTGGGAACTACTCACATATATAATGAGGAAATATATAAAGATGAATTAGTATCATCGAGTCCAAGTAGATGGAAAAATCCGGTTATAAAGAGTTGCTATGGGACCACCCGAATCAATGTTTATCTATTGCATTTCGAGGCCATTGACTGGCCCGTATCAATGGAGTGACAGGTGCAGGCCATGGTCTGACCAAATCGGACATACCGCGACCGCTTCAATGACCCTTGACTTGTCAGCCATTTTGGTTGACTGAAATCCTTTAAGTTCACCACAAAGCCAATTAATTCAAATCTAGTACAACTCATAAACGCCCTAGAGTTTCAATTCTTAGCTAGCAATCCAATCGATTGCGGGAAACATACGTAACGTTGCGTTTCATTGGCGATCGTTTTTTAATGGTCCTCTTTGCTCAGTTTTTTTTGGTTTGTTTATAGCATGTAATTGCGTGTACACGTCGTCAAAACATGATTTGATTGTTCCATCTTGTACAATTTGAAGGATAGTTTGTATACCGGACTATGACTGCTAATGTACTGCCTATAGCACACATTCAGGCCATGGCAACCGTGCCCGGCACACGTGGTCACTGCTGTATGCCTGGCACGCGCAGCGGATCGAGTGGAATCCCTTCAAAAAGCAACATCTGCACTAGGCTATGGATATAAATAAAGTAAGGCCCTCTTCCTTCTTCAAAGGGATTCTAATAATAAATACATGAATTTTATATCCCAAGAAAAAAGATCTACAGATCGGTATTGGCAATAGTGCTCTACATTAGGTTTGAAGTAAAAATAATAGCGGGTACTTCTCAGGTCGTTTGATCGCATAACAACAACAAATGGGCATATTTTGATGGGCTGGTCTGATTGCTAGTCAACGCATAGACAGATGACATAATTTTATACCCAAGTCGAAACTTAAGAATCTACAATATTATTGATTTTCAAACTAGAAGTCTACCGTCTTGAAGATATATCTACATTCGTTCTAATTTAGAATTGCGATGCTGGTTTTATTTGTCTGGCAATTTATCATTCAACAGCAAGATTTGTACCCTGCTTGCTAATGGTAACCATTGACGTAAATACAAGTACGGATTTAGCAGTTAGTTCTTATATAGTGCTCAGCCAAGCGTCTGCATGTCTTGTATGTTCAGCATTTAAGAAATATAATTGCTATACAACAGCTTGTAAACGACATTCGTTGTTCTATGTATCTTGTAATTTGATCATCTTGGAATGGCTATATCGAGCACTAGTGGGATTTTCCCAACCGCAAGCTCTGTCTTACAGAATTATGAATTTCTCTGATCTCATACGTTATGAACAAATGATTTTGGTATGATGGCTTGTTGATAATGATTATTTAAGGATGTCCCATGCACTTAAATGGTGTGAACTTGGCGCGCGTTTTAGGGGAACTAAAAATAACACCGGCTTGGGGGTTGTTTGAATGTGCCAAGTATTCCCGATCACTACATTACATTCTGTGGGTATAGATCCTCAGGGTTTACCACCCGGAAGCTGACATTTAAACTATCCCAGGAGGCTTTGGCTTCTACAACGTGAGAATTTGTGTTTGATAGAGAGGTTTATAGAAACAAAAAACGATTGCTATCTGTCTGAACCTTATCTCTAGCCTGCGTACCAAGCATGGCCGCCATGTATGTCTCCTATATATTGCGCTATCAGATATTTCCAGCTCCAATTTCAGGCATGGTGTGAAATCGCCCTTCCTTCTATCGGTACCAAACAAAATGAATATATAACGACAAAATGGTGCAGGCGTAGTTTCTACATTGTAAATATCTAGTTGTGAAGTCAGAACACTTACCGATATTCTACGTTGTAGCTGTAAAATGCCGTGCATACCTTCCGCTACCTCTTTGGTCCGATGCCGACTGGCCCTCCCCGTCGCAAAGAGAGCAAATATTCCAGGGCACAGGCACCCTATCCCAGCAGGCAAGTCTCTATTCTCAAATTTATATGCGGATCGTATTTCGCTCCGTCTTGCAGAATGTCCAATTATTGGGTTGTGGGGCTCCCGCTCAGAATAATATTCCACGCCTTCTGCGCATGCACTGTTGCTGCACATGCGCTGTAGCCTTATCGTAATTTCATGATAACGTACATATTTGGTGTCAATTTTTTTTCTCTGGTCAAACGAACATTTCGTGTAAATAACGACGATGACGACATGTTTTCCTACAACAGTAAAACTGTCCTCTCAACTCTGACCCGCAGACGACATTTCCAGTATTTGTGACGTCACTGCCAATGGCAGAATACTGCATGTGTCTTTTCCCAGACGCCAATTCTCTGTTTGTCGCACGAATGTATCGACATTTAGATCCTCTGATAGACAGTTTGTCCATCTGTCAATATGATTTAAAATGATCTCACTCTACACGACGAACCTTTTGATGATGGTAATCTATTGCACCATATTTGTAACGGTCCAAGCAACAACAAATGCTTTATCAAAGCACAATGGTACCTAGCAATGATGTGCTTGGTCTTCCAAAAACATATAGTGACATATAACCAAAAGCTACCAGATGCATTGCGAACTAAAATTGTATCACTTTTTTTAAACTGAAATGCAAAACTTCTTGTATCTTATATGAACACTGTTACATATATGTAATAGCACTACCAATCTTCATACGAACCCAAAGGCGATGAAATAAAGCGCTTCTAAGAATTTTATGGGACAAATAAGAGACTCTGCAACATTCTGAGACTCCTCAGTTGGCAGCAATGGAACGTGCGAATGGCTGATAATGGTTTCCATACCATACATTCACTCAACACCAAGGAGGCAGTTATTTATATCCGGGTAAACTGATACGCTTTCATTTGAATATTATGTGTGCCAATGGATCTGGGACACGTTGGCCTACCAGTTTGAACGCGGGAACTATCACAGCCTTCAAATATCTTCTCATAAAAGGATTGTTGACATCTGTCCAAGAATATGTTATGTAATAGAAGATATGTTGATATTCAGCCAAGTATTTTTTTCGCTTGATTTTGGTCCAACAATTTTATTTGTACATCAACCAATATCATCACAAGACTGTTGTTGACGATTCAACTGTTAAGAAACGGGTTTCCATTATTTTACCTCACCTTCGATATAAAAGTTTAGCGTCTTAAGGGGAGGAATTACAGCTGTAGGACAAGTGACTATCAGGAACTGTGCGCTTGTAACTCAAAGCTAGGAATGCCCCCTCCACCTATGTGTGAGACCGGAGACCACCATTGAGAGTGCCACCGAGGCACCTAATGTCACTACAGGTCAATTTTCTGCTAATATCTTTACTAAGAACGCCAAATACAACGGCTGAACTCAACCTTATACTGTTGGCTCTGTTGGCTGTACTAGTGAGAACCCTTCGGATGTAACGGGCAGCTATGACATAGTTATTACTTACCCTATCAAAGAGGCCAAAAGATATGACTGTGCATCTTATACAATCAATGCACGTACTATGTACACAGTTCTGGGCGCCGCTTACATTTATAACATCTTGAAATATAATTGACGAGGAAATCAAAGCGTTGTGTTGTATCTTTTTATAGTTTGAAGGGTGAAGGAAATGTAAAATGCCAGAGTTAATTCTTTATACAGATCACGTCTTGTCCTTTAAGAGTCTTCATACCCATCCTGGCTGCGTGATGGTACATATGCACACAGGGATAGATCTACAACAGCGGTCTATAACGTCCGACAGACAGCTAAAAATCGATAGATTCAGACATGAAGAGGGAAGAAATTGGCAAAAGAAATGTATTCCGTTCGAAGAATTTTGTCAACTGTGCGTGGAAAGACATATCATACATCCTCTAAGATCTCATGTTTATAAGAGCGTACGTAGTCCAGTGGTTAGCGTGGTAGCGACTTTGCCTCTGGGCCAAGAGCTTGGGAGTTCGAGTCCCGGCTATTGTCGCTCGCACGACACGCACAGCACAGAAAAGTCCCAGTACTGTGGATGGGATGCCAGAGAAAATGCTGTGCTTATACTGTATACTTTCCATTTCACAATTGTGCTCACTGCATTATGCGTCTATCAAGTATGGCACTTAGAGAGCTTAAAAACCAACGATGCATTAAGTGGAGACATAGCGTAATGCAACGATGAGTTTTGGCTTTCAGCTTAGTTTATGGATACGTGACGTTAACGGCCACATGTTGTCTCGATATGATACAGAGCATCGTCCCTAAACGAACTAAGTGCGCATGAACGCCCAATTGTATCAATTTGACATGTGTAAAAAGCACATTGCTATTCAACCTGTCCTCCCGCTGTTCAACTTGGCTCCCTGCTGGTCAATATTTCCATTAGACAGATATTTCACAAGACAGAGATATAAGGATGGCGAGACTGGCTAAAACGTTATGTCAATCTCGTGCTGTTCTATGTGCACATTATACCGCGTTTATGAGCTTTTAGACGGTAGCAGTTACAACGATATGTAATAAAACTTCCGCATTATACACATCATACACTAAACCTACATGCCCTGCAGATGAAATGTTGTTATTAAAGCATACCAGTAGTAACTGCTGTCAAGTTTTTATATTGAAACATCGACTTGCCTATAACTACGATACCTGGTGAGCTATGTAAATGTAAAGATTCACATTAAGACCCAGGTTTTTAGATTCAGAGTTTATTTTCCAATGACATAGCAGGTACAAGAAATAAATCAATATTGCCGGGACTGCGTCAATTATTCTAAGCATTGCCAGATCTGCACTCAAATTCAAAACACGAAAATGATATATGCTAGAATTTTGGTTCAAATACGAGGCCATAAAGATAAAAGTAGTACTACTGGTAATGAACGGCACTGCAGTGCTTAATGGTGACTCGCCATCTAGGATTATAGTGGGCCGTATCCTAGTTACAGGGCCGGGAGGTCCTAACCTCATTACTGTGTAGCTAACCGTGGATAGACAATAGAGTTGAACTTTATCTATGAGAGATATCCTGGAACTTCTTTTAAATGTCACGAACTTCACTGTATCATTTTTGTAGAGTAGACAATTTCAGGTTCATCCGTAAGATTCACGGGGAATTTGCCCGGGGCTTATACGTGGGTTTAGACTCATTTGTCACGCCACTGCTCAATAGCGTGAAGAATTGTGCATGTAATACTCTCACAATAGAGCTATTGGAGTGGGTTCAAGTCTGCGTGCGTGCAATGGGAAGCAGCTGATAAAGGTACCCTAGGTCGAGGACAAGAGAGATTCCCGGATATTGAGCGCTTCCATAGCCGTCTCCACTTTATTGTATCATCTTATCGTTTATTTGATATTTATGAAAGTTTGAAAAAGGCGTCTCGGAGATAAGTAAGGTCCCCCTGGGTAGTCTCCTCTACTGAAGATGATTATGATTTGGGTGATATAAAGTAAAGGCAATCATACCTTACGACGTTCGCAGAAATCTAGAATAAAAATCAAACGAGGGTCAGTCTTGAGGGTCGTTTTCCTGATAGTCATCACATAAAAGGCACTAGAACTCCAGAATACCGATGAGCGAGTACGAGTATCTCTGCCCTCCAACTGATACCACAATAGCATTCGGTTCAGTCTACTTCATCACCCCTTGTGGGCTTAGCGAAAGAATTTACGTTGATACATGCACTAACCCATTGACTGAGATGTCTGACGAATACAGTGACCACGTAGGTCAGCAGATTCGCAGATTCACCGATGGTCTTTTCTATGAAAGAGCACTTTCAACGTGAAAATTAACGCGTATTAGTTATCATTCATGAAGAGTTACCAATCATTCAACACATGGACTTCTTTGTGGCGACAAATCACTGTTCTTTTCAGACAGGTTCATTCTACCTACAAATTTACTGTAGCCAATGATGGATTGTAGATAAATGACTGAAGATCAAAGTCGACTCAGGATGAAAGAATAATGACGAAGCTCATGGGAAAGACCCAACCGAATGTTCTGCTATTTTGTATGCGAACGATGGACACCAAATGGGATAGACGTATTGTATTTATGGGATTGCCGTGGTCAGAAAATGACTTTGCCCAGCAAGACTCTGATCAGATTCTCTTGCTAACGTATGTCCTCAGATAACCCTATGGGCACGCAACAATACGATATCTCATTGAGAAGTATTTTCACTTTGATATATCATACTTCAACTAATGGTGACAAGGTAAATCTTCGTAGATTTTCATGTCACTGAAACCGCGATGCATGATTCCAACGCCCATAACTCGGTAGACGTGAAATTGTCAATAGTGGCGATACTGCAAATGGCCTGCTGGGTGTTCAATTTCTACAGACGGATCATCAGACATGATGACCAACTGATGATTTCTCCTCACCACAGTCCCGGTGATACAGCTTAGATTAAACCTCATCCAATGTTCTTATAATTATTCTCTCTCTTTTCCATTAAGCTCAATTTACTTTACAACATGATGAAACGACAAAATGAAAGGAAACAATCAACGCACCGTCCTTGACGTCCTTCGTCAAAGTTTCCTTTTAAGGCAAATTGTATGCATCTTGAGACATGTACATGCATTGAGTTACAAAGAAAGTTATGTTTATGGTAGCGTTTGAAGGTATTTGTGTATAGAGTGTATGTGTGTATAGTATGTATGTGGATGAAGATAAATCTCGAGATGGCATGGATGGATTGTATTGATATTTGGTAGGTCTTGATAAAACCTTGAAATGATACTATTTTGGGCCGACTAGCGGCTTTCTACGGTGCTGCAACGGAAATCTTGTTTTTCATATCTCGACTTCTGGATTTTAAGTGCATGTTACGCAGCTCTTGAGGCAAAGAGTAAGTTATTGTGTAGGTTTGGGCCCCCTAGCGACTTTTTGGAGCTTTCAGTTTCAGAGGAGGAAATAGAATATCTCAAGAAGGGATCGGCAGATCGCCATGTTTTTTTTTAATACAGATAGTTTAAGTGATGCTTGGTTGTCATATTTCGGCAGCAAGCGCATGTCAGTTAAAACAAATAGCTTTCCTGAAGGCACTGCAGAGAGTTCAAGTACAAATACTATTATTATGATATTCATCGGTAGAAAAATGTGACTCCTGGACACACTTGATTTGCAAAGCAGGAGGATAGTGAGTGTAGCATGAAAGACGGGACAGTTTGTATATCATCATGTTGCACCTGTGAGTCTTGGAACACATTATATGCAGTATTTAACCTTATTCAGCTAAAAGTGCCTGCGCCAACTTTGACGTCGTATACCTCCCAAACTGCTTGTGCTAGAACAACCAAACTTGTTGAATTTTCCTTGAATTATTGTTGGCAACAATTTATAAAAAAAAACACAGAAAGTTTATGATTTTTTGTGTTGCCATATCCCCGTTTTAGCAAAAAAATAAATTAATGACGTCATGATTACGTCATATGACGTCATAATCATATAACAAATGTTAGGAATTATTAAAATTGACGAGCACATCACCCCCTGCAAATTTGGCGATATTACAGTAAGCCGTTCCGAAAATACAAGTACGTGTGGGTTCATGTGACGTAACCGCAGGATGTTTGGCCCAGGACACAGGTTCGAATCCTATCATGCTACTGATCTTGCGTCCTTTGTAAGGACACTTTGCACATTTTTCTTACTCAATCTAGGTGTAAAAATGCTTGAGGAGGTAAAAGGTAGTGGTAGGAGAGGGATGGAATCCGATTTCAAATGCCTTGCCCTAGACACAGCGGATAACAACTCACTGCCCCTACGGCATTAAAAGGCTATGGAACTACCTTTTACTGTAATCATATAGAGTCTTTAATTTGTAGTAACGCACATTTGGACCACTTTACGCCTCGCTAGTACATGTGCATAACCGATAAATGGGCATGAGCACCATGCCTACTTCCATGAAGGTCAGCAAGGTTGACTCGGAAAGCTACGTGACCGCCCTGGCTTATCCAAACCTGCATTACCATCGAGACAAATCACTCTTAAGTATGCCTGGCTAAGAGAAGATAACAGGGCGGCCGCGCAAATAGCGCTGTACTACATTTCCTGTATGTACCTGGCTGAAATGGCGTTGGCATGGACATCCCCTCGTATGTTCAGGAAAAAGGTTGCAAATACCATCCTGGTACAATCCATTAAGCAAATGGCAGTCACATAAGCCACTGTGTGGAGTATTAGTAATGTTCTGAAGAGCTGGGGCTTCCCCATATAGGATTTACCTGGACCATATACTTAATCCATGTGTGTTTCGGATAGGGACGATTTAAGGTGAAGTAGTGGGCAAGGGTGCATGTGGAACGTACAGAGATGAAACATGATTTACAGTACATTGTTAACGTGCTACGTACCAAACGTTGTCTTTTAGGGCGTTTAACTTTGAGCTTTCTAATACTAAAGAGGATTGGATAGGGATTTCTTTTCTGCCATTCAGTGCAGAAATACCCAGCATGCGTCCTTTGATCAATCAGTAATGACGATACTGGTACCATTAATACATGTTCTTACGTGACGGGGTTTCCTTTATAGAGTAAGCCATGTCTAATACTGGAAACCAGGGTATATCGAGTTTTGCCAGTCCGAAATCCCCGAAACGCGTGGACTCGCCGTTTTCCAATTTGCAGACGACTGGTCGTAATCCCGGATCCTTCATCAGAAAGTGTGGGCCATTCTGTCATTATTCTGTACGGGATCAAACGAAGGACATTGCAAAGGTGGCTGGGAAACAAAGCGTGATGTCTACACCTCTCAGTATTGGTAACGGTGTAAATGGAAAAAAAAATAATTTAGATAGTTTGAAAACTAAAAGAAGAAAAAAACAGACATAGGTCGAAATACCGACAGATATACACATCTGTTAAATAATTTGTCTCCGTGTTTACGAAGCATATAGAGGATACCTTACGGAAAATCTATCATTAGGCCATTATTTTAAAATTAAAGTAATAACCATCAACATACACTCCCTTTAGTATTGATGTAGTAACAAACAACGCCTAAGCTGTAATATGCATTTGTTATATTAATAATGAATACACTTACGTACAAAAAGCTTTAGTTTTATTTTTTCTCTCCGCTGTACAACTTGGTCAAATTTGTTCATCGTCACACACATTGTTTCGCTATACGGAAAGCCAACTGCTGTCATGCTTACGGAAAATGCATGCATTTCAACATAGCAACTTTAAGCTACGAACAGAATCTAACGTTTAGTCAGTGTCACAGTCACACTATGCTCCGACTAATTTTAATCATAGTATTTTGTCAGAAAATGAAGAATATTATGATTACATTTCTGTCCAACGAACTTCCTCTCAGTCATTGTCATGAGTTTGTACAATCATTCTAGATGGGCACAAAACAGACAACAACGTAATTTACAATAAATTGAAGTAAACACAAGTCACACATACGTCTCTGTCTCTACTCTCAATAAATCAAACTAAATCACATGTAAATTGATACGATTTGAAGCACTATTGTTATGAGTTCAATTAATAAAATTTTCAATTGTCGGAATTACCCATTGATAATGCGAAAGACGTACATAGCAATTTCGTAATTCAAGTTAATGCACAATTTTTATCTCGACAAATATATCATGTTTCCAGTACTTGAGGAACATATGCATGATTTACTACTACAGAGTGTTCACAAAAACAGATGCTAGCATTATGATCGATATCTTTCTATCTTGGTAAAGAAAATAGTAATATTCCATGTTGTATTATGCACACTGGTCAATCTTGGATGTCATCTCTACTTACGTGAAGAGTTGTTCGGTACACGTAGAGTTAATAACTAAGGGCGATGCGCCCTCAAAACTTCATTACAGATAATTCCCTCCCCCAAGACATCAAAGCGCTTTACCGGCCATTCAATACACGATAATAATCCCGAGGCACGACCGGGAGCGACTTTTCCGACAAAAAGAACCCAGGAGTTAAAAGGTCAATGTGAGCATGGTCCCTGTTGATATGCAAAGAGGACTACGGTCATTATAACGTAGACGACCGGAAATGATAAATTGGTGACTACATCCGGGCTATTGGGCGCTTTGAATTCTGGGAGAATTGTTCTGTACGTTGTTTACTATCTTATGTTTATCTGCCGTCCTTGAAGTTCCATCTTTTCCGATTCCGCCTCCTGTGAAGTCTTCTGGCATCTACTTCGGTCTAACGGGGGCGTAGGGACTGCCTGTAGTTCCTCTATCACCTGAAGTGTGTCACATCACAGAAAAGGTTATTGAGATTACAGCAAAGGTCACTGAAGGATTCCTCTAAAGATCAAACGCCATGAGATGTACCCTGTAAATCCTTTAAATGCAGAATGGTTCAGAGAAAGGAAATCGCTTGACAAGGCACAGGCTTTAACAAACACACGAAATCTTTACATGTCAAAATTAGAATTTGTTTCTGTTATCTTCTTGTGGGCTGTCTTTATTCATAAACATGTGAAAACCCCAGTGCACCCAATGATATACTTTTTCAAGAAAGAGAAAAAACTGGAGACATTTCTTTCGCAAATGCATGTTAGTACCAAAGAAGTCCCTTTTCACAAAAGTTAAGGAACAAAAGAAGAAAAAAAATTGATGCAATCAATTACCAAATTCATTTCCAGAAAATGCAGTCACTTGTAAAAAAAAAGAGACTACATGCTATCAAAATGCATTTCTAGATTCCAACTTGCTTAAAAAGAATGAAAAATTATCCCCTTTGACACAGATTCACCTATTTAGGTACCTTCCGGACCGGCCCCGAAGCGGTGAGGGACGAAGCTGGCCAGGCCCTTGGCGTCCAGGTCGAATTGTCCAAGCAGACGGGAGAATCCGGGGAGACGAATGTCGTACTTGTTTCCGCGTGGGGTCATCACCTTCTCGTTCAGGATGTAAAACTAAAAACAAAAACACATACAAAACTACTTGTTATACTGTTTGATACACGCGGTCTATTGTTATGATGATGATGAAGTATAAATGCTTGGATGAAAGCTCATCTGTGTTGGCAGAATCCATAGTTGTAATGTTTAAACTTTGTTCCAACACAAAAGAAGAAAAACTTACCATAGATTTTCGGTCAAGCACGTCGACCTTCCTCTTCTTATTATTCGACGTGCTTGACCGAAACTTTATGGTGAGTTCTTCTTCCTTTGTTTTTTTGTGAACAAAGTTTAAACATTACATCTATACATGTCTACTTTTGGGTACATTCTTCCAGGCGCGGTCGTATTTGTCGAATGGTGACTGTTATACGAGTTTGGTGTAGTAGATCTAGATATTTCAAGAAGACTGTGACAGAACCAATCACTGACTGACATATGTACGACAATTACTAGAGTGTCGCCAGTTTGTGGTCGTGTGACGATCTTAACATGAATGTGACCTTGATCTTACAATTAGAATGAGCTGTTTATCACTATCTGCATAAATCTGATTGCTCTTCCTTTACATTACGTTAAGTTCCACTTATACCCACAATTAGAGAGGCGAACGCTCCGAATCGCTAATGGGTGATGCGCAATGAAGTAAGAAAACTAAACTTCAAGGGTGCTTATCATCAGATGTAGCCACATGATTTATGGTACACTTAGGTGTTTATAGTATGACTTGGTGATCTCCTTACTGACAGATGAGTACTAAGTTTTACTATCAGTGTAGACAAGAAAGATGGCAATTTGGAATTAATCGCTCTCATGGGTCGTCATTTACTAAAAATGATGTAACATCTACACTGTATGCATACAAATTAGATCCCGCCAGTGAAGACGATGATCTTCTTGCGATGAACTTGCTCGTACGGTTGGGTTCAACATTCCTCCAGTATAGTCAGGGGACTCATGTTTCCTTTCGTTGAATCAAACTGTCAGCCCTTATCGGGTTAACTGATCGCTATATAATACGTGACCCGATGGACTTGTGACACTAGCAATGGGTTAACAGAAGTCGATACCGCCCCCTGTCCCTGTAAATGTTGTGCCACGTTCCAAGAGACCAACGATTTGACATAATGCTCAAAAATTTCATGAATGAACAAGGATTCTTTTCAATTTATGTATGCTTTTTTACCATCTAAATACTATACTTCCAGATATAGCGCCATATCACAAATATAAATCAAGTTTCAGACAAATCTAATTTGTGCGGTCGCTCAGCGATGGCCCTTCGGGTGGTATCTCACTTCACTTGGGGCACCGGTGCGGCACCACGGGATTAGAAAGATTACTCAACGAATTTCTGAGATGAAGAACGAACTTTCGTACGTTTTGTGTATTTTCTTGTCTTCTAAGTCATACTTCATACGTATTAGGCAATATCTAAATTAAAACAAAATTGGCGAAAATAACATAACAGTGCTGTGCAGTTAACGAACCCCGCAGTGCCGCACCGGTATCCCAAGTGCAGTGAGATACCACCATATCGCAGGAACGAGGCCTTATGGTGTGGTATCAACACTGGCGTGCTCCTATGCTGTTGCCCGTACCTTGTTGGTCAGGTCACGTCCGAGTACAGCGGACAGGACACGGGCGAGGTAACGGCGCCTGGCCAGCAGATTCAGCAGTTCACGGCGGGGCCAAGTCAGGTACACACAGTCCGTCTCAGCACGAATGGTCACCTGTAAAATACAAAACAAATAAAACTAGTAATACATTCACACTTTTATGTGACGAGGACACTGCATGCTGCTTAAAAAAAGGTTGGGCTTTGCCTCCATGCCATGGCTATCACCTACAAGGCTTTTGACTCAAGCTTCTGGACTTCCGTGGATCAATAAAGTCGGTCAGCCCATAAATATAAGGCGCTATCAATGGCCATTCTCTGCAGTCGGTACTCTCCATTGGTCCATCCGATAGCCACCTAGGTAAGTGCTACCCGCCATAAATGTCCGAGTAGGAGAAAAGTGAATGTGGAAGTGAAGTGGAATGGACCGTCAAAGGGGATGGGTTCATTGGCAGTTCAACGGCCATTATACAACACCACACGTTTCTGGCATGGACAGTATTGGCAGACTTCTCCAATTAAGTTCAGTTCGATGATTGACTTACATGTTTGAATGCCGTGGTCAACCTCTAGATGAAAAGCCGAAAGCTCGTACATGAACAGATGAGGTTGGTATTGCTGCCTTTCAGGCCATCTTGGTCACTTCTACAAGCACTCTTACATCAGGTTTTCTGTATCTACATCTATATAGCTGGTATAACCAGCCTTCGGCGTAACACACAAGCTTCACGCGGTGTGGCAGCGGCTGGTTATATTACACTGAACACCATGCCATACCTAACCCTTGCATGTCAAGTTGTATGCGTTTTCTTCACTTGAAAATTATGTCATTTTACTCTCATGACAGTCTGTACCATTGCAGACTGCCCTTTCTGATGTTTTACTGGAAGTCTTTAAGCTAGAGTCAGTTATTTTCTCGGAAACATTTGTGGCGAATAACGTCGCCTATCACCATATAGATGGAGTTAGCAAAGTAAACCGGTAATTTGTTTCATCGCCGTAGTAGTAATGGCTCGAAACTACACTCGGGAGGAAATGATAATATGCTGGTCTTTTGGTTGAGCGCTGTGCTATCTGTTGAAGATTTAGCATAGCCATTGGCTTCTCTCAACAAATTAAAGGTTTGGAGTTGGTGAGGAGATCGCGCGTGCTTGAATGAATTTTTTTGTAGTAGCAGTATAAATAATCGACAATACTTGGCATTTTTGACTTTTCTATCAAATCATTAAGCATGACATGTTTCTTATTGTATTTGATCAGCCTTTCTGGCGCCGGCTGTTAATTGTATCAACATGTGTTCTACAGTACTTTACAACAGGGACGGGGAAAACTAGCTCTCAAATTGCTCCGTCAAAAATGGAGGTATTATCATAATGGTACTCTTTACCAAGATCCCTCAATTGCAAGATGAAGAAAAGCTTCCGCACATCGCTGCTTCGTTGAAAATTACTCGGGGGCCCTTTTTACTTCGCAAATGATTCCGACTTTAATGATGCATACAAAGGTATCCACAGAGGCTGAGTACACAACCCAGCCTAGATGAGGTTGGAATTATTTAAGGTATGTCAGCTATTTATAAAAGCAAGATGCCGTTAGTTTGAAAAAAACGAGACATTTTTTCTTAACATGTTTTCATTTTAGCAACACCGAGCGACATCAACTCCTCAATAACATAGTCCAAAATGTCTCTGTGAACTTGATCGTAATCTCCAGTTCCTGTCAAGCAAACGCAGACATGTCTGCCTTTTAGATATTTGACCTTTGAGATCGTCGTCCCAAAATAGACATTCAGAACTGCATTTTGGGGCTTGGGCAGAGGATTCGCAGCGGGCTAAACCGGAGGGGGGGGGGGGTTGTAAAATGAGAAGATAATGTTTAATTCAAGATGCCGCTCTAGTATCACATAGTCTTTCTTCAACTAATTTTTGTAGATTATACTGAAGTACAGGTCTGTGCTGGTGTGGTAAAGCGCACATGTAAAGTTCAATAGACAAAATCTTTTGATCCTCTAGTGCGAGAAGCTTTTCTTGGAACTCACGCGTAGAGTGCAATGGTCTTTTTTGCATCTCTACACTTTTCCCCGCTGGCGAGGCCTTTCGGCACAAACGACTACAACAGATAGGAAACGACAGCAGAGGGATTTGTTTATGACCCAAGTCGGCGGAAAGTTTGCTGACTTCCTTATAACGAATTCTTAGAGGAATTTGCTGAACTTTAAGTCACTCATGAGAAACGATTGGAATTAGACACAGGCGACTGCGTCCATTCTACAGCAGAAGACGCTACCCTTCATCCTAATGTGAGCACGTCCACCGCCCTTTAAGTTGGAAGACTTCCGAAGCGTGAAGGACAAAGACGTCTATGAAATAAAATCTCTCGCTAGCGTGCTTCATAACGCGAAGATAGTGCTCAAACGTAAATTCCTAACATCGGTAGAACTATAACTGAGTAGTGAGCTTGGCAAAGAAACATTTCTTGCTATATAATTCATTTCGAGTGGCTTGGTGACATGTCTGCCGAGTCCCACAAAGCAGACAAATAAATTTTGATCCTTTTGAAATCCAAGGGAAGATTGTAGACTAAAACATGTGACACAACTATAAATAAAAGACCAGATAGAATTATGAATTATATTCAAAACTTCACCATTGTACCTTCTGGTGATTTCACTACTGTTCTCTAAGTCTACCTGGCGTGATTGATCACGTGACTTACGACCTAGCGTCCACTCCCAATCCCTACCTGATTGCTTCCTGGATAGAAAAGACTATAAAAACCGACTGCTCGTCATCCGTAAAAATGTCATCGATCCATCTTTGTCCATCAACAGACAAGATGTTTCACATCTTCATCTCTTTGTTCTCATGTATGGGTCTTAACCTGTCTGTCGCACAGATATATGTTGTACTGATCAGATGAAGAATTTATAGAAAGAAGACAATTTGGTATTCTGGGCATGAGACGGGCTGGATATCCACTAAGTCTAGGGTTTACCGAAAGAAATGTATTTAACTGCCTTGTGGCAATAGCGATTTGTCTTTCTTTGGGAATTAAGGGGGCTTGTCCCCATTATTCAAGCCTATTGCCAGAGCTGCCTAGTAAGTAATGGAAAGAATTCGATGAGGCGTACTCGTCCTAAACACGCCGTTTCCTCTCAAAACGTAGCAATTGTACGTTAATGTGCAACAGAACTTACTGATAATAGACTTGAAATCGACTTACAAGCATACAATATTGTCTTGAACTGCTTCTCTATTGAACCATCTTATAATTGTCCTCATGTCGTGAACGAGTAAGTCCATGGTCCAGCGTCCCGTCCAGTCACTAATTATAGACAGCTGGCACTGTCTGAAACGTCTGAGTTTCCATATTAATTTCATCCAGTTGCTTGAGTAACTGTCACCTTGCATATCTATATTTTTTAATGTTTAAAAATGCTATGTCTTCTGCTCGTCATGTTGTTCTATGAGTCTTTCACTGTGAGCTTTTCAGCAGACTTTTCGTCTGGCAATAAAAATACAATCAGCTAAACCGTCAGATACAAGGTATGTCTGGTGGGCACGACTATGGCGTCCAGTCTGTAATCGTCTGGTAGACATGTAGCTATTCATCATACACAACCACGCCGTCGGACACATTGTAACGACATTTCTCTATGATCACGAAGTGAAATAAATCCTATCTGACAAATATGAAAAATCATGGGGTCTGAAGTTCACCCGAAGTGAATGGTTCAGAATAAATTACTTGCTGATGTATAGATACATTCGTTAGGATTTCTACTGAAAACTGCTGTGTATGTAACAAGATTGAAAATGCTTGTCAAATCTGCCTAGCGAGGTGCAGAAAAATAATCCAACGCCAGATACGAATCAGCGTTTCAATCTGTACAAAGGAGTATAACGGTGGCGAATGCAGATTAAAACATAAATCTACCGTGCCATAGGTGACTCTATGGTATGGTTTAATCTTCTTCAACAGGTTTGGTTTCATAATAATAATCGATGCGATTCTTGTGGAGAGAGAACGTAGTAAACTGTACCAGAACGTGTGTTACCATCGATTCGAACATCCAAACTTCGTCATATCGCGTTGTTCAAACAGGATGTATATCGTCGGGTAGTTGTAAATATCATTAGAAGTTTTTTTCTTGTGTCTTTTGCATCCAATTCTGGCTCCGGATCGCTCGCGGCCTACTCTCTCTTTTTTTATTTACTTAGGATACACCGCAAAACAAGGCTCATGGAGCCACTCAAGCGTTTTGGGTTACATCTTCCATGTCAAAAAGCCAGGACCGAACCGGATGAGCTAGAGTAGGATGCATATGTGTCTTTTTTGCTCGTCCTTACTTGGAACTTGCCGGGGTCCTCCTGGTCCTTAGCGGATTCCCACTCGGGGGAGTCCAGGAACTGGTTCCTTCCGATCATGTGCAGCTTCTTACCGTCATGAATCACAACAGCCCTGCGGGAAAACGGATGATATCATCATAGTCATTATAATATTTATCATTGTATGTTTCTCGTATGTCCCTTTATCATCATCATCATCAACAACAAAATTATCAACAGCGTCATCGATCGTCATCATTATCATCAACACTATCATCCTCATCGTCATCATTTTTCTCATTATCATCATCATTGTCATCATCATCATCATCATCGTTTTCTTCTTCATCATCATCATCTTCGGATCAGGCTACTTGTCTGAAGAATGAAATAAGGCCTATTTTGTGTGACATTTTACCAATTTTACAAACAGCAGCTGATTTCTTCTAGTTTTCAAAGTCAATTTTGCTCTAGATATGTTGTCACGATAGTGGAAATGTGTGTTACAAAATAAAGAAGCTTTGATCTTAATGAGAGTGAAACCAAAACTAGTAGATTGAAAAAGACGCTCTCAATTTACATATACAGTATATCTCACAATATGATAACAAATAGTTGCTGGTAGCATGTGGTGCTTGAATGAAGGGATTGGAGAGGATACTTTACATATCTACGTGAAACTATGAGAAAACATGATGTACTTTGTTTTTAAATGATGTCAATAATATGAATGCGCGCACATTATAAGTCAATGACTAGCAAATGCTTCACATGTCCCTTCATTAATTGTCCAACAGGAATCCAACAAGACCAAGGGCGAGTATATCTCACGCAAGTGACGACGTTACTAATTGCCTTCAAGACTATAAATAGAAGGATTGGGATGGTACGATACTGATCATTTCAGTTAGTGGGCAGGATTAGTGACAAACCACCTTGCCAAAAGTACTTCGTATCGGGAATACATATATAAACACATCTTCAGAAAACGAGCGATCCAGGTTCAGCGCATGAGAAAATAATACATTGTAATGCAAACTTATAAGCCGCTTCTACGAAACGAACATTGCTTGAGAGAGATTGTTGTTGGTATTGTCTTATGATACTCCCTAGTGATTCATTTGTGCTTATCAATATGTAATAAATGATATGAAGAGACGTAGGTAAAACGTTTTGACGGATGGGGGTAATTAACATCAGTATCTTAACGTGTTGATAATTGATGATTATATCCATTCGCTCGACAGTTGTTACGTAAAAGAGTGCCATTATGACGGTTACACATTACATTTATGGCTGCTGAAATGTACAGAGTGAAATTAAATACATTAGAAGATCAACTCAGCTCACTATCAACATATGGACAGATGGGAGGCTCGATAAACAATTCTTGATATCAACATGTTGGCCAAGGACGTTGCTTTTACCCGAAGTCGATTATGGAATAAATCAAGAAGTGACCCTTTTTATTGTTAGACGTATGGCCTTAGGTTACTCATTTGATTGGTTGAGAGTAGTCACGTGGGATATTAGCAAACGCGCGATAGACAAACTTGTACGAAGCGCAAAAATGCAGCCCGTCTGATCTCTGAGCGTATGTCATTGCATTGTGTGTACTTGTTTTTGTCAAGTCTATAGAATGCTTGAAGCCGAACAAATATGTGATTGTATGAAGTTTGAATAAACAACTCAAAGTTAATGAATGTATTTGAAGTTACTTACTTTCCAGAAATCATCAGAGATAGCCTGTCCACGGGTGTCTTCCCCTCGGTGGCATAGTTGTTTCCCTGTTCCAAAGACACGATCTGGCAGTTGGGGCACTCCACCAGGGCCTTGTACACCAGCAGGGGGACCTGCAGAGGGTGGAACAGCGCCTCGTACACCTTCGTCAGCTCCTCGGAGAACGACACCTCGCGCATGCGCCAGATGCTGTGGATGGCCTGGAGGAGGCAGAGGACCGTGAAGACGAAGCACCAGCCGCCGATGTCGGCTGCGCATGCGTTTTGAAAGCCGTAGACCGTGAAGACCAGGTATCCCAGGAAGAGACAGATGTAGGTGTAGAGGAGGCCGTGTAAGGTGCTGCCGCCGAAGTAGGCGAGACCGAAGAACACGTGGGCGAGCTGGAACACGCCACTGAGGGATGTTGGGATATAGGAGTCGCAGAGTCCCGACTCGTTGATGGTGTAGATGCCCACCGGGCCGGTATCGTTGTCGGCCATGATGGGGCTCAGGGAGAGACGACTGGACTGTCAAACCGACCCCCGTCTAGAGACTCAGACGGTGCGCTGCACAAAAAATGATAACAATATCATAATGAGTCTGATGACAAATGAAATTCAATGATGACAAAATTAATCAAACACTTACCTATTGTGAAAATGGCAGGAAAGCTAAAAGGTTTCTGTGTTTAAAACAGGCCTATATTTCTGACTTCCAATCAGATATAAAACGAATAAGAATAAGGAAAAAAATGGCATCGTGATTTTTTTTGTTTTTACTCAAAATCAAAGAAATAGTATTTACATTTTAGATGATTACACGTCTGCCTTGCTTACTTCCCATTCCCATCCAGCACTATCATGCCCGCCATCTTGACAACATCGGGTCAAACATTTAACATTCCGGCCATTGCTTCTTCTACATGGTATCGTCTCAGTAATGTTCAGAAACAAACTTGACATAGAATATTTCATTTTCAGACTTTTAGAAAGCATAACGTTACATAAAGAATACAGGACGTCCCGCAAGTGCATATTACAATCAATTTTGAACGGCCAGTACTCCTGAATAAATATCAAACGAAACCATTAAGTTCAACAAATATATTTTCTTTCTGCTACTATTAAAGCTTACACGTTTTAGATCTGATTTGAGGTAATAGATAAATTTAAGCATGCTGTTCAAATTTTCTTTTTGTATGCCTAACACAGCGTATTGCTGTTTACACGAGACAAATTTATTAATATCATTTGCTTGTAATATAGTCTGTAAATTGGAGTTAAAGTAAGTCATAACTATACACGTAAAGCACTCTGAAGATCAGCATTTGATAGTTCCCTCATAGTCATAGATAGTGAGAATGACGTAAAGCTATTCAGTCAGGATATTTTACAAATGTCATAAATTTACTAAATCTGATATTGCTATGCTGTAGAGTCTGCCTTTTATCCTATACCACTGACAATAAAAACAGTAAATTCCAATTTACGTGCCACTTCAGTGCGCCCAACTGTAACAGTATCAGAAGAGAAGCAATATAGTATGCCCATGAGCTAGAGATAAGGTAGAATAAGGTTTTACAGTTACCTTCTCTTCTATCGGAATCACCCCTACATGCCTGTCGCTATAAATATGTCAGGACTGTTATTGTAGCTGCTGCCCACAGACCCACGTTAGAAAGGATACCCCGAGGATACACAGTTCTGGCCATGAGAGAGCTTTAGTAACATGATACGCCGCGTGTATGCAGTGGAAAATGTCACGCAGTGGCGAGACGAAAATTGCCTTCATGCACATTCAACGTTCTCGTTTCAGCGATAATACCTTGTGAATATTACCGACACAACTCGGGGATCGCCCCACGCTTCTGTGATTAATTGCGAAGATGAGTTTGCTGGCACGGGGTGCGAGTTACAAGTGAGAATAACTCCCCGGTGGAAATAACTTGAGCCCGGGATTGAATGTTTGGAATGCAGTTCTACTCCTCGCTCTGTAGTTAGCGGGGTAGGAGTATGTTATATGAATTTGAGTTGTGATTTAGAAAATTGCTTTGGCTTGTTACTTTTGTGGCAATGCAATTTGCGCAATTACAGACAGACAAGATACGCACATAACCAACCAACCAAATTCTCGTCACGGAGAGACAGAGGAACTCATTATAGTAGCTGATCCTTTGCGTTAAAACAGCTATTTGATGCGCACTACACACCGTCTGCTAAAAGAACAGAGTGATAACTGATGAATATGCTCATACAGGTTTAGGAGGAGTTTTTGGAAAAGATAGTACACAGATAACTCACCTCTGCTATCCGGCAGCGTTTGGGGGCGGTTACCGGGGTGCTTCCAGTGGGGATGCCGTTTCACCGCCTCGTCATGTCAGGGGGGCTATCCCGAGGTTCCTTGCGCGCGCAAAACGAGGTGCCTGTCCGATCGGCAAGGACAGCTGACCCCGCCTCCAAACATGCACGCCTTCCCGCCGCTCGGGTTTCACCGGCCCATATATATCCACACTCCACTGCAGTTCAACGCTGAGCCAGGGGATCTAGCTTCCATTTTGGGACCGCATCCTCCATGGTTGTTGTTCTTGCTCTACTTACGAACGGAGGCATTTGCCCGCAGCTGTCTCACAGACATAGCAGCACAATCTGTGCTCGTCCGTGGAAAACGTTATCTGTTATAAAGCGAGCGCTGTGTCGTATCTGGACCTGCTTTCAACATGAAGTTAAGGATTATATCTGATAAAGTAACGCGTAATATTTTAAGCCCACTGAAATAATCTTGGTACTTTTCAGACATTGGCGGTGCGCAACATGAAAGCGAATAATAAACCCCTGTGATGTGTTGATTATACACCATGAAGTTTAAACTATATACTTAAGTCAAATTCATCGAATGTGAATTGAAGGGGAATTTAATTCTGGGAAATGGGCCAATGATTCACCTGGTAATATCTAACTTCTTTTTCCCGTGCTAAAAGCTGCTTTTAACGTTTCGATATCTTTGTTTCCATGTTTTCCATGACCAAGTTTTACTATATTTGTTTAACAGTGTTATGGCTATTAGTATAGATTGCGATCGGGATTTCTCCTAGGAAAAACCCCGATCGCGATCTCTCCTAGGAGGATCGGCGATTCTCCTGGATCGTGATCTCCACTGTGACATATATTTCAACATTACTCTCACAAAAAGTGCTTTCTTCACAGCTATAGTTACGTTTCTCGTTCGGTTTGACATTTACCCGCCATTCACTTTATTGTAAACAATATATTTACTATTGACTTGTAAGCTGAAGCCAGTTTAATACAGTGCCAAAGTTTTCATCTTCCAGGCTATTTCGCTGACGCAAACACCACCTAGCCTATTTGATCTAAACTGCAGAGTTGTAAATTAGCTTCACATTCTATGATTAGAAGCAGTGTACTTCTCACTATGTTAGGAGGTATCCAGGGCGCGAAACTCATTTTGGGGATTAGGTGCACTGTTGCACCCAGCTTAAAAAATTTGGTGCACCAAAAAACTTTTGGGTGCACCACTTATAAGTAATAACATAATAATAAAACTTAGTTACAAGCTATCAAATTCTTAAACAATACTCTACCATGACAGACATCTTTATTATCTTTCTAACAGTTAGATGTCAAGAATATGATGTAGACTAGTATACATATAATCATACATAAACCTAAGAAAATACCCTGTGCACCCACAGAAAATAATTGGGTGCACAGCTCCAATTTTGGGTGCACCTGGGTGCACATGCACTCAGTATTTTGAGCCCTGGTATCTAATAGTATGTAGAGCTGTGTCACGTTGGCGGTGTCGCTGCGGCCGGGCGATTCGACAGAACGCTCAACGAACTTCATTGATGTAAAAGAATCATTTACGCTTTGTGTTATGTCGTCTTTTTGTGTGACACCTTGTTCGTTTGCATATTGATATGCCATTATAAAGTCCATGCAAGGGTATCACAAATTCACGCCGTGAACGTGCCGCAGTATAGTAAGATACCATGAAAAACAACATCACAGCAAATACCATGACAGTAAAACAATGATACTCATATTTCGTTTTCCATTGTATACAAAACCATTGAGACCAAACTTGTCAAGTTATTCTAGTCCGTAGAGTTGTCATTAATAAAAATTTGATTAAAATGAAATTACTACAGCTAGCACAGATTCACTGACAGCAATATGTAACTGTGAACCGACAAAAAAACCCAGAAGGATAAATGGTCAAGTATACTTAGCACAATAAAGTAACTTGTTTCATACTATAGGGTATAGAAATCTACAGACTTAATGGCATGTCTATCCCGCTTAAATTGTACATCATGTAATATTTTCGGCAATTATGAATCTTAGGCTACTTCAAAATACTTACTTAAAAAAAAAAAGCAATTTGCAAAAAAAAAAAACGTCAATGCTACACAACTCATTTAGAAGCATGTGCAAATAGCCCCAAACATATAAAAACACATGGTTGTCGTAGTCTATTCAAAACATTTATATTTAACATTACTAGTAAGTCTGTATGATATGGTGAATATTACAGGATTACAAATTTCATTAAAATATGCATAACATGAATGCATACTGTGTGTGTCCATCTGCTAAAATGTACTTGAAAGGACGTCTTTGTCTAATACCTGTCCACGTAAGTCTATGCTGTACATAGAAGCAAAGTAACTCGTATTTGAAGATATTACGTCTATTCCAACTTGTTCAATCCTCACTTTTCAAAAGAAGCAAACAAAACCTTTCATTGTCTAGTACTGAGTACATAACTTCTAAGCCATCGCAGCTTTGGGTAATGTAGTTTCTGTCATGTATTCATCTGCAACAAATACAAAGAATGTAGTTATTAATTAAATGTATTATTTGTCTATTTATGGCCTATGCGTCAGATATGAAATTAAGACAATAATTTTTGCAGCACTTCCAGCAGCAAGAGAAATGTGTAAAGAAAAGAAAAGACACTGAAAAAAGCTTCAGAATCTAATATTCAAGCATTCCGTAGGTGTAACCGAACAACTGTGTCTCGATCTATGAGGGGATGTCAGGAATGATTTAGCAGTTCAATCCTTACAATATCCTTTACTTCTGTTGAATACCACAAAATTAATAAAAAAACAACAACTTGAAGACAGTTCAGTCTTAATAAACAATCGATAATGACTGTCGTAATGTCAAGTACAATAAGATTGCAAGGAATGAAGGCACTAGAGGTAAAAGAGTAACAAATTGAATGCTTATTGTGATATTGCGTACACAAAAATATTAAAAAGGCAAATAATTTTCCGCACTTACCCTGATGCCTCTTGAGCTTCCCTCTTCGTGTTCTTGGAGATGTGATAAGATACTGCTTAATTTAGGGGAGGTATCTTGGCAAAAGCCTCAGCACCACGTCAAGGTGTACCTCCATTGCTGAGGGAATTTGGGACGTCATCCTGTCCACAACCATCAACCTTCCTCCACATAAGAGGCTGTTGATGGAACTGTCAGGATGAGTCAACGTGGCAGAAATTGGGTACCAATTAGAAATAGGCCATGGCTAAAAAGCCTGGTTGGAATGTTTCCGTGCTCATGTGAAAAACAAATTAGTTCAGAGGAGATGGAATGCCGATCAAAATGTTAAATACCTGGTGCCCCGATCAAAATGTACGCTCCGTCCAAATGCAAGGCAAGATTTAAATTCCGCTAAAATCTCTAGAAAATATTGGATACCGATCCAAGATGAGAAATGCCTGATGCGTCGAAAATGGTGGGATTAAACTTTACTCCCGCTCCAAATAATCTTGGAAATGCGAGCTCGAAATGCTCGAAAACTGTACGTTTTGATCCTGACACCTGACATTGGAAACATAAGCCCGAAACCTGTACGTTTCAAATTCCGCGAGAATCTCCAGAAAAGACGGAATGTCGATCACAATGTCAAAATTTCTCGTGCCTCGAAAATGACTGGATCCAAGTGTGCGGCCGTTCCAAATGAAATGCAGGCTCGAAAGCTGTTGTTTAAAATTCCGCGAAAATCTCCAAATGAGAAATGCATGGTGCCATATATATAAAATGACGCGATCCATGAAACGCAAGGTCGCAAATCTCGAAAATTGCACGTTTCAAGTTCCGCGAAAATCTCCAGAAAAGAGTGAATGCCGATCAAAGTCTGAAATGCCTGGTACCTCCAAAATTGCGGGATCCAAATGTACTCTGTTGAAAATGAAATGTAAACTGTACGTTTCAAATTCCGCGAAAGTCTCCAGAAAAAAAGGAATGTCGAACACGAAGTGCGAAATTCTTGGTGCTTCGAAAATTGTGGGATCCAAATGCATGCTCGCTCCAAATACAAACTCGAAAATGCTCGAAAACTGTACGTTTCAAATTCCGCGAAAATCTGCAGAAAAGAGTGAATGCCGATCAAAGTCTGACATGCATGGTGTCTCGAAAATGTCGGGATCCAAATGTACGGCAGTTCCAAATGAAATGCATGCTCGAAATTGTACGTTTCAAATTCCGGGATAAACTGCAGAAAAGACGGAATGTCGATTACAAAGTGCAGAATTCTTGGTGTCTCGAAAATGTCCGGAACGAAATGCATGATTGCTTCAAATACACGCTCGAAAACTGTACGTTTGAAAGTCCGCGAAAATCTCCAGAAGAAAAGCCGGAATGTCGATCACAATCCAAAATTCCTGGTGCTTCGAAAATTGCGGGATCCAAATGTATGTTCGCTTCCAATGCAAGCTCGATCGCGAAAACGCCTCAAAACTGCATGTTTCAAATTCCGCGAAAATCTCCAGAAAAGACGGAATGTCGATCAAAATATGTGGAAATTTTTAGAGCCTCGAAAACTGCGGGATCCAAATGTATGTTCGCTTGAAATGCAAGCTCGATCGTGACAATGCTCGAAAATTGTACGTTTCAAATGCCGCGAAAATTAGTCACAAATATCAGTTTCAAACGGATGAAAAGGGAAATCCAAGTAATTGGTTGGTTGGTCGGTTGGTTCAAAATGCGAAAATGTCAAATATACCATCGCTCCAAATGACACACAAGGTCCAAAGGGCTTGAGAATATCGCGAAAATCTCTTGATCAGGAAAAGATCGAATGCAGATCAAAATGGGAACATGACCGGTGCCTCGAAAATGGCGCGTATCCAAATATACCATCGCTTCAAATGACACACAAGCTTGAAAATACCGCGAAAATCTCTTGATCAGGAAAAGATCGGATGCAGATCAAAATGTGAACATGACCGGTGCCTCGAAAATGGCGCGTATCCAAATATATACCATCGCTTCAAATGACACACAAGCTTGAAATTACCGCGAAAATCTCTTGATCAGGAAAAGATCGGATGCAGATCAAAATGTGAACATAACCAATGCCTCGAAATTGTCGCGTATCCAAATATACCATCGCTCCATGGCCAAATGACACGCAAGCTCGAAAAGTCTTGAAAATACCGAGAAAATCTCTTGATCAGGAAAAGATCGGATGCAGATCAAAATGGGAACATGACCGATGCCTCGAAAATGGCGCGTACCCAAATATGCCATCGCTCCAAATGACACGAAAGCTCGAAAATGCTTGAGAATACCGCGAAAATCTTGTTCAGGAAAAGATCAGGTGCAGATCAAAATCTGAAAATGACCGGTGCCTCGAAAATGGCGCGTACCCAAATATACCATCGCTCCAAATGACACGAAAGCTCGAAAATGCTTGAGAATACCGCGAAAATCTGTATCAGGAAAAGATCAGGTGCAGATCAAAATGTGAAAATGACCGATGCCTCGAAAATGCCGCATACCCAAATATATCATCGCTCCAAATGACACACAAGCTCGAAAAGTCTTGAAAATACCGAGAAAATCTCTTGATCAGGAAAAGATCGGATGAAGATCAAAATGTGAACATGACCGATGCCTCGAAAATGGCGCGTACCCAAATATACCATCGCTTCAAATGACACGCAAGCTCGAAAAGGCTTGAAAATACCGTGAAAATCTCTTGTTCAGGAAAAGATCAGGTGCAGATCAAAATGTGAAAATGGCTGGTGCCTCGAAAATGGCGCGTACTCGAAAGGCACTCTCGCTCCAGATGAAACGCAGGGTCGAAAGCGCTGAATCGCATGCTGGTAAAGAGACAACATAACTTGCCTGGTCAGATGGCGTCCATCCTTCCAGTTCAGATTCAGCCAGAGCGTGAATAGCAGTGCAGTGCCTTCTTCCACCACTGGGAGGTGCAGCTGTATAAAAAAAAAAAACAGTGTATATAAACTACACACAAAAGTGATGGGGGAAATGTACAGGAAATACAAACATGGTTAAAGTTGTCTGTAGTTCTTCTGTTTATATATGTATTACCAGAATGTGCTGATGCAATGAATAAGAGAAACAGGTATGAAACTGGTGCTTGAAATCATTCAAATTGGAAGTATGAGGTCAATATTTGATGTTCTGAAAATGTCTGCAATGTCTGTAAACTTGATAGCTTACGAGATATGGAACGTCGACGTCCGCTTGTCTTCTATCAGACTGTTTTGCAGTTTGCCGATCTTCAGCCAGTCGGCGCTTTTGAGCTGCAAGCGGGAAAAACAGTTGCAATGAGGAATTTCAAGAAAAGGGATCTAAAGTCTAGATCAGCTCTGTGCAAAGATTGAGTAAATGATATAAAAATGCAGAAGGGGTGCTAGAAGATCTGGCAGACCTGGGCCGCTAAATAAACGACCGTTCAAATACTCCCCAATCACTGAGAAGGGAGCGTTGGGATATTCGGCGGCGAGAACTGCAAATTCTACGGTAAACACAAGATCTATCGATACGTTGCGGACACGACGGTATTGGTACGCCATATCTTAAGCAATAACCATGAAAATATGAAGTATAACAGACTAGAGACAAAGACTGTTTAAACAAAACGCTATTAACGTGTTCAGCCAAAACTGTAGCATGCAACAGGCCATTGGCGCATGGCGGGAAATGCAGTTAACCCACAGCCGGGGACTGTGCATTCATTGCTGCGGACGGAGGGCTGGATACGGTAGTCAATTTTTTTCTCACGTTTTACGATAAAAATCACACAAGACTGACAATTGCTAGATTCTGGAAGACATTTCACGATGGTTCTGTGGTGCGCTTCTGAGAAAACTGACTTTTTGGGGCTAAATATGCTCAAACATTTAATTACGAACTTTTAGCGGGAAATACTGCATGAACAGCGGGCGGGAATTGTGCATTCATAATTCTGAGGAAACTTTCAGGAAAGAAATGCAGTTGTGACCTACAATTTCACTCGACATGTAGTGACGCATGCCATGGATCACAGTGCTTGTTTGTGATTGGATGGACCCGCGCTTTTTATCTAATACTATTCTTGACAGAAAATTGCTTAAACTTCCATAGAAACGTAAAAGTTGACTCAGTTTTGGTAGTCGTCAGTACTAGTCTCTACCAGACTCCAGATCGCTGGAAAATCGTAGAAATGGAGCAAATAGAGAGGAATATAACCGGCCAGGGAACAGTTCCCTGGCCGGTTATATTCCTCTGGCCGGCTTACTCCTCTATTTGTTCCATTTCTACGATTTTTCCAGCGATCTGGAGTCTGCTAGAGACTACGTCAGTACCACGTGCACATTTATCAGCAAAATAATAATTGAGGGACTTGTACGGAATTACTGATAGGAAAGTTTCACACGCACACTTTATGTTGTATAAGACGAGTTTTCTGCGGAAACTGTAACATGCATTGGCATAATACCGGTAGTAAGACTTATACCGGTAGATTCAAAATACTGGAACTTAAAGAGATCTACACATGCAACAATAGTTATTTCTGAGCTGTGCACACTTCAGACATCTAGGTGTCCAATACATCATTTACAAAGCATCGATAACAATGCATTCGAAGACAACAAGGCCAAAAGTTTTCAGTATCTTTTTCGGGGTAGGCAGCTCGTCGTGGGACGAACACACTGTCACATTCATTGCCAAATTTATAGATCATAATTACACATGCTCACGGCACAAGGCGAACATGATTCAACAACAATCTTGAATTTCTGTTGGTGACCTACAACTCATGTAAAAGTGTGAAGAACCATTGCATAATAGCCCGGATCTATGACTGAATGGGCAAAATTGAACGTACGCAGCCATTTTCCCGCCATTTTTATATCTACGCTAGCAGTGAAGTGTTACGTCATAGCGGTTGTGACGGACAGAAGTTAAATGAAAATTCTTGACAGTATACGTCCGTTTTCTCATGACATTTTGTATGCTCATGCAGGTTTATGTTTTATGCATTTACTGACAGAAAAGGAAGGAACATCAGAGGATGTATAAATGTACATAGCGGCAGTTAATTGTGCCGTGTTTCTTCCTACCGGTATTTTTTACCCCCTCCCAACCACGCGCCCGTTCGCCGTGTAATTCCGCGGCGTGTTACAATTACAATATTACGCTTTTAGCAGGACAAGAGTGGCAGAAAAGTTACACAGAAGAAGTGGCAAGGGTAACCTATAACAGCAACATGTAACTGGAGAAAATGATGCGTTGACAATGTGTCAAATCAGTATGGCTAGAGAAATCGTCGTAAACGTACCGGTATTATGATAATAGATGTTACAGGTTAACCTATAGTGTTATTCTACCGCTAGGCGAGGAGAAAAATCTCACTTGTCGATGTGCCGCCGATCGCGATCCAACCTTGAGCCGTCTGTAGGTTGTTTATCTGCCAAGATGCAGCCTGGTAATGCCAATGGAAAAGGGTCGTTTGGACTGTAACATTTTGTAATTCGGTAAAAAAAGAAGTGAGTGTTATGCTATTTTTAGAATTAGTCCACTCTGTAAAACATAGAAACAAATATAGATCATATATTGTATTATCTTTAAGGGTATAAAGACTTGTGGGGTCCGTTTCTTAATGTGTTTGTCAAATTAAACAAGACAATTCTAAAGAGCCACCTTCATGTTTAATGGTTGTAGCGTGTACTGTTACATTTTCTTTTGGAGGGGTAATTAATCAAGAGATGAATTTGCTGCTAGCATGCTATTAAAAATCTGTAGGGATCTTTGCGCGTGGTTTGTATAACTTTCCTTGAGGAGAGAGTTCTTGAATACACGTTGCAGTTGTTCTGACTAGATGTATGACTTGTATAAATTCAAAAGCTCTCCCCCATCCCTGCAGTAGTTGGTAGATCTTCGCTACGCAGGTGCAGACCCAGAAACAGGAACATTCAGTGATTATAGTACAGCTGAAAAAGGTTTTAATTATGCACCAATAATGAACGCTTGTGGCCGAACATATTCTTAAGTTCTCATCAAGACCCACCAGGACAAATATCAAGACAATCCATACGTCAATTTATCCTGTTCATCCACAATTGCAAATATACATACATACATACTTGTAAACAAACATTCAAACGATAGCAAAAACCTTGTTGTTGGCAAGCAATAACACGTCAATATTTCCCGCGCCAGGCTCGCCAATCACACCTCACGGAATATGCTACTTCGTTTTGGGTAGTTACAACAAAATATATGGATTGGTTCTACACACAAGAAAACACATTGAGCCTACGTTTTGTTTCAGTAAATAGAATCAGCATATAAGGTTTTTAGAATTTTATTGCTTGTATTTTTATCTGTCAACCATGTCTTTATAGACAGTGCAAATAAGTCTAGGTACTTATCGAATTCTAATGGTTTGTTCCAAAAGTCCAAAATGGCGGAACAACATTACGACAGAGCTAAGTTTACACCAATCTGCTACAGAAAATATCACATTTCTCCGCGGTGTGGGACGCACAGGATCTGATATGATGACAGGAGTATATTCAAGGTGACCCACATTTATGTATCTCCTTTATATGTCTGCTAGATTTAAGATTAGTCCATAAAACCTGTTAGTGCTATGGGAAGGGCGGGTCCGAAATTTTGTACCGGTGGGACTACTATGACGAAATCATTTCACAGGTATAGTGATTTTGTGAACTGCAAGGAACAGCTAAATGGACATGTTTAAAAAAGGCTGCAGAAATCTCTTACGTAGATCAAAGACCGCAGAATGGACAATCATGCATACGAATACACGAGCTATTAAAAGATAGCCTGCCCCCCTCCCCCATAATCAGTACGTTATGCGAATGCATGTAACGTTACTGTATAGATTAAAATAATCATGATAATGTTTCTAGAATCCATAACACCACCTTTCCATAATGGGCTGTAATCGGTGAGGGACCAAATATTTGACAGATTGATCAACAATATTCATAGATAATTTTTTTTTTCAGTTAAATTTAGATCATACCTTTTGTATCATATTGATTGATATTCCAAAATAAAATCTAGGGTCACTCAAGTCAATTTTGCTGTCTCAAATTATGGTTGGCTTTTTAATGTTTGTTATGTCATGCTATCAGTGACCTGTGCCTAGCCCTTCGAGGCATGAATGTACAATAAAGGTCTTCCATACGTTTATCGCTGTCTAGTGTGTAGGGTGCCAATAAATTACAACATGTTGATCTCTGTACCAATTATATAGTGCCACATAATGACAGACTTTGAGGAAGACTACCCTGGGCAGCTGCTCCACCAGGCTGCCTTCTACGACAATGTGGAGCTGTTACAGGAACTGCTGGCCAGCTCGGAGAGGTCTCACATCAACGCAGCCAACAGCTCAGGACAGACAGCCCTGCACTCAGCTGTGGCTGGGGACAGCAGGGAGAGTCTACAGATGTTACTACAGGCTGGAGGTGGGAGGAACATAATACTTAGTCTTCGTTGCAGACTTTTAGCAGTGCTGTTTTTTATTTTATTTTTATTTTTTTGAGGGGTGTGTGTGCAGAGACTCCCTCTCTCAGCATTAGAAAGCCTTAGCCCATGTTGAAAATCATACAAATTTGGTAGTGGAGAAAAAATGTAGTATTGCATGGGTTTAGTTACAATGTATAACGGTATGCGGTAGTCAGTTTGTCAGCATACAGGAAGAAGAATATACACTTTTTCCAGTGCTATTCACATGTATTGACTTAAGTGAGGAAATCTACTTTCTTGATTGATTATATAAATAAACAGGACATAAGCTAGATCTCACTTGTCAAAACTGTTGATTAGCACATGCAAAATTTGTTATATTGTTGTCGATGACTGATGACCTAAGATCAGTGGGACAAAGATGATTCATTGTTACTGGCTGACAGTGATAGTGATACATGCAGGATACTACTAGCCTAAATTGCTCATGCTTGGGTTTCATTCTGTAATTTTGTGTTTCAGCTGATCCAGGCATTGCCTCTGGCATGAGGGACAACTGTAGGGTAAGTAATACAGTGTATACTTTAATCCTTTTGTGTTCTTGCAGTGTACACCACTGGGAAATTTCAGGAAGACATAGCCAAAAGCCAGCATTTATTTTTTTAAAGATATACCATTTCCAACAAATCAACTTGCACTTAGTATACATATATGCAACATAGAAAATTATGTTGATGAACAAGTTTCTGTGGAAAGCTTGACAAGTTAAGAAAGATATAGACATAGTGTTAAGATGATTAAATGATGGAGTGTTATACCAATCCATACAGACCCCCCTACACCAGGCAGTTGCCCACAGTAAGGTAGAGTGTGTGAAGGTGTTGGTGGATGGAGGGGCGTCTCTGGAAGTCAAGGATGGTGAGGGGAAGACTGCCTATCACCTGGCAATGGCACTGGGGAACAGCAAAATACTGGATATACTTCAGATGGAGAAAGGTTAGTGTATTTGTGTAATTTACTGTAAAGTGTTTTGTGTCAAATGTGGCAAACTTGTACATACAAGCTCCAAGTGACAAAATTGTACATGCAAGCTCCCAGTAAGTTTGGTAAACCCATCATTCTAACATTTTGCTTGTTTTTCTATTTCAGAGGCACAAAGAAAGATAAAGGAAATCATCACAGCAGGTATGTATATGTTATGCTTCTTACTCAACAGCATTCTTCATATGCATGCTCTTTTTTCACTGTCCTGTAGTTGAAGAGTGAAGTACAAAATTATATATACTTTATCTACTTGCTTGGGAAGAATGTAAGTATTTTTGTTCAGCACTGCAACTAAAGAACTCCATGTGTACCCAATTGTTACAAACGGGAAACCACTGAACACCAAACACACTTTATCAAAGTAAAACTTAAAGGTAACTTAATATGTTTTCCAACCACAGATTTGTACCAGGCATGTGTGGATGGAAGGGCAGACAAGGCTGCTGAACTCATCTCACAACTTGACAAAGAAGTCATCAATGCTGCATACAACGGTGGCAGCACTCTCCTATACAGGTCAGTTGCACAAACACATCAGATATGCATCTGTATAATGTAAGTAGAAACGTATGGTGCTGATACATAAAGCTTTCATGTGTGAGTTGATCTACACATCATATTTGCACTATCAGTCACAATTTCAAGTCATCAACATTTTATTACTATAAAGAATGACAGGTTCATCAAATATTTTGTGGCTGCTAGAATGATACATTTTACACACAGATAGTAGTGCTAACACTGTACAAATGTTTAGGACTCACACCATCACACAGTGTACTGCTGAGGTGGATAAGACTTAACAGTGGACATGTATTTGATACAGAGCCTCCCAGCTAGGGCATGAGTCTGTAGTACAACTCCTGTTGGACAGTGGAGCTGGTACAGTACCTAACGTTGGTACAGGACTGACACCACTACATGCAGCATGCTGGACTGGCCAGGTCAACATAGCAACACTACTGCTACAGGTCAGGAGTGTGTTTCTAAAAAAGTCTTCTCTAAAACAAAGTGATTGTGTCGCTGATCTTATAAGATCTGAGGCTGAGACTCCTCAATATTTTTCTTAGATTTGATCATCTTTTTCTTTCCCTTGGGCAATTATGATGTAATGAAGTCACTGAAGGTACCCTTGTGTATTTCTAGACTAGAGACACTGAAATATAAATGTCACAATGCTTTTGTTTATGGTCAGTATCACAAAATAGTCACAATAGGTATTCTTTAGATATTGTAATTTGTATGATACCAAAACTGTTTTAAAGTAGTGCATACTTTTGCTGATATAAACAGTATAATAAGTTCCAGTTCCCATCAAAATAACTCATGACTAATACATGTTTTTGTACATATTATTCATGCGCAGCACCTGCCCCAGTTCGCTGGGATGGATTCCACCCAGTCCCTCCAGCTGCCCATCCATGTGGCTGCCTCACAGGGACACCTGGGCATCGTCAACGTTCTGCTGAACATGCTGGTAGGGTAGAAGTGTCATCAACACTTGCTGCAGAATATCCTGAGTACCATGCTCCGTATTGACCGTTGGCTCAATACTTTTGCTTGCTAACAACTGATTCTGGACCTGCGCGCATCTGTGGTTAGCAAGCTAATGTTTTGAGCCAGTGGTCACTACAGAGTATGATACTCAGGCTAACTGCAGAGATAGTATTATAATCTTATTCATGTATCAAAGCTTTAGAAGGACTTGTAGATATTCCAACAAAACCTCACAAAAAGCAGAGTGTTCTATAATTTAGTATAAAATGCTGAACACTACTTTTCTGGGGTGAGTTGTATCAAGGAGGTTAAAAAAGACCTTGGTTGTATTTAGTGATTTAGAAAAAAGATGATTAAAGCAAATATGCATAGCACAAATGCAATAGTTGTTACAACCTCTCTGTTTTTGCAGGATCCTGTTGGTTCTGACTCTCAGAGCAGTCCAAACTCTGCTGCATTTGACATCAATGCCCTGGACCTGAACTGGCACTCTTCCTTACACCTGGCTGTACTAGAGGATAAAGTCTTGGTGGTAGAGGCATTGCTGCAGTGGTCAGCTAGAACTAACACAACCAGTGCTACAGAGAGTAACCCTGTAAGTCCGCGCAGTCCACTAGAAGATTCAGGACAGCGCATCACCGTAGACACATACTCTGTCCTGGGTAGAACTCCGCTTCACGACGCGGTGAAAAATGGGGAGGTCGCAATCACAACACTGCTACTCCAACATGGCGCAAACCCTGACCTACCGGCAAAGGTACCCACCGGGTCCTCTCCATACAACAGTTTAGACTCAAACAGTTCTTTTGAAGGGACGTCTGCAAATATGACAGCGCTAGCAGAAGCTGCCTCTTGTGGAAACAAAGACATTGTGGTCACTCTCTTGAAGTATGGTGCCAAAGATATGAGAGATGCTGCGTTGCAGTCTGCATTGACTAACGGCCACACAGATATTGCAGGCTTACTGCTATCCTGTTCAGGAGTAGCCATAGACTTGGAGAGCAAGTTGAACAGAAGGTTACAGCTCTTCCTCGAGAGATCGTGCAGTGTTGAAGAGGACAATATGAAAAGCATGGACAGTGTTACAACTCTTTTGAGTAGTGATGGCACTATGGCTTCTGGGAACCTGGGCACAGGCATAGGCACTCTCGCTAGAACTTCAACCAGAAACAAAGCAGTCCGGGTAAACTGGTGCTGGAGAAATCTGCGGAAGCTGAAGGTTGAGTGGTTCATAGAGGCCTGCGTTCACCTCAACCACACACTGGTGCCATCAAAGTCAGCTCTGGTGTGCATCACAAGAATCGATGTGTCAGACAACCAAATTGTGCAGCTGCCAAAAGAGATATTTGTTGACATGGACTCCTTACAACAGCTCAACTCCTGTAACAACTGTATCTCCAGCCTGCCTGAGTTTAAGGATGACGACACCTTCAACAGCCCTTCTTTGAAAGAAGTTGACATATCCGGGAATAGGCTGAGTGTCATACCCACCTGGATTTTCCAGCTTCCTGCACTGGAAATTCTAAACCTATCCAACAACAGGCTAAAGACAGTCCCATTCAGCATGTGGACAGCTCAGAAACTGACCTACCTAGACATATCAGTGAACTTGCTGGATGATGTTCCAAGCAGACCAGATTCAGAAAGCGAATGCGTCGTCCAGACTACTACAGGCAATGAGGAAGACAGACAACGAACAGAGACAAACTCAAGCAAGGAATCCAACGAAAGCTTCCACACCCCTAATGGGTCTTATGAGGACAAAGAACCAGAGGCAGAGACGTCACCTTCACAACGACGTGAGTCAACAACAAACAACATAGTCCAACCCTGGCGACCGACAAACCCAAACTGCAGGAGACGGAAGCTTGACAGGATTAACATCTGGGAGAAGGACGTGGCAACCAGCATCCTCACAGAAGAGTTTGCCTCAGAAGCAGATGAAGACTCCTCCTCCTCATCTGCCCTGGATTTCCTGAACCTTGCCTGGAACAAGTTGACCTCAGTGCCTACTGGTCTACCATGTCTGGCACCAAGGTTATCAAAGCTAGACCTCTCTCACAACATCATCAGTGATGTAGGTCCACCCAACACGTACCCCAAAGGTTTGACCAAACTCCTGCTGCAGTACAACAAGATAGAAGACAGTAAGAGGTACTCCAGGCAGGACTCTGAAAGTTGTTGCTACAGCCCCTATGCTTCGAGCTTGAGGAACTCTGCCAGTGGTGCCTCCATTGGAGATATGAGGATCAGCAGATCAGAGTCTGTGTTGTCCCAGATCTCCTTCCTCAGCCTCCTGTCCTTGTGTCATCACAGGTGAATAAATGTTTCTCCCCTGTGGTTTTTATTCATGCTTGTAAGCAAATTCCTTAGCTTTCTGTGAATATGTCACTTTTTATGCCTTTATCTAGATCTGTTTCTCTCACAAATATTGGTTGAGTAAGGAAGAAACAAATGGTAATGCTAATACTGTATAGAGATTTTATTGAAATACAGTAAACTTCTTATTTGACCACACCTGTAGGAGACACAGTATCCTGCCCAGCCTGAAGATACTGGACCTGTCAGATAACCAGATAGAGAGTCTGGACCTGGTGTACAGTCTGGAGGAGTCCCGACCCTCCAGTCTGTCTGATGGTGCAGAGGTGGCAAACTTGAGTAGTAAACCTCACAGTACTGGAGACCCAGCCCTCCGCAAGGTTAGTAGGAGATTAGGTCCAGGCATACATGTAGAAAGGTATCTCATCATCGTGTTATAACTCATTCCTTATATACCTTGGGGAACTGAAATTTGAAAAGAAATTGTCAGACTCAGAGTCTATGTCAGCACTACTTGAGAAAATGGCTAATGTGAGAAGGGATAGTACATATGTTTTTTCATCAGTATTTGTGTTGTTAATTGTCTGTTGTTGTATAAAATCAGTAGACTCTTGCACAACACCCATGATACACTGATGTTATTTGATCCAACACCTAAATCTTGTCAAAAAGGCAGCTAAATTAATTAAGTGATTTGCAAAGCTACTATTAGTACACTTATCAGTCAGAGACATTTTACAAATTATGCCAGACCAAATATTGACAAGATATTTGTAGATGAAAGAGCAGTATCTCTAATCTAACTATACAACATACCATAATGTGAAGCAAAGCATGAAGCCTTTTGTATCAGATTCAATTTCCACTATTTTAATGTTGAGCCTTTTGTTTGCTCAGAGGAAGAGAGTATCTGATTCGTCCACCTCTTCCATGGACCAGCTGACCAACCTGCACCCCCTGTACCCCAAACTGTCCACCCTGAACATCAGTAACAACAAGATCAAGGTCATCCCAGCTGACATGGGGCTGTACCAGGACCTCACCATGCTGTACGTCAGCGACAACAAAGATGTCAGGTAGGAATTTGTTGGTTACGTTTTGTTTTTCTATTGTGGACGTTCCATTACCAATGTTTAGTTCTACAGCATTCGAAAGGTTTTGTTACATTTGTTGTGTGATCGGCATATGATCTCAAACTGAAAGCAGTGACAACAAAGATGTTAAGTAAGAACTTGTCTGTAAAGTGTTTGTTTTTGATTGCTGATGTACTGTCTGCAATGTATAGTTCTAAAGCATTCTAAGGGTTTGGTCACATTTGTTTTGGGATTGTCATGTGATCTCAAATTGACAGCTTTATTGAGACAGTCCTGCTCTTGTTGTACCGAATTCAGCTGAAGTCATTGCTGGTGGTTGGTCCCGTCAAAGCCTTCTTTCAAATTGTACAACATCAGAATCGTATGACATGATATGGGGAATGTAGCCACTCCATAACTTTAAGTTCATCTTTGACATCTGATAATTTTTTTTTTTTAGAATTGCTTAATAGACCAGTACAGTAAGTACAGGATTGCTTGTTTGAAATGTAATCCTCTCAGTACAGAAATGCATTTATCCATTTTAATACATACAGAACCTTGCCTATGGAGCTAGGGAAGCTGGAGAAGCTGTGGGACTTCAGAGCTAATGGAGTAGAACTGGAGGAACCTCTACAGGGCCTGCAGCTCAGGTCTACCAGGCACCTCATCGGATACCTCAGGTCCATCCTCGATCAGTAAGTATGGATGCATGGTCCTGGTAGTATTTGCCTTCTTCCCACCTGTCTCTCCTCCCTTTCTTCTCTTTTAACTTCCCTTCATCCTTAAATTTAATCATTCTTTTCATTTCTTTTGCATTTTGTATTTTTCCTTTCCTCCTGTCCATCTCCTCTATTATGTATTATCTTTTATACATCCTGTCTTCTTGGTAATTTGCTATTCACATTTCTTACATAGTTATAACAGCTGCCTTTCTTTCTGTCTTTCTCACCTTGGCCAGAAAATTACTCATTACTCCTGTTGTTGAATGAAGATCTGTATAAAATTTCTGTGCCCCCTCCCCCAGGTCCAGACCCTACTGCAGGATGAAGCTGATGTTGGTGGGACTGCAGGGTGTGGGGAAAACCTCCCTGCTGCATGAGATGAGGAGGGAGGGGACTGGATCGTACCAAGAAGTTGCAATCAAGGTGAATAAGTCTTAAATGATGACCAATAATTAAAATCTATCATAATTCTGATTCATCTGCAGCTATAACAAATAAGGCTTTGTCCTTGGTGCTGGTCTGTTATCACCTACCATTCCCACCCCTAATGAGTGGATAGGGTTGTCCTTGGTGCTTTTCACCTACCCTTCCCACCCCTACTGTAAAAACATGGACTTGTCCTTGGTGCTGGTATGTTTTGACCTACCCTGCCCACAACTAGTCAGTTAATGGTTATGTCCTTGGTGCTGATCTGTCATTACTTATCTTTCCCTAATCACTTAATATAATTCTAAGTGCATTTTACACTTTTTGTAGCCTCATGCAAGTGTTGTATAATATTCCACTGGTTCTGTTTGAGTTTAGAATAAATCTGAAAAGTTAAAGTTTCTTATGATTATTGGTCCAATCCCAGGGCTGGGCCAGCAGAATGGGTTACTTCCGGAATGACCAGAAGACGAGGAAGGGTCAGAACATCTCGACTGTGGGAGTGGACGTGGGAGACTGGACATACGTGAAGAGGGTGAAGAAGAAACCCTGTGAGCTGGGGGAGGTCACCTTCAGCACATGGGACTTTGGAGGACAGGTCAGGATCTCTTGAATTATGTAACATTGAAATGATGAGTTATAAGGCACTTGGATCTATCATTGAAAAGATTTCATGAAATATGAACATTCAAGCAATGCCATTATGCACAAAATCTATAAATGACAACAGCACAACTCAAAAGAGAATGACACAGAAATTTATACTGTATATAAGTAGGCATGGACTTGTTTGTGGTTTAACATTTGGTTTTGTTTCCTGAATGCATTTACATATAGTACTACTTGCTTCACTGCATTTTTATGCTGCAGCAAGCTTTAGTATGTGTTGTAGACATACTATCCTCTACTTAGTCTACTAGTGGGTTGTGGAAGTGGAAGTCTTTGAAATAGACAAATGCTGTTTCGTGATTTATGTGAAATAGCTTTGTATTCTTTATGCACTCTTTTCCCACAATGTGTTTCCTCCAGAGAGAGTACTATGCGACCCACCAGTACTTCCTGTCCAAACGTTCCCTGTACCTGGCCTGCTGGAAGATCACAGATGGGGAGAAGGGTATCGAGGACTTACAACAATGGCTCATCAACATTCAGGTGAGTTAAGTCTCCCACAAAATCGAAACCTGTATTATGATGCTATGCAAGTAGAAAGTATCTGTTAATAGGTTTAATGGGATTTTTGATGCTCTGGCTTTGTGGGTATTCATTGTACATATTGCAGATGTAGCTATTTTTGTAGTGTCTCTTGAGGTTCCTCTAAGTTTGTATTTTATGGCAATATTGGACTAAAACAGTGACTGTTATATGTATTGTAAGTTCAATAGCATTTTTGATGCTCTGGCTTTGTGGGTATACTTTAGCAGAATGTAGATACTGTATTTCTGCTATAGCAGTGTCTCTTCAGGTTCCTCTAAGATTGTAATTTTTAGCAATATTGGACTGTACTTGCCTCTTCTATCTAGCAATAGTTAAAAATATGGCAGCTTATATTAAGAGATACAAGAAGGCTCAAAACTGAAGTGAATGTACAATCATGGTCATCTGCAGGCCCGAGCCCCAGACTCCCCTGTCATCATCGTGGGTACCCACTATGACGAGTTTAAGAAGTACCCGCCATCCTTCCTGCCGGAGCTGAGGGAGATGATTGACAGCAGGTTCATCAACCTGCCTGAGCCTCACCTCCACGGCCTGCCAAGGGTCAAAGGTCAGCTGGAGGTCAGCTGTAAGAACCACCACAACATCCGGGAGCTGTGTGACCTCATCTACGACACTGTCTTCCAGCTCAAAGTCAGGGGTAGGGCAGCGGGTTCTATTTACAGCTGCATAGATTTTTAATGGTGTTTTGTTGTTTTCAAGTGTTTTTATTTAGGCTTTATAAGTTTCGTGCAGATTTTATATTTTATAGTTTGCATCTGAAAACTCGTATAGGACTGTTTCGGTCAATGCTGTAGGGCTGATATTATATAGGATTTTACCAAAGGAGGCCATATATTGACCGAAGAAGGCCATATATATTTTGCACCTCGAAACTAGTTGTGGGTGCTTTTTTTCATACACAACTGTTTTACTTCTACTTCACCCTTAATGATGATCTGTCCTTGTTTCTTCCAGCTGACAAATACATAACTTCTTACCACATTTAGAAAGAACAACACGCTTATTCGAAGATATATGTAGGCACAGAGTATTTTAATCCTGTCAGAATAGGAAGTGAAGCAATATTTTTCAAAATGTATCTCCAAGTAATTGTCTGCCCTTTGCACCAATAATAATTGTATGAAATCATGTGTCACAACTTTGTCAAGTTCTCACTATTCTCTTTTTCTACTCTCCTTGCCACTGTCTACCTACATTGTATCTGTATGAGCACAGATAAAGGTGAGTCAGGTGTGATGTCCCTTAGTGTGTACTTACATATGTCTACTAGTAGGTAAATGCTTTTGAGTATTGAAGAGAGTGGTGTAATGCAGTTCTCATTTATATTGCAAGATGGCGCTTGTGAACAGTCAGTTTTTCTTTCAGGAGGGACTGGCCAGTTACTGTTGAAGCAGCCCATCCCTGCCACCTACCTGGCCCTACAGAAGACCGTAGCAAGGATAGCAGCCCTGAGGAAGAAAGAGGGGAAACATCCTGTGCTAGTGGGAGATCAGTACAAGTAGGGACTCTTTTCTATTGATTTTAGGATGCACAATGAAGATTTCAAAACAAACTTGGTCAATTTCAGTTACTACTTGCTTCCAAATATTTATTCCTGAACTTTTCTTTCATTACTTTATAACCTCAGGCTCTTAAATTGTTGCTAACATTACAGCTCTATAAAGTAAAGTGCCTAGTACTGTAAATACCATTAAGTTTACTGTGATTTGCTTTTACAGCAAGGAAAAATGTAGCATTTATAATAAATATAACACTGTAGTGACATGCTGTACATTATTGGAAACACTGATGGTTTCATGAAAAATGGCAAACCACTGCAAAAATGTTAAGAATTATAGTATTATGATCGGAATAACAACTTCTGTTTTCATCTGTAGGATCGAGGTGATGACTGAGATGATGAGGAAAGAGAACCTGTGCTTCAGAGATCATGAAGAGCTGAAACAAGCTACACAGTTCTTACATGAAAATGGTAACGTTGATATGCAATGTTTTTATTAGCGTCAAGTTTTCCTTGGTGTTTTTTTAATAGAAAAAGCCATTCTTGCAGTCATTATACATACACTGTAAATATGGATGTACACAAATTCTGTAAAACCATTGGAGATAATTTGAGATAATTAAGTTAGCCAATGCTGTCCTTTTGTTGACAGGCTGAATAAAAGTGATCAAAGTTTTTCTGAGGAATGTTTATGGTGCAAAAGATGTCGGATAATGGAGGAACTTTCACATTCTACAGTTAGCCAACAAAGTGTATCTTGACTCTTATGACCCAGGTGTCCTGCTCCACTATGAGGATGTAGCCCTGAAGGACTTGTACTTCCTGGACCCACAGTGGCTGTGTGACATGCTGGCTCATGTCGTCACCATCCCAGAGATCAACGGATATGTCAAGAATGGTATACACAACTTTCTACCATGTGTATACTACTGAATGTGGTATCAAACTTACAATTAAGAGTTATTCATTTACATTTGCTTGTAAATATCAAACCTCATTCTTTCTTGGTGTATTTCATTAATATCAAACCTTCTTAATGTAGCCAAAAAGTAGGCTAAACTATTAAAATAGTTTATCCTTCTTTTGGGCTACATTACATAAACTATTGTATCTGTACTGCAGAAGAAAGAACAGTACCCAGGGCTAAAAATTCATTTTTGGGATTAGGTGCACTGGTGCACCCAGCTTAAAAAATTGGGTGCACCAAAAAATTTTTGGGTGTACCACTTAAATCTAAGTAGAATGTAAAAAAAAAAACTAATAACAAAACTTAGTTACAAGCTATCAAATTCTTAAACAAGTACCATGACAGACATTTTTATTATCTTTCTAACACTTAGATGTCAAGAATATGATGTATACTAGTATACTTGATATCTTTCCATACATAAACCTAAGAAAATATTTGGGTGCACCCTGTGCACCCACTGAAAGCAATTGGGTGCACAGTTCCAATTTTGGGTGCACCTGGGTGCACATGAACCCAGTATTTCGAGCCCTGGTACCTGTATGATTGTATGATTCCTTAGAATGTTCAGACTCTGCAACTCTTCAATTTTTGTGATGGACATTTCAGTGTTACTATTTCATCATTGTAGCATGCAGATTGAAGACTCAGTGGGAAGCCTTAGCTGTTTTTTTTTCTATGTTTTCAAACTTTTAGGTATTCTGGAGACCAAATGTCTGGGTCTGATCTTCAAGTCAGCGTCCATCACCCCCCTGGACATCCGACAGTACATCGTGGACCTGCTGAACAAGTTTGAGGTGGCGCTGACCTGGGACAACAAGAACCTGCTCATCCCTTCCCTCCTGCCAACTGAAGACAACATCAAGAAACTCACTAAGGAAGGCAGAGAGGTCCAGGTACATGAAGAAAGAATGATTCATTTTGTGTGTATCAGTTTTCTGTAAATCTCACAAAGTTTGCGAGGCCAAATGAGCTTTAATTTATGACTTTTAACTCTACAAATACCTGGTAATACTTCCTTCAATTTGTCTGTATCAAAACATTTCATGGAATATAATGCATGTACGTCTCCATGTCTAAGTTGGAGATTCAAGAACAGATTGTGCCTAAATGTCTAAAATACATATTTCTTCCTCTTAACATTATCAATCATTATTGATATCTTATTTGACAATGTGTTCTCTATGATCTAGTTGACTTTGTCTTAATTGTTTATTGAATGGTTTATAACAGATAACAATGAAGAGGAAAGGAAAGAAGTCGAAGGCCATGCTGATGAAACCCAACAAGACCTTTGTTACCAGCAAGCCTATCCACATCTCCCGTCGTGAAAAGATCTCTACAGGCAAGTCTACCTTCTACCCAGGTGCCACCTCCTCCCCACTACCTGCACCACCTGCTAAAGAAGATGTAAACGGTAACAATGAAGAGAGAAGAAACAAGCCCAAGGTGACGTACACCAGCCAGTTCCTTCGCTTCTACCTCATGTCGTACTTCCCGAGCGGGTTCTGGTCGAGGCTGATCACACGGGTGTTTGCCGACGACCACCTGCATGAGATAGCCTCTGCGTGCTTCGAGGCAGTTAGCGGGGACATTGGAGATGGTCCGGTACAAGTACTGATGGAGAGTCCACACTGGGTTTGCTGGCAAACTGGCTTCAAGCTGAGGCACTGTAACGCCACACTCCTGACAGTCAAGGAAGTCATCGGTGAAGAAGACGAGAGAAGTAAGTATTCCACTTTGAGGTTATCGACCCGTGATGTGCCCAGCATGGCGGGATATCATGGAGGGAAGCTCCAGATCAGCGTTCCATTGTCAGAAGTCAGGTACAGCTACACGCACACAGTGTCCACACCATCGAGCATCAGTGAGGAGGAACAGAAGAAGATAGTGCTGAAGACAGATGTCGCTATTGCTACGAGGTTACTCGCAGTCGTAGTGGACCATCTGGACCTCCTCCTGCAAGACTGGTACGCGGACATCGGCGAGCGTTTCCGTCAGACGTCGCACGGTCTGTACCTCGTCCGTAGGGTCATACCGTGTCCAAAGTGTCACAAGGCATTTAACGTTCCAGCTAAACAGCCCAAGAAGAAACACAAGGATGTCCACCATAGAGACGAGGCTTGGGAAGTTGTGGAGGTTAGTCCACAGGACCATGAACCATATGTGTCAAAGACTGTTGTCTCCCCCATCAAGGATTCAAAAGGTGTTGCCAATGGAAAGTCTTTACAAGCAACAGAGAACACTAACACTAGTGCAACAGTGCCGTCAGTAGCCAGAAATGCAGAGGAAGAGACAAAGGAAGATCTGCTGTTCCAGTTAGAACTATCCACAGAGATGGACAGAGTGGGAGATGGTGAGAAGGATGACAGTATGGCTGAAGCTTTGAGAGAGCCAGCACCTGATGTAGGGAAAGGAGAAGAGCACACAGAACCTAAGAAACCACTGAGCCTGACTTTTGTAGATCCAGCCAAACCTGCTAAAGAAGGATCCAGCCAGAAGTTGTCAGAGGGTCAGCCTGGGAAGCAGAAAAAGGGAAAGATGTCGAGTACTGTACCAGGTAATGTCATTGTCTGTCATGTATTGTGTTTCATTTGGTACAGGGTTAATGATCTAATCATTGGTAAGGGCCAAAGCATTGAAAATTTGTCATCAGCTATAACAAATAGGGACTTGTCCTTGGTGCTGATCTGTTATCACCTACCCTTCCCACCCCTAATATAAGAACATGGGTTTGTCCTTGGTGCTAATCTGTTATATCTACCCTTCCTACACATAATATAAGAACATGGGTTTGTTTGTCCTTGGTGCTAATTTGTTATCACCCCCCCTCCCCTCCCCTCCCCTCCCCTCCCCTGATATTTGTCCTTGGTGCTAATTTGTTATCACCTACCCTACCCTCCCCTCCCCTCCCCTGATATAAGAACATGGATTTGTCCTTGGTACTAATTTGTTATCACCTCCCCTCCCCTCCCCTCCCCTGATATAAGAACATGGATTTGTCCTTGGTGCTAATTTGTTATCACCTACCCTACCCTCCCCTCCCCTCCCTGATATAAGAACATGGATTTGTCCTTGGTGCTAATTTGTTATCACCTACCCTACCCTCCCCTCCCCTGATATAGGAACATGGATTTGTCCTTGGTGCTAATTTGTTATCACCTACCCTCCCCTCCCCTCCCCTGATATAGGAACATGGATTTGTCCTTGGTACTAATTTGTTATCACCTACCCTACCCTACCCTCCCCTGATATAAGAACATGGATTTGTCCTTGGTGCTAATTTGTTATCACCTACCCTACCCTCCCCTCCCCTGATATAGGAACATGGATTTGTCCTTGGTGCTAATTTGTTATCACCTACCCTACCCTACCCTCCCCTGATATAAGAATATGGATTTGTCCTTGGTGCTAATTTGTTATCACCTACCCTACCCTCCCCTCCCCTGATATAGGAACATGGATTTGTCCTTGGTACTAATTTGTTATCACCTACCCTACCCTACCCTCCCCTGATATAAGAATATGGATTTGTCCTTGGTGCTAATTTGTTATCACCTACCCTACCCTCCCCTCCCCTGATATAGGAACATGGATTTGTCCTTGGTGCTAATTTGTTATCACCTACCCTACCCTACCCTCCCCTGATATAAGAACACGGATTTGTCCTTGGTGCTAATTTGTTATCACCTACCCTCCCCTCCCCTCCCCTGATATAAGAACATGGATTTGTCCTTGGTGCTAATTTGTTATCACCTACCCTACCCTCCCCTCCCCTGATATAAGAACATGGATTTGTCCTTTGTGCTAATTTGTTATCACCTACCCTCCCCTCCCCTCCCCTGATATAAGAACATGGATTTGTCCTTGGTGCTAATTTGTTATCACCTCCCCTCCCCTCCCCTCCCCTGATATAAGAACATGGATTTGTCCTTGGTGCTAATTTGTTATCACCTACCCTCCCCTCCCCTCCCCTCCCCTGATATAAGAACATGGATTTGTCCTTGGTGCTAATTTGTTATCACATACCCTACCCTCCCCTCCCCTCCCCTGATATAAGAACATGGATTTGTCCTTGGTGCTAATTTGTTATCACATACCCTACCCTCCCCTCCCCTGATATAAGAACATGGATTTGTCCTTGGTGCTAATTTGTTATCACCTACCCTACCCTCCCCTCCCCTGATATAGGAACATGGATTTGTCCTTGGTGCTAATTTGTTATCACCTACCCTTTGTTTGTTTTTCTGTGAATGTGGCTCCATACTTGCCTCTCATTCAGTTTTGTACTTTTCTGTCTGATTTTCAGCTGCCATCACAACATTCCAATTTGATGACCTGGTGTTCCAATCTCTGAGTCAGAAAGCAGTGGAATGCCCCAGACATGGAACTCTGCTGCTAAAGACTTTGGTGCCAGATGTGGTAAGCTTCAAGATAATTTTTTCACCTAAGTTGTTTTTTTACAACCAGTATAGGTAACATCTGAGTAATGTGGCTGATTACGTGCTCAAAGCACCTCCTCAAACAGGAGACCCTCATTTTAAGTCCATTCCAAAAGACGAATGCAGTGAAAGACCAGAATACCTTTCCCTGATATGGAACCAGGATCTCCCAGTTACCAACTAATTAAGTAATTGGAACCAGGCGCTCAATTGTTAATCCACTACCAATTGAGCTACAGGGAACCCTAAATTATTCTGGACATGAATGCATATAAGACTTTCTTGTGATACATACATGTACCTCAGGTACCATGACACTCAAATACAATTCAAAACTTTTTTTTACTAAAATGTCATACTAGAATGCATTGTCTACATATACAGTAACTGATATCAAAGTAACCGATATGATGATAAACTGGTAACAAAGAACAAAATGTGTTCCCAGATGTTTGAGGATATTGCCTCCTACCTCCTCATGGATCCCTCCGAGATCACCTCCCAAAGGCTTCTGGGTACCGGGGCCTTTGGGTTTGTGTTCCAAGGGTTGAGAAAGACCAGGACTGCCCCGGGAACAAGTGTGGCCCTGAAGATCCTGGAACCACGGGACCCCGGGAAGGAGGCACCTGACACGGCAAAGTATGATGCAGTTGATTGTGTCTTGTGTGCATGGCTAAATTAGTGAAATTTATCCTTTTTATAACTCATGATCTTCCTTCAAGGTCTATTTTCACTGCAATTTTGTATAGAGATACAAGGTATAGTAAAGATGTCATGTAGCTCTACTGTATCTTTGGGGTGCAACCTTCTTTGACAATAGACCAATCCAACAGTGCTGCCCACCTTTATTTATGAAAATCTTTAAGGTAGAAATGCAAGACAAAAAGATACAAGAATGTTACAAAATTTGACTGACATATGCAGCCACTCTCTCATTGGCCAAGCCAGTAACTGCCATGCTATCATGATAAATAGTGAGCATCGGTCTAGTTTTGAGACCAGTATGTAGGACTGAATCAACCATTTTTTTAGGGCCCTAAAATTTGGAAAATGCTTTAAACAGTATTACAAATTCAGGAAAATAAATGTTAGAAAGACTGTTGGTGCTGTATTTTTGTTTGTTTTATCTATCTTAGTTCTAGTAGTTCAAGGTCATCATAGTGTGTCATTGGCCAGTATTTTCAGGCTGGCACTGGACCTCAATTTCGGCCACCTTACGTAAGGACAGGCACGTGTAAATACTGACTTAGAGCTGTGTTTACATTGTCTGGTTCAGGGGACAAAAATATTTGTGTCAGGTAAATAAACATGTCTGACCTTTCACTTAAAACCTTCGGAGGTAAAAATAGGAAGTGTTTTGATTGCATATCAATCATAGAGCCTGCTGAAAAGGGAAGTGTATAATTCAATAGATCAATACATTTAATAGATACTCCACTGCTGTCATGGACACAGTGTGCACTCAATTTATACTTTTTCAATTTATATAAGCTTGATATAAGAATAAACAATAGAGTTCAATCCATTAGCTTCAGGCTGAATTTCAGATGGGCTATCAGGTATAGATTTTATATCTGTATAGAGAGAGAGAGTGTGTGAGAAAGAGGAAATACAGTAAAATATAACATGGAGAATTCTTTTGATTAAACGTTACTTGCTGAAATATGGTTATGATGTTTTCAGTGAGTTTGTCTAATTTCACTAATTTGTAAATCTGCAATTGGCATCTTTTTGATGAAAACATGTACATCAGTCTTCAGAATTTTGGCATCTAGATCTCTTGTATCCTGTAAATAGGCAAACGGAGATAGCACCCTTTTATAATTATACTACATACTAGACATCTTCATCTTTGCAGGCCCTGCTTGCTGATAAAACACTGGAAAAGCTAACAAAAGATATTGATTAAAGATTTCACTTTGCACAGGAAAAGAATGCCAGTGTGGATAAATCATTCATTGATGATGATGACAGTAACTTAAAGGTTACCATAATGGTGTCATTCCTGTGATGTACAAACTAAAAGCTTGACCTATTTTTTTGTAAATCTTCTGCATCTTTAGGAAGGAGTATGCTCAGCACAAGAGGAAGTGGACCCAGGAGCCGACCTGGGCGGCCTGTAAGGCCTACTGCACCGTACGGCAGGAGATGATGGTCCTGTCATCCCTCACACACGACCACATTGTGTCCCTGCTGGGGGTGTGTCACCAGCCCCTGTGTCTGGTGTTAGAGCTGGCCCTGAGGGGGGCACTGGACACCAGATTGAGGGAGTACAGGAGGGAGGGGGCCAGGCTGGACCCATGTGTGGTGCAGCTCATTGTGGTGCAGGTTGGGAACATTTAAAGTTACCTTCTCCTGCTAGAAATTGGAGTATCGTTTTTCAGTCTGTTGCTAAGACTTTGAAATGCTTATTTAGAAACAATTTTTCCAACATATTTAAAGATGTTTAATACTGAAAAAAAGTTTTATACATGTATTGAGAGTACATTGTGTCTGCTGCAACACAAGTTATAGGGAACTTGAAGGCAAACTTACAACACAACATTGTAGATATCCATTATCCCATTCACACAAGGCTTTGTGAATAAGGATTCACCAAGGCATGGGATTGATCTGGAATTTCCCAAATCCTGGTTTGAACAATACAAATCTCATTTCACCGTAACCACTTTAGGAAGGTACTTTCAATTAGTAAATCTCAACTTGTGAATACTGTCATGTATGGGGACTCTTTGAAAAGCATGAATGAAAGCTACACTGTCAAATTTGTATTTTTTGATGAAAATTATTCCATCTAATTTTTCAGATCTCTTCTGCCATCTCCTACCTCCATTCTCACCGCATCATCTACCGTGACCTGAAGGCACAGAACGTGCTGGTATGGTCACTCCCCGCGCCCACCGACGACCTGACCTGTCACGTTCACGTCAAGCTGGCGGACTACGGCATCAGCAGGGCAGCCATGCCCAGGGGAGAGGTCAAGGGGTTCGGGGGGTCACCAGGGTACATGGCACCTGAGATTGTACAGCACTATGGGATGGAGGCATACACTGAAAAGGTACTGTTTAGCAATTTGATTATAATTAGACTTGTCTGTTTTTTTGTTTAAGCTTTTATTTAGTCATGAAAAGCTCAACTCGATCTGTCTATTGCCTACTTTTTATTGAGGCCATCAGAGAAGAAGTACACATTTGACAAAAATAAATTATTGAATTTCTGATACCCCGTAATTCATAAACACATAATCCATGAAATCCATGAAGTAGCAATTATCCTAATGATATGTGAAAGTAGGCCTATGGTCTATGGCACCATTCTTCTGGGTGTTATTGCAGAAGTTTGCAGAAGTATGTCAGAGTCGGTGTTGCGCATGTGTCTGGCGGTAGACTGTTCCAGGCATTTGGTTCAAGGTAGCCTAAGGATCTTCCGTACGTTACACTGCTAACATGCGCTTTGGCTGAATATATAAAAAAGAAGCTTCAAAGAATCTAACATAGGACAAGTATAGAATCCCTTGCTGATCCTTAAGCATAGTGTGAACCCCATTTTTTCTACCTACCAACTCTATTATGTCTTGTTCCTCAATAGGTGGACTGTTTCTCCTTTGCCATGTTCCTGTATGAACTGCTGAGTCTGAAGCAGCCATTTGAAGGTCTGGACCAGATCAACGACCTCATCCTTAGAGAGAAGAGACCACCTCTTACAGATAAGGTACTATTTGTGTTGGCCATTTGTCATTCATAAAGTCAAAGTAGCATTGCTTTTTTGTTTGATATGTTTGAGTCTTTTCTTGCAATTCTCAAAACTTTATCATGTCGCATTAGCTTCCAAGTTTTTGTTCAGATTTATGATTAGCCTTTATTGTGAGTTGACTTTTGAGTGAGAAGTTGCATTGATTTTTCTTATATTGCAAAAGGACTGGAGGTGTAAATTGATCAAAGCTGAGGTCAAGGTTAAGATGGAGACAAGTAGTTTTTCTCTGTTGGAATGGGTACTCTTAAGGGGCCTTGGTTAAAAACAATTTTACCAGGATTGATTTTTATGGGAAGATGCTTTCAATTGATGTTGTAGAATTTCTTAATGGATGCTTTTATATGTAAATTCAGGAGAGAAGCTATCCAACCAACATCTTGGACATCATGAGCCTGTGTTGGTCACATGATCCACACAACCGCCCCCGTGCTGCAGACATTACCAAAGCTGCTAGGTGTGCCGAGTTCCCTCTACTGCTGCAAGCGATGCCAGTGGCAGATGGGCCAGGGAAGACAGCACTCGTGGCTTGTGCTACTTACTCTGAACAGGTCCAAGTGATAGGTAAATTCACGTCATATTATCATCATTCAGGTTGTCAGTTTTGATTTTTGTTATGATTGTTATGTTATGTTCAATGGCCTCACAACCTTCTACAGACCATGATTGGAAGTTTGTTGCGAACGAGGTCATCTGTGGTTTGTAGTTGGTTGCCAAAGTTGCTCCTTATTTTGGAGTAATCTGCATCAGCCAACTATAAATTTTGAAAATTGAAGTTGGGAAAGCCATATTCTTCTTATGATCTTAGGAGCAAACTGGAGTTATGATATGATAAATTCCAGGCTACCCCCCACCCAGTGCCAACCTTAGTTGTGGAGTGGTTGGGAGCAGAGTCCTGAATGTGTGATCGGTTTAAAGTTACAGCTTTTTTTATACTTGTATGTCCCTTTTCATTGTAAAGCAGTTACGTTAGATTTAGGTGTACAGACATGAATCTGTACATTAAATCTTGTGACATGCACTGTCAGCAGGAGCATTTTTTTCATTTTTGTTTCTAACAAAATGTTTCCCCAGATGATGGTTATGGAGGTGCGTTAGAGCAGAGTGTGACCCGGGTGTGGCTGTGTAACCTGGCTCAGAACGGACCCCCCACACAGGTGGACGTACTGCAGGTGGTGGATGGGAGGTTACAGGAGGAGGCTATGGTAGGAAAATTTATCCTAATTTTGTTTCTTTACAAGCCTACAACAGAAGACTGCTTTTCCAAACTTAGTACTCCCCTGTTTTTCTTTCCAAACTGCTTGTTCCCTGTTATTCTCTTGGTCTAGACTTCTGTTCTTTGTATATAATTATTGATGTTGACATGTACAGTTCTTTTAAAAACAAAAGCTTCAAGCATGCAGAAGGGATTTTATTCAATGCCAAAGTTGTTGATTTCATGTTTAATGTTTACCTTAAGTTTCCTCGAAGTGTTTTAGGAACAGGAATTATTGCTTTGATATTTTTATAATGAATATTGACAGTTCAAAGGAAGTGTTTTGAAAATTGGACCTATTTTAGATTATTTTAATGTAATACTTTACTGTCTTTACAATGAATAGATATTCACTCAATTAATTTCAATTTGGTCTGATAAGAGTTTTTTTTGTCCGGTATTGTTATAATTTCAATTTGAATTTTTTGTGTTTGTTCCCCTGATATCCTCCAGGCTTTTGAGGTGCCAGATGTGGTGTGTAGAGTGTGCATCATCGGTGATATGATTTGGATGGGCATTGATAAACCAGTGGTTCATATCTACAGGTAAGATACACAGTGACTCACACAAAACTAAATACGACTGAAAACTACTGAAGTTTTCAATGTCTTGAAATTCGTAATGCAATGTGTAATTTGAAAGTTTTCCTCATATTTCTCAAAGACAAAGGTCCATGGTCACATCTATAATATATTTTATTTATTATATATACATGATACTATAAAAGGCAAAAAGACTCATTTTTCGTATAGTAAAACACGATGCAAACCCTAGGTGGCTTTTTGTAATATATTGATTTCTAATAGTTATACAATATAACACTAAGTTGGAAACCTTTATCTGGAAAGAATATAGATAAAAAACATGTAAATGTAGACAAAGAAAAATAAGGAATAACAATCTTTTTTATCTATGCTTCTTTCAGATTGTCCACCCTTGAAAAAATGGAAACCATCAGCTTGTCCAAGAATGTGCGAAGAACCAACACGGTGCGCTCAATCCTACACATCCCGGACACAAGAACAGTGCTGGTGGCTCTGTCCCTGGGTACCGTGGTACAGTACAGGTACTCTGGTGGGGACAGCAGTACACAGAACAGTGGTCCAATCACTGTGACAGAAGTACACAGGGCCAGGTTGGAGTATCACACATTCAGCGCTGCCATTGTCAATACTGTGAACAGGTGAGCATCATTTTTTAGTGACTGTAAATGCAGAAACTTTCGCGGTGGATTAATGTTTGTGGTTTTTGTGGTGAATCAATTTAAATTCAGTGCTAACATTATTCCATAGCAGTAAGAGACTACAGTGCATGTTGCTATATAATTGTGAACTTAAAACCGCCGCGAAAAGGTCTTTGTCCCGCTACCGCGAAATGAAATCCCCGCGAATTTAAATCCATTTACAGTACTTTTTATAAACATCTTTCCTGATCATAATCTTTACTTTTTTATAATCTTCTCTTCTGATAGAATAAAGATATAACTACACACTCTCCAAGTCTCGATGAATGATTGAATGGGTCAGCAGCAGAGTGGAGTTGGAGTGTAAAATAATGCATTTTATATTGTTTTATAATTCCTATTATTCCTATTAACAGCCTTTATGATTCCTATTATTCTTGAGTATTACAGTAGGATTATTGTAATGGATGAAATATCTTTTAATGTGACATTACTATGATATATTAGGCTTTCTCCTGATCCCTTGGGTACATTAGCTGTTGATAAGTACTTCCCATGACCAAATTTTTTCATTGAAGACAATATTTAAAGCATCTCTTGCACTTGGAAATGCCAATAAATTGTTCTGTACTAGCTGTACAACATGTTATATGTGCAAATGGCACATTTAAGTATATACATTAAGACTGAGAGCAACAGTTAAGCTCATATATATGTCTTAGTCCTCTGTTAATGTACATGCCATTGTATACTTCTTAGTAGCATATGTGATGGATCTTTCACTATGATTTTAACAATCAAAATCACCAAGTTTAGATGCCTAGATGCCTATGAGTAGTTGGAGAATTGTTGCTCACTCCACTCAAAGTTTCTACTTATTGTATTCATTCTTGACCATAGATATGATTTTACTACAGTCAAACCTGTATTAGCGGCCACCTTTGTATAGCGACCACCTGACCTTTGCGGCCACTTTTTGTCGGTCCCTTGAATTTTTTTTCATTGACCTAAGCATTAAAAAATAGTGATAGTGGCCACCTGTTCAACGCCGCCTTGGCCACAAGATTTCTGGTCCCGTAGATACAGAAACACTGCTTATTGCAACCAAACAGCGACAGTCACTGTATGTCACCCTGCATCGAGTTTAAAATCGTAGTTTACGAGGATTTGCAGTTCATTTTGATGGTAGCGTTAGAGCGCAAGTCTTTGTCGGTGAATTTACCAATGTTGCGCATTGCAATATCAATCATTTTCGGTAGATTTGACTTTGGCTGGGTTAGTTGAATTTGAAACGATTGAGACAATGTTACTTAGTGAGAAAGATAGTTCAATCAATTGATCATCATTTTCTCTATAGCGGCCACCTGTCTATAGTGGCCAAATTTCTCCAGTCACTTGAGTGGCCGCTATAGACAGGTTTAACTGTGCATCTAAAATATTCCATTGTTGTGTCAGGTCTACAGAGCTGTGGCTGGGAGGCTGTGATGGGGGGATGAAGGTCGTAGATGGAGAGTCCCTGGTTGTGCTGAAGGATCTGAACCACTTTGACCCCAAATGTTCCAAAGTCAATGTCATGCACCTGGCTACCCAAGGTGGTCCCGACAGACCAGGGGTGGGCGGAAATGTGTGGTCATATGTGTACCCAGGTACGTATCTATGTACAAATGTGATATTTTCTTAAAAGACTTGAAGGTGAGCCGATAATGAGAAGATTGAATTCCTTAATGCAATGAGCAGTACTGGGTAGAGTGCCCATACAGTGCTGCTTGTGTGTACCCAAGTATAGTTAGTAGTCACTGTGATATTTTCATTTTAATTATCACTTGCCATGAAAGTACAGACGCAGTGGACACTACTGCATGTTTGGTGTGATCTAGTGCTGTAAGCAATGGTGCAGTTGTTGCAACTATATAACTTTAAACTATATATAGTGTTCACAGTAGATGTCTTTTTGCCATGGTGAGTAGGAGAATGAATACCTGATTAATTCTTAGCTAGCTAAGACTGGATTCAGAGCTACACATCTTAAAAGGGATGGTAATTCTGCTTGGCACACAGTTCCAAAAGTTATCAAAGCAGTAACCCTTTACCTGCAAGTGAACTTTTAACCTCAATACTAACCCTTTTTAAAGCATTTCCATTAGGCATGGTCTAGAGTAGTTTTCAGCATTTATTGCCACACAGCCATGAATAGTTTATACATACTAATGGTGCATGTTCAAAGTCCCGTAACTGATGAGTTTTACGACTGACAGAATTGTACATACAGGTTGTACGAAAGTTTGCTATTAAGCAATATGCCAGCTGACATGCCTTAAACATGCCCTTGTGGTGTAACCGACCATGCGACATTAACCTACAAACACGGTAAATGTTTTATGACGTGTTTTGGATGTTGTCATGGGCACTAAAATTCAAGGGCACAGTCCTGAATCTAAGAGCTGTTTGGAGCTTTCGGGGAATTCAAAAAGAATGACTCAATTATTGATTTTGCACTGACAAATTGTGCCGTCAAGAAAGCAATTAAAAGTGTGATTAATCATTCTTCTAGGCTCAGCTGTCGCTGGGATGGAGTATATAAATTACAAGTGTGCACGTGGATCAGACGTGTAGTTCAATATGTACAATATCTCCGCCAAATTTGTCCATGGGAAAAATTGCAATGTACATTGTGTCTAAATGTAGAATGCAAAGTATGCCATTGATGGTATAATTGTCCTCAGACTCACTCTGTCTAATACGGCAAAGGGATATCAATGGAATCCTTGTGCACTTCTGTACAATGGCTTACACATGAAGAATATGTATTGTAAGGCTAGAGATATGGGTATGCACTGTGGCTGCAGTAATTAGATAACATCATAAAACCATAAATCCTATTAAGTAGGCCATGTATGCTGGGGCCATGAAAATTTGTCCCTAGTACACAACATTGTACAACAAGTCAGAATCAATGCCTTTGCTCTACTGTATCCTTTGAAATTGTGCCTTTCATCCAGGTACCACTGTTTACAAGTGGGAGGTGAACACCTGGTACAACACACACACCTTAGACTGTAAGGACCACCTGCCAAATCTACATGGTAAGGACTCAAAGGAAAAAAAATCTTCCAGTAACTGCTATAGTTAGAAGCGTTGCCACACTTTGATTAACATGATTGTTTATAAGCATTATGATAAGAATAGGGCAAATGTACACTCAATGATTCAAACCAAGATGCTATCAGAAATACAAACTTTGCATGTACCTTGTAACATCAATAATTGTCATAATTCCACCGGATGCCATAAAACTGTCATGTGAGAAAAATACATTGATTTATGATTTAAAGGGATGTACCAAAAATATGCAGCATCTGTAATGCTGACAGAGGTATATACACTTCAGATATTAGGTGTCAAAGACAATATTGAGAAGGCCTGTAAAACAATTTGTTCTTGAGTGGCAGTATTATGCCACCTGGAGGAATGATGAGACTTGTTGTTAGACACAGATAAGAAATATGATAAGACTTATATCGACTGAGATGTCTTACTATTTATTGCTGAATGTACAAGCTGTGAATGAAATAAACGTTAAGCCTCTTTATAGGAAGATGTGGTCTTAATTATGTATTGCTGCCACCTGTTACAGCTGGGTGCTGCCAGGTGTCCAGTCTGCAGGTGCAAGATGCCCAGCTGTACGTAGGGACAGTCTGGGGTCACCTGCTTATCTGTGATGCCTCCAAGATGACCTGTCTTGCACGGGTCATAGGTCATTTGGAAGATGTGAAGTACATCATCCCTGTGTCTTCTGGGATACAGCTGTCAGAGTCCTTACTACAGCAGGGTATGTGTGAAGAACTATATATATGTATATGGAACAATTTTATGGTCTAAACACAACTTTGAAGACTCATCATTACACATAATGCCTCAGTCTGTATTTAATTTGCATTAAAACAGTATTCTGTCGTTTTTGTATGTCTTTCTGGCACAATCTGTGGCTGATTTTCATAAATATTTTTTGTACACAAGTACTGTAAATACTATCTTTAAATTGATGGGATTTAAGAGAGAAAATGGACTGCTTTAAGTTCAAGGTTCAAACAAGTATCTTCAAAATTGAATAGGCCAATAATCTTACAGTCATTTAATATCTTCAAGAGTGTATATGCCTAATAATGGTCAGTGAAAATAACTCAGCACAAACTTAATCTATATTGTTCCTTCACAGGTAGAGACCCAGACACTCAAAGCAGTAAGCAACAGAAGAACCAGTTGCTGACCATAGGACAAGGCTACAACTACCTGCTACAGAACCACATACAGGGGAGTCATGTCAAACAGGGCATACCTTCATCAGAGTCCATACTACTGGTGTGGGATGCTGACCGATGGCATCTGGCTGGACAGTATTGAGGACCTGGTTGTAAGTGGTGCACTGGATACCAGACCCAGGCCAGATGTCAATAATGTCTTTTTATGTTTGGAGCCCTAGAGCAGAGGAGTTGTGCTGTATAGGTCATGGAAACAGTCTGGCATCCAGGCTAGGTATCACAAGACTGTGGATAGAATTGTTGAACTTTGGAAAAATGGAATTGAGGATACCAGACCCCGGCCCAATCTTACTAATGTCTTTTTATGCACGGTTGTCAGGGTCTAACTCAGGGGGCCTGCTGTAGAATTTCTTTGGAGCCCTAGAGTAGAGAAGTTGGGATGTATAGGTCATGGAAACAGTCTGGCATCCAGGCTAGGTATCACAAGACTGTGGATAGAATTGTTGAACTTTGGAAAAATGGAATTGAGGATACCAGACCCCGGCCCGATCTCAGTAATGTCTTTTTATGCACGGTTGTCAGGGTCTAACTTGGGGGGCCTGCTGTAGAATATTTCTTTGGGGGGGCTGGAGCTGAGGAGTTGGGATGTCTAGGCCTAGGAAACAGTCTGGCATCCAGGCTAGGTATCACAAGACTCGTGGATAGATTTGTTGAACTTTGGAGAAATGAATTGTTAGGCCTTTAGGACAAAAGGATATTATATTTTTGGGATGCATTGAAACATGAGATTCTCAGATTTAAAGACAGTTTTCCGTAATCACAATTATTTCTATTTTATTTTTATTTTTTTGCTGACCTTTGAATGCTTTTTTATGACCTATAATTGTGTCTGAAGGGATTGATAATGTATGCTTGATTGTAAATGAGATATTATCCTATTTGGAGAGTGCAAAGAGATATGGTAATGTAATACTGAGTGTGTAAATTGTGTTGCAATTCTTTTCAGGTCAACATATTGTGCAATTTCTGCTTGGCCAAATGGTCCTTCTTACTACTTGTGTGAACAGCTGTGAATCAGATGCAAATATCTATTATCAATTTTTACATCCCCTCCTCGTCTACTGTCATTTCTGGCCCATTGCAAAATTACTTTGATTTGCATGAGCTGAAACCTATGCAAATGAAAATTTTGTTTTTATTTGTCTGTATATCTTTCCTCATGAAAGAAACCAAAGTTTGTATATACTTTTGAATTATCTAAAATGTGCTGCATGGAGAATAGCTGTGATTTATGTAATATAAATCAACATACTGGTACCAAAATGAATATTGATTATGTGTTGTTGTTTTCCTTTTTTGTAAAAAATGAATGAATGTACATTATGCAATGTAATGACATAAAATTTGTATAAATGTTATTAATATCATGATGTAGTAAATTAGAAAAAATGCTTTGACTTCAAAAGGAGCTTGCATTAGGAATTCTTGCCATGGCAAATATATTTGAACCTGTATAGGTGTCATATGCATGTATGTTGCATAGAGAAGTAGTCTACTACTGAGTTGCAATGTAACGCAGGTCCACACTGCAAGTATATTGTAATTGTTTAGAGTAAGAAGCTTTTCTTGGACAGGAAGTAGTTATTTCCTAGTAGTGTTTGTACTACAGATTGTACTTCGCTGTTCTCAGAAAATAAGGCAATAAAAGGTCTCTATACACTCTGTGGTACTGTGCTGTTTCTGCATATTATAAATTATAAATCATTATGATACTGAGCAAAGTTTTGCAGAGACTTCCATGAAAATTTCCAAAGAAAAATAAAGAACTATTTGTTTGGAATACCATGTTTTTTCTACAAGATCAGTGTTTTGAAAAATCTTCATGAGAAAGATTTTATAATAAAGGCAAATATTTGGGGCCCATTTATTTCACAAAAACACATACTCCTTTTTTTGCAGTGCCTATGGGATGCCATGCGTTACCATCCGTATAATGAAATAGGTTTGACCTAATGCAGATTACATAATAAAATGTATTATAATTATAGATAGTATTTTCCACACCTCGTGCTCACTATTCATTAAGATTTTTTCTTAAGTTATAGTACGTTATACATCTATTGACTCAAAATGCTGCAACAGCCAAAGTGTTTGTTACAACAATAGTTTGTATTGACAGTCTTCCACATTATGAGCTGTATAGTACACAATGCGAAGAAATTTAAATTATTTGCGCTTGACCACCATATTGCTTGTTACGATACAATTATTGACTAGTACATACGTACATTTTTTCCTTTCAGTTGACAATAGCATGATTGTACGTGTTGAAAATTATTGACCAGAACAATGCAGCAATTTCATCTGTATAACAGAGTCAAACTTTCCACGAACGACAAAATACTGCCATAAATATAGTTCTATCCTAGCATATGAAAGTTCATCTAAGTTCATCTTTGTAAATAACATTATTGAAAGGTTGGGACGGAAGGTTCTTCCCACTTTTCACAACTTTTGACCCGTTGATGACGTCACACATGAGTAAAGTCACGTGTCCAGGCGCGATCGGGTAAGAGAGATAAAGAAGCCTGATTGGGTGAGTTAAAACTCCGTTTAACCTTTCCACAATAGTTCATCTCTTCATTATTTGTTCCTGTTCGCATCCTCCTCAGCGCTTACTGAGTGGCATGTGTCTAGTCTCGGTCTCTGTGCGATTGTCGCGAAGTCTCCGGCCTCCCGCGCACTCAATGCCGACTGTCTTCGTAAGTTCACGGATTGCCCCAGCTGCTCCGACGGCTCTACTCTATTCTTGCAGCAGAGGGATCTCAAGCTTTTCCTAAAGTCCTTGTTAAAGTAGGCGTATATTGCCGGATTAAGGGCCGAATTTAAGAACCCTAGCAACACTAAGTACGTTCCTACGATGTCTTGAAGGTGACACTTCTCTCCACAAAACACCTGGACTAAAGCCGCCACGAAGAAGGGGAACCAGCAGGCGAAGAACGTTCCTATGACCAGGGCCAGAGTCTTGATGGCCTTCAGGTTTCTCTTGATTCTTTGACTCCGAAGCTGGGCTGTCGTGCTCTGGTTGCTTCCTCGCCGTATCTGATTGAGGAACGGAAAAGACAAATAATACTGTTAAGGGCAAGGAATCTAAGTGTTCAATCTTTTTTTTTGCCATTTGAACAGTTCTATGCAAAGAAACATAAAAATGATCCCGAATCACTTAGAAATACGCTATGTACAGATATATATAGATAGATAGATAGATATAATATCTTCAGGTTCATCTCCTCACTGTTGTCGACCACGGCTTAACGTCCCGTGCTTAAAGCCCCCTTTACACAAGTCAAGAATTTAGCTCGGTCGAGTTGTCAGCGAGCTCTAAATTATGAGGAGGTATGACCCTGATGCCGACGAAAAAACTCTGCCATTTGTTCGTAGGCATCAGGGTCATGCCTCCTCGTAATTTAGAGCTCACTGACAACTCGGCCGAGCTAAACTCTTGATTTGTAAAGGGGGCTTCTTAAGGACTGCGTGACGCTTTCCAGTAGTTTTTATATGTTGTGTGAGCGACACAGCATTGGATAAGCAAGTATTCGAACTCGCGACTGTTTGGTTCATAGGAATGATCAATTACCAGTAGTAGACTAAGCTGTTTGACGGTTTTTATAATCTGTTAACGCTGCCAATTGGTAGAGTATAATGCCTTACCTGGTCTAATGCGTTGATTTTCTTCAGCTGTTTTCTTGTCACGAGGCACAGTGATGTGTAAATGACGATGATGAGGATCACAGTCGGGAGAAATCCGGCGAAGAACAGGGCGAGAGTGTACTCCTTACTCAGGACGGCGAGAAAGGAACACTTATTGTCGTACTTATCGCTCAGGCTGGTCAGAGGGAAGAAGCCGTACAGGATAGCGACGACCCACGTCACAGCGATGCCCATGAGAGCCCGAGCCGGAGTCACGATTTCTTTATACCTGTGGTGTATTAAAAGATGTTGATTGTTATGTAGCAGTACTTTGCAGGGCCTAGGGTACTTCTTTGACCATTGCTAATTCCCCATCAATAGTGATATATGCTGCAGCAAAGATAAGACGCATATGCAAACTAGTGGTCAAGAACATTCAAGAAATAAGCTCAAGAACAAAGAGATCTAACGCATTGGCCGTTACGCGCGCACTCAATGGTCACAAAACTCACAACGTAACAAGACCCGAAGGGCACTCGAAGTGCACTTAACAAATCTATGTTACATTACGCTACATTACAGGTTTCATGAGAACAGTTACATCATCTTTTCCCCTTATGTCAGAAACATCAAGATTGAGACAGGATTGAATCATTGAGAGTTAAGGTTAACTGATCTAACAAGAGAAACAATAAAGGCTATTTACCGTAAGGCAGCGTTGACAGCGATGCAACGATCGATGGCGATACAGGCGATGGTGAATACCGAGGCTGCGCAGGACATGACCACCAAGCCGATCCGCAGGATACACGTAGCCAAGTTCTCATCCGAGTGACGTAGCAGGATGTTGAATATGGACACAGTGCTGACCACTCCCAACAAGAGATCAGCTGCATGGAGAGGAAAATTTAGGATTACAGAATGAATGAAGACAATTATTGCTCATTTTTGCCACACCGGACTAAGTACAGGTCACACCAAGACATGTTGACGAAACACACTAAACAGATACAAAACGTTCGATAAATCTAACTTATCCTCCCGTTTCTATTAAGGCTGGGGACAAAAGAAGAGGTATGTTCAATAAGATTCTTTAGGGAAAAGGCTACAGCATCATTTATGATTAATGCTGAAGCCACTCTAAGGATTGTTTTGCGCCCTGTCCGTTTTTTTTTTTCAAATTCGAATTTTTTAAATTCAAATGTCGGAGTTTGCTACTTCTCTGTTCAGCAAGGCGTCCTATATCCGCCGTGTCTACTCTTATAGATGTACTTATAAGTGAAAGCAATAAAGTGGCTGGAAAATTATCGAAATGTTAATGTATTGACCAGCTTATATGCAAGGAAAGCTATAAAGGCTCCAGATAAATTTGCCAGGGATGCCTTTTGTTCAGTATTTCCAGATGGCAGCATACCTATTGCCAGGTTGGCTATGAAGAAGTAGCCGACATGGTTGCGGAACTTGCTCATGGCCACGGCTGAGATCAGCACCAGTATGTTTCCCACGATGATAAAAGTGCTGAGAGGCATAAGTGCGTAGGCGAACACGTAGTCGTTCTGGGTGAATACCGAGCCATTGGAGGAAGAGTTGTTGGAGACGGAAGAGTTGTCCATGAAGCTGTCTAGAAACTGTGTAGTCGATGTTCCAACAGTCGTTGACTGGGTGGTGTTACCACCCATTGTTTGCCCTGAATAAACCGAATGATTTCCTTCGCTAGTTTGATCAGGGTGGGTCGCCCTTTGCCCGGCCAGCACGCCTTCTCTGTGAAGTTTCCCTTGTTGTGTGAATGTCCTTTCTTTATACACGTCTATTGGAACAGGAACATATTGCAGAATTAGAGCTTGGGTAGCTATAGTAACATGCAAATATATATCATTTTAGCACACACTCATCCCTGATAGCGACATGCAATGTTTTAGAGATAATGTAGTTCGCAAGCAAGTAATGGTATGTCTACATCGAGAGAGTGTCTGTGGAGATTCTAAAGAGTGTGAGTTTGGCGTTAATGGGTTTTCGGCATGACTTTCCTGAATAGGAAATGGAGTATTTTATTGGGATAAGACCTGGATGCCGCGAGAAAAAGCTATGTTACCAGGGCAGGGCCATTAACGACCCTGTGCGTTCTTAATCTGTTTGTTTTAGTCAAGACCGTAGCTAAGGTTGGGCGAATTGGACCAAACATCGAATAAATGATGCAAGTTCATGCAACCTTAGGACAAAGTAGATTTTGTATATATAACACATGTTGCAAGTCTATAAATACACCTCAATATGCGCTTAACATAAACTTTTATCCACCTAAAATAAGAGGTCCATAATCTGCAATATCTTTAGGTACATTCTAAACTTGCTCTCACGATAATACATTTCAGAACTTTATATTTGAACACGTTTCAGCGCTTATGGAACACAGAATACAATATAGAATGGTGTCAATGAGCAAATTAAATGTACTTATATGCAGTTTATGGCACACTTCAGATACATGTATAGTACAGTATATTGAGGTCACAGAACGATTCCCTACTTATCTTGTTTTGAGGGTACACAACTGTATAATAAAACCGCAACTTCCTTCATTGTTACAAGGGTCTTTTTGTAATATACTGGCGAATAGTATGCACACAACGCTCTCTGTATGGCCCATAGGTTGTTGCTAGTATGAATGAGCGCGTCAATTTTGCCGCGTATTCCGAGAAAAAACTGATATGGAACGGAGCGTATAACCGAGAATGATTCCAACCCAGCAACATGTTAACATTACCTGTCATTGTTACAGAGGTAGCAAGGGAAGAGGACGACAAGAAGGTTATGTTTTCTGTGCCGTCACTCTGTATGTGTGTTTGTGTGTGTGTTTGTGTGTGTGTGTGTGTGTGTGTGTGTGTGTGTGTGTGTGTGTGTGTGTGTGTGTGTGCATGCGTGTATGTGAAAACATTTAGACAATATTTCTTTTCACACAGATAATGAACCTTAAAATTTGTACTCTCGGGTTTAGAGTCTCCTGAGCCTAGTGTCTATAGAACAGCTTGTGCAACTGGACATACTATTGACACACACATCGGAATGTGCTAGATAACTTCCTTTTATTGTAGACAAACAAACATGTTGGAAACACTCACATAATAAGCTAAGGGCAGCAACAAAGACTTATTAAACTTTGTCAGTCATAACATTTTAGATGAGCTTCAATGATTCCATTTACGTGTTCCACTACGACCATATAATTCGAAAAACAAAAGTCGTTAAAGTATATGCATGTTGTGTATACGTTCTCATATCTTTCTGTTAACGCAAAGATCCACAAAGTACTACATGTCAGTATGTATGTTACAGTCGTTAACATGTACAAGCCAAGTTAATTTCATAGACGATCTTGTTTCTATCCCTATCTATGCTACGATGTATGAAGTAATATAGTGGTACCTAGTTTTTAACATCGACCTTTTTTCTATAAAAAAAAAGAAAGAATCAGCTTACGTTATTTGTCTTTTCTTGCGAGAACGACCTCTGATCGTGTAGTCCGAAGTGTCCTTGTCCCCCGACACGTAACGAACGTGCACGATCCGGCTTGTACTAGTGGTTCGTGTTTACATCTGGTCGGTCGAACAGGGGGGTCTTCACAATCAAAAGGTTACGTCATTAGAGCTGGTAACAAATCCACTAATAATGACGTTAAATCGTCTTATCTAGGACACGAGGTAAAATAGTATTGACGTACGAACAATAAACTAGGTTCCAAAAATACAGAGGAAGTATTGTAGAGGCTTGGGATAAAAGGAGACCAGTAGCAACAGGTCCGGTAATGTTGTTCTGGCTGTGTTATAAATTACACATCAACTCACACCGACCAAGGGTGGTTTAGTCCAGTGGATGGCGTTGCCAAGAGACCAGTGTATGGGCGGACCAGTGTTTGACAAGTTGTCCCTAGATTGGCGGGAAGCAAAGTTACACAGGAGTAAACTGCACCATGTAGGGTGGTACAACAGGTATTATCGATTCAAGCCACACACTTGAAAATGTCGCGGAGCCGCGCTAACAAATCGACCAATTTGCCACAACATGGGCAAACTTCGCGGGTCAATACGTGAGCGATGGGAACAGGTGTTAGCAGTATGATGCAGCGAAGCTTACCTTTACGTACTCAATGCCGCTTGATCCCAGACGATTTACGCACGGAATGAGTCTCAATCACACCTACATTAAAGTCTCACCAACGCTGTGATAGGAAAACTTTGCAAGATCGGTAACCACTTATTCATGGCGATAACGTATCAGTACCACCATAGACCATGCTTACACAAGCTGCCTTGTTCCCATGTACTGTCCGACGGTTTACACATCTAAATATAGCTACGCCTAATTGCACCTTAAATTATACCCCATCTCAATTCCTTTGCAATTTCGCCCTTGTAATTGTAGATACATTTTATGTTCTTGTAGAAATGCAGCATTGGTAGCTTCTCTTTGAATTACTCATTTTGTAGCAATTAGTCTGTAATTCGTATCTCGCCAGTTTTTTATTTCTCTATTTCACAGAAGAGTTATCCGTTAACAGCTATGGCAATCGTCCGTTCTTTTAACATACAATACATATTGAAGAACGTAACTCATTACACGGGCCAAGTTGTCACCTTAATTGCTGATCATGACTTTATGTTGACCGACATTATTCTTACATAGGGTTCAAAATCCAACACGCTTATCAAGACATACAATCACGCTGAGTAATATACACATTGAACCCTGTGATCACATTGCAATGACTAGTTGACACGATCTTTATTGTATATTTGATCGGTCAGATCAAGGTTCGACCCGTAATGTTGCTGAATGTTTGGTCTGTGAGAATAATATAGAAATAATTAGATTTCAGTCACTTTAAAACTAAGAAGCGTATTTTACTCGTAAAATATTCATGTTTTGGTAATGCTGACTGGAAATTTTACAGTCGAAGCACCAATCTTTATTTGAAAATATTACAGTATAATTTTGTGCATGGTATGGTAAATCATTCAATATTTGATAACTGCCTCTCTCATTTGTACACTATTTGTCTTTCTTCCGAGGAGAGTTTGGTATTCAGTTTTCAATATTTTATAATTGTTTTCTTTAACATTTCATGATGCTAGAAGAATGCAAGATCTAGATTCATTTACTGTTTATGCACCAAGACTCGCTCATTTAATGTTGTCCGTGCTTGTTTTTTTCCTATCTCTAAACAAGTAAAATAACTAACGAGTCTTTCATACCTCTGTGAAGTACTTCTTAGTTTTTTTATTGTTCCTGTTTGACTTATTCTGAAGGATCATCTTGCTTACTGTCATCTTCAGTAGTCTATGAGCCGTTATTTTATGGATAAAACATTGCATAGGGCTGTTTGACAAAACTCTGGACTCGGGCCAAATCCATTTCCTGTCACCTTCCTGTACCATTCTGGTAACTTTGACCCAACTCAACTGTTGGTGTCCCCTATGTACCTTGCATTCAAATGACATAGGTGGAAATGCGAATACACACGACTACACACAAACAAACACACGTACACCAACTGATAACAATACATGTACTCCACTTTCCACGGAGGTAACAAACAAGTGTGTACTTTGGTCCCCGCCATGGTTTCACGGAAGGGAACTCATTACAAGTTCCTCTGTGGCGGTCGGATTCCCAGAAGTCAAGCAAAAATATTTGTCCAGCAATCACGCGGTTTTTATCTACACTTCCTTGTCACTGGGGACAAATAACTGATAAAACCTGACTGAGGAACGTTAGGTGCCCATTAGTTGTCAACAGTAGCCGTGTTGTTGCAGCGTTGGCTAGGCAGAGTTTAGTGTTGTCACAGTAGTTGGATCTAGTTGAACAAAAATTTAGGGTGAATTGGGGGTGAACTTTAATCAAATTTTCCTTATCATTGATTCCAAGAGACATGTACACTATTTAGCTATATTACATACCAGAGCATACGTGTTGGATTTGTTTGATTTCAGGCAATTAATGTATTTGTTACTGAACATTCTTAGATAGTGTTCCGTACACCGTCAACATCTATTTTGTTGTAAGTTGCAAATCTGTGTTGAGGCACGTGCTACACCACGCGTAAGTCACAAATGTTTGCAAATAAACACATCCAAACTGAGATTAATTGCCCCAACGTTAAGAAATGACCGATTTAAATGAGGTCATTGACACCCTTTAATCAAACAAACCGGATGTGTTTTAGCAACAAGTACAATAGACGTTTCAAAATTGTGTTTAGGTTATTGAATGAATTCTTAACACGGAATAGGTTTCTATGATAAGATGTCATTTAGTGCGTGTTTCCTATAATACAACGCCATTACACTGTCTACTTATCGATTTTGACTATATACTAGTAGAAAATATTCGTTGTGTGTACGAAGCAAATTCTTTGGTCTTCAAGTGACCAGTCCACAACACCAAGATAGCCAATGCATTAAAGCTGAGATACCACACTGATACCAGAGTTTAGCAGCTTCATCTTTCGACTCATGAAGCAACTGCAGGCTTTACTGAACTCATCGGAAAAGATTACACGCAGTCCTCTCCTTCTCACTGCGACTGTGTTCAGTTCACAGACTGAATGATGCTAGCCTAGCGCCTTGGCAGGCGTGAGGAATAGGATTCGAATCGATACTAATTCTCCAGAAGGCAACTTGCAGAAGGCAATGGATCCCTGGGCATGAATCTCTTCGACAGGCTCGTTCTTAATGTGTCCAGAGTGCTCCACAAAGGGACACTTCATATCCAACATGGCTATACATTAAGTGGTGCGATATGCACCGCACTATATCACATTTCGTTGCATTAGGTTCAGAATGAGACCTTTAAAAGCCTTGCTAATATACTCCCAAATACTCCCTTCCATCGCACATGAATATACCATTTAGGTTAGTTACTCAATTGTTCATGTGACTGAAAGGTGCCAATAATCCGATAGTTGTAATGGATGCAGACAAATAGAAATACGTGCTTTGCCTTCGCTTATGTGTAATGTAATAAGTATGCGTAATGTCTGTACCCAGGAGATACCAGGGGCTTCTTTTGATGTGCAGAAGTGGAAAATGTAGTGTTAACGAAAGTAGTAATTATGAAACCATAATTTGCGTAAAGCAAACAGTTGTACGACCCAGCTTATACATAGTATTCTAATAGGACTCTATATAAATGCCTCTCTCCGCATGGTCGCGAAATTTCAGTTTTATGCCCCTTGATTTCAAAATTGGAATATAATGCAAGACGTTAACGTACGACGTAAATGACGACAAAACACAGAAAATGTTTCTTAAAAATTGTAAATAGCGATGAGTAATGTGGTCCCTCTATGGTCATAGCACGCGGGGGGCTATCTGAGTAATCTTGAATTTTTCCTAGATTTCATAGACAAAGATGACACTGAAGTCAAACACAAGTAGAAGAGGACTTTCGGTCCTACCTACTCTGTTTTATTAGAAATGTCATAAGCCATCTTCGAGTCTGCTTTGTTATTTTATTACACAGTATATATAAACAGCTACTATAATGTTAGATATAAAAGATACTACTAGTTTCCCAACACTGATTTGACATTTGGCTGACACGGCGTATACGCTGCGTACAAGGGACCTATTTCATTATTCGGTGTATAGTCATAAACAGATATCCAGCACCCGTATACAATACGTACGTCCAGTTATGTTTTCGGCATTTGTACGGCAGCAAGAGTCAGGGTCATACCAATTTGTACCAAATAGGGGTGAGGGGCTGGTGATATTTAGGTGATATCCGGAAAATTTGACTGAACAAAGGACTAGGAAGTAATAGTCTGTCTAGCCATTATTGTTACTCAACGTTTTGGTGATTCAATTGTTGGTGGGATAGGTTCTAAGATAAAATGAAATATAGCTCAAGATATAATATTTCATCTTCCTATACATGTGAAAGAAATATAAAGTTTGACACACTCTTAGCAGCGATAGAACTCCAGACGCCTAGTCTTCTCTGTTTATCGGTGCTGTTCACCTACGGAAAAATACTGCATATTGAATGACAAGATTTACTTATCTCATCAAAGTAACGAAAATGAAATATGAAATGTCACTTCGATTAAAAGCTTCCGGTTGAGAACCACTTCTTTCCGCTTATTCATGACAACAAGGTCTATGCGTAGCCTCCATAGCAGGCTTTCGGTGGCTCATAATACACTTTTGCTGGCTATTTCTATTTGTACTCGGTCGCTGATTGCTGGCGTATTCTGATGGCCACTCTCCACTCTCCACTTTCGGAGAGTGGCCATCAGAATACGCCAGCAATCAGCGACCGAGTACAAATAGAAATAGCCAGCAAAAGTGTATTATGAGCCACCGAAAGCCTGCTATGGAGGCTAGTCTATGCGTAAGAGGTCAAAAAACAAACGTATCATTGAGTGACGGTAGTTCCCGTCCAACCAAATCGTCTGTCTATTCCACAACGGGCGGATGAAGTAGTCTTTGGTGCAGCGGGTCTCCAGTGTTGAGATAAGAACCATACATCAGCGGTACGGCGTTACATTCCTCTCGCCGTGGTCTCTGAAGTGTAAAGCCAGGTTGCAAGAGCAAGACCTTGGTCAGTTGTCCTCGAGAAGCTGTCTGTCGTCTCTCTATGGCTTGATGAATGGTTGGTCTGAAATCAGCGTACTTCAGGTTTCTTCCGGCATCCTCCAAATGGGTTCCGGTGGATTATAGTATTTGCTCTGCGGAGGCATCAAGGCAAGAGGGCAGAATGTAAGCAGAATGCGGTGTTATGTGCGATAGTCATGAACATCCATTGACGTCTTATTGGCGCACTTCCAAAGATGCTTACAGATTTTCCAAGCCCTACAGCTTAACTACTCGACGAACACTTTAATAGCTTGAACACGATTGGAACAAACAGCATGTGCAAATCTTGTACTAATGCAGTGCACTTTTTATTGGAGACTTAAATGTAATTGCTGGCGTTCTTGGTTACGAGCAAATAGAAATGAACTTTTTCAAACGCCTATCCAAGGGTAAAAAAGTAACTAAATGCACTCGAGACAGATCTAGAATAGGAAACTGAAACAATCATTTCTACGTACGTTATTACTTTATCTATTGTATATTATTGTGTATCGTTGGAGAGCTTGCTAGCAACACTCTACCATGATACCAAATTTGTCACATCCAGAGGTCGAACACCAGGGCTGATTACGCGAGTAATTCACAACACAGAAATGACAATTATGCGTGATTATTACAAAATTATTGTTGCATAATTTCAAAGAAAAACATATTCCGGTTTTTCAATAACATCATCTTAAGAACACATGATACTGATCATGAAAAAACAAGGGGCATTTGATCAAAAAATGTTTGGCACATTTTGGTGACTACTCAAATGATCATCCTCAGCCTATGAGTGTGCGATTATTACATAATACCATTGTAAATAACAACAAACATGCTTTCAAAAGCTATACAGTACAACGCAATAAGTTAAGTATTTACGGAGATATAATCAACTGAAATTAATTTGCCGACTTTCGGAGTTGACATGAGTGCATACGGTAAAGCCTATGCGGTAAAACTAAACTGGCATTTGGTACTATGTCTGCTATAGATTTACAACTCTCCACAAGGAGGATTGACTTGTGGTGCACTGAAGCAGTGGACTGTAAGTCACTCACACTGTGTGCGTCTCGCAGCTTAACCCAGCGATAGCATTGCGTGTTTTGTGAGCCTCTGCGTAGGGATACACACTCACACACATGCGATATCATCAGTAGTATTTCTGACCATAAAACTCAATATGCTATCACTGTCAAACAGCCGCGTGTTACCATAGCGCGTTAAATGTCGTTTTGAGCAAAATGCCCTAAATTTACAATGATTAACTTTTAAAGCAGGAAGAAAAAAATATGTCTTTTGTGAACACTTTTGGTCAAGCGTATTTATGATTATACGTCAAAAAAACTTTCAGTCAACAATTGTCCTCTTCCCTCTGCATTAATTCGTAAGCAAACTTTCCACTACGACGGCGTTCTAATGAAAGGTGCAAGTGCTAAATTTCGACAGAATTATATAGAAAAAATTAATCTTTTTACGCTTTTGGTGTTTTACGCTTTATGATACACCCAGTACGAAATGGAATCCACACACATCTTTTTGTAGGTCCCAGTGAGAGCGTAATGAGATCGCCGTTTAGTGGAAAGACGGCCTTACCGATTTCGGAACGGCGCCTCTTAGCTCCTCTACATGGTCCCGATACGGACTCCGACGTGGACTGTACGTGTACGCGTCATCTTGACGTCGTATTCTGGCCGTATCAACTGTTGAATACGCAGGTGCCGGCTCCGACAGGTCTATTTAGAAACGATACGAAAGCAACATTGAGATTATTAATTACTCTACCTCTGTACATCATGACTTCTGACATTCTGAGTGCAGCGGACTGCAAAATGGAGCTCACGTTGCCGGACAGGCCTTTGATCTAAGCTCCTAGTAACTCGTTTCACCCACCACTCTTATTTGGTAAAAAAATCAATCATGTGTGCCGCCGAGACTTCAATGCTGCTGCACTCAATTCCGCGAACAGAGCCTGTTATTAAGTGCAGCCATTCTCTCTTTTAAAGTAATAGGCAACAACGATCCTGTAACCTTTTGCATCACCAATGAGCGCTGAAATGGAGAAGGTAAATTCCAGACTGGGAAAGCCGATATGTGAACGTCACGTGTCGTTAACGTTAGTAGTCTGTAAAATGGAATGTTAGTGATGTAGGTCTTGCTGTAATACATAATATATATGTATGATATGGTCTGATATTTTAAACATTCCGAACTTAAAAGAACAAACATTGTCTTGTCAAATATTAAACAGTCCTAATGAAAAGTTTATAAATAATTTTGATATTGAGCTAAATTATGAAATCTAGACTAAGTCACCTAGTATATATACGCTTGATTAGGCATAGCAGTGTAACCGCTATGTGTATAGTGTGACGTAATATAGCGTTCGTGACTTGCAGACGAAGACGTTTTTATGTTAGATGCAATATGAAAATCTGAATCTATTTTAAGAATACTTGTCTATGAATATTGCGCCCTTTTAAAATCGTTGCCTGTAGCGTTGACATTTTAGATCTATGCACTCCGCCAGTAAATATACGACGTATACATTGTGTATCTATTTTAATCATCTTAACGAGAACTAGACACGAACTAGAATCCATTTGAGTTACGTCTGACCTTTGCAAACATAGTTCTTGTATCGCTTTCAGCTCGGTAAAGGATCTATATCTGTACTTTTGTTACCTTGCCATTTGGAGTATGATCTGCTAGCCAATTGCAAGTTTAAAAAAACTGAAGGTTAATGGAAAATTACAACTGATTAGATGGCATGACCCCCTTTTAACAAGGAAACTTATCTTGAGACCGTGATTTGATGACGTGGCTATGACGTAGCTATGACGTACTTACGGGAGTAAGTCAGTCCTATGGAATATGGGTTAACGTCCCTGTCCACTTTGGGGGGAGGGCGGGGCCTCGGCGCTTTGTTCTTGATATGCTGTAGCTCTATCACGGTCCTCTCTTTTTCGTCTTTATGCCTGACGCTGCAGTATTAGCATGGACCAAGAAGATAGGATGTCTACCATAAGATAACAAGTCTGATTTTTATGATTATGACTGATCAGTTTATGATATTCTAAAGAACTAGGGCAATAGAAGAATTGGATATATTCATCGAGCCGAAGATATTTAGCTCTCTAACAGCATTTAATGCCAACGCTTATAAATGAATACCAACGTATCAATGTTAGAATTTGAAGAAGTGAAAAGCTATAATCTTAATGTCTTTGCTACTCACTACAATATCGACTATAACCCTTGTTAGAAATCTCTAGGGTGCTCACCCATTGTCTATGTCTTGCCTGGCCTCACTGTGTTCCCTTCCTGACGTGCGCACAAGGAGCAATTTAAAGATTACAAATTACATCTTGTACTCAGGCCTTATCCGGTGGGGTAGTTGTAAAGCAATGAGAAGTATATTTGCTGGTTGTGAAACCTCTATACAATAGTGCAAAAATGATGGAAGTACACCATTAGCGACTAGAAGATAGTGCTGTAGACTGTTCTTTCAAAAACTTGATTCATTAGAAATCTAAACAAACAGTATGTTGCCATGATTAACTAAATGCTAAGCCCACATTTCCAAATCTGGGCCCGCTCGGGCTGCCTGTAGGACAAAATACAAAAATTATCCAATTGAATAGTCATTTTTGTACGTTTTGAGTGTTGTTATTTTTCATGTCACACTGTTCGCTACCCAGTTTGGAAATGTGACCCTAGTATCAAGGAATGAGTAACCTGACACAAAAAAATAACACGAATATCTTCGTCTCAGTACGATGGAGTAGCAAGTGAATATTCTTTACACATCATGCGCGCTATTGATTAGGCTGTAAGGTTTATACCTTTCTTGTCCCGTCCTATCCACCCTTTCCGTAGACCGATACAGATCGCCGTGAGGATTGCCAACAACATGCCGATGGTTGCAGACCCCGCTATAACGGCCACAACCACCATCTGGGATGCTGTAACGTTACAAAACAGTTATAACAACAGTACACAATTTGAAAAAAGATCACAGTAATGCAAACACAACTGATATGATTCTCTGCCCAGATGTCTATACAATTGTTCGCCAGCGCCGTAATTGATCAAACTACTTAGAATACCAGCAAGAGAAACTCAGTCATTACAAGTAGCTACTGGCGTCTAGAAATAGCTGTTTTCACTAATAGTAGATAACATCGATACTAAAATACAAAACAACACATCGTAGGAAAAATGTAACCGTTACGTTATTATTTTTCTACCGGACAAAACTCATCTTTGCTTATTTGACAATACTTAACGCTTGTGACCGCATTATTAGAAGCGACACCTAGCTTCAGTGCAAAATAAAACCAGTTAGTATTGGCCTAGCTGAGGAAGGTGAAAGATGGTCATAAAAACAATAACGTTAAACTTTCTATATCATCTTGATTGTAAAAAAAGCACTGTTATCCAATTATTTTTTAACCTGATGAAATTTTTCATGGGTCTTATCGTATAGTTTCTTTTGCTCTGTCATATAATGAGTGAAAGGGGTGACGAACTGAATATTCCATAGTTTATTCACCTGTAACCTCTACCCTAAACTCCTGCTGGTCCGACCCGAACATGTTTTGTGCTTTACAAAGGTAATCCCCAACGTTGGCGTTAGTGGCGGACGCTATAGTTAACTCTGTCCGTATCCTGTCCTCCACCATGGTCTTGACCTCCACATCGTCCATCCTGCCGCCGCGATACCTCCTCTCCTCCCCCGTGGGACCTCTGTACACCCAGCTGATGTCTTCAGGAGGAGGGTCCGAGGCGATGGTGCAGGACAGTCTCACCGTGTCTCCGCCTGTCACGGCGACTGTGGACGACTCACTCAGAACGTCAGGTCTGCCTTAGAGGGGTTGGAGTAAAAATAACGCTACTTTAAACCTTAAGATTGATTTAGGGTGATTCTACGTGGTGTCAAAGCTGCCATCTAAAGTTAGGTAACGATAATTATGTGTTATGTATGTGTTCAGGAGGCGGGTGTGAGGCGATGGTGCAGGACAGTCTCACCGTGTCTCCGCCTGTCACGGCGACTGTGGACGACTCACTCAGAACGTCGGGTCTGCCTTAGAGGGGTTGGAGTAAAAACAACGCTACTTTAAACTTTAAAAAACTTATCTATATGGCGTCACAAAGTAGTTAAAGTTACTAGGTAAGAGTAAAGGTAGTCCCATAGCCTTACTTCAAGCCGAAGGGGTATTGCTAATTTAGTGGATCAATGGTACGGTATACGTATTGAAGGCGGAGCCAAACCTTAATTCGCCTTCCACCTGCACCTCCTTTGCTTCCACTTGCCTTCCCCAGAGTACACAAGGAATACAAATTTACCTGGCAAGTTCTGTGTCTAACTACCTGGCGATTGGGCCGGTTCAACGACAAATTATAGAGCATAGAGTGTTTGCTTTGGATTTGGTAGATCATGAGTTCGATCCCCGGCTGGTGGTTAGTATTGACGTCGACTTTTGAGACGAAATAATTCCGGGCCATTACTGACTTCCGATCGTAGCCTATGTCTGGAGCACATGGAGCAAATGGTAGGCATACGCTCCCTGAATGATCCTTGAAGAAGAATGTTGATGATATGAGGGAAGATTTGTCCTTGTCATTGGCATTGTAAAAACACGTTCTTTTAGATAAGCACCTGTTCGAGTTTACCCAAGCTAAGCTTGACAAATCCTCACACGGTTAAGAACACCTCACCTCTTCTCTTGAAGCTGTCAGTGACATGTCATCCCGTACTTAACTGATCATCACTTAGTGACACTGCATGTCAGAGAGATTGCATCACATTGACACCACGATACATATTATATCATCCAGACATACAGAAAGATTTGATTTGATAGACATTCCATACCTATAACGTTCAGATACGTTTCCCGAGTCACTTCTGGAAATCCACGACTCGAGGCGACGCATTCATAAAATCCCTCCTCCAGATATCCAACCTTGGAGAACGTCAGGGGGTTGTTAAAGTAGATCTTGACGTCCTTTCTCCTCCACCTCACATGAGGAGCTGGGTTTCCCTCTGCTTGACAGTTTAATGAATAAAGATCTTTTCCGTGCATTACGCTGATCTCCTTTTCAAACGTGGGCTTAATCAACGGTGCATCTGAAAGTCAGGTGAAGAAGTAACGAGTGTAGAATTTGAATACGTCTCGATAAGGAATGTAGGTGTCACGTAAGAAGCAGTTCAACGAACTGCAGTGTATTAAGCATTCAAGATTTATTTGAAGATTCAGCGTAGAGGACATTATACAATCATACAGAGTAACGATACGTAACGGTAAAGAAATATGGATGTGATTTAAACGCGCCATTTGAACGGATTACAATATATTTGAAATTCGAGATTTGTTTTAAAAAATTCGCGTACAAAATGAAATGTTGCCATGTAACCTATTTTTCAAATTAAAATAATTGCATGATGACATAATTTAAACCCTAAAAGAAATCTCATTTGACACTTTGATAGGTCATTTCCGCCTGTACTTACAAATGACGTCCAGTGTTACTGTTCCCAAGCCGTCCGGTTGGACGTCGTTTCTTGCAGTGCACTGGTAAATCCCTTCGTCGGAACTGGAAACGTTTGTTATGACTAAACTGGCACCCCTGGAGTTTACAGGGAAACATCACATCAGTAAACGGCTTTACCAGCCTTAAAATGTCATCAACGATTTCTAGTATCTATCAACTACCCACGTAATTCCAGCCTACGTAGAATCAAAGAGAGCATAGAAAATAGCTATCAACGAAGTTGATACAGAAATATATATGGTTAACCAGTGCTTATATCCAGAACAATCTATGTCAATATTTCATGAGATTTGTGGTAAATCAAAGATGTCAGTGTATAGCCATGATGTACGCTGTTGCATGTGCAACTTCTGCGTGCGATTGTTTGGTGAATAAGGGCCCTGTCATGTACACATATGTCGTACGTTCGTCTTGCGATCGCAAACCTAGGGTATTCTCTGGATGCAGGTTCAAAAGTTATCTGTCTTATTCAGGGTTCTCCCCAGAATTTTGTAGTATAATGGAGAAGCTGGCAAATATAACCCGAACCAACGCACTGCGCTTTCATGTAAATGGGGTCATTGGGTGTCAAATACTACAAGTATAATATATTATAGTAGTTCCTTTTATGTGAAGTGGCAAAACGACTATTGTTTTCATCATCGTCCATTCACAAGTTTTTGCAGACAATGCCGACTAGAAAAGTGATGCCACTTGGCACAAAAAACTGTGAATATTCATTGATTTTATCAAAACTAACGAAAAAATAGGGAAGAAACACACTAAATTTCAAAAGTAGTATAGTGGAGCTGGGCTGGGAGCATAGTGGAGGACTTCCGTTATTCCATCCTCTTGGGAGGACTCTGCTTATGTTATGTAAACCTTTTAACATCCTTGTTGGTGGTTGTTGCCGTCGCAGCCTGCTTGAAAATTCTACGACGTAAAAACCTTACACTGATCTAATGCAAATGTGACGGTGCCATATTGGGAAATTCATTTTTTTTTCTGTAATGTGACTCGACAACGTTAAGGGCACTGTACTGAAACGAATGCATTCATTGCATGAACCGCGCAATAATTGATTCACACAACGACCCATATATAGATAAATAACTACGTATTAATGGAGTTGTTCTAAACTTCCTGACCTAGTTTCGCTGTAAGTTGGCAAACTTCCCGAGATTTTCCTCCAGATGACTTTAGACGGTGGGTTGCTGTCTATTGAACATGACAGATTTGCAGCTCCTCCTTCGGAAACGCTGAAGGACATCTTTGGAACCCTGACAACTGGGGGGTCTGCAACACAAGCAAGATTGGGTCAATGACTTCTTCATGCCTCTTTAAAACAAACTTGAGTGGGACATAGATATTTGAACTGCCGTCTTAATTAAGATGCACTCTCACTGCATTTGCGTCACGCTTGCGTCACTGCGGGGTTCGAAAGATATTTGATTTTCAGATAAAGAACGAATTTTCTGACTGTTTGTGTATTTTGTCGTCTTCTATGTCATACTTTTACGCATTGCGCAATATATCTAAATCATAAGATAATCGGAGAAAATAACAAAACAGTGGCGCAGTGAACGAACCCCACAGTGACGCAAGTGCGGTGAGAGTGAACTTGAACCCACAAATGATGAATTTTTACTAATAATACATTCAAACGCTCTCCTTATTCTTATCAAATATTGGACAACAAAAAAGGGATGCTAAGCGTGATATTTTCATGTTAAAAACACCCAAACCGGGCCCTCAATGGCAACTGCGGCATGCATATTCTTATCACCCAACATCCTAACTTTAGATAAGTTTAGATTACCAACCTACGATACATTGCAGGTATCAGTGAACATGTAATCTTATCAAAACTTTATACCTTCCCCAACGAGCGACTGGCGATGATACGTATCTACGCGAGCACCCCTGCTACCATTGCCGACATTGTACATGTATCAAGCTGCATGGTTGTAGTGTTTCTGATGTGAGATAGCCTGTTTTATACAGTTGAATTAAGCTAGGGTATAAAAGCCTGGAGAGGTCGTATATCAATTTTGTCAGGTTCATTTCTACAACACGGAACGCTTCAAGGACAAGACATCTATAGGGATTTACTCACACAGCACTTTAATTCGGGTAGATGTGTTTTGTGGCGAGATGACTCCGGGGAAGCCTTGGTCTGCTGAGCACGTCAGCCTAGCGCCGTTGTCCCATCTAGTGAGGAACGGTATGACCAGGTCCAGGGAAACTTTTTGGTCCTCTGTACTTTGTTGTGTGGCCGGAATGACGTGGAGTCGCGTGCCGTTGAACCATTGAAGCTGCGGCAGAGGACGCCCGCCTTCAGAGGTACAGGTCAGGGCCAGCCCCTGCCCTACCGTACGGGGTGTCCGGTCACCAAAGATGGTCGGTGCTTTCGGTGGGGGAACTATCATGGAAACATGGAAAATACAATAGTGTGTCATCAGACTTGATTAAAGGTTAAAAATAAAGTTTGTCTCTCGATTAGATTTACCCTTTACTATGTTTTATAGCAAGGCAGGTACTTGACCTTATAAGTGCATTAAAATCATTAGAACAGTGATTTGGGTTTCGTCTTTGCATTTGGCAAAAGCCCACTCTCCCGAGACTAGAGAGCATGCATAATCATTATTCTATTAATCTTCTGTAATGTCGACAGTTTCGATATTTACCTGATTATTGCTGTCGTGCAGATAGACATGAAATTGACATGTCAGCTTCTCCAGAGATTAACATCATTCTCGTAGATATAATTTGACCTTTCATAATCATTTTGTAGCAATAAAAGAAAAACATAATTCAACATTGAAATCAGGTACAGATGCAAACGCGTTCAGAGTTATGATTTCTGAAAAAGGTTCTTGCTATACTGGAGACCAACAAGAAGCATTTCAGACATGTCTTGAAAATACCACTGATTGAATATTGAAAAAAGATAAGATATAGCTGGAGTCAACTCATGGAAAATAAGCTTCGGGCTTTCTGTATCATGCAATCATATTTTTTTGACGTTGTATCATATAACATTGGCACACTATATGCTTCGTTAAATGTTGGCATCCATCTGTCCTTGAAGACAATGGTAGACAGACAGTTATTACTAGCCGTCTCCCTGCACGTGCCTTTTTTAAGGTGAAGGAGGGATGTGCACGTCCTTCTCCACCTTCTCGTCTACTGGCGCACTAAGTCTCACAGGGACAGAATTATGTAAGACGGCACCTTTGTTATTTGGAGTTTCCGTCTCCTAGGAGGACTTCCGACCAAGGATGCAAGGAGTTACTTCTACCCCTGACACGTGTATAGCGGGTGCGTCATGCCCGAACATGCCCCTAAGGCCTGCCACTACCACAACGGCCTGTCACTTCCACTAGCCGCAGCTAGGTACTCATTTACAACGGAGTAAGGTGACGAAAGTCGTGTAAAGTACCCAAGAGCACACAATCGGTGACACGGCAGAATTCAAACTCAGGACCTCTTGAGCCGGAGCCCAAGGCGCAGTCGATTGCGCCACGCGATCTCACTTCTGCTTCGTGTAATGGGCATTGGAATAAAGTACGGAATTTTTGCTTCCACCGCTCGTACGTTGTATATGCTACAACTATACTTACATGATAATGATACAATAAATGCCGCTACATCACAGCTTGAATTTTGTATTTTCAATGTCGATATGTCTGACAAGACTAATGCTCAATGTCAGTGGAGATAATCAATGTGTGAAGACAATAACAGTCTTGGGATCTACAGTGCAAAAAGAACTGCCACATAACGTTACATTTCTCTTTCGAAATTCAGACGAACGATCCATGAAGATGATCAATAATGCTATTGCCACGCTAGTAGTGTCCAATATGTTTGGCTCTAAAGTGTATCATTCATACTGATCCCGGCTTGAAGTCCTACGTGGCGTGCATGATTTCGGCGGTACTGAGACCCGTAGACAGATGGTTCCCCCGCGAAATTCCATTTGTCAGCATTACGGTTCGGTCAATGGGCATGAATCAGACGCATTATAGCCCGCGTCTCTCTTAAACCCCAATTCTGTGTCCGTCCTACCGGCATGTGGTCTGTATCAGTTTTCGATAAGGGAGCAAGCGTTTTCTTTTAAGCACAAGTGTTCGCGAAAAGACAACTCAATATCATAAGTATTACGTGTATTTACTTTTTCCAACTATTTCAATCCGACTTTCATAACATCTTCTTTGGTATCAAACTTCAAAATTGTCTAGCCATATAGACAGTTTCTAGTATAGCTGATGTTCGTGTCTCGAAGTCGTAGAATCCATATAACCGATAGTAACAAGATTTCCTCGGATCGATAACGGCAAAAATGGGAAACTTTGTGCTTATTAGAGCTAGAGTAAGGGTTTTATTGACACAGCTTAACGATATCAACATGGAGCCGACGACGTAAATCAGCATTTCTCTCGATAACGGCCAGAAAGTAGTCTTAAAGTCGATGGAACTGGATTGGAGAACCGATGAACATATTCTAGAGAGCTATCCAATCCTACTTGCTCATGGATCCGTGTATAAAGAATTGCAATGGATATACTAAAGTACTCTTCCATAGCATCTCAGATGTACTGGAGACTTAGATGGTGTTAGATATAGAATAATTTAGATAGTTATTGTTATCACAATAATATACTAATATAGTTAAGTTTCTTCCAGTATATGTATGTCCATCTTAGACGGCAATGGGTTCGACCATTTCTTACTCCAGCCATAAGGGGAAGTATTAGCATTGAAAAAAATACGAATATTCAATGTTACAAGTTTTCCTTGGTCCCGATGGTAATGATTGATAAGCACTTGTAAATGCATTTCAATGGGATCCTTCTTAATGTCAAATCCCATTTAACGTTCTTTATCAGAGTATTCTGCACCGCCAAACATATTACTTAGTACTCTCCGTTTGTTTTTGTTCCATGCTATAGTAGGGTGCTAGCTAGACAGTTTTGAATTTCTTCCTTCAAGGAAAAAGTTTTTGTTTATCACATTTTCCTTTAGGTGACTAGTTTCAATATACAGTCCCTGACGGTATGACAACGTGAAAGCCTTAAGAAACGAGCGATAATGGATGTCAGAATAACCAATTCCATGGCACCTGAAGGTTGGCGCTATCTCGTTAACATCCCGAGTTCTTTGAATTTGCCCGTTTGCATTTCTTAGAATGAGATTCTTACCCATTTCAATGTCAAGACCAAACTGTAAAATAGCTCACGCATCTGACGTGTGAAAATGCCTTTTGAAGGAAACTTAATGGTGCCTGGGATATTCAATGATAACGAAGCCAGCTGTTGTACGTGATCTCATCAAGCCAGGCAGACGCTTTCAGAAGCGATTTTCAGGAGGTGTCAGAGGAGGTGCAAAGTGTTTTGTTGTAGCGGCAAGTTGAGTGATAGAGTTTTAGACAGAATATCTATCACAGCTACCCCCAGGCTCCTACGGTCTTATCGACGCATTCATTCCGTATCTGGCCCAACTTTTTAGAGTAATGGCGTCAGTGTAGTTTCAAATGTACATGAATCATCTTGCTAGTTTGATAAGACGTCCTGATCTGCGTCTGCAATCTCTAGAATGGGTAGATTCTACGCAGGGAAGATAGGGCCGTTCGTTAGTGTATTCCCGTAGCATCAATTAGTGGCTGTACTTATGGAATAGAATTGCAGTTTTATTGCACATCCCCCTTTCTCTACAGTGACAAAAGTGACCATATTCACACCAAGTAGACATGGTTGGTCTTTTGTATTATCCCGATGCGGCAATTAGTGGTTGCACTGGGAATAGAACTGCAGTGTTAAGAGGATTAGTGGCTGCCGTGAAAAGACCAGGACCTCTTAAAGGCGCGTGGAATCTCACTTAATCTATACAGAGCTTCATTCGCCCATGCTCTGACAGATGATCGCCCGTGGCGACGTGAGTTTGATGTTATCAGCTGTGGAACGCGCGATGAATATACTGCCGTGAATACACTATCGAAGAGAAATCAAGCCTTCTTCGGGCGATTTCAGGGGATAAGTAGGTCATACTTGTGAATGATGGCGACTGCCGCAGGACATACTTTTATCGTGGCCATCTCTCCTTTATTAAGCAATAAGTTACAACTTTCAAAGAACTGAATGTTGTGGGGTTGATAAGTTATCGCTTTCCCAGGTGATACAGTCAAGCATTATCACGTCCATTTGTAAACCGACACCTTGCTTGAATCAGATAGCAAACTTTTTCGAGATACGCGATGGAATACTCATGAATGTGAGTTATGGATAACATACAATTAGCAAGCTGTGAGCTATAAAAAATCTCCTGCATTGTGATTCATCATTTTGATGTATGACTTCATTTCATCTCGCTATCAAAAATGCTTTACCATTGAGCTAACTTAGCACTCACCAACGACTGTTAGCTTGGCGTCTTTGGTTTCCCTGACAGAGAAGACGCTACAGCGGTAGTTCCCCTCGTCTTCCGGCCGGGCGGTCCGCACGAGGAGGTTGAACTCCCCGCTCTGACTGTTCCCCACCACCGAGAAGCGCGGGAACTCCGGAGCCACGTTACTGCCTGAGGAGATGTGGTGGAGTTTCGCCTCCGTTTCGGGGTTGTACCAGTGCCAGTTGACGACGTCATTCGGGGAGAGGCCGTCAAAAGCACAGTTCAAGGTCACGCTCCTCCCCACCCGGACGGCGGTGGACTGAGGGAAGTTCCGATAGGAGGGGACGTTCGCTATCACTGTGGCAAAAGAAATATGATCATTCTAAAGGCTACATATAACAGATTAACGTGCAATAAAGAGCTGAAGCTAAGGTGTCACGCTAGATATACATATCAGGGAATCTGCTTACTGGGAACAACACCGTTTAGCTTATTGTGGCACCAAGGGCACACATGCCCCATTCCACTCAATGGTGATTGCGCTATGACAATCCTGCGAACTAAATTAGATTTTTGTAACACTTCATAATTCAAAATATTATGCAAAATGAAGAAAATTATGACTGAAACATCAAAGCAAACGAAGCTTTAAAGATCAAATCGTTTATACGAATAGAGTTCGCTGAGCGCTATGGTAAAGTTTAGGTGTAGATTCAACGGGCATGAAAAGCAGTGAATAGTCACTGTGCGAAAGGGTGTGATTTCCGGACAAAGTCGGAGTTGACATATTTTTGGACATGCTGAATATTCGGACTGTGTCCGGGCACGATGTTCAATATTTCCCATATCTGGAAATATCATGAGTCAGGAATTGTCTTGTTATGTATCCGGACAAATAAGACTTTCCTGTTTTTCAAGATACGCGCCATTGACGTTTCTTGCCTCCGAATACGTGATATGTTCTACATTCTTTGCATATCCAAGGTCCATATATTTCGTTAAGGAATACCCGGACAAATTAGGAGTTTGCACGAAACATGATGTGCATTTTTTCTGGGCCATTGTCAGATGACATTTTCATATTCATTATGTCTCAGAATGTCATGAGTCATGAAATGTTTTGGCACATGCCCGGACGGATAGAATTTCTCGTTCTTCCGAATACGTGTCAGCGACGTTTCATGTTTTCGAACTCATACTATTTTCTTTTCCTTCCATTTACGAGACATATCCGCGACAGATATTCCATGGATTTTAGGACAGATTTGGAGTTAGCATATTCTGACCGTTACTGATAAAGGTATTCTATACGTGAATTGTGAATCGGTGATTGTTTATTGCGCATCTGAACAAATAAGACTGCAATTTTTTGCCGAAATTTTCGCTCCTTCCAAATTCATATTCCGTTCCATTTACGACAGATGTCCAAAACAGAAACATTCCAGAGATCAGTTTTCGGACCGCTTAATGGTTAACAAATTACTTTTCTTGTCATACATGAATCTGAGATTGCTTTGTTGGGTATCCTAAAAAGGTTTCCTATCTTGTCAAATACACGTCATTAACGTTTTTGTTTCTGTATATGTGTTTTTATTTTACAACAGCATGTTGTGTATGTTTACTCTTTACTCTGTCGATGTATGTTTACTCTTTAATTTTCTGGTAATTGAAGCTTAAGCTACCATATACATGTGCAAATATACTAACATCGACATTCACAATCAAATGACACAGAAAACAATTTTTGCGATGGTAACAATTATGAGTCAAGTATTATTGTTTCTTTGCATATCCGGACAATATCAAGAACAACATTCACTCAAAACACTCCACCCCAGCGGTGCAGTTTGGGATAGGTCCATATCCGGACAATATCTTGAACAAAGTTCAGTCAAAACACTCCACCCCAGCGGTGCAGTTTGGGATAGGTCCATATCCGGACAATATCTTGAACAAAGTTCAGTCAAAACACTCCACCCCAGCGGTGCAGTTTGGGATAGGTCCATATCCGGACAATATCTTGAACAAAGTTCAGTCAAAACACTCCACCCCAGCGGTGCAGTTTGGGATATGTCCATATCCGGACAATATCTTGAACAAAGTTCAGTCAAAACACTCCACCCCAGCGGTGCAGTTTGGTATAGGTCCATATCCGGACAATATCTTGAACAAAATTCGGTCAAAACACTCCACACCAGCGGTTCAGTTTGGGATAGATCCATATCCGGACAATATCATGACAAAAAGTCACTCATGATATTGAATACCAGCGTTGCTATGTGGGAATGGTCCATATCCGGACAATATCACGAGGCACTCGTAAAGCGGTTATGCAAGCTGTGCAAAGTGCCGAGCAGACCCGTGCGTTGGCATGTCAACGGTGCGCCAGGCACTGGGGAAGTCGCTGCAGATAACAGCCTACACCGCGCCACAGCGTTTGCTGCTGTGTACAACTTTGAAACTGGTAAGTACATGATGCATTTATTCACAAAAATAATGCACAATGCCATGTCTTTCTGTGAAATAGGCATGATGGATGACACTAACTTGCTTGGAACCATCTGGAGGAGTCCTTAGGTAACAAGACCATGTTAGGAAGTCACATGACTTGACTAGACCAATAGTAGACCAGCTGGTGACAGCAGTTAGGTTTGAAACTAGATTTGAACATCAGTTGTCGCCGCCGCTAGCCGCTACCGGACCAAGAACTTGAATAAGTGAGTAGTGTAGCTCTCTAGTACATAGATTGTATATACATAGCAGTTACCGTTCTTAGTTCCGTATATGTCTGTCAGCAATGTCTGTTATCCCTTCCTAGTGTTTTGTGTATTTAATAATTAGTAGTGTGATCTTTTTGTAAAGATTGTTGTATGATAGATCACTTCTTTTTCAGTTGGAACCCCCGCGTGTCATCCCCGGCTTGTTTACAAATTGCCCGTTCCATAGTTAGTTAAATTCTCATATCATTTTGTGCTGTAAGTGCCGTAACGGTTGCTTCTAAACTTTTCTGTCCTATTGTTTTGGCTGGCTAAATCTTTATAGAACCAAGGAGGAACTGTAATCTCCTTACTACTGGGACCAATGTCATGTGATTGTGTGCATATTCAAATTCCATTCGTTCTTTGGGGTCCTTATCTGTGCCATCTGTGTGGCCCTCGCCCTCTGATGATAGCCGACTCCAGATTCCTGCCTTTGTCCCCGTCTTGTCCTGCTGTGATTGTTATGGCCGTGTTGTGAATAATTTTACATGTACCGTTCATGGGTTCGGGTCAGTTACAAGCCGTTCTTTTCCATTCCAGCCGCTGAGCCCCTGTTTCCCAATCGCCTGTCCTGCCATGCCGACGACCGAGGCCTACCTCCTCGTAACACTTACGACAGTCTGTGCCCGGTGCCGTTGCATCCTGCCAGAATTGTTTCTACTCTGAAGACGGACAGTGCCGGAGCGGGCTGTCCTCGAGACGTGCCGTCGATATTGCGGGGTCTTGCCAGAGCATCTTCCGTCGCCAATGATCGTCCACTACCACAAAGACGCAGAAGAGGGATCCCCGGACGATGATTCCACAGTCAACACGATACGGACTTATAGAGGACTTGAAAATGGACTGTCGTACTGATTTCGCAATTACATTTCTATCCTACGAATATTGATTGTATGGTATATAACGTTAGACTTGTGTCGGATACTGTACATTTGATATTGTACATTTAAACTTATCAGTTTTGTTATGATGTTATTGACTTGGGCTTGATATTATTGGATCTGACAGTGATTGTCTGAACTGTTTAACTTTGGCTTCGTTCGAGCTTCACTTTTTGTGAAGACCAATGAGGTTGTAGTGAGCTAAAACTTCCTTCGTATGACTAAGAGACAAATGCATATTGATTTGCCCCTTGACGTTAACATGATCTGTTCCTCCACATAATGTATTTGTTGTGATACTTGTGTCATCTGATTTATACAGGAAAGTCTTTGAAAAGCTTTCACAAAATGTAGCCTTACCGAGTAAGCATTTTCGGGGTTAAAACGGACAGGAAACGTTAAATATTAGGTATTTAGCATGATCGTATTCGGATTATCCGGATTTATACGAAACTAGTATTCGGAACGTGATTTGTATCCAAAGAGTCCGGAAACGTTCCATAACTGGAAATCCGGATATGAGACGTAATTATTTGGTTCCGTTCCGGACTCCTGAAACTATCCGGATTTATACGAAATATTCGGAACGTGATTTGTATCCAAAGATTCCGAAAACGTTCCATTACTGGAAATCCGGATATGAGACGTAATTATTTGGTGCCGTTCCGGACTCCTGAAATTATCCGGATATATACGAAATATTCGGAACGTGTTTTGTCTCAAAAGAGTCCGAAAACGTTCCATTACTGGAAATCCGGATATGAGGCAGGAATTAAATGGTCCCGTTCCGGACTCCTGAAATTATCCGAAAACGCAGGGGAGTCATGTCAGATTTCGTCCGGATATTGTCCGGATATATCCAGAAACGGTCCCGATCCGGATGTATACAAACATAGAAACGTCCGGAAATGACACCCTTTCGCACAGTGAGTCATACGGGGATTGTGCATATTCTTTTGAAGCAAGTGACATTGAGTCATCTTGCTCTTTAACCCATAGCATCTGCCCAACAATGCAACAAGCAATAATACCAAGATTCAAAGAATGATATTTGATCATAAGGTTTAATCTGATATAGGAACAACAGAACACCTTCATTTGACCTATAATAGCATGCAGCCTGTGTCGACATCATAGTCACATTGATTGACGGCTGCACATTGGCTGATAACAAGGCAGGTCCCACAACTTATAATTGTGATAATATGATTTTTTATGACTTTTTATTAGTCGATGCATGCATAGAGACATTGGTAAATAGACGAAAAAAGATGAAGAAGAAAAAGTACCGTGACTTAAGGTGCGCTCCCACTGCACTTGTGTCAAGCTTGCGTCACTGGGGGGTTCGAAAGATACTCAACAAATTTCAGAGATAAAGAACGAATTTTCTTATATTTTTGTGAATTTTGTCGTCTTCTAAGTCATACTTTTACGTATTATGCAATATCTAAATTATAAAAAAATCGTAGAAAATAACAAAACAGTGACGCAGCGAACGAACCCCGCAGTGACGCAAGCTTGACACAAGTGCAGTGGGAGCGCACCTTTACTCATCACGACGTTTCGCCGATGATATTTAACTAAAAGCAACTGAACACGTGTAAGTCAATGTTGATAACCACATTGATTCAACCACGCTCTGAAACAAACCAATGCTCCAGTTGATGTCATATTAGGAGACTTAATGCAATATGCAGTACATTGAATAATTGTGTTGTAGAATTGATTAGAGCCTCGTGGCCTATTCTAGAGTGAGTGTAATGGGGCATACGTTGCAGGCAATTTCTCCGAGTCATAACAATGTCAAGTAACATACTCTACAACCATCGCTCATACTAAGATGTAATTGAGTTCTTTCTTCTGCATTTGCATACATGGAGAGGCTTAACCCGCCAACTTAATGCCCCCTCTCACTTGACGTGCGGCACGCTTGCGGCATTGCTACGTTCGGAAGATGCTCAACGAATTTCAGAGATAAAGAACGAATTTTCTTACTTGTTGTGTATTTTGTGGTCTTCAATGTCACACTTTTACGTATTGCGCAATATCTGAATTATAACAAATCGGAGAAAATAACAAAACAGTACCGCAGTGAACGAACGCAGCAATGCCGCAAGCGTGCCGCACGTCAAGTGAGAGGGGGCCTTAACCCTGTGGCCAAAAGAATTACGGGGTAGCATTTTAGTGGAAGGAGTGTTGCTGGAATTGCCCATAAACCCAGGAGTGGCTCAAAGTGTTATATAGTTCCATAAACTTCAACGTAAAAATCGATGCACTCAGAGCAATGCAGTAGGTATTATACCCATGACTTAGTGTAGTTAATATCAGTTGTTGTGATCTTCTATTGTGCATATATCACAAATCACACCGTCATTTAACCTGTTCTATTCATGCACAGGTAAAGCAGGTCGATTTTTGAAGATTCAAGTACTATGGGTTCATCAAGAATGCATTGCCTCCCGGTGTAGACAGGTCATATAAGGTTTGCAGCCATGTCTCCGACAGTATGGGGTCAAGATGCACCCTCGGGAGTTTATTGATGATCACAGCAGAAATTACTACCATTTCCAATGACAGATGGGCGCAAAACTTTCTGAAAGCAAATCAAAATCTAGGCGTGTTCGTATCTGTATTCCACAGGAGAGTTGTACGCACTCATCTACAAATTATGCCGGCAAAAGGTGAAATAATATACGTTCGTATTCTTCTACATATAGGCACTTTAGAGTGGTAAATTTTGTCCTCATGAAATGGGAAGAAGTTCTAATAGAGCAAATAACACATGCATCCCTGATTTGATCGGCGAGAGCACGTGTACCATGAGAGCTTTATGTCTTCACTACAGCTCCGCGGTAGTAAAATAGCTTTTCGCGCGTAACTTTATGGGCGTAGATGGGCGTATTGGTACCATCACAAGTTCGTTGATTAAAGGAACTGTTCCGTAACACCAAAATAGCCAATGGTGTAACGGCACCCCAGGCGATGGCTAGAAGAACCATATAAAGTATGGTGTTTGCAATTGCACCAGCAGTAATTCTGAGTGCTGCAATTACAATTACCGTAATCACATGTTATGTCAATATTTGGATACAATATGCAATAAACAAAATTAAGATATTTTTCTCTTTTCTTCTTTCGGGAATTGCCTTTAATAAACGGGGTCGTTCTAATTATTTCTTGTCTGTATTTTAAAGTCAGATTTTAGATTCAATAATTCAACATCTTCGCAATTCCGGAGACCCCAATAGGTCCTCTTCATGTAAAATCCATGAGTAGTAAGGGTTGTCACTTATCAGTCTCCGAGATTGGAATTCACTGCTAAGACGGGAGAGCTAAAGGTCACCAAGAAATGTGGCTCCAGATTAGATACTGTACGAAATGGTCTCGGAAACTTGAATATAGACATAATTTTGGAAAAAGGCAACATAAAAATCCTCATCCAGAAAGTTGCCAAGCAGTCATTTTTACAGTGATTGCTGTTTTATGGTTCATCTTTACATACGTTAATATGTAGATAATAATTCTTCTTCTCCATCAATGTGTAGTGGTTGTTTATGGACTTTGGAATGCGATGTGTCGGGAAAACTTGTTAACGGCAAACTTTCAGGTTCCGAAGGGATTCGAATTCCTGAAGAGATTATTGAAAAATCTGCTCTATTTGACCTTCCATTTAGCCTAAAGCTGAGTAATACTACAATATGCGTACCGTACGCGGGGGAATGAACGGGGGTGTCTCGTGGAAATCGCGCATCTCATGTGTATTCAAGAGGTTACGTGCAGAGCCGGTTACGGGTTAGTGGGAGTGGGAAGGAAGTGAGAGGATACCAGTAGGAGGCATGCGGATAATACGGCACTTAATGGAAGTAGGGTTCTCCTGCTCATCTCAATCTTTTTCTCCCTGTTTGATGAAAATTCCCATCAAAGAAGTAACGATATAGATTACTGGCCGTAATCTTGAAGAGACGTGTTTCCAAATAACCTAACTGAACAAAGTCTTCTCCTAAAGGTAAACCGCCTGAAACAATCGCTATTGATCGGGCTCGCAGGTGATTTAATGGGTAATAAGGTGACCCATTGACATGACGAGAGAATGTTAATTGGGCGTCCGGTAAGATTGGTCAGGGGGGATTGACTAGCGCATGCGTGATCAGACTAAGAAGTTCAACTTCCCGCAGCCTAACATATCGATCGAGCAACTCGGGCAACTTGTCTATGGTTCTGCCAAATTTGCTCAGATGCGTTGGGATCAAATACTTTGTTGCATTGGGAATTTTCTGCATGGTTATTTGATGTTAACTACTTTGTGTGTGTGTTCCCTTACCAGTTATAACGTGCATGGCTATTTGATGTTAACTACTAGGTATGTAATTCCCTTTATTAGCTACAACTGTTCAGGTGCCCTTGATATTACCTCTGAATATAAAGCAGTCACAGAGTTTATCTTTCAGATTTGGTGAAAAGTTTCCATTACAAATGCTTGAATGTACTAAGTATGCCAGAAAGCATATGTGGCCGGAAATTATCTCATGAGGTATTGAGTTAGGTTTAAGGTAATGGATAGTGTCAATATTGTAATGGGTTAGGTAAGTTAAATGTTAGTGTTGAGGTGAGGGTTAAGAGTCGAGTTAGGGTTGAAGTTAAGGCTTAAGATTAGGTTAGGGATGGGAGTTAAGGCTCAAGATTAAGGGTGAGTGCTTAGGGCTATAGTTAATGGTTGAGAGTTGCTGTTGAAGGTCAAGGTTAAAGTCATTGTTGGGGGTTAGGGTTAAAGTTCAGGTTAAGGATTAGGGTTGGGAGTTAATCAGGTTAAGGGTTTAGTTTGTGGTTGAGATTTAGGTTTATAACTTCCAAAGAGGTGATGCAATCACTTACTTATGTGATATGATAGTGACAATCAAACAATACTGCCGCAGCTGCAGTGTTCCCAACTACCGGCCATCGACCAGAGTAATGACGCACTTTCCGGGTTACCTTAGGGACAATACGGACACGTCCATCTGTTGTGATGGTGAAATATCGCGCGGAGGGGCTTGATGACCTCTCGCGAGACCTGTTCATTAGTTTTTGTGTGCTCAGGGGAAGTCGTGACGCGTGTGTCTGGAACCTACTGTGACCCAGACTCCAACAGAGATGCCTCGCAGATTAAATGCACCTTTCCCTTGCAGAAACAATGCATATTTCATCCTTAAAGATTAAAGGTACCACAAACACATCACACCTACCGGGACAAACTTCTTGGCAGGTAATTTGTTACGCGTTAGGGAAAGATCAAAACTTGCCCCATTCTGACATTTAATGGAGCCGAGATAAATCCTTTGTCTTAAAACAAGGTGGCAGTAGTTAGCCGGTAACTGTGAATCATGGCCTCTCTAGGATTGTCGGGCTGTCAGGAGCTGGTGCTGTAGACATGAAAAATGAGCAACAACCGCTTTTATCGCTGGCGTGCAACGGTATTTTCCTCTTTAAGTACGACCAGCAAGAGTACATCACATGCTAGACAGATTTGTAGTGTTACGCCTTCCCGGCAAAGGTATGGAAGATAAGGTGCTGATATATGTTATCTGCTGGTACTTTGAAACTTTCTTATTCTAACATTTAGTTTTTTTCTCTGAATACTAACCTACATCATATTTAGACATTGTATTTCTTCAAATACCAGTTTTACGGGTGCTGCCGTGTTGAAAATGATAAATAACCGTATTTTCTGAGCTTTACAAGTACCTACGAGTAGGCCTGGTTTGCCCTGATAGGGTGGAGGGACTATATTAGTGCCAACCGCCTTGTCTGAGAGTTGAACTGTGCACGAACGATAAACCTTTATCACTGCGAACTGACCAAAGAGGCATAAATGAAATCTAGATAAATCTCTTTTTACGATATATGTATGTGTTGACGGCGCGTCTTGGGTAATACATATTGCTGAATAAATGTATACCAACTTGAAGATAATCACCTACCGACGACTGAAAGAAAAGAGAAGCATAGTCCATATCTTTGCATCGACATCACCATAGCATCGCGCCATAAACCAATATTAGATTCGAAAGAAACTATTTCACTTTTTCACAATTACAAGTTGTGCATTGAAATGGTTCAGTTCTAAAAAAACTGCCTATGGTATGGCCCTTATAAGAGTAGTAACGTGATAAGTGTCTTATGTGTTGCTGAAGCTAGAAAAGAATAACAAATATCAGTTGAAGTTTCACCGCTGTGATTGAAAGTTATTCTTATCATTGCAAATCCTTGGCAGTCGCAAGTCTCCTCTCCATTTGAGTCCAATATAAAACTTTGCAAGCTTGACTCTTGCGTCTTCTGTTGTTCAAGATCCCAAAAAATAAATGATAGGATGAGATCATGCTGTATGATGTTATGTTACTGTCATGTATACTTATTCGCTGAGCTGTATAAATATTCATCTTTCTTAGTTTCTTTCCGTTTGTCTGCTCAACCACTGTCGCTTCCTTTCAAGAGAAAAGCAGTCAATGTCATCTATTAGGCTCTAAGCCGATTAACCGGTAGACCCTGGGTATCGTATCACCCGAGCATACACAAACACAATCAGACGAAGCGAAGATGAACTGTAAAGTTTAATTTGCCTTTCGTAAAGCCTTAGGCATGCGCACAGTCAACAATGGCCCTCGCAGAACGAATTGGTTGGTACTCAGGGAGACAATGATTGAATTTAGAATCGTAAAGTTAATTAGATAGATTCCTCGTGTTCTTTTGTTCTCTTGCAAAACGGACGACTCATCTTGCTTTGCATAGCCAACAACCGGTCTTCATTAAGGCAATGGCGTCTGTGAGACTCTGATAGCAGGCTTCCATCTCATTCCACGAGACGAACAGTTGCGATAATGGTGAAGTAATAACCACAAAACATCGCATGTCGCTCCTGAAAGACGACTCTCTGTGGCATCGCGATTGTAAAATGTTTTGTCCCAGATTAAACCCCCCTTTCCTTGACGACTTGTAGCTGATATGATAAATGAGTGTTGAGACATCGGTGCGTGGTAGAGACGTACCTTCACATAGTGAGTGGCAGATTCATTTATTACCATATGCTCTCTGGAGGACCTGCCAGTCTACCTTTTTGCGTTGAATACTACAAGGTGACCCCTAATGCGGAGCACCTTCCACTTCCCTGCTGTGCATTCCGCATTCAATGAAACTTTGCACTTGCACGGAAGTCGTATACCTTGGGGATTTTAAAATGGAGGAAGTGAATTTATATACATAGATTATCTACACTTCGAATATCCCTCACCCTGTCTCTCTGAAATGGAAATTTCCGATGACTGCAGAATATTCGAACAATAAATAATGGGTCGTATATAGACGCCTACACATAAAGGGGCCACGCCAACCAACCTAATAATATCATATGGGAATTTCCGTCGTCAAGCTCGTGAATCAAAATGGCGCTGCATACAATGGCATCGCAGCGCACCTAGCTATTTTCGTTCTTTTGACGATTCTAGCTCGCTGTTTTCGTGACCATTAATGAATCATATAACCTTAGGTGGTGACAGTACATATACATTACAGATGGTGTATAAATACGCCCCCGTATTCGGCCCATTATAAGCTGAGTTCCCATTCTATGAGCCATGAGATGTGCGCCTGGCTTTATGATATATCACCCCTTTTCCTATTTCCGGTTTTACCGACCCTATCCAGAGGAAACTTTAATTTGTTACCGTTGACTGCTGGGCAAATGTGCTGCCATCATTGCACTTAGCTCGGGTCAAATTGAACACGGTTCCCTGGTTCAGCAATAACTAGATAAGGAACCTTGGCTGAAGTGTGTGTGTTAAAAGGCTGGGGGGGGGGGGGGGGCCGAGAGCCCAAGGCAATCAAAGCAAGCACTTTGTGATTACAAGACATGATTACAGTTTCTGAAAGGCGCCTGTACGTGAAAGCTCTGCTTTGTGTACGAGTCAGCTGCAACTACTGATAGGACAGAGAACGTTTCAACGGGAAGTTGAAGTACGGAAGGCCCCGTTAATGGAAACGTCAGAATATAATGGGATCCACAGATTTGTGAACGTAAGTAAAACTGAACTTAATCGGAGTGATTTCTTGAGGGACTCTGTCCCATCCTGGTGTGAATCAATGAAGTACTTGTAGCTTGCGAACATACTAAGTGGTGTGAATGGAAAGTATCGTGCAGCCCGTCTCGTGTCACCAATAATGGGATCTGCTCCAACCGCCCCGAACATTTTGTCGAGTCAACAGCCTGTGAAGGCAGCCCCCAACACCTCCGATAATGTGGGGAGAATCCTGCGGCTGCGGCCAGAAATCGATCACTGTCCGAGAAAGTCGATAAGGGTGGATGTTAGCTGCGATAACGCTGAAGTTCAGCGGTGAGGGGTGAACACCTGCACCGGGGGTGACGATACGGGCGGTGGGTGATCTATCTCACATTTGTAGTCATTAGGCCAAGGTGTAACATGCATGGAGACATTACAAGCTTAAGCCCGAAGCGCCTCATCTCATTTTCCGACGTACGCCTTTATAACGTCTCAATATAACAAGCCTTCGGCCCTGAACCTGCACATCATTACCAGCCTTGCCTTTAATTAACTCATGTTGGGCTCCAGCGTGTCAGTACAAGTCAGATGGTATCTTAATCATCCATTATTCACATACAGGTCTTCTTCGTTCGGTTTAATCTTCTGAGTACACGGGGGCATTATTGCTGCCTGGTGGCCAGATTGCAGGGTGAGTATGTAGGGAGAGAGCTCTTGTTGATGGCTGTGGCATTCCAATATACTGCCACATATAACGCAGCACTTACTGCAGCCTGGAAGGAATTTCTCGTCCCATTTCCCGCGCCACTTCCCCAGCAGTAAGTTAGAAAAATGAACCTTTAAGGATGCAGCCGCGGCATCGTAAAAAGGTCGCTTCAAGGCACGATTTGAAGATTTATAAGGAAAACCTTTTTAAAGACCTGACTTCCGCTCTCTAAAGTTCGCACATGTGTTTGGGGATGGTGCAGGCACGACATACATTGTTGCCTGTATCGATTGAAGGGAAGTTTTAAGACAAGGCCCAAAAGAAAAGTTGCTGTATCGATCCTTGTTTGCGACTTCTTTAACTTTGCGATAAAACAACGACAACCATTCCTGTCACAAACAAACAGATTAAGAACTTTCAACTTGATTTCTTTTTTTTTCTTCAATTTTTTCTTTATGTTCTTTAATACCTACTCATTTTACTATGTAGTAGTAGTAGTAGTATACTACTTTATTTTCCTTTGTAGTAGAAGTAATCCATCTTAAAGTATGGAAGAATCAGGGCTTAAGATCCCTCATATGCATTGCCGTGACATATAGAGGAAGGCTGACACTTACGGGCTTCGCAGATCAATATCAACAGAGTGTATGCCAATGTGCGATCTCTCCTGCATTATCCGTCAGGCCTTCTGCGAAGGAAAGATTATCACACTACTGTGAATAACTTGAGAGGAAAATCTTCCAAGTAACCTTTACTTTCAAGGTGATTCTGAAGTGCGTGGACCCAAGACAAGCTCCCTTGATCCTAATCAATTTAGTCTGGGGCCACATAACCTTAGTGCTAACACCGAGTGAAGTACACAGGGTGGGATTTATTTCGGCGGGCGACAGGCGTCTTGTCAATGCATTCCATGATCCTTTTAGCCCTCTGAAATATCACTGCGCGCGGTAGATAAAAGGAAGGGAAGCATGAGTAAGTTTTCCGCCATGGGGGCATCTCCGTGTTTGAAGTCCGCTGTAAAGTTTTATGTGAACGTCAGTCTTCTATGGTTGGTAAAGCACATGGTGTTGGGCATGCCGGGAGAGTAGTGGATCCACTTGTAGTGTGTCTGCGAATAGCTTAAAAGTGTATAATTGCCTCTGGAAGAAGATGGTCTGTAAATTGTCTCCATTAAGTCTTATCACCACATTGTCTGCACCTCTCCACAAGCGTGTCATCAAAGAATCGACGCCGTTTGCCGACGAAATGGAGCGACCCTAATGTCCTCCCACAGCAGAATTCTAATGAGAATATCATATCATACTAATAAATCCGAAACATTCTACCTTCTAATTTCTGTTATCCTTGCTGTTTGACCCTGAAGCGATGATAACCATGATGTCGAGACCTGAATACTGGTAGTCGGCTGGCAGACGCTACCTGATCGGACCAACATCCCGATGCCCAGATAGTATAGGCTTATTGTTAGCGCGGTCATACATCATTTTGGACAACTTAATGCACTTCGGTCTTGGAGTCTTAGACCTCTAACTTGTTCACACAGTGCAGAAGATAAGGCCCGGCAACAGACATGTACATCTATCAGACATGGATAGCAAACGCGCGCGTGCTTTTTACCGCCTGTGCCAGAAAGATTTACGTTTATTTTACTTTAAGACTAAGTGGGGCAATATCCAAGCGCTGGGCTAATGGAATGCATTTGTACTGAAATATGTGGCAATAAACGAAATCGCCCTACTTAGAGCTTTTACGTTAATACCTGAAACTCATCACTTCGTGTGTAATCAAAGGGGAACAATGTGTGCTCCCCAGAAGAGTTAGAGCGACGCCGCTAATAGAAACCTTCCTAGTTTCAACTAATGGCGTTGCATCGACCTAATGAACTCCAGTACCGTACTTTACGCTAGTGAAGAGGGCTGTAGCGATTTGGTGGGGGCGATTTGTACTAACAATTGGGACATCTGTCTTCTGTTGACGTTATTTGATGAGGGAGAGGAAGGCTAATGTTGATCAGCAAGTGGCCCATTCATGCAGATAGACATCGAGACACGAGGAAACGATTGCACAAAGGACTGTCTGTGGATTTAGAGTTTCCAGCGGTGGGCTTGCACATTAGGAGCACAATGGATTTCCGCGGAGTCACATTAGCATTGAAACACAAATCCTCAGTAATGTGTTCACCAGATACGGGCTGTTGATGGATAAAATTCTTAAAGTTCTTAGTTTTAGCTCGGCGGGGCAAATTCAAACAGAACTATCAACATGTTAATGTTTACTTACTGAATGGGTCTGGGAAAGTACACTTGTACGAATGGGTGGGTGGGTTGCGCATAGTAGATAAAATGAAGGAAAAATGAGTAAATTTACACACCATATATGCTTGCCTCACCTTTTTCGTCTTCAACATGATATAAAATGTGTGCCTTTAAATTCAGATTAAAGCTGCTTCGAACTTCTTACTAACAAGGTTTATTATAAGTTTGGGAATAGATATGATAATCATAAAGATATGCTTGCCTGGCCAGTCACCACAGGCCATTATGAAAATACATTTCTCGTCATAAATACTTTCAAAAAATATCTCAGCATATAAGCTAAACTATGCATTTAGCAAAAATGAGCTCGTAAGCTACAGCAGACATTTATGTTGAAATTCAACGATAAACATTGCTTTATCACGAGACATGACATCAGTTATGAATATGTACAATGACAATCATTAACAAGATTTACGATTCGGTATGATTTAACTGCTTTCATTTCAATTCTCCTAAATAAGAAAACCAAGTGAAGTAAATATGGATTTTCGTACACAAAAATGTTTATGATAAAATCAATGTGTAAGTGAAGTGATGCAGCATTCATAAGCAATAAAGTAGTGATTCGACCTTGGGACAATGAATATATGAATATTTGTTACGGTTCACGTACCCGCCCTCAGGATTTTAAAGATACCGACTGACAATTATCCTGGAGATAAACAAGGTAGCAAGTATATTTGAACTTGAGGTTCGTTTGAATTATTCAGTAGCTGTGATCCACAGTTGTTGTCTAAATGTGGCATCAGTTTGAATTAATCGTCAATAAACATGCATATTAAGTCGTTTCGCTTGCACTCCCATTGCACTAGGGCGGCAACCATACCGCACTGAGACTGCGCTGTGACCTATCGATTTGACCTACTCAATCAACTACGTAGATATAAATTGAACCTGTTTCAAGTTTGTGTATTTAGTTGTCCTTCAGTCATATTTATACATTTTACATGATATTCCAGATATGAAATCAAGACTTACACAAATATAATTTAGGTCACAGCGAGGTCATAGCGAGATCGCCGTCCAGTGGAATGTTGGCCTTACCAAAGATGTGAGCATCTAGCAAAAGGTGGTATCTCGCTGCACATGGGGTGCCGGTGTGGCACTGCGGGGTTCGAAAGATTACTCAACGAATTGCAGAGATAAAAAAAAAACGAATTTTCTTACGTTTGGTGCGTTTGTTGTCTTCTACGTCATACTTTTACATATTACACAATATATAAATTATTTAAAAAAGCGTTAGAGACGTATTTAAGAAAAGTGGCCTAAAAAGCATAGACAAAATTATTTTCAAATGAAGTCTAAATTCGTATGTTAACTGTAGACAACCAGACGTCAGTTCCACATATAAACTGTCGTCACAGGTCTAGACACTGACAATTGCAATCTTCCACAGAATGTATCGGCATTGGCAGTTAGGCCTGTGCTGTATTGATTGATGGTGTTTCATTATCTAAGTAGTTAGGGCTGTCAACGTGACGACTGGGTTAGAATTATTAATGAAGGTGGGAAGATTTAGAATTGGTATGTGTTAGTTCGAAAACGTACGCGAATACATTATAAGCCTTGATGAGCAGAGACCTTAGACCCTAGCCTGGGTACCATCCGAAACTACATCTACCATCCTACAAAAATAAGCAAAATGATAAGTACCCAGGCTACTTAGACCCCACTAAACTAGACGGTGATCGCGATGCGACCTAAATTGAATTTGTGTATACTATTGACTTCACTATTTGAATATCATGAAAAATTATGAAAGTATTAGATCTGATTCCTTTTTCTATGATTTTTATATCTACGAAACTCAATCTATTAAATTTTAGGTCACAGTGCGATTTTTCGGAACTCGAATAGTTTGGATACTTTTTCAGTCCAATAGCTGACATAAAAACTTTACAAAATGTACTCAGCTAATCTTCCAGGACATATGACATACGTAAAAAATACAAACAGAGCACATACACGTAATTCATCGCAGTTATTTACGGTTCATTATAATATATAAGCGATCGCAGTGAGTAATATGATATCAAGTTATTCTCATATACAGAAGGAAGTCGAGCTAAGATTATGCATAACTAGGGCAGTTTCCATTGATGCCGCTAAAACGTAATATCAATTAATATTTTAGGCAAATTGTAACCCAGTCGTTCGATTTTCGTGAGCGCCTGAATTTAATCAAGGTAACTTCATCGCTATAATTGCTTAACTCTATATTGAGGTCCATCTTAATTTCTCCTGTCCTGACGTCTTTACATTTTCTCCGAATAGTCTTAATTCATGTTGTTTTAAGGATGAAAAGTATTACTTTCCTTGCATTTTGTTTCGAAGATACACCATGTCAGCTGACGGCCAATTGGACATGCACTTTTGCTTCCACTCAGACCACTTCTATCCCCTAACGACTCTTCACTGCGCCTGACAATCAGTTTTAGACATTTAAAGTTGTCATAACTACGAAGATCGATACGAATTATATTTTCGCATGGTATTTTTCTTTGAACTTACTACCAGTGTAGGGTATAAAGAGTCTGGTTAGTTACCGTCTGTATTGATTTTACAGGTCGGGGAAGCATTTTCCGCCCCCTCACATTCCCCGCTGGGGGGGGGGGGGGCTCCCTCATTCCGCTGGATGGCGATCACCTTGCGATCTCCGTGCGACCTAAGGATATAGTCCCACGAGTGTGTATATCAAGTCCGTATGACGTCTGCATTGACACTTTCTTGCATATGTAGTCGTAAGCACATCATACCCAACTCATTCGTTTTGTATCAGTTTTAGGTACGCTGGCATACGCAAAGTACGGCCCAGTACGCGTAACTAATAAACATGGCATAAAACCATCGGTTGGGATGCGTATGAGTTGCGTACTGTGATTTACACACTCGTGGGGCTACATATCCAATGTGGTATCTCACTAGTTTCACTGTGGTACGTTGGCAGTGCCGCTTCATTCTAAATCAAATTTTCGTGACCAATGGCTTTAAGCTGGGAATATTGCAAAACGTACAAGTATGAGTAGACAGACAACAAAGCACGCAAAGCGTAAAAATATTGTTTTATCGATGAAACTTTTGAGCGCTGTGCCAAACAACTCGCTTGCAGCGACGGCGCAAAGATACCGCATCTTCAATGAGATACACCCTTTAGTAGATGCAATCCTAGATATTATGATTGCAATATCAGGCAAAATGTTTAAAAAAGATAGGGAAGACATCCAAACACGCCAAGCGTAAACATAATTGCTTTTTAACTAGAAAATTTGTAATTTCAAATATTGGGTCGCAGTGTGACAGTAGCCTGGTCACTGCTTTAGTGGAATTGGACGTTAACGTCAGGTTGGACAGTAGGCGGCCATTGCTTTATTCAATCATAAGTTCATGGCGGAATGGGAACGAATTGAAGTTGACAGGAAAGGGAATATACAAAAATTTCATATCTTTGAAATCCTCCCATGAAATAGCACGGTGATATATCATTCTGCAGCATGCTATTATATGGTCAGTGGTAAATGTTAGATGCCATACGTCTAAATTATGCACACAAAGAAGCCGAGTCACAGCGAGCGGTGCGCGGAGAATTACGAATTGATTTTCGTTGATCCCAACATAAAAGAAAAACTTAAGATCGAAATACGACAATGATAGCGATATAAATAAGTAAAAAGAATCATTTCCTCATTTCGGGATCTTTTTGTTTTACAAAAAAGCGACCTTATCCTAAGATCTTAAGCCGGCTCAGATGTAGTAGAATCCATAGTGTGTACCGATATCTCCACTGTGAACACTCGTTTATGTCTTCGATATGGCTGTGCAAGTGATAGAAAAAGAAATGCATTTACTGACACGCTGATTTGTGGGCGTACCGAGGAACGTACTATTGCAATAGCTTTTTTATTTTATTTTCTGGAAAGTATAGGAAAACGAGTTAAGCGTTCTGCTTGATTTTTCATCGAGTTTTACGTCTCCGCATCTTGGCTTGTAAGATAGCACAACTAATAAATCTAGGAATGATTTGATTTCCTTTTGATTTCAATAGTTTCACATCCCAATTGATAACTTGACCAATGCGTTAGCGTAGTTACATCTGTATTTAATAAATAGTTAACAAAAGTAATTTTCCCATATGTCCGCGGGTATATTCTAATGCTTGTGCAGAAGCAAACGCATAAAAGTGACACTTGTGGCAGTAATGGCATTTTCTACTGAAAGAAATAATCTACAGGAGAAGTTTTCGAATACCAATTTCTCCAGCTCTTCCGATGTCAAAAGTTCGTAGTCTATTGGTGTCCGCTCTTAAAGGGGTTAAAAGAAAATGACCCAAGAGGGATGCACTTAGGATATTTTTGACGCATGCAATATTGCCTGGGGGTAAAAGCAGTAGTTGTAAAGCCGGGAAAAAGTTGATGCTTCCCCCTCTCTTCCGCTTAAATCATGCAAATGCAACCTTTATGTGAACTGTGAAGGCGGAATATTCCCTATGGCATCCTCGTATATTTCAGCAGCAGGAGCTAATGGAGATGTACAGATGTAGGCATGAGGTGCTCAATCCCCGTGCAATGTGCTCAGGAAAGGTTTCATGCAGGATTTCCCTTCAGCGCGGAGAAACGGCGAGCTTGAAAGGCATGTCAGGACCGGGCCCCAGGCGTGCTACGCAATACCGGAATTCAGGAAATACCGCCTATTAATGACGCCGAGCCCGGGGATATTTCATACGGGGAAACAGCACGGTACAAGGCGACACTGTGGCGGCCTGCGGAGTGTGTCCAACTGCTTAGGACCATATGCAAGTCATGGATCACCTGGCGGGATGTGGGGGGATAAGAAAATGTTTAATGTCACACATTAACCATTCTACACCTACGTGCTGCTCTACTTATGCCTCATAAATCATTTACCTGTCTGTCGGGATTGCACCTGACAGAGAACAAGAGACGCTCTATATATATTCTTCCAATTTATTTTCACAGGACGCTCACACATGCCTTTCATCTTTATACATCTCGACAGTTTTCTCACTAAAGCAATGTGTCTCTAGTAAGATCACACCCCTATAAGGTGAATTAATGACAGAGGAAGCGATGAAATGCGGCACATGTACGCATATATTAGGATTTAATCTATCAGGCGAGCTTTGGTATCATTATTAAAGAATGTAACAGGTTATTAATGTTAAGAATTATAGCGATTTCATCAAGGTAAATTGTGCTTAACGTCTTCCTAATGTGATATCGTATTAAAAGTAAATCCAGCTGCTTTCAGTCACCAATACATCAAATTATGATTGACTACATCACAACATGCAGGAGATTAACACCTGAAAATGAAGGTATGATTTTTTCTAGTTGTTAGAAATATTGTTGCCGATGCATGTGATATACATATGTCATAGTGTAGATAATAATGAAACCTGTTAAAACGTTCTTTTCGGACAATTGATTGAAGATGAATTCAGAGCAAACTTTTGATTGAAATGCGTAGCACAAATCTCGATACGGAACTCGGAAAAGAATAAGAAAGCTTCCGGTTATAAAAGGTTACGAGCAATTAAGGGTAGGGAACCAGGTTGGGGATTTTCCCCAGAGCTATTAAGTGATTCCAATGCCCCATTTCACGCCTCACATATGATGTATCTAATGGAACTGTGTAGAACCTCGTTGCTCACTTATTTTAAGGCTCGATGGTAAAGTAATTGCAACGTATGTCACCGGGATGCTAGCTTGCTTTGAGAACTCCTCTCTGATGTGGGGGTGATACATAACTTGTGATATTTTGCTATGGCGCGGTGGCCGTATGGTAGGATTGTACAGGTATTAAGGTTTGCGGATAACCCGACAGGTCCGTATGTTATGCCCCTGGGAAAGACACTTAGTACCAATTTCCCTCACCGGACTGAAGTGTAAATGAGTGCCTAGATTTAGCTAGGGACGCCTCTTAGATATGGCGTTAAATGAAGGTCCCATGTTTGAGAAAATACACACATGGAGAGCTAGTGTTAACCCGCAATCTTTACCAAGAACAGTAGGGGTCCGTCTTAGTGTACATGTGTGTTGATCAAATAACCATATCCACTTGTGCAGATTGGAGGCTGAGTATCAGCCTTGTTAGTTTACCGGGGCTCCCATTCGCCCCCTTACCAACCAACCTGGCTGGTGAGGTTGAGTATGGGAGCCCCGGAAAACTAACAAGGCGGATACTCAAACTATGCAGATTGTGCTCTAAAGTAGAAATCTACTGTGTTACGCCATAACGAGTTTTACATGTATTTAGAGTTAAGGATTCAGACAAATATACATCTGACTTCGAGATTTCTTACCCAACTCATGAACTTAAAATAAAAGAATACAAGATTAGTAAAGAGCAATCTAAGCCTTGAATTTATATATTTTGCAACGTTCAGTATTTTTCATGATCCATACCTAGGAGATATCTAATCCATCTAGTTCATGTAATAACCGCTGTGCCTGTTATTAATAGAATAAATTACAAAAATCAACACGCTGCAAGCGAATATTTAATCCTGTTGATGAATGTTTAGTCATTGCGGAGGTAGGACTTTAATTGCAATATAAGTCTGAGGTTGCAAATGACAAATGAAGAGTACTAGGGGTTCTCCAAAGTTTATCTGTGGGATAATCACGCTATCGATCTTGAGTCCATGATTGATTTAATAGCACTTTATATAATGAATAGTACTTAGTTTGGAGACGAAAACACGTCTTCTCATTACTTCCACCAAGGATATTATCAAGCGAAGAGCTTGCTATAAAAGTGCTGCCAATGGAAGACCTTAATGATTAATTATTGAATATTGTTCTTAATCTCTGGCCAGCACGCGGTCTTGTGCATTAGGTGAGGATCTGCGGAGCTATTGTGTCCCAGAGGACGGATTAAAGTGATGGCTGGGCTGCGGTCACGTATGAGGAGCTGTCAGAAAGAATGATTTCATAACTTCTCTCTGCAGACGTCTCCTCATGAATCAGGCTCTCTGATCTGATGAAATTATTCATACTGGCGGGCTGTCTCACCGCGGAGCGAATAATGTGCTCGTCTCTCGGTAAGGCACGGGATACCAAACTCCATTATAGGATCCATAAAATCCCTTCTTACACCGGGGAAAGATTCTTTAAGGTTCTTTTTTTATCCTCACACGAAACACGCACGTACCGATGCCAGACATATTGGTGCCCAGATTAAAGGTCCACTGTCGATAGAATTAAGCCATGTGTGGAGAGAAAGGAATAAAAAGACTTTTATCGAAGAAGGTACGCTCAAAAATCGAATATCCTTACCCTCAATTTCCAGCCTGCCATAAAGCCTTAAAAGTTCGGTCGATCTTCGCGGGGAAAAATTATACAGCCATGAATAACGTGCTGGATGCTGTAAAGGTATCAATAAGGAACCCGCGGAGAAACCTTATTTCTTGATGATTTGCTAGGTTGTTAACCCACAAAGGTCAAACGGTTAAGATAATTTTAGTGCATTAAGGTTTGGCATATATTCTACGGAACACAATCCGTTGTCTTACATTAATGCCTACATTGTTGGCCGTTTGTCTCTGCGTGGAAAAAGCAGGAACTGAGTAAAGGCATAACCGCAGCAACCTTTCATAGAAACTTTCAAGTTTAATGAGCAGCGCTTGCGTTTGTAGTCGTATGCTGTCCACGTAAATCGAACAAACAATTATTAGACGTGGATGCAAGTTGAATGCGTGCCCCAGCTGTGCGTGTCTGCCTTGTAGTGATAACTCAATTGACTTCCCGCCCCCTGGAAAATCTCTACTTGTTCTCACTGCACTTTGCCTAAGTTTTCCCCCAGCCGTGAATAAATGGGAAGAACGGGGCGGCTCGGTGTGGGGAGTGAAGTAGATCGCGGTAGGCTAATAACTACTCACCTTTCAGCACCATGGCGAGTTCCAGAACAGTAACGCCAGCTGCAGCCCAAAATGGAGCCATTTCACCTCCTCGTTCTCACAGTGGTAGATAGGAAGTAGCGCTTCGAGTCGGTGGACAGGGCGAGGCCTTGGGGGGCATTATACTGCGTGATACATCAAGATTCGCGAAAGACAGGAACAAGCAAGGCCCATCCGTCCTGATTTGTTGCCAGCCAGGGAATGAATCGATCACCACTCAGCGTTATCAAGATTTCTGTCTCATCTAAATGAAGCCTGCCGGTCAAATTAAATCACGGAATTAGAAACACACGTGCTCCGGCGGTGGGGCGGCGCACTTGTACGCCTGTGTCACCTACTCACTGCAGCTGTACGCTCCGCCTTCCTATTGTGGTCTGTTTCTATGCTGCGGTACGAGCGTATGATTCAGTCAGAGCTGCAAGCAGTACACGCTGCCCTCGCAGTGGTGTGGACCCGGGTCTTCTTCCAGCGGGAACAAATAGAGATAAGTGGTACCTTCTGGCGTCACGATGTGAAGGTGGGCAACCTATCGCTGACCTCTAACCACTATATCACGGACGCTGAATAGAATATTTCGAACGCATCAGCAGACTTATTTGTCGTGCCTGGCGGGCATCCAACGTAAATTTCAACCGCCGAATTGTTAGTCATCGTCACCCTACGAGACCGGCATAGATCTCATGGCAGGGGTTAAAACTACAAACGTTGTAGCCACTCTCCGACACCGATCGCATTATTGGTAATCGTGAGTTTCCGTGACATACTACGATTTTCACTCCTGTGCAATCCTCCACGAGGACGGTAGTCATGCATGTCGTAGGTCAACGTTCCCATATTTGACTTGCCAGAATCACGTGACTCACTAGTGCATGTGTAATCAAGTGAAGGACATTATACATAATATTCACAGAGGGAGTTTTTAACTTCTTGTTTGAGCTGCCCCGAGTGTAACGTAAATGTACTGGAATTCAAGGGAGGGTGTCGGCGAAGTCTGTCCGTAAATACTGGCTATATGGAGCTCAGCATAAGCCTGTGTCGTGACCCCTATTCAGCACCCAGAATCACACTGCGGGAATGACGGATGATGGCAATGTAACGTAACTACCCTACCGTCTGAAAATCAAGCCATGCATACAGCTGCGCTCATTATATTCTGGCATTGACGAAACGGACTCTGCAGCCGCTATTCAACTTTGCCCCACGAGCAAGAAAGATCGATGAATTAGGTCAATAGCGTGTTGTCCTATAATAAAACTAATTAATACGCATGCATCCATATCTTTTGAGAGCCATATATTGAGTCAATAAATAATACAGCATAATCATTCTGGAATTAAAGACAAACAAAGGCTCATCTGGAATATGACATGGTTCCTTGCGTGGATTTTCTTGCCGGAGAAGCCACAGATTAATATGTGGTGACTGTGACGAATTGTCATCCCGGCTGAACAAGGACGGAGGGCAGGGGCTTGTGTACTCGCCCAAACCACAAGCGGACGCCTATTACTACTCGCCGCAGTTACTGTTACTACTTTTAATTTCCCTCAAGGTTTCACTTAAACGTGGTTGTATAAAACATAAATCTTACTTATGAAGTAAATTTGCAGGTGACATATTTAGAGAAATCAAAAGTAACAAGGACGATGATATACTTTCATCCGCCTTCTTTTCTTTCCTCTGAAGACCTCGTTACACATGCGACAATTTGAATGGTTTGATAAAATAGACGTCATCCAATGCAAACATTTCGACTCAGTAAATGTTCTGTTCTGCCTTGCATATTGTTTTTGCATTCCTTTAACGTAGTCATGGTTAGCGTAGAGCTCTTTCCAGTGAAAGCTATATTTAGGGAAAATATGGAGACGAATTCTAATAAGATGGCAGCATATACAGATACCTTCTTGGTCGAGTTGCTTTGAATGCAGACATGCATGTGCACGATATCTACATTTCCTTTGGCTAGAAGCTTGTAAATCTCACATATGGTTCTACGTAGAACCTCAATCACACTGTCGTGCATTTAGTATACTAGAAACGTTCCGTTTACACTTCAAGGTTAATTCGGTGTTGTTACGGAGGTGAATTATGCACACTTTGACTAAATCACAATCACGAAAGTCCAATCATTCCGAGTTGTGCATAAATTTGAAGCAGATACAAGCTGACGTGCCACTTCCAGAGAGACCTTGGTCGTTACGTACAATACATCGCCTGTAGTAACAAGTATTAGCATTACATCAGGGGACAGGTTGTAAGATTACTGGTTTTATAGACGAAATTAGTTAAAACGCGCTCTTGATAGTGTTTTATTTGGCTGTCACTTTGCCGATGCAGCAGTGCCAGATGTTTGCAATGTCCTCAACAGTAGTTAAAGAGCTTCGAACTTCCCTCTCTCGGGGTTTTACGGCAAAATAATGACAACAGATGGCTGGATGATATAGGAATCTAACACCCGACAAACTACCGCTGCGATATCAGGCTGTTCACTGGGGTACAGGAACGTATTCATAACTTCATATCAACACCTCGCCAAGCAGCTGATGCCGTAATTGTCGCCACATCAGCCCAAACAGATGCGTGCTTTAATGGTCGCGCGGTCTATAATGGCTTAATCATCTTCATCGGGGATGTCTGTGGATATTGAAAAGAATGTTAAGTAACTCATTACGTCGTCTCAGTACTGGCATCAATTACCGAACTCTCCATGGGTTAACAATAACACTGATGTTAAGTGTCTGTTATCCCCTACTGCGACAAAGAAATTACCATCTGAAATTAATCATCATAGAAAAGATGTATATTCGACTCGTTTCCTCAGTGGAATCCATAAGTATTCCTTTCACGGAAAAGCACAAAGGTCGGTGTTCTGTCGTAATCACAAGAGATCTTCCTTCATATGAGTAAGATTATACATTCTTCCAGTGATCAATCAATTTGAAACTTCTGACCAGTTCTTTTTATCCTGGCTTTACAAAGGCCCGGAATAATACCCTATTTTAGAGGCAGGTAGCCATGTAGAATTTCCGTATGGATCCCGATCAGCAAGATCGATGCTACTGATATTGTTGACTTTTGCTGAGGCCAATAAAGGTCCTCCATAATCCGGCACTTTACATCGGTATCCCCCTATTTTCTTGTCATCCGGAAGAGAGGAATATTGATTCTTCTTACACGCCTTGGAAACTTTCCTTAGGAAGTTTGTAGCCATATTTCTCCCGCCTTGGGCTGACTATGCTGATCTTTTCGGACAGTTCTAAGGGATTTCGCGGCAGAATGGCGCAAGGTAGGATCAGTGAGAAAAATTACAGGGATCTTGCCTTTAGGCATAACGTTAGCGTCGCCTTGGAGACGGAAACCGCAACATATGTAGTTTTGGTGGCATCCACTGATCAGGCATGCCACGCCATCAATAGGGGCTTACCCCCTCTCTGAAAAACCCTGGCGAGCAGATGAAGTATTGATGGCCACATGTTACGGAGAGTCGTCTTGACATTCATTCACTGACACAGGAGATTCCTTTCTCCAGAAGCTGTCCTTCTCGGTTAGATTGACTGATTTTCACGTGGCCTTCCTGGCTCTTGTGAGGTATGCTGGCATATTAAGTTAGCGGTTAACAAAGTTTTGAATTATTGGAAAATTGTCTGGGGATCATGCTCCAATCACGAAATGCAATAATACGGAAAAAAGTTTACTGCGGTGGTAGGAAGGCCGGTGCTCCTGAACCATGGCGGGGCCTTTGATATTCAAACTGTAAATGTGAAAAGTCAGGCGGATTTCCCCCGAGGGCAGTCCTGTATTACACTTGATGCTGAGGATGTTGATCCATTGGGCAAGGTGCCATATCGCCTCGCCGAGAGGGCATTACATTGAACTTTAGTACGTAGAGTACGGCAGTGAACAACATTGCACAAATGGAAGAAAACAGACCTTGGGGATTGCTGTCATATTGTTGAGTCAGTCCTTGAACGATGATAGTCTCCCCCTAATGGGTAGATCTAAGAGATGGTAAGCATACTAGCTGGCTGAGCCCCTTGCTGAGGAAATGGACGTTATCACTGATAATTTTTACATTCTGACAGAACTTTGTGGCAGTCTCAATCCCTAGCTAAGACTGGGCGTTTTTGCATTTCCGGTCGGCGCCTCTTCCATTATTCCAAAACGCCCTGGATGCTTCTTGCTTCGCTTTATCGATGTAGCAATGTCTAAGGCAATAGATTTTGTCCTCAACTACCGACATCCAGGCACTGCGCCCCCGCCAATCTAACATCGCTAATGAAATCTGCAAAGTGGGCCAGTTGAAATGCAGTGGCCGTACATCACAGATTACTGGTAACACCAGTTTCCTTAAGCGCAAGGCCATTTTCAAGATTGCCCCAAACTCGGAGAATCTTCAGGTCTTAGTAAAAGTGGATGAGGACTGACGTCTTCGACCATTTATCGATTAGCTGTACAGGAGGCCAGCGATCTAAAAGGGGTTACATATTTATCTCCCGGTCTACACATTGGCGTCTGAGGACAATATAAAACATAAGGAACTGCAGTTTTATAGCTAAATAATTTGACTCATTCGTCTTTAGACAATTTGTGCGGGAAACTAGGAAAGATATAGGGCGCCGAGGGACGCCGATACCAGGCTGTCGCCATTACAACACTCATAACCATAAATTCCAGCAATTATGGATGGGGAATATTCCCCTAGCACCTTCCCATGTTTTTCTATAGCACAACCGCTGACATTACGACCCATTTTAATATACACAAGGGCGTTTCTTAAGGGTCGAAATGCAATCGACACACGTAAAGGAAACTTCCTGGTGAGTTCTGATGGGCACAAGGCGGTGCCCAATGGAGAAAACCTGCTCTTTACAGCAGCAATAAGGAAATCCTTACAAGGACATTCTAGCTATTTGTACATATGGGACATGTTAAGCTGCCTCCTTTATTTCACTAGACGGTGATTGCCCTTCATGCTTACAATGTAAAATGTTGAAGTATCACTGCAACTAAAACTAAACACACAAATAGTAAAAGGAATTGATTGTTTTTTCATCCATGAAAGCCGTTGATGGTGCCTTCCTATTAGAATGTGGTTAGAAAAAAGGGAATTCATACCGAAAATTGTGTAAGTGTACCACATTAAGATGGTATCTCACTGCACTTGGGGCACCGGTGCGGCAAACGGGGTTCGTTCACTGCGACACTGTTGTGTTATTTTCGTCAACGTTTTTTCCATTATTTAGATTTTCCGTAATACGTAAGAAACAACATAATACATAAAACGTAAGAAAATCCGTTCTTTATCTCTGAAATGCGTTGAGTAATTTTTCGACCCCTTGCAGTGCCACACCGGTGCCCCAAGTGCAGTGAGATACCACCTTTATATGTCAACAAGAAGACATAGCGTGGGCGACAGCTGTAACGATATTAGTACCTTCACAAATCTTTCAAGACATCTCACGGTCATCATGGAATTAATGATGAATGCTGTGCTTGCATGTAGATGAGCCTGTATGGGTAATCCATGGGGATTGTCATCACGGTCTTGTCGCCTCTCGTTAGAGTCCTGTATCCATTCTTATCTCTTTCTGATTTATAATGGAATACAGGGTCACCCAATAATTGTTCGTTGATAGAGGTCCATGGAAATCTCTTATACATCAGCTAGTGAACCTTGTAGTATACAGAGGTTAATGCATAAATTACAAAATGGTTCTTGATTGCACATAAACATTTTGGATGCTTTCATGGACAACTGTACCTGAATTTACCGAGTAGTATGGATGTACTATACAACATTGGTGAATTTAGGAACAATGTCATCTTTATCAATTAGTTGTTCAGTGCATTTGCTCTCATTCAATTTGTTGCTGATTAGACTGATTGATATAATTTTTTCAAATTCTACTCCGCGCTGTATAAAGAGTACGAAAACACAAAATATAGAATTGTTAACAAGTTAAGGATGTTTCAATCTTTTGTTCTTTAAGTGGGTAAGCAATGGAAAGATTTCTTATTCTGATTGTACCAGGGAATGATTAGAACAAATTAAGTAACGCCGTAAAAGAATTTCATTACGAATGCAGTTAATTAATAGGTCAATTGTCTTAAAGCGAATGAATCTATCTATAACGTATTTTGATTGATGATGTAATCATATTCACATTTGTTGAACACGCCGTCTGTTTTTCTCGAATCATTATGACGTAAGATCGAAAGATCTCATTAGATTTCGTTTTTATCTTATCGACTGTATTCGTATGCTTGATTTTTTCTAAAGCAATGTTTGCATAAAATTACATGGCATATATTATGTAAACGAATAAGAGGTACACAGTCGGTTATAGTGTTCCCTACACACTCCCTCTGCACGCAGAAAAGTCAAACCTTTAAGATACTAGAAGCAGAAATACACTTATAATAATTGCAATTTCACGTTGAAGTGATTTCTCTGTTCATTTCCTTTCCTTTTCTGTTAAGTATACACACGTTGTAATACTATTTGTTTGATTTGTTTGTAATACGTCTTCTTGCATTGTTTTGCAATTAAGTCACATATGGGATTTGACTTGAAAGAGACACGTGTAAGGTGTGTATTAGCATACATGTATCAGTAATTCTGTTGTATCAAAGCGTTTCGTAAAGTCAAGGTCATATAAGACTGATAATTAGTTGCAACAACATTTTTTAAAAGTTTTGTTCTTCAGGGTGACAACGTTGATACATTAACGAGCTCTGATATTATTTCTGCCTATGTATTCTAATATTACATTTATTTGCTAACATCTATAAACTTCCATTGCACAAATGTTATGTTGTGGAATTTACAACAGGGGACTCGTATAAAGAATTTGGAATATCCAATAGGCACAGAAACACTTCCAAGACAAATCCAACTCCAAACCAAGAAGTATTCGTTAACGTGAAGCACGCATCACCACACTTTTCCATCTTCCTATTGAATAACCCATGTTTAATCTTCCTGTACTTACAAGACGAAAGGATTTTGAAATAAGATTGCTCGTTCGGGCGATACAGCAGTTCGTCTTCTCTGTAATTGGAATGAAAAGTTAACACAAAAACATTCACGATATACCTTTTCCCTAGGTGGAATACATTCATCTCGGTCAAAGCCCTCCTGACAGGACATTCATGATAACGTGCGATCAATCGACTTTTGTAAGACATGAATAGTTGCAGACCTTCTGGGAAAGACTTTTAAACATGGATTGATACGGGATGTACAATAGCACTGGAATAAATTTGCCCAAGAGACGTACTTGCTCCGGATTCTACAGGAATTCGATGAAGGGTTATTTGTAAAGAGAATGTAGACGTCAGGTAGTTTGCGGCTGGTTGTCAATCATCTGTTTTAATCTTTAGCCCAGAGAATTAAAGTTTGCAACAACTTTCACAACTTGTTTCAGACGATTTGCATTTCTATTGGTGTCAAGGAACTTGCCAAATAAAAGTATAGATCGCCCATGTAATGTTGACTCACGAACGTGCTCAGCGCTTCATTCTGGGTTTTTTGACCCATTGCAAGTGACCCAAAACCGGAACATCATTTTCTTTTTTTGACGTCTGTAGAATAAGCCATAAAAATGTATAGATAACTTGGACATTACGACCATATCGCCACCTCATATACTGTCTTCAAACATTTTCATTTCACGCGTCGTAAGCAAGCTTTGCCCCTGTGCTAGTGTGCTGTGCTTTGATGTGTTGATAAATGTTGAAGTAGGGATTTAGTGGTTTAGCATTCCTACACTACACAAGTGGTGTTCGCTTTGTCGCTGATACTGTCAAAGTCACACGCTTATATCCAAGACGTATGTATATGTCATTGATTAAGGCACTATATCTCCTATCTTGATGGTGCAATCATTCTCTCATTCATTCGCTCATTCACTCATTCATTCATTCACTTACTCTTTTCTTGATGACTATTTATTCAAAAGTGTGTGGGGGTACCTAACCCCAATTTCTGTATTCATTATGCGATGATGGCGTCCCGTTAGTTATTTCATTACTGTCGGTTAATATGATAAACATTACGAGGTTATGTCGGTCTCGGTGGACAGTATATGTAAATTTCATGGAAATTAGTAGGTGCCTTGTGCATCAGCGTCATGCGTACTGTTGTAATCTGCCTCACGCTGTTATAATCCAGGTTTATGTTGAATTGTGTTTGGGATTTGTTCTGCATTAAAAGTTACTTATAGACTTTCAAATGTGACGTTCAATTGAAAAGGTGGCCTGTGGTGTCAATTAAACTCCTACGTAGAGGATCTGTTGTACGTTAATGCTGAGTCTCAGGTCGTGAGCTCTTTTCTCATTCACTGTATTTATATGCGCGTCACGTTGAAGGGGGTGCGCGTGACTTGGGCCTTGGTAATCAAACTAATGCAAAGGAAGGACGAAGAAAGTCAGAGAAAACCCAATGATTGAGTCAATACCCTACGGGATGTTCACTTAGATCTTAACTTTCCACTCGCAAAGAAAACTTGGAAAAAGATCGAAGAGTAATTTTCTTTCAGTCTCGTGGTTCTATCGTGGTTGTGTTGAATGAATCCTTTCCGCGGGTTACAATTCCCTTTTGCTTTTTTCGAGCGAGGAAGAAAAAAGAATCCCGTGTGAATCTGGTTCGGTTGGTTGACGTGATAAGCATTGATTCACCAGGCGTGCGCTCCCGCTGGAACCGCAGGAGAATGTGGAAATCTAGTTACAACTTCGCACCAAACCGTACAGATCCTCATTAGCGAAACACAATTGATAGAAAAACTCCATGAAAATCGCTTAATCTTCATTGTGCATACCGTACAGAAAGCTACGTTCCTAATCGCCTCTATTGTGTACTATTTGGAAGATCCATCAATAACGTATGAACATGTAAGTACAGCATTAAAGATCCTTGGATCACTAATACGTTTTATGTTGATTTTGGAAGATACAATTTACACAGTTTGTCTCTGGTACATGTCATTTTCAGATAAAGTCGACTGAAATCGTGTTTACAAACTACGATAACAGCAAGTGAGTCCAACTATAATACGAATGATGGTTGCATATCTATTGCTGATATGTTGGAGTTAAAATTCTCCTAACGTCAGGCCATTAAGTTGTCACCCCTCGACGGGGTCCCTGTCGGATGACAGTTTCCTGTTTATCTAATCTTCAGGAGTATTGGATGTGATGAAGTCAAGAAACGGAGTCACTTCCGTGATTTTTATCTTCCCAGTAGAGATTTACAGCAGATTCGATTCAGGACTAGTACAAACATTCTTTTATTGAAGAGTCATATCACAGGAAAATATTCCTTCGGAATGAGTCTACCAAATGGCAATGGCAACTGACTGATTTGTCAATGGCAACTGACTGATTTGTCAATGGCAACTGGCTGATTTGCGCTGGCTATGGACTCAATCATTTGGAGCTTCTCCCTACATTATATTGTTACATTGCATATATATTTTACACAACGGAATAATTTCGTCTTGAAGCAAAGCACAGACTTTTGAGACTGCCCCAAAGGTGAATTTTCCCCACGCTATCAAGAGATTGGCTGTTTAATGCCTGGGTGACAACGCCACGCCTTTCTGTAATTAAATGTGATATCATTGCCGCTGTTTTTGACTTTCATTAATTGTTCCACACACTGATCTCCCGAGCGGAACAAGGACTAGGCAGAGAGGTTGTGGTGACATTCTGTGTTTTATGGTACACTGATGAAACTGAAATTGGATAAAGACTACCTGCTTCAGGATGTTCCCCCCAGGGCTACAACGTTAACGTTGCTGAGTGTCAGACATATTATATGAGCCGAGAAAGACGTGTTATGTACAACACTGTATATGCAAATTAAATATAAATATCTTTTATACAGAAGACAAAAAAGTGCTGTGAGACAGCGATTCTTGAATCATGACCATGAAGATTATATAAGGTTTACGATTCTGTAAAATGTAAACAATGTATGGATACGTTATATAATACGTAAGGCTAAATGCTAAAATTGACCTGGAAAAAAAAGATAGCTAGCCTATGATACAGAGCTTTTTGCACCAAAAGCGTATTTATAATTGCAACATATATTTCTAAAAGCGCAAGTAACATCGATTACTAAACTCATGGGAGTGATATGTATTTGGAAATACGTGCCCTTCGATAACAAATTAGGGAATATTCCATATAGGTGTCTGTGATTATGTTACACTGATCACGATTTACATATTCTTTTCAAAGTAGTCGGGTGAATGATAGGTTTGAAGGCTTCCAGCGATTGGGGTCACCGACATTGGAATTTCACAAAAACATAAACGTCAATACTTTGCTCAACCATGCACGTTCCGATGAAACATAACAGCCTCCCTGTTACAATGTGTGTGTTGATAAATGGCCTCACTCTCTCAACGTTCTATTCGTAAAAATGGCGACCTCGGCTCTCCATTTATCTTCATCAAAAAGCGGAAACTCACCCTCCCATATTTTAGCTCGTCCATCAACGTGTCTTAAAGGCCATTACGAGTACAAGTCCTCGATCATGATGATCGCTTTTAATGTTGGAAGGCGACGCGTCGTTCATGGAGTATATACCCCAAGGACGTCTCTTTCTGTAGTTCATATCATGTGTCTATCGTACAACACATTACCCTGCCACTAATGGATGAGATACTATAGATTTTAGCTCTCCTTACTCGTCATATCAAAATGTTTTTCTTTGCAGTAGTGGCATGGCACTTCTAGAGACGTCATCTACCGAGTTTTCATAGAAATGCAGTACTGTTGTTTTCTTGCTATAAGCTTGTGGTTTGAAGATTAGTTGCTTTCGCCGTCGGCCATGAACAGAAAGCAGATGTCTCACGGGTTGTAGCTTTATGAGTAGAAATGTGGGGTAATTTCTCTTCAAGGTGCCACACTCTATAACATCCACGCTGTTGTGATGATCATACGTGACAATTTTACAATTTCCATGACGTCAACAGTTCTGGACGTTTGCTTCTTGCCTGTGCTGTCTTTTGTTGTAGTAAGAATTGCGCAGAATGTAAATGTCCTCGTCGCGAAGCTTGTCCCTTTCTGCCGATGAGTGGTCGTAACTCGCATCATTGCTACCTAGAAAAAAACAACGCTTCACTGATTAAAGCCTTTAATAAACACAGCTGAATATGTAATATTGCTAACTTGTAGAGTGCTAGAGCAAGCGGGTATCTTATCGAGTTCAATGTACATTGATATCTTCAAATGAACTACTAAGAAAAACATATCATTAACAAACCACCACTCAGTTTAAATAGGAAAATACTTTTGTAAACAAAAATCGTCAATATAAAAAAAAACTAATGCTAACACAATGTAATTATGGCTTGTTTTTCTATAAGCTAAAGCCTGACAGTATGATTGATAAGAAGACATATGCGTTATTATGTTTGTCTTATGATTTCAGTTACATAGATAAGTTGGCCACCCGAGGGTTGGATAATATGGATCAGTTTCTAACCTTGCTTGACAATATTCAGATTTAGATCACTTGATTGACGGTTTTCCTTCCCTTAAATAATTAACTTTCAAAGAACGTTGTTTAATGTATCACCGATGCGAAGGTCGCTCTCCCTGGCAGCGTTGATAAGCTGGAATATTATGCATTTAAGCAGGCATCTCATTGTAGCTGCGGAACGCTGCGTCTAATATTAGATTTGTTTTACCATTGTTAAGACTTGAATGATAATACAATACGTCTCAGTATTACTTGTGAAAAATACATCAAATCACACATAGCGTTAAAAGGTTCATTCTTACGGGTGGAATTCGTTGACTGGTTTTTCAGATTGCCGTAGCTGCCAGCTTTAGCTGCCATTTAGGACAATTTTTTTTTCAATTGATGTTGACATTTTGAATAATAATCGCTGTGTGGCGCTGCAAGTTGTTAGGGGGAATGAATTGAACAGTTTTTTTTTAGATGCCCTTTGTTACTGTCACTGCACTTTGCAATATCATTTTTGTGTATCTAGCAACATTGTTGCACCATCCTTCCTTAAAGGCATACTTGGACGCACCATACTGCATTTCCATCTGGTAAACATTTAGTAGAATCAGTGGCGCCAAGAGACGGCGATATAACCTTTAAAATAATTGCCATAATTGATGAATGAGAACAATTCTTCCATGACAGGCATCGCATTGCCCCTATAATGTTGTGGCCTAACAAGAAAATCGATTGGAATTTTCAACCGTACGAGCGGCAATTGTTTTCTGATAAACCCGGCGTTCATTGCACCACGGCGGCCTTCTACAAGTAATAAACGTTGATTTCGATGTAATGTGCAGTGTAATGAACGGACAAGATGTGATGATGCTTCGTTGGTTTGAGTACATCACATCTTAGCTTTGGGTGATACACTTCAGTCTGTTGCTAACGGGGTCTATTCATACGTGAGTGATAAGAATTGGAGGATAACAAAGCACATCAAAGAAAGCGCGAAAACCATTGCCTTAGAGCGACACATAAAGCAGTTACCAAGAAGAACACTCAGCAAATTGCATGATATAATTAATTTATCACATCTAACTCAAACCACGCCACAGTTAGCTTAAAACTTCAACGTTTTCACATTGCGTTATGACCTTTGTGATAAAGCTTAAGACTAAAATGGTGCTTTAAAAATTTCTATACACATCCTTGTTGGCCACACTGTAACAAATTGCAATGCAGGGATAAAGTAATTTAAAAATTAACAAAGGATTATGAAAATAAGATGAAACTTGTGGATAAAGAAACATGTGAAACGTAATTTTATGAAAGTCGACGTCAAGCGCATTTGTCGAAATCCTATATTATGTTGAAACGACAAATGTACAAAGAAAATCACTCTAAATTGCATAACGTTAGCTGTTCTAAAAAAAGCCAAGCAACTTTCGGTTAATGCACTCGGAGTAAACCTCCAATTTAAATGCAATCATGCCGCTTTCTATTTCTATCCACCGATACGAGCTCTACTTACTGGAGTACGATAGCCCGGATGTGTAGGGTGACTTGTCTACTTTTGGAGGAGGCCGAGGTCTGGGTGTTTTGTCGAAGTGTTGCAACTCTATTACATTCTTTTGATTTATAGTATCCGCCTTCTTGCTGTGTCTGAAATTAGACCAATGAATTAGACCTTCATTCTGCTTTCAAAGTAATATTTGCGGCGCTTTGTAGCACGATTTGGTATCGCTTTCCAACTAATTGTCTAAAATTCGATGTAACCTACACAGATGTCAATATGGCGCTATCGAAACAAATTGGTATTGCCCTTGCCTTGTGTCTTTCTGCATGCATGTCAGATGTCATTGACTGATAAGAAACAGATATCCATGTATTGAATTGGCAGTGTTTCTTGCCATTCCTTTTCCAATTGTTATCACACAAACACCGAAAAGAAAGACGGGAGGTGAAAAGGTTACAAGGTGTGTTTTTCCGATAGGGACGTCCTTATTTTCGATGACTTACATTACAGGGTAGTCCATGGTAGACCTGCCACTTATGCAGTAGGCCAGCGACTCGGAAGGTTTAGACGACTTCTCTGTGGAAAATAATGACAGAATTATAAGAATTATACAAAAATTTCCTGAAGCTATTACCAATACTGTGTATCAATAATTCTAACTGTGATTGTAAGATCATTACTGAAACAATAGATCTCACAGTGAACTATAAAGTTTTCTTTAAAAAAACACTTGAACGTATTCGCCACGTCTATCAAAAGTACCCAAACATTACAAACATAAATTATTCTATGACTTTCAAGTCAAGATCTTTTAGTAGCAAAAGAATGGTGGAGACTTTTCGAAGATTGAACTATGTGTCACTTAAAACCGCTAGGGAATTCTGAATTCCCACTTCAATTCTGACAAAGGCCTAGCGATCTATCAGGATTCGACTACTATGAGACGTAAAAACGTTAAAGCGTTTTCAAATCCCCCCATTACCAATTTTTCACTAACTCTAAACCACCCATAGATTACCTATAAAACGAGGTCTACCAGAGGATTAAGCGATCGCAGTCTGCATTATTTTGTGGTCCTGAAATATGAGCAACTGTACAGGGTTTCGTACTTTTCTTCTTATCTCGTCCGATCCAGCCTTTCCGGATGCTGAGTGCGACTATGGCGGCAATAGCGAGTAACATGCCCACGGCTGCTGACCCTGCGATCACTCCCACTACTGCAACTGCAGACCCTGGAGTGTGGGGGTGGGGGTGGGGTGGAGATAAACAACACAGTTATGGTTGTTCTTCCTGAGACAGGGAAGTGTGCATATGCAGGTTACTATTGGGCTGTAAGCTCGGAGATTCTATCTCTATGCTAAAGCCCCACTTCTTCTCCTGCCCCGTACATAAGAGGTTTCACCCTATTCAGACCGGGCTGTTTTGGTCATCCCTGGACCGGGGGGGGGGGGGGCTTTTGAGGCCCTCCACTTTGAAGTCCTATAACTCTAAAACGACGTGCCGTAGGGCCACCAAATTTTAGGACATAATATCGACATAATATCTGACAAGTATATGACGTTTGACGTTACGTTGACGTAAGATGACGTAATTATGACGTCATCAATTTGATTATATTGGCCGGACCCATGAAAAAAGGCTATTCTCAGAAAACTTCAAGTTATTCTACAAAAATGTAACAACAGGTGCAGATAACAGAATAATAATGTTTATTACGACTTGCGTTGCCAATAGCAACATCAATGATGTCAAGATGACGTCATGCACATCTAAGATACCAGTTGTATATCCACCACCTTGAATTTTAAAAAAATACTTTTTTTTGCAACAAATAATCACAAAGGGCAATGGAAATAGACTCAATTCATTCATTTAGACGGTTTTTGATGAAAAAATACCAGGCAGTTACAAATTTTAAGGGATAATTAGCTTGTTATTATTGATCTGGCCATACGGTCCGCCATCTTGGATTTTGGGCTGATGACGTCATCAAATTAGCATAATTTATGCATATATAATTATGAAAGATATGCTAAATAATATAAGATTTTATTTATGTAACAAAATAGCAGTAATATAGCAAGTAAATGTGAAAAATACATTGTTAGAACCAAAAATAGTGATTTTTGGCAAAACAGCCTGTCAACAAACGGTTGCCATGGCAACAAGAAAATATGGAGAATTTGTCAAACTTCTTGAAATTGTTGCCAACAATATTTTAGGAAAACTCACTAAATTTGGTGGCTTTAGCGTAAGGCGTTCTGGCGTTATAGGACATCGAAGTTGGCGCAGGCCTCAAAAGCCCCCCCCCCCCGGTCTGAATAGGGTTAATGGCTGGATGAGATGGCTACATCTGCCACTATTCTTTACTGGTAAAGTAGCAGACATCTATAGTGTTAGATTACATAATGTAACTAGAGTTCGGGGACCTCATACTTCCATGAAATATTTATTGCTTTTTTGTGGATGGTATGTATGTTTATGGTCGGTTGTATTTGAGAGTAATGGTTATAAATGTTATGGGAAAGAAGTGGTGTATTCATTTAATGACACAGAGAATGTCCATCTGATAAGTAATTATTAAAATGTGACACTTAATTGTGTAATGTGCGTTTAAGAGGTCGACGGCATATGGTAGCGTGGTGTTCCTGAAGCGTGATGTTTGGCGTTTAAACTGTTTAAGGTTGTCAGCATTATGAGGTTATACTATGTGCCTCAGAGCGGTGTGGTGGGAGGAAGTTGGGAAAGTTAGAAAGAAGAAGGGATTTGGCAAACTTTAGTCCGAGATCTATACGTCTTAGCAGCAGAAGCATGCAATTTATAGAAATTAATAGTTGATTAGCATTTATAATGAGGATCTCCTACTATTACAATGTGTTCCACAATAGGACCTTGATAAATGTAAGATATGTTATATATGGAAGGTGAAACATGTACAGACATCATTCATGCAAATAAGGTCCTAATTTGCATAATTAATGCAAAGTGTGATAATTACAATGCATCTTAGTTTTTCATACTGCCACATATCTATGATGTTAATATGGTTAAGGGCAGCTTTACTTATTGACCTGAAGGCACATACAGACATAGAATTACAAAATGTAGGTACAGTGAAGTTTTAGTTTGAACTTACTGCTGGCTGGTTATTTTTCAAACCACAGTTGAAGGGCTTGTTTGGATTCAGAGCTCTGCTTCACTTATGCCCAGACTGTCATTAATCACAGCAGCTACCTGGCCACAACTGTTAGCTGCTGGCTACATGGCCCACGGGTGATTAATTACCTGACCTACATACGTCACCTTGCCCCGGGACATGCCTGTTCCAATATTTCGCAGATATAGGGGTGATTTCTGATATTATTACATCGATTACAACGACAGATACGGCTCCTAAAATCTCATCGATTCAAGCCTTTATCACACCCCACCAACACAACAAGTATGAAACCAATCCATCCAGCCGTTCTTGAGTAATCTTCTACACAGTGACACATAACAGAAAATATAACCTCCATTCCATGACATTTCATGGAGGTAACAAGTGGCAGGACAGAGCTGAAGGGCCTGGTCACCACGCATATGTTTGAGTAAGCATAAGCAGAGCAGTAGACCATGTGAAGGTAAACAATACCTTTCTAGTGAAAAAATACATGTGATCAACATAAAGCACCTTTTCGTCCACCTTCTATGCAAAGTTTTGTTGGACAATCTTGACCTTCTACAAGTGTGTTTTTTAAGCGTTTTGTCTTGGATTGATGTTTACCTGTGCTTTGCATGGTATCTCTTGTTCGATAACCATCAGCATTACACAAGTAATATAACGTAGCAGTTCATGACTGACGAAAGACAAAGCAAAGTACGAATTGTTATATATGTACCTGTAACTGAGACCCTGAACTCTTTCTGGTCCGAGCCAAACTTGTTGACGGCCTTACAGCTGTAGTCCCCCACGTGCGCGTTCATAGCCGATTTTATAGTCAACTCGCTCCTTATGGTGTTCTCGACGATGGTCTTGACCTCGACGTCCCCGTTCCTGCCGCCCTCGTAGCGCTGTTCGCCGCCGCCCGGTCCCGTCCACAGCCAGGTGATCTTGTCGGGCGGCGGGTCGGCCAGGATGGTGCAGCTCAGCCGCACGGTGTCGCCTCCCGTAACCGACACGGCGGACGAGTCGCTCAGGACTTCCGGTCTACCTTGGATGGAAACAGACGGTCACATTCACGAAACGTGATTACAATATCAGTAATAATAGGATAGCAATACGCATTGTAATTGACCTTTTTTTTTACAATGATAGCTTTAAATTGAAATTGATAGATCTCAGTGACAACAAATAGTGTGTAATATGCAGCTAAATGAAATAAACTCAGCAAACAACGGGTAACTTTTGTCTTAAACACTTTGTAATTGAAAATAAACATCTTACACAACCTTCGAGGCTTTCGAGAAGCTCGAAATCAAGAGATTTAAGCTGTTATTGTGAATGTATTACTGATCGGTGGAAACAGAACAAATATTAGGTTGAAATGTAAAAGTTTGATAGTACCTATGACATTGATGAAGGTTCCTCTCCTGACTTCCCTGAACCCCTCACTCCTGGCGATGCACTCATAAAACCCTTCCTCTAAGTACCCCACATCGGAGAGCGTCATGGGATTGTTGAAGAACATGTTGACGTCCTTTCGTCTCCATTTGACCTGAGGTTTTGGGTTTCCTTCCGCCTGACAGTCCATGGAGAAAACACCCTGTCCGTAGATGACGCTTTGTTCTTTGGGAAAGCTGGGTCTAATGTACGGGGGATCTGGAAACAAGATAAATATGTGCAACTATAAAGTGCATGCAGAGAATTGTTTCCAAGTACTTTTATAATAACGACCAATTAGTAAGAGATGGAACATTTATCACGGATTTCTATTTTAGAGGGTCAAAATTTATCGATATCACTAGTAAGATGCTTCCCTAAATTGTGGTAATTGCTTACAGATGGGAACACCATATTCAGCCTCGTTTGGGTACAAATGGCACGGTTCAGAGAGATTTAAAAGGAAGGCTGACATCGGAAGGTGGTTGATTTAAGATTTTATTTTACATATACCGCAAAGCCCAGATAATCACAATAAAATATGAGTGGAATTTAAGTAATGCCTTTTTACAATGCGCGCAACAACAATGGACTAATTATAACGGGAAGTATTGAAGTAACTTGCACTGCATACAAACTTCGCTAGCTAGGGTCCGTGGCGAAAGCTTGACAAATATAAATATAATTTCCATCATTTACAAGTAATGAATACAATAAGTCATAGACAACTAGTCTTTTTACATTTGACGTCCAGCGCCATGGTCCCCAAGCCGTCTGGTTTGACCCCATTGATCGCCCTGCACTGGTAGGTTCCTCTGTCTTTACGGGTGACGTTGGTTAATGTGAGCAGAGTGCCACTGCAGGGAAAAAGTAAAGAGATGCACAAAGGCCTTGAATGTTCAATCAATGACGTTATGTACCCTTATGTAACGTCCATGGTTCAACTAATAGAAATCATGACAATTTTCAATGATATATTTGGAAATGTCGCAAGGGGTCGCTGTTGCAATGTCTCTTGGAATAGTATGATGTATGCAAAATGTGGCACAGCTCATTTACCACTGCCTGCAAAGAAGAACTCAGGCCCGACACGACAATAGTATAATATTGTATCTTATACTAATTTTTAATCCTAGTCTTTGGGACTGTACACTGATTAGCCTTAATTCGGGCATGATTTTGCAAATGAAACATTATTGTGTCACCGTTGATGCTAGGATCGCATTTCTAAGCCAGCACTAGGCAGGTTAGTTTGTGGTAACGTGAGGAAAAAATGATATAAAAAACAACGAAACACCAAACCTTTTCAAAATGAGTCATGGGCATAATATGTGTGTATTTGTTGATGTACTTTTATTTTCCGTAAATAGCCCGGCTGAGCCCCGGTTTAGCGCTAGAATAAAGGGCAAAAAGCTGAACGAATATAGATGCACCAGTATTAACTTGTCGTATTAATTTCTTTTACTAAGCTAGAATAGACATGTGTTTAGATCTGTCGGCTCCATGATAGTCATTCTAAGCTAAAAAGTTCACAAGTTAACTTTAAAAGCACACACCTCCCCAGCGGTCCTTCTGGAAAGTTCTTCTTAAGTTTCCACCAACTCAAGGAAGCTCCGGGACTGCTGTCTACCTCACAGGTGAGGTTAGCGGATTGTCCCTCTATCACAACTACAGACATCTTCGGCATCTTCACCACGGGAGGGTCTGGATGAAAGACATAGAAACGGTTGGGTTCTGTACGTTTTCTACACATTATATTGTGCAAATATTACAATGTAGTCAAGGCTTTTTGTGGCCTAATCGTATGAAAAGTCACTAATTGATTCTGAATACGTTCGCATTACTGAGTAAAGTTTCCATATTGTAGTTACTTTTTTTCCTCTATAGAAAGTCTAGAAATATCGTTTTCCTGATGTTATTCCATACCTATATATTACCTTATTCTAAGTTTCAGATGTACTCCTTAGCTTAACGTATTTTAGCAGCCTCCATTCTAAATATTGTGTACCAAAATGACGAAGATACATGTGTGTTGAAGTAGTTGCAAGAACTATGCATTAAAGTTTTGGACGGCATTGCAACGCTACAGCAGCGACATCTGGCGGCAGTGCTAAGTACAACAAATCAATACTGCACCAAAGGGAGGTGACAGACGATTGGCTCTTGTATATACAATGTTACACATGCATATGTAGTCTGAATAAAGTCCCATTTTACCCATAGAACTAGTGAGATTTGAAGTGGGATGTCATTGATTCTACAAAAGATGTCAAGGTACAATTACATGAGTTAAAAACCTGGCAATACTACGCCCATGCACTTACACTGGACGCGAATTGTTACTGACGTAACCTTAGGTTGTACCACGCTGGGGAACTCCTGGTCAGCGATGCAGCTGAAGTTAGCTCCATTGTCCCACTTGGTCAGGAATGAGATGACCAGGTCAAGGGAGACCCTGTTTTCTGACGGCTCCTCTGTCCGTGCGGAGTCGGGAATGTCCATCCTCTGCGTGCCGTTGTACCAGGCCAGCTGTGGGAGAGGACTGCCCCCTACCGATCGGCACGTGAGTATCAGGCTTTTACCAGCCGTCCGAGGATTCAGGTCTCCTAGTACAATAGGTTGCCTTGGTAGAGGTACTGTAAAGATACGTGTCCATGAATTGTCGGGGGAAAGCATATTTCTTCGCTACATAAATCTTCTCCAGTTTAAAAAAAAACATATTTAAAGAAATCATGCTATATGCAACCCTGTAGTGTGTCTTATTTTGATAAAATGCTACGATACTTTCATGTTTTAAAATATGACTACTACATTTTAATAGCAACGTTAAAGTTAATCTTCCAAAACCTTCTCCAGTGTAAAAAATGTTTAAAGATAGCTCCACGTCAAATCATGCCACTATATGCAACCCTCTAGTGTGTCTTATTTGAGTAAAATGCTACGCTTCTCTTATGTTTTAAAATATGACTTCTACATTCTAATAGCAACGTCATATGTAATCTTCCAAATTATGAAAGGAAGATCAAAGCACACATTTTCTTTTGAAGATATTTCTCAAACTTACAGCGTCCATTTGCAAAAGCAAACTAAGGACAACCAGCTGTTAATGCCTGTAATTCCTGCAGCATCTTTGTAAATCTCACAGTGTATTGATTACTCCCCCAGCTGCTGACGTTTTATACGTATAGTCAGTCGATAACCCCAATTAGATTTCGATTGAACTTGGCATAGTGTGTGTTTCTTTGCGCTTGCTCCCAGCACAAAAGATAACAGACGACTGGCTGCGACGGGTCAGAACGTAATTAATCGCACGGGGACCACAAAGTTCCCTTCCGGAAAGCTCGTGTTCGATTTGCCTCGCTCCCTCTCCAACCATATTACAACAGCGTGCAATTTGTATCGATTTTGTGAACATTAGCCCACTAGCAGATAAATTCGCCGGTAATAAAAAGATTACAAAGCCTCGTGGGTATTATTTGACGTCTTGGTGGGTAGTTTTCTCGAGATCTATCAACGCTGAACAACTCTGAACAATGGTTGCCAAAAGTAAATCAATAACATAACCGCTTTGCTCTAGAGAACCATTTGCTGAATCAACTATGCGAGTTTTGAGCTCTTTGCAAAGGCAGTAAACGGGATTGGGTAAAGCCTATAAGACAAAACTGCATTGTTATGTCCCCAAACGATAGTAATGCACGTTTTTCACATTTTGGCATTTGGCAACAGCTTGTGCCTGAGGAGATGTAGTGCGTATTGAAGTGGATAACGTTTGGGGGGTTACTTTCAGATGCCTGCACAATATTCTCCCAATATTGTGGGTTCATTTATTGTTTGACCAGGCCGGTTTTTGACAACATCTCTGCGATAAGCGCAGTATTGTGACTAGAATAAGTCAGGTCCTTCGAGTTCAATAGGTAGGTTATTGCAGCTGTTGTCATCTTAAGATGAAGACCTTGACATTACAATGGAGACTAAATCAATGTGCTCATCTGATCTTAATGCTGAATATCAAAGTAATGTGCATGTCGATAAGCTATAGCTGAATCGATTTGGATTCATTTTGCTACTCATTTTTTACTGTGTAATTCTTGGTATTGAATTTCTTATTAGTTATACTCAAAGACTGTGTATTGTATGTCAGATTTTCTTTCAACAGCTTTAAAGAAACCTACCAATGACGGTGAGTTTTGCATCCCTGGCATCCCTGACGGAAAATACTCCACATCTGTAGCTCCCAGCGTCCTTTGGCTGGGCATTGGTCAATCTCAAGTTGAACTCTCCACTCCGATTGTCCCCGACTATAGAGAACCGCCGGCGGAACTCCGGACCAACAACAGTTCCAGAAGAGACATGGGACAGTTTGTTGTTGGACGCAGCAGACGGATTGTACTTGTGCCAGTTGACGACGTCATCGTCTGCCAGACCGTTGAAAGCACAGAACATGGTGACGTTGTGACCCACTAGCACCGCAGTGGAGACAGGGTAGACTCTGTAGAAGGTGGAATTCGCTATAACTGTGGAAAAAGAAGAGCTAGTGATTAGCATCATATGAGTGATGAAAACTGTCTCCACCACATACAGATATGTGGCGTAGAATGTGTGGCCTTTATGGAGCCGTCTTGAGGGGATTGTCGCGAGTTCTCATGATAGAATCTAATTTATGCACGCTGCCGTTTATAGCTGTAAGACTATCGCAAGACAGATGTGGTTGCGATGGGAGAAAATAGCGGTTTTGAATTTTAATGTTTTCGCCACCTGGCTCCTCCACGGGCTATTTAGTATTCTCAATAGATTCCATACGCACCCTGTTACACTCGGTGGACCTGAACCTGCCTGGAATGGAATCTAAATACCAGAGGTCGCCGTATGATAAGCAACCATTACGATAAGGTACGCTCTATCATACATGTTCATGAAAAGGACGTACTTAGAGAGAGATCTCGGCATGATGAACTGTTTTGTACTGCCCTGTGCTGCAATGCTCCGTTTTTCTATGATATGAAACGGCTCATCGAGAACAGGAAGAAGAGTCAGTTAAATGAAGCGTCTCAATGATGAATACAAATAGGTAATTGACATTATTTTATAAAGGTACTATCGTCGAACCGTGAATGATGCGGTAATAACAGTGTTGAAGTTGTAAGTCCCGAAAAAAGGAAGCATTGTGTACATGGTATCACGAGCTATTGGCACCGTGTCAGACATGTTTTATTACTATTACTAGATATGTCACGGTGATAGGGAGGTAGAACTTAGTTTTCACCAGATCCAAATGCCAAGAGATTGTAATTCAACATTTAAAGCTGTGTTAGACGGTAGAAGTGATCTATAATAAGCTAAAGCAGATGACTGTCTGGTGGTTTAAGAGGCAATTTGTAGTAAATTTTCCGCGAAGCGTTTTACACTCTACGGAATGGGTTGTGCGCTAGAGCAAGTTCTCCTACTTCGTGAAAAATGTTGCTTGGTGTTGTCCTCAATAGAACGAAGTGCAATGCAACAAATCAGTGCTTGCTTCTTCTTCTTGCTCGAAGAGTGTTCGTTTGAAGTACTTCTACGATAGGTATTTGAACTCACTCAAAACGTTGTTAATGTGCTATACTTCAATCACCAATGCTTAAGTTTGGGCCAAGAAGGTTAAGTCTGAATGGTTGTACATTTGCAAATGCGCTCACGTTTCGAGCCATGTTTTGCAAAACCTACTAGTTATCAAGCAATCGTTAACTTAAATGTTCATTGAGGTCATGACCTCGTGACATATCTAACGCATTTCATGAATCATCAATTTAGTACCATTAGGACTTGGTAGTTATATAAACAACAAGCTTGTAAGTTGGAGTCCCGCGTCGTTATTTCAACTTTGCAGTCTGCTTTTTCTTCATTCTCGACTTCTTCCAAGACGAAAACCAGAGAACTTTTTAAAAGTTAGACATCAGACTGAAAAATGGTCCAATTAGATGTGACTTTGAACGCCTGTGCGTTTTCTCTGTAAGCTATTTGGAGAGAAGCTTTTGTGTTATTTGAAGAGGAGCCAATCAGTCCTTGATTGCCTCTCCAAAACCGTAAATTAGACTGCTGTGAACTGTTGTTGTGATACGAATAGGCTTAGATGGATTGGCTAATTACAGTCAATGCTGGGGTTCGTCGTTATCGGGAGTCACTGATGTGCGGTAGTTGAAGACTCGCCGAGACGTTGAAAGTGAACTTCAGAGAGACGCTATGTTCAGGAAGAGTATAATGAGATCGTAAATTCGCTGTAGGATGTCTGGCAAGTTCAGCAGGGAGGCAACTAAGGAGTGAAAATAATAAGACCATTAGAAAAATGTCCCTCTGGTACGTTCTTAAGTTTGACGTGCAGTAGATAAAAGAGAAGACCAATGGCTCTGAACCCAAAAGAACGGATACATTTCGTAAGAAGAGTTTCCTTCGAACAAAAAGTCATGAGGAGTGACTTGAGTTTTAGCACCAGTGGGTGAAACTTTCTTGTAGCTCTTAACGAGGAACAAAGGAAATGTGCTTGTTTGTGATACATACCCGTATACGTCGCCTCAACACTACAAGTTTGTAGAGAGCCAGTTGAAGAGTAAAAGCGGCATATCTCGACAGATTTATTTGAAACACATACGAGTACACCATTTCTACGATGAGTTCTTTGACGTGCTTGAGGTGTGCCTGTCCTCAAACATGGGAGCCCCATTTAACGTCATATCCGAGGGATGCTCCCGGTTGAATCTAAGCTATCATTTACTCTGGGTCAAGTGAGAAAATTAGCGTAAAAGTCTTTTCCTCGGAGTAAATCATCGGGACTTGTCAAGGATTAGAACTCAGTACCTCCTAACAGCATAAGGTCCATTCTGGTTTGTAAGAACATGGCGGGAAGATGATAGTTGAACAACGCTTCATTTCTGATCTCAAAGGCCAAGAAAATGTGTGTAATGGTCTTTTCCTAAGAGCAAAACATCGGGACATATAGGGGATTCGAACTCAGTACCTCCTAACAGCGTAAGGTCCATTCTGGTTTGTAAGACCATGGCGGGAAGATGATAGTTTAACAACGCTTCATTACTGAGTCATGCTCATCGATCCCAAAGCCTGATCTGTAGATGACGTTCTATTAAAACTGCAGTGAAGGCGGGTCGGATTTCACGGACGATTAGCGACTACAACAGGGGAACGCAGGCCAGCACCAGCTAAGGTAAGGCTTTCCACCAGATGATCTTTGAGAGAACATAATCTCACCTGTAATCTTCCTGACATGGGGGTAATGGGATTGCTTTCAGGGGGATTACCGGAATATCTATGGAGTTTTTTACTGGATGGTTCAGAGGATCAGGAACTGACCCAGTAAATACATGACCTGGTTTGATTCCCTGAATGAGATACTAGATAAAGACCAACAGAATACCATATGATAAAGGAAAGAACATAAATCATGCATTCAGATAAGACTGACTTCTTGTCTTGCGTATGATCTGTACATCGGATTACAAGAATCTTTTTATAGTTTCAAATGTATATACAGTAGAAGCCGCTTAATTGCACGGTCTATTTGCTAGTGAATTTCGTGCAATTATCCGGATGGTGCAATAATGCGAAGCTATCTAGCTGGACCGCACCGGTTTAGGACTTGTGGATTCCGTGCAGTTAACAGAAGTGTGCGTTAATCCGTTGTGCAATTAAGTGGCTTCTTCTGTATCAATTTTTGTTGGATTTTACGCTGTATCCGTTAATATCATTGCATGTCATTCTTGTGCTTTGTTTTCACAACGATAAAGCTGTATTATTGCCTTTCATGAGCCCCATTCCCGTGGTACAACCTTACTATGGCCTCGACAAAAAGCATTTTTAATTTAAGAAGTGGTGTAGTCCGCCGGCTGTATTGCCTAGGGGAGCACTAGTGACCTCGGTTTTTATTGTCAATCTACTTGTAGCCAATAAATATCCTTTATTCAATCAATGGGTATAGTTTAGCCCTGCAGGTCACGACCTACCAACCACAGTGGGTATTCTTTTACCACAGTCTGATTTCTTGTATTTTGTTGGATTAAGAATATAATAACGCATCACGCAGTTATAAGTGCCGTGGGAGTTCTACAGAGCAGCAGCATACCGTCAAAATGTTCAGTAAACCTGTTTTCCCTTGGAACATGCACCTAACAGAATATTCCTCACTTAACTGTAGTTTCCTTTTTTGGTTAGGTTAGTCTTTCGGAAAGGGAGATAAATAAAGGTTCCGTTTTTGAGGAGAAACCCACCACGAGAACCCACCACGCCTATCAATAAGACCAGGGGTCCACAAGGGAATTTCCCGAGCAGCCTTTGTGACCCCTTGTCTGTCTCTTATTGTGTCAATCAGTCTCCGCTACTCGTGAGAAGTTGTGCTGGCCCCTGGCCAAGGCAGAAGAGATGTTATTACAGTATTGGTGATGTAACCCAGAACCTTGGAGTGGCCTTGGAATCTTCTTAGGCGTTTATCATTGAGAATAAACGAAGATTGCCTGACTGTATCTTGTGACCAGTCATTCATTATTAATTACTACGTAAGAACAGATAGAGCTAAATGGTTTCGTCTTCAGCTCTTAAACACAATCTTCACTGATGACACATGATAGTCACCTTACCTACCCCCTGTAGTCTTTACATTCTTCCCTACAAAATGCTGTTTCTTGTCCCTAGTGCCGTTCTGTCACTTCCTTTAGCAAAGGTAGTTTCTATCTCTCAATAAGCATTCCTTTGTGATGCCACCAAAATATGCGGTGCGTCATTATATAACGAGTTCTGTCTCGTCACGCATTAGCAAAAACGCATGATGTATATGTAGTTTAATGCATTTGTCCATTTCAACCACATGTTGTGCTGTGTAATACCTAAATGTTTGTTTCATCTGCTACCCATGGCCTGGATTGTTATCAACAGATCTCTTCAATGGAACTACCCAATAGCGAATCGCCCAACCAAACTATACCAACATGTGCATCTGTCGTAATACACATCGTATTGTCTATTACACCTCTTTTCTGAGCGGTTTATCGTCCAGAAACAGTTATTCGGCACAGCGATTGCTTTGAGCACGTGACTCACTTGACACCGTACAAATCATGGTCGCCAGACTGCACACAGACGGATATACGGGCATGGTGGATGTGGGGCAAACACATTTAGACTTCGCCCGTGGCAATTAACAGACTAAAACCATCATTTTGCATCAGAAGACAGATATCCCGTGATAAAGGCAGTGAGTTGTAGACGTATGTATTGTCGCCCCTTTGTATGAGACCATAACTCAGTATCATAGGATGAAACACGAGGCTTGCTGATGAATGCGTGCACGTCCACGCGCGCAGTCAGGTGGTTACCTAACTATTGCTGCCATGTGTAATGGAGTCCAAGCTCAATGGGCGGTAGACTGTATCATTTCCTGACAGCACAATCTATCATTTCATTTGTAATAAATGGATTTTGTGAGGAACTCAAAGCAGCCAGCGGCAGGGGCGCTACTAAGCATATTTACTCCTGCAGTGAGATCAGCAGACCCGAAAATCACCATTCATTCCTAGTCAATAGCCATTTACGAGAGGTGCTCTTTGAATACCGACAGAAATAACAGCCAAATGGGCCCTGTGTAGGACAGGGGGTACATCTATAATCTCGTTTAATGTAAAAGCTTTCCGACCACACAGCAGGGCCACTGCCCCGCCATGAAATGTGGGTCTTGGTACGGGTCTAAAGATGTCGAGAGTACCAAGGCGTCGTTAATGTTGATGTTTCTTGTAGATTAAAAGTAGTTCTAGTGACTGTCCTTACAGGCTTTGAATGTTGAATATGATTATGATTATCTCAGAACTATAAATGCCGTATACTTCATTGGCTGTTAGAAATTGTGCTTCCACATCATCAACAATTTTAATATCTTTGTACGGTTATCTTTTATTACTAATTTCGAGTAAGTTTATGTTGTCATTGAAAACGATTGGAGACGTTTGTCTTTAAACTCTGTGATGGCATACAATGGTTGGCAGGTGGTAAACCTGATCACAAAATCGATGGAAAATCAATTTCTATCAGTATCTTGATGATAGTGGACATTGGAAGAGAAGATGTCAGATATTCCAGTTTCCGGTTTTAGCTGTGTTATCTGTTGCCGCCGTGATGCCATTAACCCAAACCCGGATATTCCCGTCGACGAAACGATCCGGAAAATGGCCAATTACCACCATGCATGACTTAACCAGATATAGCTGACCACGAAATTGAAGTATAAACAAAGATCCTCATTTAACACGCCGCAGCTACCCTTTTATCGTTCTATTAATCCTGTAGATTGCGGCTAGATCATTAGTTTAAATCACGGGAAGCTTTTGGCACAGCGGTAATGCTGCTGCCTGGAGGTCTCACAATCGCTAGCAGCCACTGAACTGGGAAAACATGCGAGTTTAATTATCATGCATGTTTCTGTACGTATTTTTGTGTCATTAAATAAGATGACTGTAGAAATCCCTGACAACGCCGCGGAAGCGCAGTGTTAATTCGATCAATTTGAATACAGCGTTTGTTGCTTGAGGGCTGCAAAGGCGATACCCTGAGCAGAAGTGAAAGATAGGACTACTGAGGTTCGCCCTACTGTATAATATTTCATGATTACAATCCCGGGGCCTGTCAAAGGACATAAAGGACTCACGTACCGTCATATCCCATATAGGGACATACTGTAACTCTATCAACCGTACGAATCTTCTTTAGGTTTCACATAATCTGTAAATTGTGAGTCTGTGGGTCCTAAAACAAGCCAAAACACCAGATGTTACGCCATGTACAGTGTACAATAAATGTAATAAATAGAGGAACAGAAAACCTTTGTCATCATTAAATTGAGGGGTCATGAAAGTGATAAAGATGGATCCGTACCAGTTTTTGGCCAGACCAATTTGTATTACCGATGCCCGAGCAAACGAGGAACAACATCAATGTTTTTATGGTGATTACAAATCTTATACATATGTCTGCAACTTAGACACATCTTTCAGTCAAGGAATCTAAGTTAAATTGAATAGATTTTTAGAGTAACTCACCAGCTATGGCGATACTTAGTATCCCCGTGATGGTCGTATATACAGCAACGGTCGGTTCAGCCATCTTCAGTCTGTCCTCCGGCACACGGAGCAGTGTTACTCGGCTGTCTCCCTGTCCGCTACTGCCGAGAGGTATAATTCCTCAACATTACACGTCAATGATCCTGCAAGAAAAGGGATAGGTAGGGCCCATCACTTTTGATTTGTCCTTTCACAAAAATCGATTGAAGTCAACTTTCGTTAGGCATGCGGTCTGCTCTTAATATTACCTGATGGACATCTAAACTAGGGATAGGAACAGCTCGTATCCCGAGGCAGCTGACAACAACTCAACCCCGTGCCGCACAGGGCGCCGAGGTCACCGAGACCAAAGGAACAGGCAGACGACCTCTAAATCTCCACATAGAGAGACTGCCTCTCCTTCCCATTGCCCTTGCTGGCTGGCACTAGATCCAGGTCTGCCGGTCTGCGAAGAGGTGTTGTACCGTAACCTACACTGCATACCCCCTAATGAGGTCCAATATTGGCGGCTCACATTAAATGATTGGTATCATTTAGTATTCCACCGAGGATATCCCGTAGAAGCCGGGGGAGAAATGAAATTTCTGCCCGTGGTAATTCGGTGACAAGTCATTACGGCATGTTTTCAATCATGCGATAAAAAGACCGATGGAACCAATGGGGTGAGAACGTACCCCCCGAGGCAAGGCTCGTGAAAGGAACACAGCTTATCATGTACCAGCACAATAACTTTTACTAGCGATGCAAGAGATCGCCGCTTCAACTAAATAAAGTATTCGCATGTAGTAACATGCGAAAAATCTTAATTAGCAAACTTAGCAAAAATACACTGGCAAGCCAAAATGGGTGCCGCACCGAGGATTGTAGATTGCCTTATCGGTGAAGTGCAGGTTCCACAATTCTATTTCCGGTTTAAACTGTTTCTTTTTATCGTTGAACTTGGAACACTTAAAAAACAGGAATATATTTACAACAATCAATGCATATCCATCGTAGAGGGTTTTAAGTTATGAAGCCTTTACTTTGAATGCTGAGAGAGATATGAAGTGATTCGATGGTCTGGACTAATAAAATGTGTGTAGGTTTAATATGAACAGGTTTATGTAGTCTAAAGAATACAAAAAAAAGAAAAATTTTGTAAGGTATGATCAACTCATGTCTTTTATCCCATTTCATTTTCTCGTAAGGCATGTATTGTAGAAAGGTGATTACAATACATACTGGCTGAATTTAGATACAGATCTGTACAATACTTGGACTTAAAGCCATTCAATGTATTGCCAAGAGGAGAAAAGTTTCTGATACTGTAGAAATCCTCTACTAACGTCACGGGATATACCTTTTGTGAATCACGCTTATGTCAAGACTTGCAAAAGAAAAAGACGAAATGCTCGACCTACATGATAACAGCACAGACCGTCTAGCTGCTTTGTAACGTATTCCGACTGAAAGCACAACCATTTGTCACACTGAGTGTAATTGTAAAGGATACAAGGGCAATTTTCGACAAAAATCCTAAGAGAGGATATGGTACAAAAGTAGCCAATGCACGTGGATCAACACAGAATTGCAAAAATCTGTAACATGCCATCCTTCATCAGATTTGCCCTGAAGCTGTTCAATGCATAAATGGGAATGGTACTGACCACATCATGTCTTATGCTTTATCACTTATTCTTTATTTTTACACAGTGTAGCGCTTTTGCAATAATGATGCGACTCACATGAAAGTTACAGTACAAATAGCTTAATATATAATCTATGCTACTGCAAGCTATTCATTACCTTGTATCTTTGACATAGTAGCCTTACACACACTGAATGCTAACATAAAGAGAACACAGAAAAAATAAACTATCGATTAAATTCATAGGTTCTATATGAAAATTACAAAATTATGCACTTAAAATGTTTGTATTTTGTTAGTGAATGGCTGATCAATAAGAAAGCAAAAAAGTCATAGAGATCCAGACTAGAATATATTGCACCTGGGGGAAGAACAACAAATGTGAACAGATGTTTACATTATTATTGTAGAAGGTTGATTGCACAAACACATTAGTTTGTAATAAACTATTATAATACTAATAACGCAACACCACATACCGCGAGCAACACATAATTAATTATATACCTTACAGGAGGCTTTTGTAATAAACAAACAACGACCGAATAATTAACTTGAAACAATTGATATCAAGTAGGAGAATGAGCCTAGGCACTTACTAGAAAAGTTTCATTGTTATCCACCAAACCATTGTCTATGCTTTATAAGATTTTTTTCCGTAAAGTTTGCAGAATGAAACTTACCTCGATTAAGTGCGTTAGGGTCTAATTTAGTAGATAGTTTCAGAGAAACTAGACCTTATGCTAGGCTTTGGGGTTGGAAATCACTTGGAGTGACAAACGAACAGCCGGCTAGCCTCATACAAAGCTGGCAAATTTTACTGAAGGGCAAGTTTAACCGGCTTGATAATCATGTCCACGCTGTACGTGTCAGATATTTGCCTTCGAATAAAAGTGTTCCTACGCTCATGAGTACTTCTAATGGTGAGCACTTTTGAAGAAAGAGCTGTATATTTATCAATTTGTTATACCATCTAAAAAGAAGGGAAGTTTATATCTAATCCATAAAATTCTATTTCGTATTCAGTACATATTAGCCCACGTGGTTGTAAAAGAATGCCAAATTCGTAAATCATAATTCACCCGATCTACGTACCTCATATGAACCTCATTTTCCTGTCGACGTGCTGTCAACATGTAATATTCCAAATGCCAAAGGTGCAGTCTGGACAGAGTCACACAAGATTAATGAACTTGCATGTGACAACGATGAGGTATTCGATTAGTTCTCCCAAACTCAAGGACGTGCCCTTGCCCATGGCCATGTTTGGGTAAGCTACAGGCTGAGGCAAATGCTATCATCATTTATTGAGGAACAGGAAATACGCTTCCATGTTGGTAGAGAGTATTCGACGTGTAATTTCATCCCGGATTCCTAACAGCAAAACCAAAGCATGTTCGAAATGTCATCCATGATGCACTATTGTATATCAGAACACCATGGGATACATACTACGGTAATCGTGTTTCACGTTACCTTATGGAGAGATTGGAATTACACTGTGTCCCCCCCTGTCGCTATATCATCTTCCCACTTTTTAGATTGCTGCTATCCTCAAAATCAATGTCTTCATTGCATTGGCATTTACTCCGCATATTCCAGTCACTTATTAATATCCATATGAGGAACCATGCAGCGGTTTAGTAGGTATTGGAATAAGAATAAAAAATGTTGCCGATACTAAATGATTGACTATCTTCTCGTGTATATGCAGTAAGCGTCTTAACATAAGGCGACTCTCAAGCAAGTATATGAAGCTGTAATCACCTATGTCAAGGATTGGATATGTTAGTGTATATTGCTCAACATGAGTTGTACTACTCAACGCTATAAAAGAAATTATGTCACAGCTTCATGCAATTCAAACTTAGATTCAATAACTCTTTAAGTTCTCTTGATGAGTCGATTGATGAGCTTTACACTTATCAAACTATCTAGGGTTGCTTCAAAGCGTTTAGTAATTGCATTTGAAGACAAATTTGCGGGAAATTGGTTGACATCTAGTGCTTAATGAACATACAACTCGTCCATCCGTCATGTTTGACAAATTTCCCATCACGACACAGCTGGTAACCATTCAGATCATTGCCGTATGGAGGCACATTAGGTGTTCACGGGTGTCGACGGGAGGTGCCTGTTTTTTCAATTAATTCATCACATGAAACTCTTTACTTCAAACTTTTGTCGCCAAGGAGTTACTGTAGTACTTGGCTACTTGAAAGTTAGAAGCATGACGGAAATGTCTTTCATAACTATGTTGACTGTATTATTTTTTTGATACATGTAACTTGTAACCAACCTCACGAAGATCAGTGCCTGACATACAATATGTTATATGTATAGAATTGATTCTTCACTTTAAACTAATAGTCTTTGAGTCAAAGTTTTGTCTACAAATAGTAGTATTTGGCATGTTGAAAGTCAGAAACATAACACAATTTCTTCTATATTTCTTATCTAGATCAATGATTTATTAAAGCTAAGAAAATACCCTATGGCCAACCTCCACTAATAAGATCAAGGTCTGAAATACATAGAAACATCGTTCCATGCTGAAATAAGTTGATAGAACAGACAAAAGTGACCGTTAGTCTTAGATTACCCTAAAACTGCACGACATTAAGCAGAGCTCTAAGCAGACAAATTATATAGACCTCCTTATACATCTGACAATGAACTTTTTTTCAGAAACGCACATTAATAAAATCCTCATAAAACCTGTCAAAAGAGTAAAGAACAGGTGAGCATGAAAAATATCAGGACACAAGTTTTAATTCAGTAGAGTTACAACAACACAAAGAGGTCGTGGCAACAGCTCTCAGACGGGTGGTTGATGACTCTATTTCATATTCACCCTCACGAACCCTGGTAATTACATTGGCGGTGATTTGTCGCAGTTTCAGGCTGCACCACGGTAAGTGATCGTGGTATGGCTGACTAACAGTGCATAGGAGATTACTGCTTGTAAGAGTAAGACCAGCAGCATGTCTTAATCAATGGCCCTCAATTTACCATCTGGAAGGAATCACATCAATGACTCGAACATACGAGCAACTAACTTGTCACATTTGATCACTGCTATAGGACAGAAGTTTTTGAAACAAAATCACACAAGAATGACGCACAACTTACAAAAGTTTAGAGACGTATTACATGTTTATATGCAAAGAAATTCCATAAAATATGTAAGTTTCCAAAGCCCCCAGGCGTTGTCATAGGAAACTGTATTTCCAACGTAAAGAATCAACTGAGACTGCAATTATGTTGTAATACACGTGCACTCTTGGCATGCTGCTAAAAGACATGCCCCATAGGACTGTATGATCTATGCTGTAATGCAATGTTCATATTGCTTATGGAAAAGGTTACATACTGTATGACTCAAAGTTAAGTGATCAGTTTTTCAATTAACTTTTTGATTTGAGTCGCTGTGAAATAAAGACATCCTGTAGCGACATAGTTGATGAATGAGCTTTTCAGCTTATCTAATGTACAATATTGGTACAATGTAATAATGCGGCAGACATATTTGTCACGTTTTCTCCAATTTAGATTTAACACTACGACGCGAGAACTTAATATGTTTGGTCGACAAAGTACAATCAAACCGGTTGAATACAATGTACATTATCATTAATGAGACTCAAAAGACTATATATAGGGCATTAATCAAAATATCTGCCTCCTCTTTAATTGCTTTGCAGTAAGAGTTGATTCAATTCATAGTTATCAATCTCTAGGGCTTAATTAGTTAGGTATTTGTTTTGTATGTATGTTGTCGTCTTCATTTCAGTTGACACTAGTGTCATCAATTATTAAAAGATGGATGGTACAATCAGCTCCAGGCGATTGAGCACAGTCATATCATTTCTATCTAGGATACGTTGCGTCCAATCAAATTTTCCCACAAACCAATATATGAGTTCATTCCCAAGTACAATATACGTTCATTTTATCTGCAGAGGGGAGGAAACTACTGTTGTATGGGATTTGGCATTTAAAAATAACATAGGGTTTAAATTCCTTTCAGTACCATGGGAAAACACAACTAGTACTTTACGCATGTAGAGCAGAGCAAGCTGCTAGCTGTCCCAAACTTACAACGCTTATTTCATACAGCAAATTTATGCGCCACCGAAAAAAGCACAAAAAGACAAGCATACCCAGAACAAAAGATACAGAAGTCCCATTTGAAAGCTCTGCCACAGTACCGAGCTTAGCCACCAGAAGAATAAAAATAGACTATATATTTCGCGTCTTCAACGTATACCCACATGTTACATATCATCACAATTTATTCAGAGGTTCAAAATTTATTGTAGCGAAAACACACACACTAGCAAACGGAGCTCAAAACTGTACCTCCATGTTTGGTGAAGGTACCTACTGAATCACATACATGCCTGCTCAAGTAGGTCATTCACACAGCTGATATTCAACATAGCCCTGCCATTAGGCGCACACTGTAATCTACAGAAAGGCTGTCCTCTTTCCTGTCCATCCCGCCAGTGCCTCTACCCTAATCCCAAAACTTAGTACACTTCCTTATCTCCCTTGATTCTTTGTGAACATCAATCAAGAAATGGTTCGTTTTAAGTGCGACATGGAATCTTCTCATTGATCTTCCATCAAGCAGGGAGCTGCCTCAGATTGAATGGTAATCCTATGAGCTTTAAAGCCTCGTCTAGTGAAAGACAGACCTAGCAGCAAACGACGCATGTCACGGTTTGCCACCTGGGTACTACCTCCATCATGCAGGAGCCAGACTTGTTTCTAAATACAGCTTAAGGAGCTTTTTACCACTGACTCTCAGGTCATCTCAGGTAAGAGTCTGCAGATTAAAAGCACAGATACGCAGTGTTAGATTTGTTTTCTTATTAGGATCTCGGCGATAATGAGAATAAGTTACTGTTGTCAAATTGATGATTTGATAATTTGCAACATTATATGGTATGTCAAATTAACATAAATTTTCTAATGACAAAGCCTTGTATGCATATATTTAAAATTCAGACTGTCATGTTATACTAATTACCTCTTAGCCATAGTTCATTTTCAGCAATGTTTAAGATCAAGCCTAAAGATGTCAAGTTCACATTGATCCATTGGGAAACTAAAGCGACTGGGAGCCAGGGTGTCTATGTTTAGATCAGTGAATCATCATCGTAACGATTAACAAATGAATTTATGACCGAATAAATGAATGAAATTAAAAAAAGACCTTCATTTTACATCTGTGCTCTCACAAGCTAAGTACAGCCAAAGATAAAAAAAGTACTAGTTAATTTTGAGTACATCTGGTGATATCTTTTATGAGTGTGGTATCTTTATTTTATCAATACCACTAGTGGGCTAATAAGTTTAGGTTCCAAGGATATATCACCGAATAGATAAACAGATAACGTTATTATCTCCGTGACGTCAACTTAAAATTTTAAAATTGACAAGCAAAATGTAACCTTTGTTTTTGTTACATGCCACATTGGTCAGACACAGCACATGTGACACTGCACTGGTGAAAGAAACAATTGGTTATTTCTTCACATAAAATATGTGTTTTTGACCCACTCCTTGTTGTCGATTCATACAGTAACTGAAAAAAAAACTACTCTCAAATTTTTCAACTCCAGAACTCAGTTTATTTTGCCCCCTAACCTAGCGTAGAATGGCTTTGATTCCTCTTCAATGGCGGCGCCAAAAAACCGCTGGGTACTGCAAAAACAATCAGCGTTCAGCAGAAGAAACTGCATGTGCTGGCGACCCCTACCATGACTGTAAGATTATGCCTCCTTTGATGACAGTCTAGGCTTCCCCGATGACGTCCGGAACAAGCACGTACGCACAGGGAGCCTTATGAAACTTTAACCAGGATCCTTATTTACTGGGACATTAGGGCCACTGCCTGAACTCTTCATTTCACTCCCGCGGAGACAGATAACTAAGGAGAGATTTTCCATGGACAGCTCCATTTGCGTCTTCACCACCTGTACGGCGACCTGGTCAATCTCATTCAGATGCGCTGGCCTGTCTAGACCCCATTCAGGTGTAAGTGCTATTTCCACCGTCGGGCATATTAACTAATCTGCACACGAAGAGGTAACGCTATAAAGTATTCTGTGCACACTATTGGTCTCTGGGGACCAGTTTCAACGCCTGAAAACCAACATGTTACATGGTATTAATATTTTACTCATTCTGTCTGTCTGTTGGTCTTACTACGTACCCTGTGCACATTGGGAAAGCTAATATCATTCCAAGACCCAATGTCACATCCAATCGATGAAATCTGTTTCTACAACAGTAAAACCAAAATCTTTGGTAGGCTATAAAGAACATGCTAGCCATACTGATGCTTTACATGCATGTAAAATGTGGAAATTCAGAACATCTCTAGTCTACTGGCACGTGCACTCAACCCGTACATCTAAAACTAATAAATCCCTACTAGAGACACAAATCAGGTATTTATCTGAAGTTCGTGAGCCATTTGACAAGGAAGGTCTTTTGTTGTTATGACAAAACTTTTGTCTCATTCAAGAAAACTTGAGACAGAGTCATAATAACTTTATTTGTTCAGGTTAATATAGAGACACTTTTATGAGATAACGACGTACGAAATCAGGTTAACTATGGCTAAATGAGCCCTTCATAGCCCACGGCCTTCAAATGCTATGATGTCTTGTTTAAAAACATGACATTACTTTGCTATACATCTGGAGTTGGACATACGTCAGTAGCATACCAATAGCAGTGGTTAAGGTATACGTCGATACTAGTCTTCATTTAACAAAGACATACGTCTTTGATGCTATTACTGTTTTATAACCCCCCTTTGTGTAGCTACATTTGTTCTATGTCTAGTAATGTGTTTAAAAAGGTCTTCTTCTAGGAAAATAAATTTCGATTTAATTGTTACCTCGTACGCTGTAGGGACTGCAACAAAGCGAAAACTTCCCACAGTCGTCTTCTAAGAAAAGTAGCTATAGACATCCATTACGCTTAACAGTGAAACTTGTGAAAGCATCAATTTCCATTCATTACGCATCATGCATAAGGCATCGTATGAAGTCCCCTCATGGATTTTACTAGGACACGGCATATGGTGGCCAATGAAATAGAATAGGGACCGTATGTCATGGTCTCTTACCTTGGTAATGATGATCAAAACATGTGCCTGACTCGACGGTTAAACCTGCATTTGAAGACAATTCAAGTAAAAGGAAGGAAACCCAAGAGAAATAAATACACTAGTACATTGTGAGAGTAGAAGAGATCTTATCGTCCATACGCAATCCAAAAGACGTCACCCAAACTACAACTGACATTGATCCAATTGCCAGGAGACCAAGCGTAACCGATATTCTGTGTGGTAGTCCATAGACACGCTGTAATGCCTTTTCAAAACAGGAAAGTACAGTTGGAAGTAGCGTTTGGCAGAGATGAATAGCTGTAGTGTTAGATTAGCAGCGCTAGAGCAGCCATTCTGGAAGAGATGTCGTGGCTTGGAACCAAACCATCCGTTCCCCTGCAACTGTGACGCTGTGCTGCATTAAAGTTTAATGACGCCTCGAAACCCCCCGGGAACGATAGCCTTTATCGTGTATATGCTACAAGTTTCTCTCCACATGGCGCAGTGCAGTGAAGTCTGAAATCATAACGCAGCTGGCTCCATGTCTGCTGCATTCATCGAAGACTAACTACACTCATGGGACCGATATAGAGGAGCCCTCACACGGCATGCACTGAAATACATGATCTCCAATCTCCCAATAAAGGTAACGTTACGTGTTATCGAGTCGAGGGGCCTGTGGTAAATGATAGCTTTCAAATCAAATTAAGCACTTAATGATACTTGTCTTACACCGTAAAAAGCCTGAGGACAATCTTATTCTCAATATTGCTGCCAATGAATCAGGTCGTAAATAAAGTAGAACACCATTAGGTCACTATGTGATAAATACTGTAAAAGCTAAATGTATCGACATTAGACTCTAATCCAAGCAAATACTAACAAACATATAGGTCACAGAGTCTTTGGGAATCTCGGTAATCTTTGCAGTGTAACATTGCGGCCTTATTTCGCTACTCTATCAGGATAACGCTAGATTAGCTGGTTGACAATGGTCTTCATGCACCATTCGTTTTGGGAATTGACCTGCAGAATGTGGTCAATCTACAAGTAGATTCCATAACAAAAATTGTATTGCAAGATTTCTTGCAGAGTCTAGAACAACATTGACTACAGGAAATACATGTACGTACCTCAATGAAGCGCGGTGATGCAAACGACAAGCAAGCCTTGTCGCTCACCCGGTGTTGAGCACATGACTGAAGCGACGAGTTTTGCGTGTGGTGAGTTGGAAGATACCATTCTTCTTAGTACTTAAACAGTAAGGCATCTCAGACATGTATGATATACCAACAACCGTAACCTCTATTTAAACGATGAAAAGCTTAAGATACTTTGACGAAATGAAGAAAATTGTAACTTGAATGTATTCTAGCTTTCTTTGACGACGATATTTAAGCTGGCACGGTACTAATGGAACATTCCGATGCTATCTCGTACACCCATCTGGAGAACCCCAATCGACAAAAAGGATGATGTGATAAAAGTTTCAGCGACATTTCAGCCAGTATCAGACAGCGGCAAGAGAAAGCTAAATAATACATATATCACATCGACAGGATATGACACTGTAGATTCTAAAAATGCATAAAACAAAACACTTGAACAGACATGCTGCGCAATGAGCAACATTGAAAATATCAGGGAGGAAAACCGGCCGAAGGAACGTCGCCAAAGAAAATATTTTCGCTAATCATTTGCATTCGCTAATGCAAATTTACTAGTAGCATTAGACAGTAGGAGTATAGCTGGCCAAAGGGAGTCCACACTCCTAGGCCGGCTTTACTCTTCTGGCAGCTTTTTGATCTTGTCAGCTACTGTAAGATTTGCTTTGGGAGGTTAAACATTTGCCTGCATAAGAAAAGACGGAACATTTACTCGGACTAGAACAACCAAGAGTCCATGGAATCGGTCACACACATCAGAGGTAAAACAGAAACCAAACTCGTCTCGCTTCGCAGTCACCCATGTCCAAGCGGGAGGAATGAGACTTAGATAAATTACAGGCGCCGGCGAACTTGCAAACATATGCTGATCCCCGTACAGCTGTTCTATTTCGGTTCCTCCGGCCTGCCGCTCGCATTCAAATTGCTGCAGTCTCGCAGCACCACTCTCTGTCCAGACCAGAAGCGAGTCCGTGCTGTTGGCATTTATGACCTTCACGGTTTCGCCCTTTACTAATGGTTCAAACACAATGTCATCACAGCCTGTCGCCTGGTCTAACTAAGGCTCCAGAAATGACGGTTCGAATGTCGACTCACGTTTGACAACCGGCAACGTGGAGGCGCCACTATAAAATAGCGTGCAGAGAAGGAAAGTTTGCCAGGTTCTGAAAAATGTAGAGATCCGACCGTAACTGGGAACGTTGAAATATTGACGTATACCGTTATACCTATATTTGCAATATTGGCAACTATTCAGCCGGCACTAAAAGACTTACACATGAAGAGATATAATCTAAATGTATATCGTATGGAGTGTAAGAATCAATATCTATCATGCCTTCTATTTCCAGAAAATGAATTCTGTTGCATACCAGCAAGACGGGCCAAACATATGATGAGATAGAAAATCTAGGAAACATGGAAAAGTGAGAGTGATTTATTGTAAGGCAGGAATTGTATGATATCATATATGATAATGAGTGATGCGTTTTTAATCTTAGCTAGGTACTCTACATGGCTTACAGACTATTTATACCTGGTCCTGCAGTCTGGCCATAGTTTCTATCTTATATTGTATCCCCTTCAATATGTCAAAACATGTTTAAAACATGTTCCAAAGTTACGTAGAATCGGAAGGCCAGGAATAAAGCTACAATATAATGCGACCTTTTAATAACTACAGAAGTATTTATGGCGAGTTCATGTGTTAAAGTAGTGAAGAGAGTTTACACGAATTAAGGAAGCAATGATTTGCTTTATGCTGGTTCTGTGGACGAATTTTGTCCTATTACATTTGGTTCCTTTAGCATTGCTAATATAATTTAATTTACAATCTAGTTTTTGAAATTAACTGATATATTACATATAGTAAGGGTGCCCATAAAATAGTATAGAATTATTATCGATGGCATAGCTAGCTGTAGTAGACTTCATAAAAGACTATTGTGTTAAGAAGTTGTCTTTAAATGAGTTCACCATGTTAGTCCCAACAGGTTTTAATCACATGAGTACAGGGAGCAATGTGATGACCAACCTTATTTGTCAGTTCTCTGTAACAAATGGATTATTGCTGATGTATCGAGGATTTAGCAAATGTGAGGCATACTCAAGGCTTTAATGCACTTCATTCATCAAAACAAACAACAGACGCATTTATCAGTGGAAGTCTTTTCCTATGTTGTTCATCATGATCAACTTTGCCAAAGCTTTTCTCCGGAGTCAACTCCCTTATTCTGAATGGCTTGGTTTGCATGTATACAATCTTTTAACGGAAGAACGAGAAGCTATCTTTTAGATAAATCTGTTCGCATTAGAACGTTATCTGTGCACATGTGATAAGATACCAACATATCAAGCTTGAATATCTTATCAATTAACCGATGTGTTGGTATATACAGACACACAACTCGAAAAACGTCTATAGAGGTGATCAGAAATCAATTACAGATGGTGTGTTTGACTTTAATGGTAACTGTTGGTTGCAATCAATCTTAGCCAGATTTTAAGAGTTGTGAGAACATATGCCAAATAAGATGCTTATGTTCGGCAAAAACAGACAATGACTATAGCCGGACAATGTTAACATAAAGATAATGTCATACTGTAATTCCATTACACCCTTCGAATCTGATACCGCCAGTAATAATTACCAATATCCCATTTTCCTACCTTTCTTAGAAGATTTTAGATAACGTTTAGGTAAATGTAAGCTTGGACTAAACAAACGGTGAAATACATACCTTACGCAAGACTGTTTACTTAACCAGTGCCAGTGAGACAGGCACGTGTACATCAAATCGGCTGGAATTCTCGTAGCTTTTTTCCACCCAACACTGTAAGGCGACCATATCTGCGCACGAGGCGGGTCCGTCTCATCACCACGCAGCGGTGCATGGATAAAACTAGACAGGCTGTGCCATCTATCACGGCATCCGGCTTTATCTCTAATGGCGATCATGAAGGTTTCTATTTATTACAATAAAGATGAATGGGTTAGTCAGACGAAGGGATTACTTTTCTCACGTACTTCGGGGTCAACGAAATCCTGGGAAATAAATGACCTACAAGCCGACCGCCCTCAGACGGCGGCCGCGCTGCGATCTTGCTACTTCTTAAATTAGACCTTTTTCTATTCTTGACTTCATAATTGGAATATGAAACAAAATGTAGAAGTGTGACTTAAGAGACAATAAAATACAGAAAGCGTAAAGATTTTATTTTTCATCTGGGAAATTCTTTGTTTAATCTGTCCAATTGTCGGTTGCAGGGAGGTCGCCGTCCTAGTGGAATGAGGTTGTACAAATAGGAGAAAGCTACAGATGGTAACGCGGGGATGTCTCTTGTGGTCTAAATCAAGTATTTTATATTACACTATGAATGGGTTTACATATCAGAGGATTAACGCTGGGAAGGGTTACATTCAACGTCTTCAATTATCTTTACAACTTAAGAGCTTCGTTTTCTATACCGCGTCTGTTTGCAAAAGATAAATATCTTATATCTTAAACGTTGGATGACTCTGAATAGTAATATACCCTTTTGGTGTCGTTTAAGGACACCACAAGGCTTGGCATTGAAAGAGATCACTGATCAATACCGAACCAACGCTTATAAAATATTGCCATATCTTATATCAGATAATATCACCAAGGGTTCCGAGTCAATAGCTATCTATTGAAAAACTTTGGTCACCAACGTACACTAGCCAAAATGGGTTTTAAAGTTTCAACGGCTACCTTATTGCTTCGCTGTGTATGATCATGATGATGTGTAGTTGAGGGAATGATGTGTGGGTACCAATTGCATGCCTTACAGGTGCCATACTTGTTAGAAAAGTTTTGTAGCCTTGAAGAAAAAACATTTTCCTACGAATAATGACTTATTAATAGGTTGTGATATGATTCACTGCATGAGAAGTGGGATTTACCAATGACGGTAAATGGCGGGTAAGTATGTAATGTTTGCAAAAGCAAACGTTTCCATACTTAACTGGTCGGCATTTATCGCTATGGGTAAATTCCACTTTTTGTGCAGTGTACAAAGCTTACCTGGGACTGAATTTTAACCGCTAAGTTATTGGGGGTAATAGCTTAATAACAATGCTTAGCTTGGAAATCCCAAATAATAATTAAAAATGCTGTCTTTAACACTTCATTGTTAATGTCGTCTACCACGTCTCTGCAATCCTATGCTACATCAAATCAATTCCTCTTCTCCCCCCTGCCATACGCTTTCCATGAACTTAACCAGAATCTAAAATGTCAAGGTCTGTAGCTTGCACGCTAACAGATTTTCCTGTTAAGTTGATACGTGTGTGATAAATGTCATAAAAGGCTGAAATATTCCATAGGTGCAAACGTCGTTTAAGCAAAGTATGAAGATTGTTACCCCCGATTGACAGATGCAGATATTTTTGCTTTCAACATAACAGCAAAGGTCCGCAATAGAACGTCTTAAGAATTGTCCCCTTTCTCATCCAAAGATTCATCCCATTAGATATAACCCTGTATGTATTGCTACGCATCCTTAGCGAACAAGAAACAATGTAACTTAGTGATATGTTGATCGGCTGACCACATGTAAGAAAAGGCCTTTAGACTAGTTGGAATTTCATTGAATTACCTGCAAATCATCCACCTATTTCGTGTTTGAATGAGCGAGCCGATTTTCTCGCAAACTCACTAGTGTTCCCTCCAGGCAGTGTAGAATTGGTCCAAAGATTTATCGAAGACGACTATCACTAATAAATAGTCTGGAAAGTATGACTAAGTAGTTCCTGGAAGTTGATATCAGCCCAGGGAGTCTCCAAGGAATCGATGCACACAAGCTGTACGATCGGCGACTGTGCAAATCCAATTAACGCCATTGACACCTACAACCCGACAGGTGTGCCGGGGCAAGGCGGCTTGAATCTTTTATAGTGCCGCCGGATAAATAATGCAGTCGCGATCCTTTACAGCTCATGATATTTGACCTCACGCGATGGTACGTGTGGAAAGGAGAGGAAACTTTTTTCCACAAGATTCAAACACTCGCGTTATCGGAAGAGTAAATTACGTAATTTTAAAGTTCAGACGGTTAGTTTTTGAAGTAAGATTGCTTCAAAGTTAAGAAGAATGTATGCAATTACGGTGGTGTAAATTTAAAGGATGAAGCGACATTCCACCAGCTGTGTCTGTGTACTGAACTAACGAAGTTTACTGATAGGGGTCCGTTTATGGTAGTTGGTGAAAATTCATTCTGCTACTCCTCTGTCATTACAGAGATCATCTAATTACTGGAGTATATAAGTTCTATCATCACAATTCAGCAAACCTACATACTATTAGGCAGGTGGGTAAACTATTGCAGTAGATGTTTAAAGGTTTACTAGGCATAACATGGATGCCCTTCTACGTAAGCACGTTCTGCTCACATGACATTCTTAATGTTGTTGGGAGGATAATTGATCTCAGGAAAACTGAGTCTTCCCTACTAGTGGAAGAAGGCAACTTGTAAGAAATAAGAGCCGGAAGCCGTTCGAAGGAAGTGCTCTTTTGGAAAGTATCCAGAAAACGTCTATATTCCATTTGGCTGGACGTTTGCCTTTTCTGCACGCCCACCACCTCTAGGTCTATTCTTTGTTGCCTGTCCTCTCGCAGAAGCTACTCATAACTCAAATGAATGAAACTTTCCAGGCAGTTTTAAGGGCACATGTCTGCCTTCCTAAACAGTGTGGATGACATAGGTGATTCCCTATAATGGATTGTGTATTGTTAATTTCAGACGAGCATGCCAAGACAGGGGACTATGAATACACAGATCGATTTGATTAAACGATGAATTTGTCTTATCTGACAAATGACTCGTTGTTACAAATCTGTTTATCGAATTTTACATTCATTCGTATTGGGATAACTTTTTATTTCATGACAGCTTCTGGTGTAAGGCACAATGTATGATAAGGACTTTGTTCCTGAATATTATCGATAAATAAAACATATGATCAGAATAGGTCCATTGTGATATTTTCGTTAATCAAGAATTACAAAATCAATATCTGAAGGCTTATCACAGATTTTACTTTTGTTCGACCATCGGATTTCGATGAGGTCCTTAACTTTGCACCTTATGCAAAAGACTATTTCCTATAATGTTATTTTTCTTCAATATAAAATGGCGACGTTAACAGCCTACATTCTTTTAATTTTAGCCATTTCATCCAGTGTCTCTGAATGTTGAACACACGTACGTACACAGCCGTTACGGAACGAATTTGTCTGACAAATCAAATGTATTAGTTTCATTACTCAATAATCAATGAAAGACTGTAAGCCATAATAGCTAATGGTAGCAATTAGTGAGAGAAACACAATCATGTCATGACCAGCCCTCTCCCCGTCATCCAGAGTACACAATCATGTATATGTACTGTAAATAAAATTCAATCTGATATCGCAAATCAAATTCAATATCATTTTCTTTTTCTAAATATTCATTTGCTTGGTATCCAAGATACCTTACGTCTTTTATGACTTCAAAGTAAATGTAACCTACGACACTGGGAAGGCTTAGAGATAATAAAACGACCCTTAGATAGTAATTATGTCGTAAAATTCACCCACCATATGCTACAGAAGAGCAATCTAGACCGACATCCCAGGATTTTTACAACACCCTTTACGGCAGAGTTTTGGCACAGAGTGCGTTTTTCGGTTTGAAGCCGGTGGTAACAAGTTTGAACATGTAATGTTCAACATTCCCTAGGGTTGCCTGTTATACTATTCTATCTTGTAAGCTTGCTTGTTCTAGTTTATTTCATAAAAGTTGGTAACGTTAGGTAAGAGATTGATAGATCGTTCATCATTAAAGACCAGTGTTCGCACATTTCAAAACAACAATCCCAAAACAGTTTTCATAGAACTGTGGTAAACGCTAAGGTAACCTTTCACAAACCGGGCCCAGTCAACATGTTTGTTGAAACGTAGAATTTATCAAGAAATATGCACAAACTATGCTTAATATTTCACAGTTCACAGTTCTGTTATTTTTTAGTTCCCGTAAGCTTCTCGGGTGAGCCCCGGTTTGGAAATGTGACCGTGGCATTAACGGGGATTGGATAGTATGTTCCAGTACCACAAAAAAGACATGGACTTGAGGCTGAGCAACCCGAGAAGCGGCAGATGGTGTCTGGTAAATGGCATCATCCTCAGCAAGCTCTTATATCACTGACAGAAGTCCTCAAGCCTTACAAGTCAGGACAGGTGGCCATTCCACTATGCCGACCAATGGCTTAAATAAGTGTTATTCCTAGGAAGAGATGTTGCTGAGACTTAAAGATACCCCATTAGACTGATAAGTTTGTCTTTTACCCATCTGAAAAGGCTATGGAATAGCGAAGTGCACTTCAATAGATGACCATGGAAAAGCACTTGGGATTACATAATACTATAGAGAATGGCGTAAGTTTGCCTTTCAACGGTAAAATACATTCTTATAATCCAGGGCCAAATAACAAAAAGCACACAAGGTCTGTAGGCAATACTTAACTAGATATCCTTGCCATAATGGAATTGTTCTAAAGCCAGAGGCTATCACTAAAAACTCGTTCATGGCAGAGGAAATGTAATCCCGTTCTCTGAGATGGTGCTATATCCATTCAAAGATGGACTGATTTATAAATATGCTGACTTTTAGAATGCATTTAGAGCCTTTCCTGTCGGCCTTGGAGTAAGTACTCAAAGGGAAGAGTAGACGGAAGTTACTTTTGATGTGCGTGGGATAACGTACACAAAGGAACGCAGCTTTGGCAATGTGTCCCCCATCACTCGCAAGCGTGCACGACCAAGTCCTCCGGATTTGCGCGGGTGAATCTAATCGGCCACGAATGAGTTTGCCACCTCGGGAACCGACCTTTTACAACCAATAATTCACGTTGGCAAGCGAACTGTGTTCAGTGAAGCAAAACACGTACCTGCGCATTAAAGGCAACGTACATGCGCTGCTAACCCGTATCCATACGGCGGCTGTGAACGACAGTCCATCGCACGATTTCCCCCTCTACTCTTCTTGCAGACTGCGGTCACTGGTAGCACCACACATTACTCTTGCATTCTGAAAAAGAACGAAGAAGTAGGTCGATCTCATCCATTTGGGATCCTCTCACTAAAAAAAAAACCCGAATCGATACAAAACAACTTCCGCGACGCAAAGCACCGACCTCTAACACGAGTTGGCGGGTTCCTTAAGCAGCGGAATAAACAGTGGTAACACCGCATAAAGGCGGAAACATTCCACGACGGGCCACGCAAGATGTAAAGGTCGGAGTAACCTTTACGCTTAATATTACATTATTACAGAAACATAACCATAGAGGCAACCCTACCTTAAAGAACGAGTGCCCTTGCACAAAAAGAGGTGTTGTAATAACAGCCACCGCTCACCTCCCCGTGAGAGCTAATATTGGTGGATTAGAGTAAGTGACGGCCTAATTGAATATTCCACAAGGGATGCATTTTGAAATACGGCAGACAAATGAAACTGCAGTCAGTAGTGATTTACTGACAAGTAATTATAAAATGTCCTTGGTCGCGCGACAGAAAGACTAATGGAGTGGAACAGTTCCTTTTACGGTGTATGCACGTTACATACTCTATCATATTGCCGTGACAGAGATACGAATAGGCCATGGGTTTCTTTGGTCATCAAAATATCAACCTACTACACACATTCTAAATTCTATTAAAATGTAACTAAATTGACTGTATTTCAGACAGCATCATAAGATACTATGGGCTCACGTCAAGGGCGTCAAGGCTATCAATATCACAAGGACATCATATAAAAATCATTATTCGTCAAAGATATTTGTTGTTCTTTTGTCAGTATCATATTGCAGCTGATATATTAGCAAAATGCAATCCTTTGAAATTATTTCAGTACTTTGTTTGAGATATGGTCTAATGTAAAACTGTTCCTTCCGACTGGTTGCCGACAATCAAGACTGCAGTACGCTGCACTCAATATTGGCATCTTCTATACATACATCGCTCTGATGAACTCGCTACTCCCTTCAGTTGTTAGCATTCATTTTTCATCACAAGTGGAACTAACTGCATTCAAAGACAATTTTGCTGCAAGTTATTTCTTTTCCAGCGCTTTGGTCAAAGTATAGCATTTGAAAAATACGAGCCGGATCCGATGAAGGACATTGGATCCACGGTTGCGATCGTTGTAAAACAGGCAGAATCTAATAAAGTTTCACGGGCGCAGGTTAATGTTTGTACGTCGTATGACTTTACCCGGTAATGATGTATCTAATGATTTGTTTTAGTGCCACACGCTGTTGTAAGGGTACAGTGGAACGCTTAACTGATGGAGACAATAATGTTCAGATGATTGTAACCCGTACTTTACGGCCTACATAACTTGGGCATGTTAGTGCAAGGATATCAAATAATCTCCCTTACAATAACGGTACATTATCACCTCCATATCCAGGGACCACACCAGTCTCAAAGAAGAAATGTGATCTATCAGCCTTGGGCGGGATATAGTGTTGCTAATGGAATATGTGCTGCTTGATCGATAAAGATTTTTTTAATGCTATGATTAATGAATATTGTTAATGACCATATACACCAGCCGGGCATGTGAAGTTATCCTTATCTTTAGTCACAACGTTATAGCGTGCGGAAGTGCGTCAATGGAAATGCTTTTGAGACGTATAATGTGTCTTTTTTCTGCATGAGCACATAAGTTCAATGACCACACGGCAAAGTGTCGCAGTCCTATACCAGTGCCATGGAAAGATCATGTGAGCACCCCATTACACTAGACGGCAATCCTACGAGAATCGCGCTGCGACCTCGCTGCTTTCTAAATAGTGTTTGCTTAACACTTAGCTTTATTATTGGACAATCATGTAAAATGAAAACGTATCACCAAAAAGACACCCAAGCACACAAAGTGTAATACTAAATAGTCGTTTTCTAATCTAAGAAATACGTTGATTTGTCCAATTTCTTGATCGTAGCGCGGCAACGGTGAGGACACTGCCCTGGTGTAATACTAGACTATCGTATCAATTGAAAATTCTCAGACTTGTCCTTAGCTTTGTGTAGACCTCGGCATCAGCATCAGAAAAGACGTGTCCTTTTCAAAGTGCAACACGAAACCACGGCATTGATAGTACCTGATTAAGCCAGACAAGATTGAATGATAATCTCCTGAGCATCGGAACGACGCCGTGAGGATAAAATAAATCTTGAAAAAATGCATCTAGGTATCATGTGCCATCTGGGCACAAAGTTTGACAAACAGAGATTGCTGGAGAAAGATCAGATACCCATGATATACCAAATGGAAGATTTGAAACTCGTCTTCAGCTTAAAGTGCCCCTTGGTGCAAAGGAGGTTCGATGGCCTTATAAGTCATGTTGATTGATTCACAACCTCAAATAGATTCTTCCGTAATGCAGACAAATGCTTTAGGGTTTACTGCCATTAAGCAGAAGGAGGAGGATATATTTTTTCTGTTTTTCTTCATACGATGATGCTGAAGTTGAAGACGCAAAAAAAATATATTCTATCAACAATTGGCTGCCAATACAAGAACAGTTAACAAATGAAACAAATTGTAAAAACAATCACTGTTGTTAGTTAGGACCAATTATCTATTGTTACTGTGAATGAGAAACCATTAAAGAGTGCTTCAATAAATCACTTTACTTCTCTGTTAGAGGTTGGACATACCGTCATCTATCTGACTCTCTGATGGTCTCCCTGGTGGTACCTATTCCGATCGCATGACACCAAACATTCTTCACAAGCCTTATTTACCGGGACGTTAGATCCAAAGGTTGAACGCTTTATCTTCCTCCCTGCTGTGAAAAGTAAGTAGAATTCCTTCGTCCTTGACAGTTCCATTTTTGCACAGGGCTAACTTAAAGGGCGAAGTCGTATCTCATTCAACTTCCTGACCTGTCAAGACCTTCCGCGAATTAATGCAATGATCCAATTTTACTATTAACTGGACCATTCACATTGAACGCTCGTCACGACACCTATTGTGTGAAGGTTTCTCCCTAGTGTAATCCATGGCAAAGGCCGTACCATATCCACAATAGAATCATAATTCTAATGTCATTGCCTGCCGTTGACTTTGCTATCAACATGCATTAAATCATTAAAACTATCACGCAAGGGTGCACGTGCAGACAATAGTCTTTTGTGCCTCATTAAGGAACTGCACTTAGATGCACTTCAATAACGTTCTTCGTACAGTTTATGCTGCCATCACACTAGTCCACTATAGAAGTGCGATAAATGTTTTGAATTATGCAACCAGTTGGATAACTAAAATCTATGTAACAAATGTCAAGGCGCACTGAAAAAATAATTAATTTGAATATCTCTCAAAGCTCTCAGACATTGTGGCAGCCTTAAGCTTGTTTTGACGACAAATACTAATCTGAGTCTTCATAACGCGATATCGATTCGTGGTGTGCTCAAGGTCTCTGGTAACCAAAGATCGCGTTACTGTAAGTGGCCATTCATCATTTGCATCATTATGGCAGTAAACCTGTGAAAAAATGTTTAGCACTTTCAGCACGTGAAACATCCTATCTTAACAGCAGCGCCCCTCTTTCAGGACCACTATTACAAAAAAAGAAATTGGGAAGATTCCATTATCATCGTGTGGAGGCAACGCAATGTCTCCAAAACAATCAAATCAACTACGCACACCCGCAAATAGACAACCTACAGACGCCATCAAGATGATCGTTGATAATGTGAAGAACATAAAGGATACTGCCAGTACCCAGTACCATAAGATATCAATAATAAGAAAGCTAAACTTGAAAACATCTTTAGAAGTTCTCATGTCGGACATGACCGCTATTATTTGATGCCATCCTTCACACATAAAAGTCATCACAAAACGTGCAAGGAAATTGGCTCCGATGGAAAAGTAAAAAAAAGTGAAATAAAAAAATTGAGCTCAATGAACAGATGAGCTTATCTTCCACTGGTCCCGACAGTGAAGAAAAACCCTAGTAATTTGTACAGTATTTACATGTTCGATGTACTTGAAAAATTTCCTATTTAGTAAGTTCCTTTTGACAAATAGAATTGATAACGTAGTGACTTCCCGTCCCAACTACTGCAACACTTTCCAATAGCATGCATGTTGGGTGAGCAAAACTGAGATTTACATTTTGACTTTTTGGTCCACAGTTGGAAAAATAATCACTGAGCTGCACTCAGATAGGTTTCATTGCTATAGCTTGATAATTTTTGCTAGGCAGCATATGCCCACTGTTAATTCTCTACAACAACTGGTTGGCAAGTGGAGTTATTCCTTGATACGTCCAACTCCTGATTAGTGAACAGCAGGCGCTGCCAAAACAAATTATCACGGGTCCAATTGCGTGCAAGTAATGATAATACTCGCCGTCAAAGTGTCATCACCAATACCGAGTTACATATACAACATTCTGTCGATAATGAGTTGAGATGTGAAGGAGTGGCCCATTTTAGCAGGTCAAGTACAATTCTACTCATGAGAAAGAGCTAAATTTTGATGCAGTGGATGAACCTTTACTACATTCAGTATTTATGGATAAGTCCCTTGCACTCACGATAACAATCAACCTAATGACAGCGTTGATTGCCAACTTATTTCTCTGGGAATACATCATTCTGATTTCAAAGAGACCCCATCATCCATGTTTTATCTGATTGATGGTGGCAATAGTAACGTAAAATGTGACCCCAAGAGACCCGTCTTGGAGAATTTCAGGCACAATTGAAGTGAATGCTATCTCCTTTAACTTAATGTTTCTTGTCAAATATGTTTTGTAATAATTTTGTGAGTTGGACTTACGCCTCTTACTCTCTCCTTTGGCTGTAGGCTTCGAACAGTAGTTACGTTATTGCCCATGTATTATAAACATTCCAACGCCACTACTCTGAACTAAAGCCTCCTGTGTTCAAATAGGGCCCACGAGGATCGTGGACATAAATGATTCACGAGTTAGTAATCCTCCAGAAGATCACGACAGTGTCCCTATAGCATATGTCACAGCCACCATCTAGAGTCATTTAGATCAGTACCGCAATGGTACGAAGCTTCCAAAATTGAACGATCAGGTCCTGAAAACAATACCATTGCAATGCTACAGTATATGTGCTACAACGAATAAAGAGCTACACGAGCTTGGAAAATTCAAGGCAACTAACCTTGCAATTTCAAGCATACTGTATCATGGCAATGAATATTTAGAAAGTGCATACAACCGCTAGTCGAAAGTTAATAGTTGGGTAGCTTACTCAAAACTCCTACGAGAAAACATTAATACTATGACAGATGGATAAGGTTTAAGATGAATTAAAGGAACATATTGTATTGTCTCAGAGTGCAAGATTGATTTATTAATGCGTTTAGAGGCAACCATCTCATCGCTGTCAAAACCGCGCAAGTTTAAGTTTAAAAAAATGATGTATCCGTTCTTCCAGCTACGCTTCAAAACAGTGATGAATTTCGGACCTGTGAAGGTAACCATTGTCGTTATTCACACGTCGAAAGAAGTTTCGATAATGCATAAAGTTTTAGTGTACCTGTGTAGTGAAACGTAGTTGCTAAAGACTTGCCTTTGAAGACATTGATCCTAATCTGACCGTCTATTTATACACCTTATCTGTTACTCGCCATGAGGTACTTTGTAATATCCTACCACTGAAGAGTTAATGAATGTGAAAGCCAACTGATCGTCAGACTTGACCTTCAAGTTTTCTTATCGATTTTCCTTCAAAACCTCCTGAAGAAAACGACTGCCTGCCGTATCAGTAGTGCCTCACTGCCATTTGTTTAACGGCCTTAGATGGCAGTTCGTCTTTGTTGGGATAGATAAAAGATTGCAAATGTTAGCAAACTACATATAGCATTGCAGAGACGTCTAAGTTGATTGACTTGTTGATAGCGCAAACTGACATAAATTGGCATAACATAGCTTGACTGACGACATCGTCTTAATATGTAATTGAAAAAAAAAAATTGCTACCAGATCATAAACTCACAAGCTGTTACGTTGACTATTTTAGCCAATCTGATCTTCACAAAATGGATGATATACGGAATTGATGAGACTTACAGACTACACCTTAACTACATTCTATGGTCAGTCTGCTGCCTATCGATTAACCGTGTCTGTGTCTCTGGATAGTTATCATGGGGTTACTCTTGATGATGATACCATGGACGATGTTATAAATCATAAGCACACTTTGCCCGCACGGTGCAATTTCATTACAGATATATGAGATATCACAAAGATCTCAATGCAGAGAAGAGGAAATTTCCTTCACGTATATTCTACTCATCAATGAACATGTAAGTGGTAACCGATATTGTGCTGGTGCCAACAGTTTTCTCATATTCAACTTTATGATTTCATGCTGCATTTTAGATGGTGTAGGACGGATTTTACTGGAGATGTACAGGAAACATGCATATCCTGAAAGCATCCACTAATGTGTCAGTGCAAAATAATTGGATGTAGAAATTACCAGCAAAACAATTCCCAGAGTTGCTAATTAATCAATCAGTTACAGTGCAGGAAGTCGTCGTGCCCGCTTGTGCAAAAGCTGAAATACAATTACATTTGCCTCCTTTTTTCAGTTTTAGAACATTTATCACCCCATACCAAAATAGAATCGGCGTAAACCAAAGTAGATAAAGCTTGTACGACTCCATCTGGACATGAGAAAAGTTAAGCAGAACTGATAAAGCTCTTCTATCAACTGCAGAGCTATCTTCGTGCCCCTGCTGGCGGCTTTGATGCTCGGCTTAATGCATACAGATGGAGTAGTGAGGAAGAGGCACTGGTGCTTCGAACTTTAATGTGATTCACAAGGCCACAGATCTTACCACAGAATATATGGCTTAGCAGCCCATTTGACGGTAGCTCCTATGGGTCAACGTCCTAAAAAAATGAATTTTGTAAAGATTTTGGAAATCGGGTGGCTGAAACAAGTTGTAAGAAATGTTTATCCAAACAAAATTACTGATTCATTGTCAATTTAGTTCATGGTAGATGTAGATGTGCTGTTCCCACATTGTTGCTTTTTGGCGGCAAGATTCGACGCCAATTTCCGACGTCCTAACTGGTAACCTGTACCTTTTGGGACAGCCTATATAGACGATTACAGCAACATAAAAAGGTAAACTAACGGCTATTTGGTACTTCAAAATGTTTAATCATTCTAAACACATCATCATACTGTACGAAAAGTTTGCTAAATATCAAAAACTCTAGATACAACCTGAAAACCAACGCCTCCAAGGTCATCATTGACGAAGACAAAAGACAAGAGCAGAATCTGCACAGAGGCGATAGGAAAGATTCCTTTGTAAACTGACATGATAAAATGCTCGTCTTTGTGCCCGAGGCAGAATGGGATGCAGCATATTGAACCGTTGCCGCTTACACATCGCTTGAACATTTGCAGTATTGGATACCTCTCAGCGATGTACAAGTAAATCTTTAGTTCTTTCTAAAAGCAAGTGTCACAAATATCAAGAAAAGGTAACTCTTGGTAAGTAGTCTAGGTGTAGAAAAGGTCTTTATACTGTAGTAAAACAAAACTAACATGCTTGTGTTATTTCTGGCAGCAATCGATTTCACTTTCCATAAAACGGTTACGGGAATGCAAATAAAAGATAAAGCAAATCAGTATTTTGAGATGTTGTTCAAGAATATTATACATTGTATAATTATTCACGATGTGTATTTATAAACGACAAGAAATTCAAAGTTTTCGATCTTTGCCCTGAAATGTTGTATTTTATGTTGCTAAGACAAAGTCTGTCGAATCGATTAAAACATAGTGATACATTTATGAAGCAAAATAAACAATAGATACTGCCAATATCCAATTTATAGAGGCAACATGAAATAAATCTGGCTGACCAAACAATACATTTGATCGATCCCATACTCAAACATGCAGTTGGATCAATCACATCTTTTCGGCACTTATTGTACCTCCACACATGCACCAGGGGTGGACATGGTTGCTTGCAGTATATTCATACCAAATTACAGTAGCATAAGACTTGCGTGGCGTTCATTAGTTGCTGCTTAACCATAGGAAGTCCTGGAAGTACACCTTCGTCCTCTCATCATCACATCTCTCAACCAGATGCCAAGATATCACGAGAGGAGATCGTACCAGCTGGCAGCACTGTCATGTGAGTTGAACATTCATTTTTTTTAATATTAACGTGCTTTACTTTTATATATTGCTCCACACAAATGCATTGCAAGTAAGCCTATGGTACCATACAGCGACCAAAATGTGTTTTGTATAACACTCGAATTTATGATTGAAATATTATAGAATACTAAAGTATCTAGACAACAAAACATACTTTGACAAGTATCTAAAGACAGTAAAACATACAAAACCTACAAACTAGATTTTTTGTCAGTAATCTATTTGTAAAATTCTCGGGTCACTCCGAAACGCAGCCCTCCGGTTGAAAGGGGTGTGAATAAGCACTGCTGAACATGCCTCTATATTACACATGATAGTGTATGCAAAGCTGTAGGGGAAATCAGGAAGTGATCTTGATATCCCACTGTTATCACAACCGAGGTCAATATTTACGTGATACTACATCTCTTTCCAGTCCCACGTTATGATATGCAGAAATATATTCTTAAACTGGTGATGTTTTTAGACTGCTTGGAGATAAAGCTCTCTCTTAAAGTTGACTTGATAGATTTCGTCCTTTTCGTAAATCTTTGTACTAAAAAAAGCCACTAACGTTCCACAAGACATCACTACTGGCAAAATAAGTAACACAGTATAAAGCACGTTACAAATTGTTTTCTGCAACAACGTATCACTCAAAACGTGTACAGATATCTCTTGTTAATTGTTCCAACTGTAACCAACTGTGACACAATGCACGCGTCCTTGAAGAGTCCATGGAATTCTGAAGTCGAATGTGAATTGGTGGGTGGGTCTCCCGTAATTGGCCAACTTGTCAATAAGGTTTATCTGCGGTCGAGCTTTTCCAACCCCCTGACTCAGTCATGATTACTGGCTGACACAAGGTGTTAAACATGTAGACTTAAGTGCCTTACGTACTCTTACGGCTAAAGACAAATAGACAGCACTGGGTAGCTGGTGAATCTGTTGCATCAATAACTGCCCTCACGGGCAATCAGGCTTTCACTTCTACTCGAACGGTGAGTGCAGTTTTACATCAACAAAGAATGAATAAATAAATGATAATGAGCCACGCTGATGGCTTGGTATACATTGTTACCAGTTTGATTATTGGATAATATATATTATTGCTAATACTCAAGACTGTCAGTTATGAAAACAACCTTTTTTTCTGTAATACCATTCATCCCCTAGATTGCTATAGACATGGTCAATTTGCCCGGAGACTTAAAACTAAGGAAAATCAATTCGACCACGAAGAATATAGGATACTACCTACCATGGTCGATGTGTCAGCTAAGGACGTCTATAATGGAGGGTAAGGACCAATATGAATGATTTTCCAAATTTGCCCTGGTGTGACCTCTCCAACAGTCTGCAGACAGGTTATACATCAAACCGTTTTCCACATGACCTCAGTCGTAGTACTCTTACAAGCTTTGCTAAGGCGCAATTCTGGGACATTGCACAGCGAATTGAATTTCAAAATTTTCAGAAGCTGCTGCTTTATACCTTTATGCCTTAGAACAGCGCGTATACCAACTCGACCAACTCGATTCATAGCCCTTTCAAAACGTTGCCTCTTTCAAGTAAAATGCTCAAGACAACTACTGTCTTTGGGGCTAATATGCGGCTTCATTCGGGCAGTAATGACTATGCTAAAATCCCATTTGATATCAGCTCAACAGCTTCGACTATGGCTAAGCAGCTCTATACTAGGATGTTAGTCTCTACCACACATGACACATATGCAGGCTGACTCAGGTCTGTTGTTGAGCTCTTTGGCTAATACTCCGTTTGAATTATCGTCTTGAACACCGAAGAGAAAAGATGCACCATACAGAGCCAAAGTTTTCTGGTAGCCAATTTCTTGTGCTGGAAATTACAGTTTGCAATTGACTTCATTCACAATGACTTTTACCAATACAGATGAAACTTTAAGCTATCCAGTGACATTCAATAAACATTGTAATGACCAAAATAGGACATCAATAGTGCATTGGATCCTGTCAACATGTTTTTGATAAAGTATTACCTGTATTCATAAATCATTGTTGATGTGTCCGGTAATAGCGCATCACAGCCTTGATAATGATCAAATATAAGAAGAATGGATATACATAATCCATTATCGACCAAAATACATAATATTGATATGTGACATGTGATAGTGGATGGGCTTTGGCTAATTCTTTACAGACAGTCATAGAATCCAAAGAGATGATTATCAATTCATCATGCCGGATTTGAGCACTGCCTGGCTGAACAAGGCATTTGGGTAAAAGGCAGGATTCCCATTTAGGAGAGAAAAGCTATCATCTTGATGCTGTGCAGAAGCTTAAACTTACGTTTCGGTGATTGAGCCTGGCCACAGCGACCATTAGTTCAGTCCCTTCGAGATTAAGAGCTCTTTGGAATGCCAACATTTGGCAGAACATTTACTGATCCACAGCCATAGAACTCTGTATGTTCGATCTGTTAAGCTCATTGTACTGACGTTTGGCCACTATAAAGAGGTGGTAGACCATATTTCAACACACACGCCTGGCTATAAAGAGATCATTTTCACTCTGAAGGGACAGTGTAGGGAAGTGATTTACTTTTCCATCCATGCAATGCAGAATACTGTTATCACATTTAACTTGTGCGGTATCAGTCAACAGATAGAACAATCCACACATACTATACTGGCTTATCAATTGCTCCAAATAATATCTTATGGCTTAATGTTATATAAACTTCATTAACATTACAAAGACAATAAATATACATTATACGCTATTGTATTGTAAGACGCTGGGTGGCAAACTTGAAAGCATGGAACGGCTGGAAATTATAAATCTGTACCGTCAGTCAACTGATACGCCATGCCCACTGTACAAAACGTCAAGTACAAACTGAGGTATCTTTAGATCTGCTGAAGAATTCAAATCGTAAATTCTAAAGCCTAATTCACTTACTTATTTTTTACTTTCCATGTAAAACATTAGGCTGTGAACAGTTTCTTACACCCAGGCCTGTTCTGTGCTAACATAAGAGCTGAATATTACGTGATGCCCATCACTGCTAGGTATCTAGTCACAGTGCGTATCCAAGTAGTGTTGGGACGTTCTCATTTCTTTTTCCCCTCCGCACCAAACTCAGCGTAACTTTGGGGATTCGGTTTTCTGGTATCCTTAGAACATGGCCTTATCGTGGCCTAAAGTGAAGGACAATGTAAGCAAGAACATTGAACTCACCTGTGAGATGATGTTGCTGCGAAATCTTTTCTGTGTTTCGTGCGGTCATCAGATTTCTTCTCACACAGTTGCCTTCCAGTCTGGAACGCGTGGCTTTAAGGTTTCTTGACATTCACGGTCAAAGATACGACCTGAAATAAACAGATAAGAGCGTTCCAAGATCAATATCTATAGGAGAGAGTAGCACAGCAGTTACATGTGGTTAAGGGCTTGCGATCCTTACTCCATGATACTTGACGACAACTGAAAGAATATCAGTCGAGCGCTAGGGGCACATAACACAGCCATAGCTTACGTTTTATGACACGTTAATAGCCATAGTACGTGGAAATTCTCCCATATTAGCACAGGAAGCTGGAATATCAGTCATTTTGCCCTCCATGCACAAAATATGTTGTATCGGAGTTGCATATTTCTTATGGTATCCAATATTTGCAACATGCGTACCTTAAAATAAGTATTTTCACACGTTTATTACCTTGGTGGGGACATGAAAAAATGGCCTGTTGCAATTGGTAGTTGGGCAGCAATTAAATATGTAAGGGCTGAATCAATAGACTAATTTTATGGCATATACGAGAGGGGTAGTTTTGCCTTCTATCTTGGTTATGATGTAGAAGCAGATTAATTTTACTCGAACAAAGAGAAACCCAAAACCGCAGTCTAAATATTTATCGTCGTTCCCTCCTGCAGCTCGAGGGCAGATAAATGCATCGTAAGATCTTAATAACATCTCTATTCCGCGGGCACTACCACCTTGCTGTGAGTCAGTTGACAGGCTGTTCCATGATTTTCAGAGATAAAGGAAGGAATTTTTTACGCATTGCACATGGTTATGTTTCCAGTAATACTTTTAAATTTTGCATGATATTACACTTATGAAGTCAAGGCTTACAAAAATCCAGTTTGGGTCGCAGAGAAGTCGTAGTGCAATCGCCGTGTGGAATTTGTAATTGGGACCATATTGTAGGCAAAATGCCCGTGAACGTGCGTCACTGTGAATGCATTAATACGTTATCAGCTGTGGGCAGACCAAAGGAAGTGTCACTTTAGAGAGGGATGTTAGAGATAGTAAGTATCGTGCAGGAAATAGCAACGACTAACATTGACATTTAGAAGACACCACTCTAATTTAAGTATACTCCTCGGATTTCGTGCAAAAGAGGATAGCACTAAAACGTTTTGGGACATACAGTGTAGAGTTGTTGGTGACTTCTACCGGGTTATGGCACAAAAAAGTGCAAAAGGTCATTATATTTGCTGCACTTAACATTTACACGCGAAATAACAGCCAATCGGGAGCGTTGTAAAATTTGGGTTTATAACAGGACAAGCAGAACTTGCTGGCTGTAGATTGGTAACAATTAACCCCCTGAACTCTGTAACCTTTTTACAGACTACCCCAATTTTGCGTTCACGCCTAGTAGGAGCCAAGTGAGAAACGCCGATACAAGGGAGAAATTTTAATACCAACTTTTGCGTTCCTTATGATGGAACATTCCTCGAGGGTGGTGACCTAGTTACGACCGCCTTGTGACCGTGCGATTGGACAGAGTGATCCATGACTTTTATATCTATTTTAACGCTTTAGGTGGGTGGGTGGATTTGTTCAGCAAGACTTCTGTTTTATCACAACAGTCTAATTCATGTCGCAGCGATGTCGCATTGCCGACTGTTGTAATTGGGGTCCCAAAAGTTCGTAGAAGTGGTAGAAACCGAGACACAAATTGTTCTGGTCGCTAATTGGAACACCTATAGTACACACCACTATACAAGCAAGAACTATGACAGAACTGATTGATCTCTCAATTAAACTGCCCCACTTAGTGTGACCGATATAGTTTGTGCTTTCTTGGTTTCGCAAATTTTGAATAATCATTTGTCAGTTCATAATCGTTTTTTATATGTGCATGTGAGATAATTTTCATTAAATTCAATTGATTTATAGAGGATAAAATTGCATTTTTGATTTGTTCTTCTAAAGTTGCCGCGCAGGTAGTGTGTAATTAGGGCATACGTCACGCTCTTGTCAAGCTTCCTAGAGCTTTTCGGAGCGAATGACACAAATGACACATTGTTGAAGCATCACTTGTGCACAGTATGATGAGACATCAGTCATCATTTTCTTCCAGACTCTTCAGACATATTTCTGAATTGAATGACTTCAGATCATATTTCTCCATTCAGTTCAATGAAAGGGATTAATTTATCAGGCGAAAAAAATGTTGGTGTCATATTTTTTTTACTTTCTTTCTTACTCTCCGACACTCCTTACTACCAGTTACGCAACACATGACACAACGTTTGTAATATCAATGTATACAATCTCAGACTTTTCTGTCGAAATATTTTAAGTGTTTTTCTGTACATTAAAGGTTCCTTGTCAATCAGATGTAGTGAAGGGCACAACAACTTCAGACCCGGTCTTTAAAAGGAAGGAAGGAATTCGCCTCACGACGTAGACTTTGGTGCTAAAAGCTGGACATGACCTTATCAACTCAAGCCGTCTCAAACAGCTTTCCGACAGGGGTTTAATGTATACGTACGCTGCTGTATGTGTTTGCTCGCAATATAACAGCGTACACGGCCCCAGTATTAGCATTTACATTTGCACGCATCCGGTCATTGCTAATTTGAGAAAACAGGGACTGCGTTCAATCTAGTGATTTAAGAATAATACGTACCTTCTTTTTATTCAATATACCAGTCATTTTTTTCTTCTTGGGGGGGGGGCATTTTGCTTCCTACTTCTATCTAAATGAAGACCATACTGCAATATAATCTATATGCAGTTGGTGGCTACATGAACACAGTATGTGCATTCATTGCGAATCCAGGAATGGATATTTCAAGACGCCGCCTACATGCCGCAGTCTAGAGAGATACCCCATTAAGAGCCCACGCCCAATCCGGTATTGTCCAGCACGGCCAGCTGAGAACGCAGAACGGCACCTGAGAGGCAGCACTTAAGAAACAGTATGGTCAACCAAGGCCGTTTTTAGATAATGTATTGCCGCCCTAGTTAAAACGGGGTTACCCGAAGTTTCTTCCGGCTGCGGACTGCATAACAGTAACAAATTATGTCGAAGTCCATGTTCTAATTTGTAAAATCGAAAAAAAAGACCCAGCTGTCAACATAATGACTTTTAGCGAAAGGCATGATTGACCCAGTTGGGAGTAGGTTTCGTCGCCACGGAAGCCCAGTGGAAAATACGACCGATGATTTGTTTTAACATCCCGCCCACCACCGTTCCTGTATGTGTGGGCATTTGCGCGATCGGTGTCGTTTGAAAGCGCTACTGGGAAAACTGAAAGTAGTGGACACTGTGGGATTTTACGCCCACCTCGCCCTGGGCACGTGGCGTGACACCATGCCTTTTGATATTATCACGTTTGACTGAGTGTCCATATTGTGTCTCGATCACGCAACCAAACATAATATATGTGCATTACAACAAACTTAACCCTATTCAGACCGGGCTTTTTTGGTCATCCCTGGACCGGGGGGGGGGGCTTTTGAGGCCCTCCACTTCTAAGTCCTCTAACTCTTGAACGATGTGCCGTAGGGCCACCAAATTTTCAGGACATGATATCGACATAATATCTGACAAGTATATGACGTTTGACGTTACGTTGACGTAAGATGACGTAATTATGACGTCATTAATTTGATTATATTGGCCGGACCCATGAAAAAAGGGTATTCTCAGACAACTTCCAGTTTAACAACAAAAATGTAACAACAAGTGCAGAGTACAGAATAATAATGTTTATTACGACTTGTATTGCCAATAGCAACATCGATGACGTCATAATGACGTCATAAAATGACGTCATGCACATCTAAGATACGAGTTAGGCTCCGCCATATTATATCCACTACATTGAATTTTTAAAACTATTTTTTTTGCGACAAATAATCACAAAGGGCAATGGAAATAGACTAAATTCATTCATTTAGATGGTTTTTGATGAAAAAATACCAGGTAATTACAAATTTTAAGGGATAATTAGCTTGTTATTCTTGATCTGGCCATACGGTCCGCCATCTTGGATTTTGGGCTGATGACGTCATCAAATTAGCATAATTTATGCATATATAATTATGAAAGATATGCTAAATAATATAACATTTTATCTATGTAACAAAATAGCAGTAATATAGCAAATAAATGTGAAAAATACATTGTTAGAACCAAAAATAGTGTTTTTTGGCAAACTGCCTGTCAGCAAACGGTTGCCATAGCAACACGAAAAAATGGAAAATTTGTCAAACTTCGTAAAATTGTTGCCAACAATATTTTAGGAAAACTCACCAAATTTGGTGGCTTTAGCGTAAGGCGTTCTGGCGTTATAGGACATCGAAGTTGGCGCAGGCCTCAAAAGCCCCCCCCCCCCGGTCTGAATAGGGTTAATATACAGACTCCCTACCGGACCAAAGCCATAGCATGATGAAAACACTCGAAGCATGGTGAAAACCCTCGAACCGATTGTAAAAATATTTCACTGTGGCTGTGGAACTTCAAAAGATCTTCTTCTTCAAGCTGTATGGTTGGTTGATGAACCTTCAGGTAAGACAAATTTCTTAATTTGCGTATCTCTGTGTAACAGGTAGTACCATACACATGTATACGTGTGCCAGGGTGGCAAACCAACTAGACTGCAATGCATCTCCGTGAAAATGGGCCAGTCGCATGACGTTTCTCAATAGGTTGTGATTTTGAATCACATACGTGACATCATTCCAAAACAGATGTTGGATAACCAATTGCAAGATGCAGCTACATAACTACTACCTTTTCGGCCAATCGATTCTTTCCAGTAAAGTTTGAAGCTAATGCCAGTTTGTGTTGTGTGTTAGTTGTGACTATCAATCTTGCCTAAATCATAATAACATCGTAATGTGCATTTATCATTTATGGCCTTAATATTGATGATACGGTTCTTGTTACCATTGCAAGATGGTAATTTTTTTCTGGTTTGTTGTATAGTTTGCTACTGTATTGAGACTGCAATCCGACTGTTGGATGTAGCAAAGAAGACTAATTTCTCAATACATGGCTGAATCACGGTAACAAGGCAAATGTTCAAAACCATGGTTGTGATTCGCACCATTGCCACCAATACATGCTTCACCCTGTCCATGTTAAAATCTACTTTGCGTAAAGGAAGGTTGTGTACCATAATGCCTTCGTCCATTCAAGACCATCACGACAGATTTCTCCAGGGAACTATAAACGGTTCGTATCCATAACATTCTCACTGGAGTCTTAACTGGCGAAGGGTTCAAATAAACGCGATGGCCCTTGATATGTCACTGTCCATGTCAGGCAGCATGGTTTTCACTGCGGATTTTCAACGAATTCCTATATAAGGCGTATGGCTGAAGAAAGGCCCCTTTATTTGTACTTCGATAACTATCATACTTCATTAGTATTCTTGTTTATTTTCATTCAAAGAGTTAGAAATCCCTGACAAAACATAATGAATCATTATACACCATCATCTAATTACTACTTGTATCAGAAAACAATCTTAAGTATCGGCAGTCCTCGTTGAGCGTATTGGTAATCCATAATCAAAATTGGACAAAAGGTGCTTCTTTTGCCTTGCTTGTATTTTGGACAAAAATGATTCTGTTCATAAAAATATGGCTCAGCAGTGCTGTTTGATTTCAGCCCCATCTGTTGACCTATTTCCCTATTTACATACTAACTTTATTTACCCTGTAGATGGGATAACTTATTTTTTAACCTCTTTGATGAGACAAACTATATCAGTGACTGTTACAGCTGTGTTTTGGGCCAGGTACAGGAAGAAACCATAGGCATAGGCAACTATCTCATAAGTTTATTGTAATAGCTATTAACTGGGATGATATGCCCTGGTATATGTGTCAACCGCGTAATGTAGAATGCATTATCTATAGACGTGTACACAACGCTGTTGGTTTATCCCCCCCCCCCTTAGAAATATCCCAAAAAGACAAATGAAGCAAAGAGTAAATAGGCGTTCGTCCGTCCTGCATTCGCCAATAGAATTCTTCAAACGTCAGAGAGTAGTGTGATCGTAGACCATGATAGAGTGTCATCAACGGTTGGACTTTGCATTATCTGTCCGTAAGAATGTTTCCCCTCTGTGCCCAGAGGATATAATCATCCCATGATATGGACCCCTTTGCTTTGGAAACGTTATTTACCGGCACAATACATTTGTACCCTGGGCGCTCAATTTCTCCCTACGATGTGAAGGGTAGGGGGAATTACTTTTTGACAGGTCCATTTGCGTCCACACCGCTTCCTAGTAAGCAGGTCGTGAGTCATTCGGCTTGCTGACCTGAACGGAGCCCGTAGCTGTAAGTGCTGCTTTCATCGTGCTCATCAGAATGGCTGTTCACGCAGGCAGGGCAGCCATCGCGGCGCACTTTGTACTCAACGGCGTCCCCGAAGGCACTTACCAGCCCAGATGCATCTTAAAGCTATTAACATGGAGATTCAAGGTCTGATAGATTATGTCATATTCTCAAATATGTCAACTTAGGGTAGGTATTGTGTGCGATGCAAGAAAACTCGCTGGTCGTGTCTTTAAGATATCATCAAAGAAAGGTCTTAAGCATTATCATCGGACCTGACGTCCAAGAAAGTGTTCAGAATAGAGAACAAGTCTCTTTCTTGATAATACGAACCCTTTTAGTTACTAAATCTATACTCTTGGGCTCTATACGTTAAGCATGATCAACATGACTACATCTAAATTTAAAAACAGATCAAGTAAACAGAGCAAATCAAGTAAACAGCATATTTCCTATATCAAATTGTCTTTGTGTAAGGTAGTAACCTTAAAAGAGTCAAATAAAGTACTAGAATTTTTCACGTAAAATCGCTGGATGGCGCCTTACGTTGCCGCGAGACCGCAACTGAAAGTTCCATATACTAGAATGAATAAAGACTTACCTTTTCAAAATCGTTGTGAACCAGCCTTGTAGATGGGTCTCTAACGTGACCATGTATGTGTCCGTAGACTTCACGGTATTGAATCTGATTCGATTTCCCTGTCAATATGCATCCTTCCCCTAGCAAGGTGACACCATGGATTCTCTTTAAAAGTCCTCAATAAAAAACAGAAGCAAATCGCTGATGTCAGCAGATCGAAGACTCCATCATTACGCTGTACTTCGATCGTGCCAAGAGGAACAGTTGTCAGCCTTGTCAAAACAGACGACCACCATGCAAACTGATCCCTGACAAAAATCAATAGCTGCCGTAAAAGGTAGACAATTTAGAGTGCTGTTCTGCAATGTACACCCCGGTTAGCTTTCCACGAGGCGCTACGCCATTAAAACGTAATGAGGTATTAGGATCCCTCAGGGACGCAGACCTTACCGCACATGGCATGTTGAAATGAATGAAGGGCAAGACTATATTGGCTTCAGTTGATGCTAACATTGCCACACCTAATGAGCCATGTGAGGTACTTAAGCCTAAAACACATACACATACTGAGAGCGTTCAAAGAACGGAAATCGTTGGTAAAATTCGGACTTTCTTGCTATTTTGTCGTTTATAAAATAGGTCAATGGTAAATGATTGCATCTTGGATCTAATTAAGCACGTAATGCTGTTCCCATTATGGGAAAAGTGCCACGAGGAGTCTTAAAGTACATTAGGCATATCCTAGCGATAATGGAATCCGGGGTGATTAATACATCCTATTGGTAAATGTGGCTTGAGTCTGGTCTAGCGGTGATCAACTGATACAGTCATATTACAAGTCACTGTACGTACGTGCATCTAATATTGCTTAGATTAGAAGATAACAAACATAGTATTACAAGATCCTGTAATATCCGGGAAACTTGGTACTACATTTTTATTCTGTCAAAACTTACTAAAGAATCAGGGGGTAAAAGTACCATTGAGTAACAATGTGTTTCAAACATGGCATGAAGTATGCGAGAGCTGACTTGCTTCAGCAGCATATCGCTTTGAAAATTGATTTCTATAGACTGTTTAAGAACATCGAAAACATAATGACAATGATGACTAATATCGTCTATGCCTGAAGGATAATATAACGAGCTCAACACCAAATAGATCGCAGAAGCTATAACATAATGTCAAATCTCCAAAGAGTCACACCAGTCTATCATTGAACTTTCCTTCGTAAATGTCGACAACTCAGACGTTAGTGATGCCATGCTGAGATACCATTGAGTACAAGGCCTTGCAGTAGGATGATAAGTTTTAACACAACACTCACGGTTACTTCCTGTAGAAATGTTACTCTGATGGTGACTGAACTCTTAAGTGTGCGTTAAACGTCCTCGTCTGCCCTTTAGCTTCATGATATGCAGGGCGAACAGAGGATGATTTGTTATACAGTACATGAATTGTACTTTAAAGGTGCAATTGCGCCTATCTGTCATACAGATGTTTGCAGTAAGAACAATACGTATTAAAACAACGAAACCATTATTTTCTAGTTAATGTGAAACATAGTGGCATAGTTTTAGAGGAATTTGTGTCAATGGCAAAAGTTGAAATCGATTTAGCAACTTATGCTACTCACTTATGACCGTAACCTACGAGGTAGTGTCTTCGGGGATGGGAGGGCTTTTTATCCCTTTGGTAATAAATTTCCATCATAGGGACGTTTTATCCTGTCGAAGGTACAGAGAGCATAAGAATTCCCCATGGGGGTAATGAGTATATGTCTGGTCCCAAAGGAAAGGAAGACTTGTTTAAGAGCTAATGACAAATGGCAGCTTTCTAAGATGTTGAAGTTCCATTTGGAAAAAAAAACGCTCTGCATCAGTAGCGTTCTGTGTGGTATTTAGTTGAATTACTATGAGCTGGTTTTACTCCTCCCTTCATCTATGTTGAGTTACCGCTTTTTGAGGGTCTAAAGCATATTCCATAGTAGTTAGCTTTCTCTTGAATTTACTTTAATGTGAAGTCTGCGAGAGCAAACGCTATTATTAACCATTCTTCTGGAATGGCATGTCGATTTTTACGGGTACATTCACCGAGGCATAAAATTGGCAACGGGGACAGGCTCCAGACTGTCTCATGATGCAGAATCATTAAAAGTTTTCACATCATTCCTACGTTTAAGGTTTACGGTGGAAGTGAGTGATATGAACGGTCTTATAAGGCATTAGTTATGGACTAATTCAGAACTAAGCTTTAATGATTCTTTATGTGACCAGGAGCAGACGACTATTCATGTTTTGCAAAAGGGTCTCCATATTTTCCTTCATATGTATCATCTTCTTTATTCGGTCTGAAGAGCATGCAATGACAATGATACACTTTTTCAGACAGAACTTTATGCAGGCAAAAGTACTATACTACCCAGTGCTCCCTTATACGTTACCAACTTTATGTCTTATTGTTACAAATTCATACAGGTAGTATTGATACAGGCAGTGAACCTATTGCCAAGTATTGGTGTATGACTTGGCCAAATGCCTGCAGCTCAAAAACATGTGTCCTGCACCAACCTACCATTACAGACTGTCAGTATCTCTTAGTACGTCTTAGCATTTCGGTGACAAACGGCATGGACGGTATTGTGTTTAATTGACCACACAAAGGAAAGGAGTACTACAAGGTCAATGCAAGTGTCTCAGTATCGACCCACCTTAGGCAATACAACGGACGATTGTACAAATCCTATTATCACCTTGCCAGCAATTGACCCTCTGAGCAAGGTAGATGTATTGGAGCACGGTGAATTTTTCATATGGGCGATTAATAATGCAGTGTGCGTCCATGCTGGGCGGGAAGCCTGCAACCACAGCCTGTAGAGTGGTTCGACTTCGTTCAACATGGTGACCGGGACAGATTGGGTGTGAGAGGTTGTTTCCATTAGTACGGGACTATGGGGTATCAATGGTGTGCTGAAAAAAAACTTTTCTTACGAATTCTAATGACCGCTTGTGCATACTTTGCTTGAATGTAAGTAGTTAATGATCATACTGTTAGATTATTGAGCAACTTTAACATTCCAACAATGTCGACCATAAAAGCCAACGTAAATTTTAATATAATTAGATTTGTAATGATGGACGAATACATGTTACTGTATGTTGCTTGGTAAATTGTAATGTGAAGAAGTTCAGGAAGATTTGTAGTTGGTCACTAATGGAGTTTTTAAAGTCTCAAAATAAGTCATATGCTTGTGAGCTTTTATAAGACACTTTAGTTGGTAAACGCATATGATGACACCTTTCGACTCTCCTATAATATTCTAGACATCGCCTTAGTAATACGTAACAAAATTGACATACTAACATACAACCGACACAGCTTACAAGATTAACAACTACATTGATATATACATGGTCGTAACTTGGGGATCGAATTGCTTTACTTTGCTCCCTTCTGTATAATCTGTATAATCTATTTATGATACTTCAAAGTTTCACATTACGCCATACCCACTAGCGCTAAGTCTTATATAAATGCATGACTTATATCTGCTGTTATCTTAAGAAATAGTAAGAGTCTTCTTCCTGGAGGTAAGCTACTATTTAAGGACTCCTACGTTAAGTAAGCTGAACAGGCTTCCAAGGACGTTTGGGGACTGAGTGTTGTTAGTTTGTACTGTTTTCCATTCTGAATGACAAATTTCATATCTTTAATTTTAGATAAATTTGAGATAAATTAGTTTATATCTTTTGTAGATAACTAGAACGGCAATTCATAGCTTAAGAGTAATATAACACAATAAAAAGTCACCTTCTTTGGTCTAAGGTACGAATCTACTAAGTCATTACAAATATATCAGATGTTTTAAAGAAAGAAAACTATGCTTACTTGTAAAAAAATGATATTTTGTAGCACTTTTTCTTATAAATCTTACATGTCTTAGATGACATGTCTCAGATTTGATATGATTCGTGCGAAAAATTGGGATTCAGCTATGAATTTTAAAATTCACTTCAATCAGCACTAGTGTACAATCACAATAGTCAGCCAGCGCTATTGCAAAATATAACGGCTGGCATTCCGGCCACGGCACAACAGAAATCTGTTTAAATTTGGTAGAACTCATCACCTTTGTACATCAGGCGGAGGAAATTCGAGGAGCATTCGTGAAACAGCAAATTCATCCGGGCGTACGCGAAGCATGTAGCTACAAATTGGTTTAATGGATTTTGGCAGTGAGCCTGGGTATCACCTGCCCGCGGGCTTTCATCAGTTTCATCGGTGCTAGAGGACACAATCAGTGAAATCTATCTAAACATCATCCTGACATTGTATCGAGGAGGTAAATTTGCGAAGGTTTGTAGAAGACAGGGCTGCATGAATATCACATTTCCGAATTCCGAAATTTAACATGTAACATATATGCAAAGGCTACATAAAAATATGAAAGTAAGCTTCAAAGGGGCAAAATTAATGCAATGCATAGAAGATCCGTGACACAAAGAAAATTATGCATCAATAATCAGGTATAGCATCATTCGGGGTTAGTGTCCGCATCACATTTCTTAATGCAAAAAAGTTAGGGGTCCCCATGTACTAGAAAGTCAAGGTTATAACTCAAAACACCAATTTATCAACTTGCGTAAAAGCAAGTGTAAGTCAAAAAAGTAGTACCTCTTGACTACATTAGACGAGAGCATTAATTTTGTACAGATCCCCATGTATACACATGTGAATGGTTCTTTATATGATGAACGATGTTTGCTTACCTTAAGCTTAGACGGCAGCCTTGTGAGGTGCCAACTTTAAGAGCAAGCCGGAGCACGCGTTCGTTGGAAAGGTAGTAGGCAGCAGGGGTGCAGAGGAACACGACTGTCCCTGCAGGCAGCCTGACAGCGCGACCTTATATACTCTAGCCGCGACTTGTAGGCGGCAGTCTGTGTAATCTTCTTCCTCAGCAATCCATCACAATTTCACTTGTAATGAGCGCAATTGTTGAGTACGTAGACGCTGACGCTGTAAGGGGAAGTAGTCAGCGCACTCATTTATAGGGGTAATAAGCAGACATTAAATTCTCCCTATATATATGTGCAGGGAATCGTGAAAGCTAACATCGGAGCACATGTGCTAAGAGGAGTTGGTCTTGAGGTGAGTACTATGTAGATATACGTAATGGCTTTAACCTCAGTTGCAGATGAGACAAATGGAAAATATAGATTTTTTTCGGACACTCAGAATATAAGATTTATATTTGTCAAGCAAACTCGATCAATCTAATGCTTGATTACAGTATTTTTGTCATCATTTGAAACCGTAATTGGCGAGGTATTTTGTACTTCGCATGGAATTAACATAGCTCCATCTACTTGATTAAAGAGTCATCTGGCAACAAGCTTCTTCCGGGATGCCGTATAGATAGCGATGATGCATTCAATGAACCTAATAAAAGATCCTGGGAGTGGTAGTAAACGAAGCATTCATGCATCAGATTACACACTCAGGCTGTTGTTGGCATCCATCTGTCTCGGAAGACAATGGTTACACAGGTACATAATAGACAAATGGCAAAGTCGTGCATAACCTAGCTAGAATAAGCATGAACTCTCGTTGTACAATGCTGATTTTAAGTAGTTACGCTAAGCGGGAACTTAATGTGAATATTTTGTAGATAAGGGCTAAATAATGTCAATAACTGTTTTCACATTGCTTTTGTGGATACCCGGGTGAGGCCAGTAACAGTACAGACAGCCCTCATCCTTCATTCATGTACCCCATTGTCTACAACTTTTTAAATTCAGCTAAGAGATCTGGTACAGACTAGAGGATCTCCATAAGTCTTGGAAAGATGCCACTTTTGAAAGTCGTTTCGTGAGAAATCGACCCAGAAAATTGCCAATTTTCACCATGCCTAAATTTGTCACAGACAAAAGTGACGACAAATTGGGTTATAAACAAGAACCTGTATGGCCATGCCACATTTCACCCCTGCACCAGTCCCGTGATGCCGTAATTTGCGGTTTGGTGGTCGTGTCGCGACAAAGGGATTTAGAATAGACTCGAAATGCCGAAGTCTGCCAGATAGATCTCCCCGAAGACACGAGAAGACAGGGCAATTCTTCCAGGGACGGATCGTGTCTGCTTCATTTTACGACTGTTGCTCACAATGAACCGCCTCGGGTTATGGCATCCCTATCTCCGTTAATAGGGTGGAAACAGCAGTTACCTGCCAAGCGGCTTCTTTAAATAGAGGTAAAGATCACGAAATGGAAATGGAGACGAACACTGAAAATGCCAAATACCTTTAATCATAGTGACTCCTGCAGCGATGCTAGAGGTATCGTATGTACGTAGTGCCTTGACAAGTCTCAAAAGTTCGATTCAAAGCTTGATTAATGCATAATTCGACGTACGCTTTCCAGTAACCGACAGGGTAAAACCACCCAAAAGTACAAGGAATATAGTCGACTTACGTGCGTGTTGTATATCTTTAGCCCATATGACCAGCGTGAGTCTTCGCGTCTCCACTTCGATTATCATCAGTTTTCACTCCATGAATGGTTCCTACTCTCGACTTTAAGGCTTTGATTTTCCCAATTACAAGTTGATGGTGCAGAAATGAACAAGACATGAAGCCATTTGTTACCATTGGAGTCCTGTGTACAATCGATAAAGCGAACCTTACAAGACTTCATGTCCGCACTTACATTGCCTATTGTTCATTTTAAGCTGTAAATCAGGTAGCATTTGCTAGTAAGTAATCTATTTAGATTAAAAGGGCACCGTCTATGAAGATCATGCTGATCTCTATGTTGAGTGGACACTACTAATGGGGCAGTGCAATTATTAGACTGACGAAGTTAAAATCTTGGACATAGAGCCAGACTTTTTAGGGGTCAAAGAAGCCATCTACATCAGAGCTTCACAACCATCCCTGAACAAAGACGGTGGGCGCCATAGACTTCCTGCAACCTATGTCCCACTGAGTCGCGTGTTCTATCTGCATGACGTGACGTCACATTCCTTGAAAAAGACTGGTGCTGTTCAGTCAAAAATTAGGGTGAGTCCAATTTATGTGTTGGAAATTACAGTTTGACTAGTTCAATAATGACTTCTGCCAACACAGATGAACTTTCACGTTAAAAATCATTAAACTGGTACAAATTATCTTAATATCCTAGCTTTAAAACAAGACACATTTGCAAAGAGAAGCACTATTTCATCATGTATCTGCACATCTCATCACCACGGATGCAGCTAAGTAGCGCTACCATTTGACAGCAATGGCGTAAATGTAATTACCCTTTGCAGTTAAGATCAGGGGGTTCAACTAATGGCCTCATTTCACTCTAAGCGCCCGCGTTAGTGATAGTCGATTTTTCTATTTTTAACTTCGTACCTTGTCACTCTTTCTACCAATCTCTCATTTTCTCGTTCTCTATCTCTTTTTTGCAGATCGTCCAATGATAACCAATTAATAAGGCAGTGTCAAGCTAATTAAGCAATGTGAATCTGCCTTTACTAGAACAAGAGGTAGCCTTTTTCTGTAAAGCTGGTGTTGACGCCCTTCGTTGTTCTCTTGTTATCTTTCACTATCGCTTTATATATTGAATTAAGTTTCATGACATCTAAAGACGTCGTAGGTCTCTCGTTCGCAAACATTGAATATTCAAAATCACATTAATGATGCAATCGCGAGCACTTGGTATCATATGCTGCGATTTTGAACATATATTGGACATTGCATTATGATAATAAGTAACTAGTTTCACACATAGTGATGTCAGAAGGCCATTATTTCTATACATATTGGATATCACGATTAACTCATTGAATACATTATTATATCACAAGCAAATCGTACCATACATAATGGGTAACATAGATTACCCAAAAGCTGTAACGCGGGTTCGCACACCCATAGAGCAATCCAATGAACCTGGCTCCAAACTTCTCCTAAAACCAAGTCCATCTACTGTTGGCCCTTCTAATTGTACCCCTAAGCGTTGGTAGGATTCAGCCTACTGGTGAGTCCTATTTCCTTTTTCCTGCAGGAAGCATTGACAACCTACTATTATATTATATGGAATATCAGGAGAGCAAATCTACCTTTGACCCACATAACGTTTACCTCTAACCCCTTCGATACGACAAAACGACAAACTGCCGAAATCCCGGTTAAACTGAAGAGACAAATGAACATCATGCAGTAGGAAACAGGTAAGATTAACAAACGTTTCTCCCTGCATTCTAATACAGCGTGCAAAATCTAGAGGTCATTTCTGAGGAAAACGAATCAATTTGAGATGACAATCCTATAGGCCTTTCCTGTAGTTAGTAAGTAAAGATTCGGGCCCCACTGATTTGGAAATAGAGCATGAACTAAAATATAGCTACGTAACTTACACGTTGTGGCTTTCATGTCGTTGAAACAAGATATAAATCGACATAAAATTACACGAGGTACGATACCCCCCCCCCCCCCACACACACACACACATCATATGGGGTCACCACTGCTTTAAAAAAATCAAACAATCAAACATTAAACACTTGCCCCACTCAACACCCCATCAAAATTCCTTCATTGCCTTCTTCCATTTGAAACTAAGCCGGTCTTCATTTGCTCCTTGGCGCGTTTTGGGAAAAGTCACCAAACAAACTCGCCAGTAACCAAACAATGGCTGCAACCTGAGACATGTCTGCCGATCATGAACACTTCTCACCGATGGGCTAATCCTCGCTTACATATGACAATGTTTCAAATAATATCTAAAAGTTAGTCTAGAATAACATTTTCTAGCTACTGATACAAAAAAGTATGACTTGTGCCTGGAAATGTAAGCCTGAAATGGACTTTAAAAAATATGTTTCTAAAACTCTCACATTTACTTCAACAATACTCTTGTGTAATTTTGGTACAGAAATATGCATATGACCGGCTCTTCCGGTATGGTAAAATTTTACACGACCTTTAAGTATAATGGATACATAGGGAATGTACTTCAGGTTACAAACAGATGTTAACTAGGACAGGCAAGCAGATATGAGTTGTTTATATCCGGGGTATTCGACGTCTGGTGCCTACCATTGCGTCAGTAGATTGGATTAAAAATTGATATTTGAATTAGCAGATCAAATTACTGATTAATAGATAAATCAATATCTTGCTAAACACCTGCTCTTTGCCTACTACGGAATTTCTGTAATTCGTGCAAACTGGATATTATACAAGCACCGTGCACGTGAATGTGTTACCAAAAATACCGGATGCCACAAAAGTAGCTTATATTATGCTCATACTTACGAAACAAAATGAACTATGACTAAAACAGCCACAGGACGTGAAGTTATTACGTGACCTGGCGGAACCTCCATAGATTGCATCTCCGCCGCGAAGGCCGGTGTAATAAATACCCGCATTATGGACCACAGGGAGCGTAAGTGATCATGACCTTGGTATGACCGGAGAGCAAGGAACCGAAAGCTTCATGCAAAGTCACTTTGCACATGAAGAAGGAATTATGTTTTTCTTCAACTCTTGTGTTATGACTAGATGCCAGTTTGGTAGATAGAATAATATCTCATGATTATGATTTTCTTGGAATTGTAGGCCAGTCAATATCATCAAAAAGTCCTAATAGTTAAAGAAAAGTAGACGAAGGAGGTATTGTGTATTTACAAAAGTTGTTTGTTTTCTTTCATACAAATTAGCATTAGTGAAAATACCTACAAGACCTAGACCAGTGAGAAGACTTACAATTCTAGCAGTTGCCCTTTCTTCTAGATCTCCTCTGGGGTGCACTCAATGTAACTGTCATGCGACGCCGTTGACACCATGCGAGACACATGTGTAATGCACGTTCATCCTATGGCAAAGATAACGTGATACACTTGTCGCAGCTGTAGTCACTTCCCTTTGGACCAACTTCACTCTTTGCCGTAAAGGGTAGTTAGACTGAACTTTGCAATGTTCCCAAAAGCCAAAATGGCATTACATTTCCTACGCACTCTCGTACCTCAGTTGACTGGTCCCGAAGACCAAACTTAGAAGGTTGGGCTCTAATGACTAACCCATATGGTGCCATTTAAACGAACAAAGTGTTCAAGGGTTCACTACCTTATCTCCAAACACACTGTGGTTGCCAAAACAGTATTCATGGTGCTATTTTTGCATTTTTGACATCGAGGCCACATTTCCAAACCCGGTCGTGCCGTTTTCGGAACTAATATAATACATAAAAGAACGACAGAAGAACATAAGAAAATAAGTCATCAGCATAATTTGTGTTCATTCCCTTATAAACGCCTTTGATTTTAGTTTCCGGAAACCTCCCGCCCAGGCCGGGCCCCGGTTTGGGAATGGAGCATTACCGCCGGTAGATTTGTTTTAGATTACTGCTGACCTGTGTTGAGTAGTTTTGTCTGAGCCATCATAACCCAATCATTCCCCTTAGGGTTTAGACCATTATAGCAATGCTCTTGTGGGGGACTGACGACGACAATATGTCTGGCTACACAGTTCCCCATGCGCACAATCAGAGATACAGTTTATACCCCCTTTCGACTAGGACGGCTCTCTCGCCGCGCTCTCTCTCTGCGACATAGAATTTGACAGATTGCTCAACGAATTGTATAGAATTGTATAAAACGAATTTTTTTACACTTTGTGTGTTTTGCTGTCTTTTCAGTCACACTTTTACATGCTGTATGATATACCCAGTAAGAAATGCAAGGTTACACACATCCTATTTCGGTCGCAGTGTGAACGCATCGCGATTGTCGTCTAGTGGAAAGGGGGCCTAAGTAGCGTAACCTGAGATGTCTTCTATATCTATAGACCGGAAGCAGGGTCACAACCTCCTTGGTGCTTTTAGAGCTAGAAGAGGTGCAGGGATTAAGTAAGTATGTTTGCGGCCTCAAAAAAAGTCGAAAGGAGTTCTGACAGTGATAGCCTGTAGCGACAAAGTTTTAATGAACGAACAAATGAGTTATTGGTAGCTAGTCTACTATGTAACATGTACATGGCTTGGGGGTCTTTCCATCTAGACGGTGGTTCTCGAAACGTAAAGAATCGATATTACTTCACGATTACCTGGTTCATGTCGACGTCATTAAGATTGCATGTAATGGAAGACGCTTTGATTACAATTCGGTGTTGGATAAAGTTTGTGTGACACAAATGACCAGAGGCATGCAATATTCTCGACATGTGGTCAACATCCAAATCATCGCGCTAAAATTACATCGAATTTCTCGTAACATAATATAATGGAAAGGGCATTATTTCTGTTACAGTTTTGAGATATTGTAGACTGAGATAGATACTTCGCTACGGCCGCGTGGCGCGTTGGTACACCCGGTCCCTCGATCTCGGAAGTTAAGCAACGCGCGGTCCGGACAGTACTTGGATGGGGGACCAACCAAGGACGTCCGGATTGCTGTAGCCTCAAGAAGCTTTCCACGAAATCGTCTTCCGGGAGGGACGTAAAACGGGGGTCCCGTGCTCGAGGATGTGCCTCGACCACGTTAATCAGCCTCATTACTAAACACATTGGGTACCTGCCTATGGCACTGGCTGCAAATACACCCGATATTTATTATAATTATTATTATTATTTAATCTGGTACATGGTTTCCTATATCTTTCTACTATATAGTATTTGTCATTGCAAACTGTAAAGCCTTTTATGTCTCCAGCAATGACATAGAATGGAAATCAATGAGCTGCTAGCTATATTGACAAAAGGGTCATTGAGATGCTGTTACAACTGATAGCAGTGATCCCTTTTACTGATAAGGTGATAAATGGCGATAGCAACATTCAGGGCAAATCCTATAAATATCTTGAGTTAAAAGTTGAAAACACTAGGACGCCGCTTTAGTATGAACGCAAGCAAAGATTAGCCGGTCGTTTGTAGCAGGTAGATTTACAACTCCCGAGCAAGGAAGGCCCCCAACTGGGTTGATTAAACGATAAATTTGTTCGAACTGACGGGAAACTTGTTGGAACAAATTGGTTTATTGAATTTTCCCACCTAGATTGGCATAATCATTTGCCCACAGGCATTGTGTAGACAATGAGCTACAATCCGTCTGTGGTCCCTGCGGGGCCTTAAGTCCCTCTGAATATTAAACATGAAGGGGTATCGATCCATTTCCAAGTGTTACCCTCTGATATACGTCTACAGACAGGAGTAGTTCTGATGATAGATTCTTTGGTATTGATTATGCTAAAGGAATCCAGCTTCTAAATTTTGCATTCTTCACAATGTATTCGGCCCATTAGTTTTATTGAACGCCAGTTCCTTATGCATTGATACACCAACCATGGTATAGGTGCGCTCCCACCGCACTTGTGTCAAGCTTGCGTCACTGTGGGGTTCGTTCACTGCGTCACTGTTTGTTATTTTATAATTTAGATATTGCGTAATACGTAAAAGTATGACTTAGAAGACGACAAAATACACAAAAAGAAAGAAAATTCGTTCTTTATTTCTTTCGAACCCCGCAGTGACGCAGGCTTCGACACAAGTGCGGTTGGAGTGCACCTTATGGCGTTTTGATACACCAGCCATGTTTCTTTGATAAAATGATATATAACCCTTTCAGCAGAATCTTGTTTAAGTAAATTAAATCATTGTCACTGCAAGATACAGTGACAAATGGACAAATCAGTAGCAAAAAAGTCATATTATGATGCAAGCAACCAGCAGATGCATTCACTACGCTGTTGAACCAACATACAACGCTTGCAGATTCCAGTCCATTCTGACTTATTCATAAAAGCTTTTGTCGACAGCATTGGCAAAATTCTAGGGAACGATATTTATCGAATTTAGAATGCTGTATAATTATCTATAATAAAGTGAATATCATTATAACATATGGCAATTACAACAGGGTCGTCTACTGTTAAAGGTATATGTGATGACCATACAAGGATATTGTCGAATGACAGGACGATGATAGTCATGTAGAATTCGCACTCGCACAGGTAGCAAGAACGGACGTAGAAGAACATGCCGAGACTGGTGACTATCAGATTACTCCGGAACTCATTACGTTTATGTGATATGTTCCTATGGTGCAAATGCAACGTGTAATAGCGATATATAATGCATGAGTCGAAATGTTTGCTAGCAAAATGACCAATAAACTGGTGGACGTACCAACGGATAAGTATCTAATACCAGCTCAAAAAAAGAACAAGAAACAGTCATGCCTTCAAATACCAGAGTTACCAACCTAGGATTGATGTGTTCAACGTTCGGTGTAATATAAGCAGCTGCTGCCGCGCCGCGTGCCTGCAAAGCTGGTGTGTTACGCCGAACGGCGGTTATACCGGCTATATAGATATAGATACAGAATTAATCTTCAATTCAAGAACATGAAACTTAACATAATATTCGCGAGAACATAGAGCTAGCTACAAGCCTCATTTTCAAGCAAAACGTTTGATTGAACATTTTGATCTAACCAAACCTCCTTGATCTAACAGATCACATGGCGTGTAAACTTTGTAAATCTGCAAAAATTACAACTGTCGTACAAAACACCTCTCCTGCCCATGAGAGCTAATTGAAGAGAATAATCACGTCGGTAATATAGGCAATTTGGTAACTGTAGAAATTACATGTACACGCCACATTACAGCTGGTGTACGTGTGTTACGACGAAGGACGGTTATGTCGGCTGTGTTGATACAGATACACTTACCTCCTCCATGTCATACATTGCAGGTCTTCATTGTCTCGTACAAAAACGAACGAGCTTTATGCTTAGTCTAACTGATGTCTTTCTACTAAGTTAAAATCAATGGAGGGCAACTTTTATAACGTATCCCCACCCACCATTGGTGGACAACTCAAACCATGTACCACGAGTGTCTCAAGAGGTTGCTGAAATTTCTAGATATATTGCTTTGGTTAGCGATGCAAAAAGTGATATTGATATACTAATATCATGCTCTTCCTGTGACCGATGATATGGTTACTGCCCCTGAAGATACATGTGCACCTAATACTAAAACCATCGCCCACATCATCCGCTCCGAGTGCTTTTCAATAACCCGGTGGGTCATTTTACAACTGGTCTCCGCTTGGAGTGCACATATATAGAACGGGAAGAAAACTGTGCCGATGCCTACTAGACGTCACCCGCCATTTGCTACACCCAACCAACCAGCAAAGTACCATTCAAGCTAGTTACGGGGCATCTGTTAACACCCTCTTCCAACTGAAGGTTGTGACTACGCTGCGAGTGCTGATCGATGAGCGGGCAAAGATTTGACAAAGATTCGTGCAGCAAATTTTAAAGATAAAGAACAACTTTTCTCACCTTTTATGTACTATCCAGCTGTCTTTTAATGTCTTGAATTATGAGAAATGGTTTATTATTGCCATTGACATTAAAAACATTTGCAGTACATTTACAAAAGGTTGAATTGTCGTTTTTCCACAGTCAGTATTTCAACCTCTAACTCAAGTTAACACATTTAAAATGATCGAGTGACAACATAACAACTACTGTCTACAATAACTGGTCAGTTACTACACAAAGAAAGATTCGCTACTATTCACAAATTACCCGTCTTGGTTCAGGAGCTTTAGGGGAGGGAGTTGTTTTCCGGAGCTGCGCAGAAAGTGCCCGGTGCCTACCCTTAGCCTGTTTCCTTTAGATAATTTTTTTCCCTGGGCAAATTTCGATCACAAAGGTCTATATTTCTGCAAGAGTGACTGAAGCATGTATATTTTTAAAATCTTGCCAAAAATTGTGACCTTTGGCATGCTTTGACCTATGAGTGACCTTCATATTCATGACTGGCACATGGACTGATCCATTAGGGGAGGGGGTGCAATCCTGACATCATGACAATCATCTGGCTGTAGCTCGTTAAAATGCCGGAGTTGAACTAACAAATTCAGCTTTGCAGTGGTGGTAAAGACCTGGGGTTTGAAATGTAGGTAAATGTGTTTTTAAGTGATTGTTTGACATGGCTTAACCATGTAGGGAATGGGCAATTCGATTTAGCAGCCCCTCCCCTGTTACACAGTACGGTAATGTGCTATTAGCGAAACGAGAAGTTCTACACCGGAAGTGAGAGAGTTTGTCTTTGTTTCTTAGAGACCAACCATGGGTATCCCCTCGTCTAGATGGAAGCCAATAACTGAATCTTTCAGAGTTGACAAGAGTTCGTGCAAACCGTAGGCACAGATTGTCCCTTCTACAATCCAGTCGACAAAGACCCGAAGTGCTCAGTGCACTGTCGTAAGTTACGTACTCCCTTCCGAGTATAATTCTCAGAGCCCCCTTCTGCACGCGTTCCCATTATATTCCCATTATGAAAAAAAGGGTACAAAAAGTCCAATTTTGGTCCGTGTAAGTACGCTCAGTAATCGCCGTCAAATGTATTACAACATTTTCAAGTCAAATGACTTACCTAAGTATGATAAAACATGGTTAAATTCGTAGAACAATATGTAACAAACCGTACTACTGGAAAGAGTTCGAATGTACCCTACCATTTCTTACTCACAGATGTGCTAGCATGATTCCCTTAATAACTCTTCACAAAAAGAGACCTATTGGTAATAACAGTACTAGTTATCAACTTACTAACAAAATAATTCAAGCCTATTGAGATTTTCATCACATGTCACCCCGGCAACAACATTTGGGAGATGAGCACCCACTGCTCGAGTGTGATAAATCCCAAATATAAGCACCTTCAACATAGGCGGTATCCATATGGATCATGGTAAGAATTCCATACTATTAGTTACATTACCAATTGTGATGATATCACATATTACAGGTCGGTGGGCTTGATGACCTCGGACGCTGGCATCAGAACGAAATGTCACGCTCAAGTCGACCCTTTACTCTGTTTACCGATCTGCATACCTATACCACAAATCGTTGCTATACTTTGCCCCAGGGTAGTTTTGACATACTTTTCACCGCGCATAGCTTAACGCATTGAAAGTCTGTGGGAGGCATACGTAAAAAGACGAGCACACTTTATGTCTCACAGTACTTAACCTTTTTTGTGAGCATGTTCTGCATGCATAACCTGAGGTCTAGAAGCCGACAGATGAGCCTTATATCGGCCGCTGGGTGCAAAGTATCTTCCGTATCAGGTTACGACCTGTCTGATCTAGACTGACCCGGCACCAAGACAGGTATCTAACATTTGACCTGTAGGACCTTAGAATGTAAAGTGGAAAGTTTGCCACAGGACACGAATGTATCAAAACTAGGTCATCAAACCCTTCTGTATCTCGGCAACATGGGAGAAAAATGCTTACTTGTAACTAAAGCTTCAGTCTGCAATCCACTTGGGAAGAAAATGGGTAAGTACAATTAGCTGATCGGAGAGGTATTCCCAAACTCCGGTTGTGATTGTAATCTTTTCCGTTCTGCTCTATTTCCAGTGTAACCAGGCGCCAAAGTCATTAAACTGATATTGGTTTCCGAAGCAAATGTTAAAGGTCAGTATGTTTCACCTATCTAGGCATTATTATAGCTATATTTAACCGATAGCACATCATAATCTCTAACAGTCTTTAGGATTGTATACGTTGTCAATTGGAGTAACAATAAGAATTGTCTGTATGGGATCAACACGTATCAAACATCTACAATCTACAGAAAGTTAGCCTGTACTCTAGTTTGCCATATTACCATTGCACAGCGATCGCAGCCGGTCACGTTTCAAGCGTGACATGTAATCTTACCATATGTGGTTCGTATCTTGGTAGCTTACCTTGATTGAATCTCAATTCCTTGAGCTTGACGTGTCGCTTACTGAATAAAACAAAAGCCAACCGGACACTTAACTCCCTTACATATACATTGAAGTTTACGGTTGCGTCAAATACTCAATTATAGTGGCATTGCTACGACCAGCATCGTTGTGATCAATCAAAGGCCTGTAAAGGTCTACCTAGTCGTATGGGCCATTTGTTGTTAACAAGTGATGCATAAACTGTGAGAGAAACTACCGTTTACTCCAACAATGAATAGTTGCTCAGAACCAAAAGGGCAAACCATTTACTCTCAACATATATGTATTATAAATGGTTATTCAGCAACATGGTACAGAACAGACCGTATTATCAAGGCTTAGAAACGTTGTTATAAAGCTTAACTTAAACCTTGTCATGTCTGAAGGGTACATATCAATAGAAATTTACTATGCACCGATGCAGGTGCAATGATATAGTGGGGTTGTAAATGCTCTGTCTGATGACTTGCAACTCGCAGGTTACTGCCTGTGTATTACATCTCCTCTTCTCGCCGTTTGGATATCAAGCAAGTGGGGGACTCACAGATTAATGTGTGCCACATGTAGTGGCTGATTTATACGAGGACATCCAGACATGGATCATTAAATCCCGCCATAGATTCTCAGACGAGCACGGGAAAAACGAGCATTGCGTCGTAAAATTACTGACGATAGAGCTATAAAATTAATGGCATCCATGATAACAATTCCCGTTATTTTGCCCTCTTAACAACCATTATCTTTATCTCAACCCTATGTCAACATATTGAGTCTTAACAGTTGGATTAGAGCATGTAAAACGTTTCATTGAATTACTATACGTACACGAAAGAGAATCGTGAGACAGTGTCTTGATCTTTGCCGCCTATTTTGTTAACCCATCTTTGTCGTAGTTGTGTTTGCTATTTCTATCATGGCATGGGAACTGTAGTTATCTTGATGGGCGGGGTTAATACTGCAAGGGATTTCCCGATGTGTTAACGGGGTATGATCTTCATATCCGGTTGTTATAGTGTTCACTGTTCCATTGAAGTTGACGCTACACTGGGTCTAACATATAATTGATGGGGTTTGCCTGGCCGATCATGAACCCCTTCAAACTTAACAGACAAAATAGAAAGTATAATTTCTCTATATAGCTTAAGGATAGTACTGTGTTGAATATCTAGTATTCAACATGACATACGAGCAAACAAAGTAATGTATGCGCAAAACAAGTGAATGCAAGAAATTAACCAACTAATGCATTCAATATAAATGTAATATGTCAATCATATTTGTTCATTTACTGAGGTTTAAAGTATAACATGAAAACATTATGCCCGCCAATACTTTCCCTTGTGTCCAATTCATTTTTTCGGTTCAATAAACAAAGCATTGATATGAATATAAAATCACTTTTAGCTTCAACTTCTCCACAAAAAGGTAGCCTCTCTCTCTGTAGGGCGACATATCATTGACAAATGTACACATGTGCGTTTTGCATGTCATAAGAGGCCAAGTCATTATGTAACCGCTATAATGTATTTCAGTGTCAAATTGAAAAAAACTGAACCGAGATCGTGTAAACAGGATTCAAATATCTTCCAGGAAACGTATTGCTACTGATAAAAGATCTCGCAACTGCTCACAGAGCGACTCGTCAGGTGCTACGGAAAGTTACGAAAAGCGCTTTGTTTGGGTGTGCGGGGCTCTGGTAATGTCAAGACATCTTACAATTTTATTCTGTGTCTGTATTTTCCCCCCTATCTATATCCACATAAAGTTTGGCAGGTCAATTTGTGTCCTCTCCATGTTGTGTAAGCCTATACCGTATCTCCTGTACATGTAGGTCATTGACTTGTATAGAACCTTGGGCAGGCGTAAGTGTTGCTTTTACCGTTTGCATTAGCGGTGCGCTTTTCGTGCAGAGATTGCCTGTCGCTTTGTGTGTGAGTAACGCTCAAGGGCAAAAGTACAGACACTTACTCCTATATGTTTATAAGGGTGTGCTAACGTTGTTCAAACCGTGTAAAATGTGTCTTCAATGTAGCTTCAAAACTGTCTGACGGTCTTCAATGCAGCTAGGCAAGCATCAATGTAAGGACTGAGACTAGAATGCATACTAAGGTATGATAATAAGCACTTACCTATAAGTTACAAAGAACCCGACACCATGCTAAGAAACCTCTGTTGCTTTGTGCCGCGTTTTATACAACTGGGGACCTGTCTATCCGTACATAACTTCTAGGACCGAATGCTGGCTTTAGACTTTTTATCCACTTGTGCGGCCAAGATGTTATGTACATAAAACTTGGTTGCTTCGACTTGGGGACTTTTTTTAGATGTTCTGAAATCTGCAATAGAAACATTGCAAGGTACGGCAGAGACACAAACCTTGGCGTTTGCGTTAGCTAAACGCTAATCCACAAATGGTGGTCACACCACCGACCAGATAGCAGCTTGATAGTGACAGACAGAAATGCTATAAACTCAACGAAGCTCTTTGCAGGATTGTTTACACAGTAGAGGAAGATTCTAATTGGATATGAAAGGCCTTATATTTTAAACATGACGCTTCCTGGTCTGCAGATAAAAGAATTAGATGTGGAAGCCTGTTCGTTGATCCAATTAGGTTCATAATGGTGCTCGCATCATAGCTAGCTTGGATCTCGCACGCGTCTGATCATGAGGATGATATCCACAGTGTAACAAAGGATAGGCCTGCTTTCTAATTGAGAAGTAGGCTTTATATAGCCGTGTTGCAATGTCAATTAGGCTAGCGCAGGAATTGACGTATAAGCTGAAAGCAACATATACACGGGTTGACAGGAACCTTAAGAGTACTACACAATGCCCTTCAAAGGTGAGGTCATTCACCCTGGCCTACTTAAGCTTCTCGAGTCTTTCCATTTGGGGTACCATACATTTCATGATAGGGCATGAATCTATGTTTACTTCAACCTATGCATCTCTTGTAATAGTTTTAGTATCATGCCATTTTGAATTCCTTTGTTCCTCCTGTGATTGATAGGACAGTGCGGATACGCCTATCAGTCCAGCGGAAGAAGGTTTGCTTTACTGTAAGGCACGTGATCTGATGTCTTTCTCAGTAGACCGAGTAGAGACTCTGCCATTAGCTACGAAGACCTAAGAATTTACGTGCTCCGCATTTGATATATCTACATTTAGGTAATGTTTTACAACGTCCGAGTTGTGTACATTACACCCTGTCAAGTAAAAATATGCTAGCTTTGTATAGTTAAAAACTATTCAATCTAAAACTGTTTTAGAGAGTTTACATGTTAGTTTTACTGTGTAAATAGTACAATATAGATACTGATTAACTTTTATGCAATTTGTTTCTTTCGTTATTCATGTATATTGCAACTTACAGTTAATATTTATTGAAGTAAAAGCATGAAGTATTCCACAGGATATCATACTTTGTAATACATTTCGTGCTGAAAACACCTCCAAAGAGTCCCACTGACGGCATTCACGACTAGAACTTTCCTTTGATAACGTCACATGGGACTCATATTTAGTAGGGAGTAAACAGAACATTAAGAAAGCAGTAATTGATTGCCAAGACCCCAACTGCGAATGAATATCATTTCTTTTGCGTCTGACATCTAAGGTTAATGTCTGCGTTTCACAATAAATTTGATCTAGAGAAGAGTGAGACAAACTTTTTCGGTAAGTAAATAATTCGTAATCATTCATAACCTTCAATTTAATATAGGTATAAGGTCAGTAAATAATGTACAACAATCATACCTGAAGATAATCAAAGACAATACAGTCTACCCATGAACTCTTCTAGTGCGCTTTAATTTTCTGCCGGAAGTAAAAGAAAGTGCAGAAGTGCATGAAGAGTTTGTCGTTAATATTTTGACTTATCGAACTAAGATTGGTAATGCAAAGTATGGAGGGTAGAGTTGTGGCAAAATTGATATGCGGACTCAGAGTCTTCCAGCCACTTCCTGTGAAAATGTCAAGTAAAGGCTGAGCGTGCCGTTACGCCGGAAAGCACGGGTAAATCCCAACGCAACAATCCAATTTTCGCTGATGTCCAGAACTAGTTGTACGATATTCTTGATCCGAGCGCCGCAATCACGCGCTACCAAGGAGTTAATGAAGACACGAGGAAAGCTAATATCGACGGACCTTTTGACCTTCAGTGTCTTCTCGTGGCTCCGGGTCGATCAAACACTAGGCTGTCAAAGCCATTCGTCCAAAGTGTAGAGAGGCTCCTGGTCAAAGGCATCAGCAGAGGTTTACTCATACGTGACTAGAATTGCGATGTCAAACACTATCAGTACTATCAGGTAGACTCATCAATGCCTATTAGCCGGGTGATCTGTAAAAGGGGTAATGGAAAAATTGAGCAGCTAAAAAGTAAAAGAATGGGAAGATGAAAAGCTCCGTCGTAAAGAGAGTGTTTTGAAGGTACGTAGACCGACATCCTTACATTTTGTAAAAGGAGCAGCTTTATAAATATAAATGTCCATCTCCAAAGCCCATGGCTTCCGGGTTTCAGTACCAATTATTACGGTTATTACTCATTGGGCCGGGGATCGTTTCCAGGATAGATACACAGATAATGTAATATCTATCTACCGAAACGCACTAAGACCTAGTCTCCTGGTAGGTCAGTGTATCGGGTTTAAATTTTACGGTTGGCCTGGTTTTAAACTATCGAAGGTATGATCTTATTTTATCTCCCACAGAATGCAGCGTACCTTTAGTCTAAGCTATGAGAGTTTGCTTACTGTGTTGACAGGTATCTGGGCCTGGTTGGATACCAGCTAACAAGCCTCATTCATCAGCGTTGAGATGTTGGATATACCTCGTCTATCTGTATTTATGCAGCGTAATGAAGACAGACAGTGTCGAACAAGGGGATTTCATGCTCTAGTGTTTTCAGGTCAGCAAAATCCCCGATATCCTTCATTTGTTCAACGATCAGCATATGGGGATAAAATGGATGTTCCCACGAACGGAATCCCTCTCTGATTTATCGCATTCTTTCTCCTTTTGACTCAACGCTGGCAACTAATTCTTTCACATTATTTTCTATATTCACAAGTATATAATATAGCAAGCAATGACAGTAGCAGATTGTCCTATAGGCAATTACAAAGTATCCAAGGTAAACTTTATGTTCCAGTACTTGAGAGATGCAATATTTCATTTTCGTAGGATCGTAAAAATAGGCTTAGTTAGGCAAAGTTGGCAAGTTTCATACGGCCCATAGCCCACAGATAAAACAATGGTAAGAAGAAGGCAAGATTCATCATTCCCTAAGCCGAGGATGGTTGTTCTAGACAGATCAATATTGCGCATAGTAGCACAGAATAGACCCAATTGTATTCGCCGCAGGGATGCAACACTGGCTTCAACGCGGTAGAAAATTACGGAATATACTAGTGTAAGTCGGTGATGTGTAATGCTATTTTTAGTGTTCAATCGGGGTAAAATATCTACGAATTAACCATAAATATTCCTACTTTTTTCAATAACGTACTGAATAGCGCCGCACCCCCTCCACCCACATTCTTCTGCTATTCCGGTGGTGTAACGATGCCACATTGACTGTTGAACTAATAGTTACTTCCTCATTACGCATATACTGGATTGCACACGTCTCATTCCTCGTAGGAGTTTCAGACGAACGAAAACTGAAGGCATCATTGGGATGGACGCACATGTTTGTAAAGATGAAGCTTTGCTTTGGCACAGGAAGGGACTTACGCCTTGTATCGATACGGTGAATGTGACCAACTTCACGGCAATCGCGGCATACCAATCTTAAAATCGTCTAAACCCATGATCCCACATTGGCAAGCCACAACAGCAAACAATTCTCCTTCAAAGCCATAACCAATGTCTATACAAAGCTTTCGGTCATTTAGGGATAGTGCACGAAAATCCTCCAACATCAAAATCTTACGACGACGTATAATACAATGAATGTGGCTGTGAATAACCGTTGCTCATTCATCTTACCGATTTAAAATCCTGCCATACACGTTTTACATCGTCTAAACCCATGATCCCACCTTGACAAGCTACTGGCAAACAGTTGGCATGCAAAGCAATAGCCAATCGATCAACAAAGCTTTCGGGCATTCAGGGACACAACATGGTTGTAGATATTGTTTTCAACTCACCCCCAAAAAGTTTTTTTCACAAAATTTTCTGAGAATGACATATTAGCTTAAGCAATGCAGAAGACTATTATCACATATTTATGCTAATGTAGTATTTATGATTGCTATATTCAATGACACTATAGCGCTTTCCTTCAGGAAAGTCACTGTTGAAATCTTCCTACATTATGGACTTGCAACGTACTACGGCCATGTCCAATAACCTGGTGCTGTGACCCATGAAGAACTAAGGTCACCGATCGTAAATTAGCGAAATGTTGAATCAATCCTACACGAAAATACCTAAGTAATATTCTACTGAAAAGCTATTTGTTTAATGTGCATGTGTGTATGCATGATCCTAAATTGCATCTCAGGGCTAGAAAAGAATCATTTATAAGCATGAAATAAAAGATCAACTTGGTGACTTAGATGTGCACGAGAAATTCAGATGTAAGAACGAAATATTACAATAATTGACATAACCATTAATACATGGTGTGATTGGTATTTCTGATTACACATTGACACATCATTATATCGCCTCACATAATATCACACGTCCATTTGAACATCAACCAAATATGTGAAATTATAAAAAAAAATTTGCCCAACATTTGCTTATCTCAGTACATATAATGATACGGTTTGCAGTCATATACCATTCCTATGTATATTCACGAAATGATATAATGCAAAGTAGGCAATACTCTAAATTGGCGTAAAAGTGAACATGGGTCAGTAGAATCAACAAGCATGTTTAAAACATACCAAGATTTTAAAAAAAGACCGTTATGAATAAAAGCATATGTGCTCACCTCTCAGACAAACTGCACAGTGTTGCTATCTCTATCTTTGAAGACCCCATCTTCTCTAATCCATTCTTGCATCTGAACACCACCAGTCTAACCCCCGGGCTTCGTGCGTGGTTCTTGCCGCACCAATAATTACGCAACGAAACGCCCTCCGCTCCTGATCTGCTGGGGTGCCGGGTCACTAGGAGTGAATATTGTTCGCATCCCAACATTCCAGCTGTTGTAAGGATCAGTCAGCTTGGAATATGATATCTCCTAATTTCTGGAGAAGCAATGACATTAGTGTTAACAGAACAATACAGGGTCGAGATGAGTACTTGCCAAAGTTCTACCAATGACTCTCGAATAGCACGTTGATAATACCATGGTTTATTGATAAGAATTTATAGCTAGTGGTCACGGAAGTTAAATTGTTGGCGGAGCTTCAAACCACGTATGGTGTATGATTATTTAATCTTCCACAAAGCCTTTGATAGAACGGGGGATTTGTACTATTGACCTGTCAACAACAAAGGGGTGGGTATCCCGGTTTATTAAGAAGGGAGCACAAAGGAGAAGTGCGCATCGGAATTCAGAATGACCTTTAGGTATCTCTATCCGTACTTAAAATGCAATGGGTATATCGTCATCCAATGCCATTTTTTTATTTTCATGTTTTTCTTGAGGAAATAAATAAAAATGCTAAACATTAGTTTAGATTTTGATTAAAAAATCTGACCATGAATCGTGATGAATGCCAAACTGCGAGCCCCAAAACCAATTTTCCAGTTTGCCCCAAAATCCGTTCGTTCAACAAAGGTAAAGATTGCTTTGACCTATTGTGGCAATACAATTATAAAGAGGAATAGTGCGTAGCTGCACTTGTAAAGTCCATTGGTCTAGATCTGGTTCCTATCATATGTATTTTTGCACTCGGGCTCTATTGGAAGCTTCGAAATAGAATTAAAGACAGGGTCACATTGCTATTCAAAGGTGGTCTCACCACGACGTGGGATGGAAACCAACATACAGGAAATGCTGCTCTGACCCAACCCCGATGTTTCAATACATTTTCGAGGTATGTAGTTTTTAGCTATGAATGACCACACCTTTACATGACAGTCCCGATGAATCGATGTTAACTCCAGTATTGATCCTTTAGACTTGATACAACGGCCCATTGTGCAAATATAATTAACACCATCGACACCCGCGACGCAGCAGGTGTTACGGGCCAACTTGCAGCTAAATGTTTTATGACTCTGCTGAATAGTATTACAGCAGCGTTGTTTCCATGCAGAACACGTAGAGTGACTTTTGGTATGATTAACTAGTGTCTACACAACAAAATGCATAGGCAGTGTGGTAAGGAATTTATCATTGTTAATGTAATGGTAGCTGGTTTCTATCTCGTGTTTTTGCACAAGGCAAAACAGTATACTGTATATATATACTTATAATTGCATTGTAGTAACGAATTAATAGCTCAACTATTATTTTCCCAACTTATTTGAAAATTTAAATAAGTACGATTTAAATAGTGTTTTAATTTTTTCAGTCAAGGGTATACATCACATAAAAATTAAAGTAATAAACCATCTGCTGTCTAGTCAAACGGACGTGTTTCCATGAACCTGAAGGTCGGCATGCCATTCCATCACCTCAGTTGATGCGCCCACCCTTCCGTGTAGGGCAATATCTAGAGGATAAAACACATTATGATGACTTTCTAAACCTGGCCTCGTCCAATTTGACGGTTTGGTGATGAAAGACACGATGTCTACTAATATAGGTTACAGGTATTGTCAAAACAAATTTCAATCAACAAGTATTTCATCAGATGACTGCGGCCTTAATATCAAACGACTAGAATTACACTGCACGTTATTATACGTGTACAATTTGATGACTTATTAGTTGCTTTAACATGTACTTGTTAAGTTATGAAAAAAATTACTAAACGAACATTTATTGAACAATGAGGTCAGTCATAAATTAAAGTGTAAGTCACAATTCATTCCAGTGTCGTTTTTAGAAAGTTACGCCTTAGTTCATACTATTTTTGATATGTTTGATAAGCAGTCTATAGAAATACGTCCTAATGTAAGGGCTAATGAAATCGCAAGGCCGTTGTTCTATACCATATATATAGATGTGGGTGCACTGTATTAGTCACCATTTATATTACAACTAGGGGACTAAAACCTACACCACTCATTCGTTGTTTCAAGAGGTATCAAGCACTAAAATCATAATCAAGACCATAGCATGTGTAGAATACCAGATGTTCCGCTGCAGTAACGTAAAATGCTGTCAAGATGCCCATCATCGAAACTGACATACGTTTTCTGCCCCCTATATCCACCTTCCAAATATTGTTTTAAAAAAAAACATTTATAGTAACTAGAGTTATGTTTTGCACAGACACACACGCGCACAAACAACATTTATGTTTACATTATGATCGCGTCACCCCGAATTCATCATTGTATGTATCCTATAGAAGAACACTGCACCCAATTTACTATTGGCAAGTTCAGAATATGCAGGCAACTTATTTCCAAACTCATTTCTGAAGAGCAATAAACATAAGGCCTATCGGGGCAAAGGACAAAGTCCCCATCCACGTTTGTCTACAGATGAGGTATAGATAGCGCCACGTATCTGACTTTGTCATCTTTGCTCCATTAGGCCAACAAAAAGCCATACATACAAGCACTCAATCATGGCTACTCAACACCATTTCCGGTAGGCACTCCAAGAATATAATAACTGCTGTCTTGTGCAACCTGCTGTGTGTGGAATGTCGGAGGCTGCATACTCGTAGAATATAAGTTTATTGCAAATTCTTTCCCGAGGACTTATTGCAGGTGACAAAAGAAAAAAGGCAGACAAATAATAGTAAGCACTAAAACAGTATAGTAAGTGACTACTCTAGTCTAACTTAAAGATGTAACTTATTGGGTTCGACTTCTTTTTCTGAGCCAAGGAAGACGAAAGATCCCACTTTTTCTGTAATGTGTAGAATAGGACTTTGACTAGCTGCAAAACCTACCGAAGTATACCTTTACTTCTCCACCGAAAAGTTGCCATTGTGAAAAAACTTTAGAGTCGTAACTTTTTCCACTATGGTGAATGACCCTTCCCTTACATATATCTTTAGGAAGTAGACGTCTGGACTAATCCACTGGAATTGGACTGGGATTGCTTCCATATTTAGATTCAGAGCCATTTCCTGCTCTAGAACAGGTCTTTCAGACATTTCAGGATATGAGCAAATGATAGTACGTAAAATATATTTTACGCCCAGAAACGCATTGAGTTGTGAATCAACATTACCAATATATATGCATCGATAAGACGTATATATTTATCACATATTCAATGAGATTGTCTCATCCTATCTACCAAAATGAAGTGGAGAATTTTAGAATGCATACGAATTGTAAAGCAGATAATCAGCTCAGAAAATGATGTCCACCGACACATTAATCATGAATACCAAATTCAAATTTGCCTATAACATAAGTTTTAAATCACGAAAAATCCCGGTGCAATTGTTACATCATGGTACACGCCATGTCATTCCCTTAATGGGAATAACTGCTGGGTGGTAAAAACACATTTCCAACCACTTAGAATGCATGTCGTTTAGTAATTTGTGACATCCGCTTAGGTACGTGGCTGGTGTTTGCCAGTGACGCTGCAGTAGTGTTCATCATCCGCAGATTATACGAAGGGAAATCGGATTCGTCGCCTTCACTTGTCTTTTGATCAATAACACCTGCAGAGACCTGGAAGTTGAAAGAAGCCCTCACACCGGTGTCGTTAATTCTAGACCGCCCAGGCTACCAAGAAGATCTGTACATGAGTTGCCTTGTAAATACGTTTTACCATTCACCAATGACTTGCTGCAGTAACTGGCTTTGCTAGGTCATGGGCAGTACAGGTAAGGTGAAGTTACTCTCATATCATTGATCTATCAGATAACCGTGTGACCGTACGTTGGGCACAAAAAAATACTTGGCAATTTTTGTTTTTCTCTGACCTACTCGGTCTTCTGCTCTTCTTTAATAATGTTTCACTCTAGTGCTTTTACATTAGTACCTGATAATTGCATGCTATCATCGTTATATATCTACCTATCGCCATGTTTTTAAAACAGAGCTTGATTTCATTTTTATTGATTGGATCATTCAACTGATGTTTATTGCTCTGACTGACAAATTAGCATGTTATAACCTGACCCACCCATTTAGTGCGATGAAAAACATGATGCATGCGTTCCAAGGCATTTGTATACTATTTAAGCTGAGAAACAAAAAATATATTTCCTAAGAGTTAGAATAAAATTGATACTTAAGCAAGGCTGGCTATGCTTAGGGACATGCCTATTCGGCCAAACAGTAAGCTGAGTTGGTGTTGCCTTGTCTATTGATACATACCCCTTTCAGACCATACTCTGCCTTTTCCCAAGTTTCTCATATTCTCCAGACGACACCAAATCTCTAAGGATTACGATTCAATCTGAGATAGCTCTCGGCTTGATGGCAGATCAATGACGAAATTCCATTTCGCGCTTAAAGCTAGACTTTTCCTGATTGATGCGCACTGACAATCGTACCGACAAGGCAGGGGGATTAGGTCCGGATTAAGCGATTACGTGCTCATAAGCGGAAAGCACGCTGCTTCTAAGTAACGAACAAAAATCATGTGAGCTAGCTGATGCAGTGATCGATTATGACAAACATACGTAATGTACACGATCATGATTATTCATACAGGGTATGTACTAACAAAGTCAACCATGCGCAAGGTATCAGTACCTGAAGCAAGTGGAAAGGTTTTGTAAAGGACCAGACACTTCATGTAGCATCCACTATCTTTCGTCGGTGATCTGCAGTCAAACAGCTTTTTCACCCAAAACTATAAATTTGCATGTGAACAGCATTTATCGAGAGAATGTTGCCTGAACTAAATTGTTTATACATTCCGGACATTTACATTTCATGTTGACACTTAAGTCCATATCTATAAGAGGTCACTCTTAAAAAGTGAGGAAGTAGAAAGACGATCAATATCCTTGTTGACATAGTACAACGCAAAGGTATAATTTGTCATCTGTAATTTAGGATGATTTATCCCAGGTTACAACGAAGAGGCCCGATAGACGTCACACCACCTTTAGAGTAAGTCGTGTAAAATACATTTACCAAGGGCACTACGTTTTGGTATCGTACTCGGAACCTCTTAATTCCAAACCCTGGTACACCACACCAACGCCATTATTAAGCGTTTGATTTACAGAGTTCTGGGAAAAGTACCAGGGCATGTGTGGAAGGGATTGATTTTGTGTCAGCTAAAAACTTTCCGAGGCCTAACAAGCACCAACGAACACTGCATCAGCATTCTGAGCGCTTTCTTTTATTTGCTCGAAATCTTTGCTTACGCGATAACCTCTTCTGCGTTTTGCTTGGCGATATTTAAGGACACACGAAATATTGCATAGATTACCTGTAAATCCGAGTGTCCAATCCAACAAACTTATCATTTTGTGATCACAAAGCTTTCTTTGCCTCAGCTCTGTTGGTTTAGCACGGTCAGCATGGTCATTAAGACCTGCCATTTGTCATGCCATGCCATTATTTGAGCCATTACAGACATATATATGGACTGGATTAGTGCAATGTGCATGTACGAATTCTCATATGTCAATCGATGACAGAGCGAAGAAACCCAGACTGTATGAATGATAGTTGGACTTTGTTTGCAAGTCGAGGGAGCTGCCTGGCACCTGTATAAACCATTGTTCGTTGAAAAAGATTTTTCCAAGACCATGATAATGATTTCTACTAGAATCCTTTACGGCTAGCCTACAGCACGGTAGAGCTCGTTGAGTCTGTATGCCATTTCAAACGAACTTAGTAATGCATACAAACTTGTATACACTTAACTTTCTTCTCGCATGATGTGGTGATTACTATCATATTATATTTTCCCCTGTTCTTTGCACTATTGATGGACAGAATGTCATTACCCTTAAGGTGCGCTCCCACTGCACTTGTGTCAAGCTTGCGTCACTGCGGGGTTCGTTCACTGCGTCACTGTTTAGTTTTTTCTACGATGTTTTGTAATTTAGATATTGCGTTATACGTATGACTAAGAAGACATCTTTAATTATCTCTGAAATCTGTTGAGTATCTTTCGAACCCCGCAGTGACGCAAGCTTGACACAAGTGCAGTGGGAGCGCACCTTTACCTTCCATCTTAGAGCAGTGGTGGCTACCATTACTCACCATTGCAATTGACTGCATCATTTTCAGGTGTCCGCCAAGTTATATTAAGGGATAGACACGCGGTCACCTAAAGTCTAAATCTAAATCGATTTCTTCCGGACCAGACAAACTTTATAATAAATAAACTAGAATTGTCTGTTATGAAGCGAAGGTTATAAACTCTCGTGGATACGTTCCGTTTGATGCTTGTTGTAGCATGGGGCACTAGGTCATACGATAACGCGTATACAACTTCCCTTTGCTGCCATTGGGATGAACTGCGGGCGAATAAAACTGCCCCCTTTGGAAACCTACATGAGATGCATGTAGCACAGCACTCTGTCATGATTACATGCCATCCGATCATGCAACGTATGATTGCATTACTGGATGTTACAATTCATGCATTTTACAACCAAGGTAAATACAGACAAACATTCGAAGACAAAATAACGCAACAAATCTTATGAAAGATATTTGTTGCAGGCTTGCACTTTTATACGTATGTAAATACATAACCAAAATAGAAATCACAATTATTTCACATTCAAAAAAGTCTATAATTATGATTTCATGTCGTTCCTTCCCATCATTTTGACACGTGGATAGATGCACTCCATTTCGTGTATGATGAGGTTTTTTTTCTCATATTCTGAGGTGCTATTAGTTGGTGATGCCAAAAGATTTATCGTTCACTCCAACAGCTTCCTTCGTAAAATACAATCAACGTTGCAATAAAAAACATAAAACTGGACCTTGGCCATGGGTGGTGAGGTCATGTTAAGATAACGTGTAGTTCTGTGTGTCACTTTAAGTACCACTTCATTACAACCTCGCCGTGTGTTGCATTAGCGGTAATCCCCGTACAATAGTCAATGGTGAAACAGGTTAGCATTTGTTTGCTGTCATATCGGGGATCTTAGTGGGATCGCGTGGCGCAGCGGCAGCGTGTTTGACTCAGAACTGATGAGAGGTCTCGAGTTCAAATCCTGCCGTGCCGCCGATCTTGTGCCGTTGGAAAGTTTCAATGCACTTCACACGGCTTTTTTTCACTTCACTCAGGTGAAAATCGATACGTTGCTTCGACCACTGTACAAGACTATGTAGTCTACGTAGTCTTCAGGATGTTGAAGTTGGTAGCCTAAAAAAGAAAGAAAGAAGGAGAAGAATATCTTTTAACATATTAATAGCGTGATTTGAAGATTTATACACCATAGAGATTACATGTGTTAAGTGTAACAAATCAAATACAGAAATTGTCCTTTTGGCAACAGTCGGAAATATTTATACCACGATCCTGGCAAGCAGCCATTTTTGCCATTCGCTATGAATATCTGATGCCCAAAGGTAAAAGGCGATGTAAGACGTAAATTTGTTTGAACGGGACATTACGTTCAAATCAATTAATCCATTAGAATGAATATCTTTAAGGACATCAGATTACTATGGTGTTTACGCTGGTAAGTTGTATTCGAATTTGATAAGTGTCTTTTAAGAAGAAGACTGATATCCATGCGTTTTAACGCGCTATTGCTAATACCCCCTTTCCACTAGGACGGCGCTCTCGCGGCGCTCTCTCTGCGACATACAATTTGACACATCGTTCAACGAATTGCATCGAAAATAAACGAATCTTGTTACACTTTGTGCGTTTTGTTGTCTTCTCAATCACACTTTTACGTTTTCTATGATATACCCAGTGTGAAAGCGAAGGTTTCACATATGTTATTTAGGTCGCAGTGAGAGCGCAGCACGATCGCCGTCCTAGTGGAAAGGGGGCCTAAACCATTGTGTCTGTAGAGTCCTCGATAAGAATCATGCTGCTGTTGATGACATATAGGCTGCCAATACTGTACGTGTTCTCCGTAATCACAATTGGTTCAGCTGCCCTCGTTTCAGCATTCATCGTCAGTCAATCAATATGACAGGATACCAGGGCATATCAGATCTGTATCATGGAAGAAAGCTTGTTTTCGCTGGTGGGAGATTGTGAGTGATACGGCCTCCTACAGGTAATTCATTTTGTACTTGAACGCTTCCCGATAATTGTCTGTTTGCTTATTTGTATATTTTGCTGTAAAACTATTTTATCTAGATTTGTATGCAGACGTAGTCGGGCAAGAGAGTGGGCGTTTCTTAAGAAAATGTGGATAAAAACACATTTACAGTGTTTATTGGCTATATAGTTATGGTGTCAAACATTAATGCTGTTTCTATAGGATGTATCTTTACCACTAGAGTAAGACTCGTTTGTCACAGTGAATCTTCAATAGCTGTCCGATAAAGAGCGCCCTAACGAGAGCCTACACTCAAGAAAGCCGCCGGAGCATTACAACTGTTGATTTTTCTATCCATATAAGATACGGATGTCCACGATTTTCACATCAAAATCAATGCCCAGCTAAGGCCAAGTCCACGTATTTGTCGAAATCTTTGGTAGAAAATTCCCGGTGATTGCTCTGACCTTCTCCAAGGGCGAAGCCAACCTGAAAGTCAAGAGGAAGTGATCTGATTCCTTCCAGAGAAAAGGTGACCCTTGCGTGACATCATGCTACATAAATGAGGTAATATGGCAATTTGCTCATTTTGCTCAAGTAATTTCACGCAGTGTTAACCACGTTAGATGGGTCCTGGGTCGTTTGAAGTACTTGTCTTTCTATTGCCTGGGAATAACGTCTTTCCTCTAATCTGTACATATTCCGTCCTTCAACTTCTAATGATGACATACACTACCTTTAATTTAGACCACCTTTATGTACGTGCATTCGTGTTCTGCATGGGACTGTTCACCTTTACTCAGAAGCAGGATAGAATTAAGATTTTTTAGTTTTATTTTTTTCATATGTTAGAGTATTTGTTTCAAACTAATGGCATAGGAATATTGGTGCTTTAACAATCCCAGGTTGACACAGAAGCAATGGCTTTTGCTTGACTTCTTTAATGCTATTGACAAAGAACAGGAAGTATTGGTTTCCCTCAGATGTAAGAATGATTGTTTGATGTACGTTATATTGTATTAGCGATATTCTTTATATGTGATACCTATTACATGGAATTTATGAAAGGCATTGTATATTTTAAAAGATATTGCATTTTCGGACTGATGACTGCTTTCTCTTCACACTTCGATGCATGTGGTGACCATCGGAATGACACAAGATGTACTAGAATGTCTTATGATATATAGTCAATACTATGTAACCTCTATTGATTTCGTTGTCTATAAGCTTCTCTTACTGAATCAGAGTCAGAGTCACAGGTCCCCATCGTAGATGGCTGACAATGATTTATGAGTAAACATTGCCATATTTTTGAAATGTGATACCTTTCATATGGAATTTACGAAAGGCAATGTATCTTTAAGATATATTGCATTTTCGGATTGATGACTGCTTTCTCTTCACACTCTGATGCATGAAGTGACCATCAGAATGAAACAAAAGTATAAAAGAACTAGATTGTTAAGACTATATATATGTAACCTCTATTGATTTCGTTGTCTATAAGCTTCTCTAACTGAATCAGAGTCAGAGTCAAAGTACATCAGATCCCCATCGTAGATGGCCGACAATGATTTATGAGTAAACTTTGCCACAAATCTACCAAGTACCACTCATCAATTACGCTTTTTTGACAGAAGTCCCCCACTGGAAACAGGACATTTTGACAAGCTACCTTAGAGGGAAATGCATTCGCTTCGCCCTAATGGAGACTAGGTTGAATGCTAGACCCTTCCTCTTTGCCAATACATATATGAGAGACGATGTGGTATAAATGGCAATAAGAAGACGTTGATACATGAGACTAAGAAATGCAATCATATTTGTAGCAGTCATTATCCTTTATTTATTGCATTGAAAGAGTCATTATAGGTATACAGATTTATAGTAATAAAAACGAGGACGTTCGGGGACAAAGGTAATAACATCTTTGAAGGCTTATTTTATAATAAGAAACTTGAAATAACCTTTAATTCCTTCCAAATACGTATTCATAAGCGAGAACAAAATCAGACATTTCGCACTGGGTACAAAGCACCCTATACTACTGCCATGTTCAAACCGATAACGTAACGGGAGCAAGTGTGATACATGACTTTGCTAGAATTAAGCTAGTATTCTAGAAAGATATGTACGAAAGTGCATTGAGACAGCCCCATATACGAATAGCCCGTTTATGTGGACGATGGAATTCCTATTTACACCTGCACAAGGTCTTGACAGGTCAGTAAGTTTAAATGAGATTCGATCTGGTCACAATGCAGCTGTCGTTAACGGAAATGAACCTGTCGAAAAGAGAATCCTACTTACTTTTCACCGCAAGGGAAAGACGAAGTGTTCAACCCGCGGACCTAATGTTCCGGTAAATAACATTTTTGACAACGTTTCGTTATCGTCAAACCTGTACACAACTGGTGCCTATACAAGGTATTTTCTTTACTGTGAGCACCTATATACAAGATCATTTTAATTATGATTTCAAACATTTATCCAATAGTCATGTTGGTACACAACCATCAAATGCTGATTAACGGGACAATAATCTATACACAGTAGAATTGAACATGTTTACGGATATTTTCTGTACTTAAAATCCATTCATTGGAAATTTTATACATTTATTGCAACCTTCATCTGCTGATTGTCTAGCAAGACCATAAAATTGGTTGTTGAAAGCGACAAATAAAGCTAGCCAGGATTTTAACCAACAATGGGAACATCGCAACGGTGGCATACAATTATCATTAACATAGATAGGGCCTGATTTATAGAAACATTTTCGTCAGTTGCTTTTATTATTAACGAGTTTCGTCTCTCGTAATGGAAAATATTTGCTGGAAATTGCACACGTTCTTCATCGTCCGTCAGAGAGCGCTACTCCTGGATGACTCGTTTACTGCTTTTATGAGAATCTCGTGTAATATAAACAGTTACCAGAGGAGGGTTCCGGGGTTACCCAGAATGCAATTTGACCTTTGACCCCTGACTTCCGGTTGTTTGTCATGTGAGGTTGAAGGTGATTTCCAGTCTTGCCCACTTTTAGGGCTCTCTGCTCCGTGACTGTGTAGTTTTAGGGCCCAGTTTTTTTTAGTGTCATTGATGGGGTAATGAACATTCCATTTATGTGTTCGTTCGTAGACAACAGTTATTCTATACGTTAGAGTTGGGTATTTTGTCTTCGAACAGCGTTACGTAAACATCAAGATATCTGCTCATTTCATGACGCTCACGGACGGAATCTTCGCCTCGATTCCTGAAAATCGTGGGGACTTGAGGTTTTCAGTATGTTCAACATGTACTATGATTTCTTAGCTTGCGTTAGGTGCCGCGATAATCTCAAGTCCCCACATTTTGCTGAGAAATTTGAGATTTGGGGGAGGGGGGCTCTGGCTTCGTTGTGTGAACGATATCCACACGGTTGTTCACTGTCGGCGTTGATGTCTCCCTGGCACGTAGCTTTAATAGATTACTATTTTTTTTTGTGATTTTCAGTTACATGTTACACATTTTAGGTTATGTCTGGCCGGTTTTGTGACAGCTTAGCCATAGACAACACGGTCTTCCTTATTTTTGTGCTCTTTTCAACCCGGGCCCATATAGGAGAACAACACGTAAATGATATCCCCTTGTTGAGATGTCCACGTCCACACAGCCAGAAGACAGCTGTACAGATGCCACTAGTTCTAACTCAGAGATCCCATAGTATCTATATAGTGTCTAATGTATGGATATACCAATGTTTATGTATGCAGATTTTAATTATGGAATATATGGATAGAGCAGAGATTCCACAAATTTGCAGTGGGTGTGCCACCAGTGAATGAAGATACAGGCGCACATTCACGTCTACTGAACAATTCTTATATTTTGAACTCGACACGTGTGTACATATTTTGATATACTAGTATACACAAACATACAAGTACCCCTTGTTTTCTTGAATAATATACGCAAAACTATGCACATTGTTTTCAACCTTCTTTCTACATTGGGTGGTGTGAAGACTTTAAGCAGTGTTGTGTAACAAGGTCTGTTTTTTGACAAATAAATAATAAAATGAAGACAATTTCACAGAATGACTTCAATTACTTATTGCCGTAATACAATCAAGTGCACTTTTTCAATGTAGGTTGTTTCCATACACTTATCCCCAACAACAGTTGGAGACTGACAAGTGTATGTGTATCAGTGGTTCTAGTTAAGATAGACATGTACTAGTATTTACAAAGGCTTTTACATCTCATGTTCTTCGTTTATTGGTACAACACAGTAGTATATTTAAAGCTATGCCACACTATGATATGTAGGGGTTGCAATCATTCAGTACAGTTTTCTCTGTTGCTTCATATTCTTGAGATTTTATGTAAATATTGTGATTGACGGTAACTGTTATATGTTTAACGGTTGTTCAACAGTACAATATGAATTGGTTGCTTTCAACTGTATTTGTATCAAAATCTATATACTGTACGGAAAGCTCAAGTAAGATGTTACACCTGTAATACTGTATGTTGCAATGTACCAGAAACATATTTACAAGACAAACCCTCTATGTTTCAGTATACAAAATATACATACAGACTTGACCCACTTGCACAGGAATGTTAATTTTTGTGCTGCAACATTGTCAGTTTGTACTGTGTCAAGAAGGCTATTCCTGACAAAAGAAATCCATATTTCTCTGGCTACCTCAATGGGACAGTAATATTGAGCAAGTCACATTTTCCTGATATAACATATATAATGTAAGCTATCAACACTAAATTGGCCCCTGTAGTTCCAAAAGAAGCCACTAGGGGATCAACACTTCACCAATTACTTATAAGATATACCAAATACACTGTTTGAAAAGGATAGCCATATAGCATGTCCAGAAGTTAAGATATCAAACACGGAAGTTCTCCTGCAGTGCCGTAACAACTGCAATATGCATATGGGAATGGGAGCACATCACAAAGTCCCACTGACTGTGCCAACTCTTAGTCAGTCTGGCATCCATACCCCTGAGAACATGCCGGTGCTGGATTATGGAGACTGTCCATATTGCTGCCCAGCTAGTGGCTCCCTCACTCCTGCATCAGCCACTTCCCATCCATCTCCAGTAGAGAGTGAAGACAGTGATGATGATGAAGAATTGGAGGCAGCCAACATTGAACAGCGCGGCTTGACACGAGAAAGGAAATACCAAGACACTCTTGCAGCTGTAAAAGACAAAATGTTAGTCAACATGAGGCCTGTTCCAGTTAGATTGGACTTTGAACCGGACAACCATTAGGACAGAAATGCTATTAAAATCGATGCCTTGGTAAACCACTGGAAAGTTATTGGTTACATGCCTGTTGAGATGATTCTGAAAGTTACAAAAGCAATGAAGAGAGAAGAAATTGGATCTGTTACATTACCATCTACACCCAAGTTTGAACTACACCCTGTACAGGATGGGTTTGGAGCTTCAATAGCAGTTGTGAAGAAAGGCAAGTGGGGAGCAGATGACAAAAACAATGTGTATGATAGTGATTTGTCTTCTCTGTAAATTATGACAGATACAACATGTTGTACCACAATTACTACTATATCACTAGTATATACTATAGACAATAGAGTTATGCAACTTCCTTTACTAAGGCTTTAGATATCACCATCTTGAGTTTTCCATACGGTGTACCGTGTATATACAGTATTACAGTTGCAACATCTTACATTTTCCATAAAGTGTATTAGATACTACTGAAAGACTGCAATCACCACATATTTTTATTATTATTCTGTGGCATAATCTTTAAACATGTTACTGCTTCACAACTCACTGTCTTCATCACTGTAGTCCAAGTCATCAAGGCTGTCTGCAGTGGTTGATGGGGGTCAACTGACGAAGGTGTGATGCCTTCCCACTCCCATCTCTAAGGTGTGCTTTAGAATTCACCGCCCTCGTCGAACCACTGTATTGAGGGATAAGATTGAATCTATGACACAGAAATAACAATAGGCACACTTAAATTTTAATCATGATTAGTCCTGTGAAAGGCTAGAGGCGAGTAGAACAGTTTTTACCGCAAGCTCAACCCCGGGATTCGAATCTGCGACCTATCGCACTGGACCCGGGCAGCCAAACTCACAAAACCAAGTATTCCCTGGTAAAATAAATAAACTTGAACTTGAACTTGAACGCAACTGATTATGCCAAAAGGCTCAAAGCCATTTTGCATGGTCGGTTGGCGGTACTTGAACAGTACTGTTACACCTGGATGACGTATGAATGGGTTGGCATTTTTGCAGGAAAATTTTACATTTACATTTACATTGCCAACCTTGTAACTGTAAAGGTTTCCAGCAAAAATGCCAGCCCATGCATACATCATCCAGGCCTAACTGATCATAAGATCAGGACATTACTGTAACGGTTTACTATTGTCCATATCATTACAAGCAGGAAAATTAGACTTGACTGATTTTAAGTATTGGCCCTGCTAAAAATTAGCACAGCAGTGTACACACGACGCTGGATCTAAAACCAGGGCTCGAAATACATTTTTCTGCATACCTGCACTGGTGCAGGTAACACTGAAAATAACCTACACCAGACAAATTTAACCTGCACCATTCTGAATTTTGAAAGTATGGATCATACTAAAATTGTTCAGGAACCATTTTTTTATATATACTTAATAGGTGGTAACAGTCAATGCTGAGCTAATAACAATCAAATCCACCTACATCTCCAGGACATTTATGTATAAAACCTAGTATATGGACCAGTGCAATTTTAATATAGGTGCAGGTAGACACCAGAAATACCTGAAAAAACTCCAATTTTACCTGCACTAACATGCATATGTAGGTGGTATTTTGAGCCCTGAAACAGATTTTTGTCGCCCCTCCCAGATTTTTAATCCAATCAAAATTGAAACATACGTTCTAATATTGAAATTCTACGTTGGTTTTGTTAAAAACGTCATGGTATTTGCGGTTCATGTCTCCTCCGCACAAAACAAGCTTTGCCCCCCTCCCCCCAACAACTTACATTCGCCCGATACGGCGACTGTTTGTAAGAAAATACGGAGAAAATAGTTTACCAAGGAGGTTGAGTTTACAAAGGATGCCAGAGACACAAAACTGTGCAAGGATAGATGGTAGAGACTCACCTTTGCCACACAACGTCTGGCCACTCCAAGCAGCTTTGGTGCGGGGAATTTTTGGTGACCTTGCGCTGGCACTTGTGTTGTTTGTCGGCAGCCCCGGGATTATCGCTGTCAATTTGAAGCTACCAGAGAAAATCGGCCGCACGGCAGGTTGGCAGACACAATATCAGCTTGTAAGCATTCCCATGTCAGGAATAGCGACTTATCGATACGGTACAAACCGACAAATTATTTGATATCCCTGTTTTTCGTGAGGCTGGTTCCGTCTACTGTGTTGCGCTAGACGTAGACTCAAGGTGCTGTATACTTCCGGTTCATTCTGCTTCCGGTTCAAGGTGCTTGTGATCTGGTTTCACGTGGTTTTATTCCCAGGGTGCTTACTCGTGCATGATATCAGCAAGAGAATGATTGAATGAACCTGTTTGTCCGCTCGATGTACCTAGAAAGTGTCTGTTACAATGCTGAGTTAATCCGCTCTTTATGATTTTCCCTCATTCCCGCTAAGGTTACTATGTCTCTATCCTTATCTGGAATAATTCCATATGTTTCATACACATTATCTGCCTCATAGAACATTAGCTGTCTTTATTACTTATATTATTATGCTTACAGGACGAAAAGCCGGGAGACACCGCTTTCCCATCCGTCTGAGGCGCCGACATAGTTTCGAATGAACTAGAACTTCCGGTCCAACGTATATATCTGGCGTAGACCGGAAACCGCAATGTATTGTGGGATAGGCCGGAACCCTCCTCTAAAACAGTTACATAAGAATCAACGATAAAACTAAGTTAAACGAAAACATCATTATTTCTATTTGACAAGTCGTATCCAAGAACTGTATCACATGTAACTATAATATATTTCTCATTTACAAATTTTCCAGCTATACTATCATTACATGAATATGTCAAATCCAAATTTGTAATATTTGTTTATTTACATGTATTAAACGTAAATATGTCAAATATTGTAGATCTATCACAACTTTTATCAGAACGTAGAATTCACACATCGATGTATAGGCATACCGAACTGCTCATTGATCAAGCGTATTTGCGACTAAGGTGTGCGTCAAATATGAAATGGCCAATTTGTTATCATACTTCTGTATAATAATTAGGTGTGCATGAGTAGTCAAGTAATAACAAACTGCTACCTGATGCTTGAACATTAATATCGCATTTAGTAAGATTTCTATTTGATTTCATTTACTTAGATAAAGATGATCATATGTTAGGGTGGAAAAGCGCTATGGCTGCTTGTTCTTGTTCTTTTCCCTTGATAAGAAATTAATATAAATGTAACAGATGGTAGTGATAATAGAGATTATATGTGCAGAAAATATAATGACTGATATCATAAAAAAATTATATCATAAATAACAAAGATAAATTACCATACTAAATTACAAACTTAATGAATTCAGTAAACATATCACGTAATTGAGTCAAAGTGGAGAGGGAATATGCCATTTAACTTAAAATGAGGTTCATTAAGTAAACTGAAGACAATGGGTTTGTTATTGAATAAATGATACTACTAAATGGCGCATGGTTTAATGCCATATGTAACAGTTAATTTGATCTGAGACTGGCGCTAACTAAATACCATAAAGTTTGTCTTCCATTCACCCCTTTATTCAACTTTAAGCTTGTTCAAAGCTTTTTTTTTTACATAATATGCCATTATTATTACCAAAACGCGTTTGATTGGTGAATGTCATTAATACCATCGAGTTGTAATATCCTTTTGAATTGAGCAATATAATGCGGATTGATTGAAATTGATCTGATGAAACAGATAACTAGATATCAGAACCAAACCCTTGAAACCATCTTAAGTGACAAAATCAAGTTCATTTAGCCTTATCTACAATATTTAGATGATCTTTGCTGTACGTAAATAGATACGCTGCATTACACACATGGCTGTTTAATTCATACCAATCTACTGGTACCCTTGAAAGCAATTTCATGGAACATTTGCCGCATTACTACACTTTAAAATATTCCGAGAGGGTTTGTAGCAATTAATGCATGATGCTCACACTCCACGATTCAATAACTTGGCTTGGAAGCAATTTCTCGTGAAACAGTCAAATTCACTTAAGGGCAATAAAAAAATTCTCGTTAAACGACAAAGGTGGAGCCATTAAAGCATTCGTGGTGTACATTGGTATTCTCTCTCATGCTACAGCAACCTAGCTTCACGTGAAAGAAATAACAATGGTCTTGCTCTTGCGATATGCATATCAAGAGTTCGAAAGGACGCATTGTTTATTCTACTCTTTAGAGGCGCAATTGCCCACAGCTATCAGGGATCGTCTGATAGGTCATACCGAAAATACAGTGTTTTTATATCACTGACTATTCAATTAAGCTCTGAATCACCTGGTTGGGTTCTGATATTCGTGATGTTATACAGAGGTTCGGGTATCAGGGTATTAGGATTGGTAGCGTGGTACACTTTTTGTGTAGGTGCAATTAGCACTTCTTTGGATGGCATATTTAACTAAAGCCATGAACCACTGATATCGCAGGGTATGGAAAACCGAAGTCTCGTGTCATTCAATGCTGTTTTAACCGGGTACATGTGTACTTTAACAATACCCGTTAGTTTGTTCAAGCACCATGGAAAAGTAGCTTAGCGCAGTAACAGTGAATTGAAAGCGGGTAGCAACGTTTTCCTTTGATGATTCGTCTGCGTTCGGAGCAAAGCTTCCTTACACAAAGACTTATCAAACGCACAGGCCTGTGGCTGTTCAAAGACGTCACATGGATTTACGACTTAATACACGGTGCGTCACACTGCTGGATGGGCGACAACGATTCCTTTCCACTCGTTAACTTTATAAAGACCTCAAACCTTGGTAAGAACTGTCCTACCTGTGCCTACATCATTATTTTCTCAAAGAGAGAGAGAGGGCTGGCTATAAGTTGCCTCGAAAGTTTAAACATGTTACGTTACTCGAAAAGACTATAATTCATGAGTGCATGGCACTGTACACGAGTGAACTAAACTGTACAAAGACGTCTTTAAAAGCATTTGCCCTTTAAAACGCTGGGTGACTTTGTAAGCCTGTCAAGGTTGATTATGGCAGTATTACCATTGGGGCTTGAATCTGTCATTAACACATGCGATTTTGTAGAATCATTAAACTTTCGCACTTACAGCAGAGGAGACTTTCAATGTTAAATGACTTGATGTTATAACCTATGGGGACCGGAACAGCATAAATGAATTGAATGCATAACAGCCACACCGTGTACCTGCGATTGTACACAAATTATTTCTTAATATGTATCCATTATCCATTATTTCACGTCTGGTTTATTACATGCAGCATTAGGATAATTGACTATTAGCTTGTATAGAATTATAAATCACTGTCCTGAAAAGCATGTTTAGCATTTTCATCAGGTCCACCATGGAGGACTTGGTGACAAATCTCGATAATGCTGGAATAAATCATTCATACATCCACTTGGAATTCAAGAACTGCGACTGCTTTCTAATGGCCTTTCTTGTGGTTCCTGCCGAGGTAGCTTTTTGACATGTTGATAACAGCTCGGTGCTAAAAGTGCCCTCAATGCATACACGGGGATGCTCAATATTCATAGCGGCATGACCTTTATTCATCCCTAAGGCTGGAAGAGGTCGCATTCCAACACTATGGGAAGAAGTCTTCACTGTGCTTTTATGTCGGTTATGGTGGAACGATACCGATAGTAGCAAATGAATTTGAGGAAATATCCAGATAGATCAAAGCAAATGAGTCATATAGGAACCCTATTTCGAAAGTATCAAACAGCAAATTCTCTTACGTGACGTTGGGCATTTTTTTAATAATAATTTTTCATTACAATCTTCGAAACTTCCATCACGTTCCCCTGATTAGTATTGCTGCAATCTATTAAGAGCTGAAAGTAACAAAACAATAAAACCGATTTCCAGGAGGATTTTCTCGCGCGCGTCGTAATGAAAGAATTTAGCTCTCAGGAGGATAAAATTAGTGCCGCCTGTTCATCGACGATAAAGCGATCGCGGATTTAAAGAGTCGTTAATTAAGATTTGGGCTGTCATCAAGAGCACAGCGTACTTGAAAATGAAAGCGTAATCTCCTTCTTTTAGTTGTCGCTGGGTTCTGATAGGAAAATATGATAAGCCGTGCCCCATGCACGAGCTACGCCTCCATAGGGCACCTTGTCCTTCTGTTCGCCCGATTCGTCATTCTTCGGCGTGATCAATGACATTTATAGTGATGAATTGAGGCTAAATCACAACCGGTTGCATTTCCATACCGGTCCTCCCTCGTAGAGGGGATATTCTCAGGTGGATTGCGAATAGGACCATTTATTCAAATCTGGGTCGCAACAGCAGTCTGGTGAACTTGCAGAAGGTGTGAAACAAGTCGAAAATGTCTAGACTAGCTCGATAACAGAACCTTTGGAACTTTAGATGAGGATTCCTTTGGGTGATGTCAGAGTGCGTCGGTCATTATCATGTCAACGTCACCACGAATCCGGAATAAGGTTAGAATACCATCACTACTGCACGGCGCGTGTGGTCTTGACAATACCATTTGCAGTACGCGTGCAGGTATCATCGGAAAACTGTGGGCTTCGAAAAACATTGGCTTTCATTGATTTTCGAAAGGGACGGAATGAAAATGGATCTGTCTGTTGCTCCATGGCATCTTGCAGGATCATTGCCGTGTAATGCTGAAGAATGACACGGGCGTCCGGAGCAAATCTGCACACAGACGAGGAGTCGACACTTTGGGTTTCAGGATGACCGCAACGTCTGCAACCATTGACTTCTTGGCCGTAGGAACTGTTTTCCAAACGACAGGTGAGTTGATAGAGTTCCCTGTGCTGTTCTGTTTGCATGTCACGTAATACTCTTGAGTTACATGTAAAGGCTGGGATTCAAAAAACGAGAAGGGAGTAGAGAGCAGCCAGAGGTTGACCATAGCGGGTGATCAGTAGGTAGCCTTTGACAATGCTGCCCAGTTTGTGATCTTTTCAAGCTGTTGTCGTTTTGGAAAGCATTTACTGGATTCGTTTTCTCATATCCTGTATTTCCCGTTCGTAGCGCCCTACATTTCTAAATTTGTCATTTTGTAGTGTTGTTTCTTGTTGATACCACCAACTGATGAATTATTAGACAATTCGAAACTAGTACGTTCATACAGTACATAGAAGATGTGCTGAATTGAAGATATATGACATTTTATTTCAATCGCTATTGGGATGATCTCTGTGAAATCGTGAAATCTATTGGATTCAAACGCGTGCATCAGCGTAACTGTAGCCCCCAGTCACTATTCACTGTATTAGGGTTTAAAATGTGTGTTTCCTAGTTGATGAAATTAAGTGCTTGCGATGATCTACAACATGCGTGTCTCTTCTTCCGTGGGGCACTAAAAGACATGAGAGCCAGAGGAAGGTACTTCGTCTTTTCGTTTATCAGCGCCAAAATAAAGCACGCGGGGAGGTGACAAATGGAGCTGCCTCGACACGCCTCTGTCTGGGCACAATTGTTCCTGCGACACTTCGGAATAGCGTCGGGATTACTGCACCGAGAAGGCAATAAATGCTAAACGATTCTGGACGAAATGGTACCTCAGATGGACAGATTATGCTAACTGCGCCTTTTTCTGAAGATGATGAATGAATACAGCTTAGCTGGGTGTGTTGATCCTCATCATCAACTTCATCGAGGCACATACAGCCTAATCTGTTGTAAAAGCTGAAAAAATAGTTGTCATTTTCGTATCCATTCCTTGAAGGCAATCTTCGGAACAATTGTCAGATAGTCATCCCCTAAAAACGAAATGATATAATCTTCTTAACAATCGTTTGTATCTACTACTGTTACTGTTTAGCTCAAGTTGCGTCTCCTGACAGTATAGGCTCTGGCGGGGAATGAATAGACATTATAAGGTCTGTTAGTCACTTGGCACGAGAGGAGGCGTTGAGCGACGACAGAGCCGCCGGCTGCTGTTAGCTGTCCGTTAAATCTATTCATTACAAATCAAATGATGTATCCCCGCATCATGGCGACGATATCGTCTTCTGTGGGCTTTGTGCAGATCACATCTCCAATATCATGGACTTGATGAAACGGCACATCAAGACAAAGTCTTATCAAAAGCTACTTTTCTATGTCAGAGGGCCTCACGTGCAATATCGCTGGGTACCCTCTTGGAATTCTACAGCTTTTGGATGACAGGTTTTATTGCATTGTAATGTTTCATCTCTGACTTGAAGCAACAATTGTATTTCATTCAGCTACGTCAACAACGTTGAACAGTGTGCAGTATCAAATTGTATTGTTTATCAAAATTCATCTATAGTTCATTTTTCATGTTAGTTACTGCACTCAAGATCAATGTTCCGGGATTCCAATGTAAAACATAAAAGAGTATTATTTTTGTCGATTTGTGGTATACCAGGTGGCACTGAGTTGTAGCTATACATGTATCTATATACATTGTCTATGACTCTAGATTTCTTTTTATTTCCAAAGAGAAATTTTTTATTGATGATTATTGTCCTGAAGATCCTTGGTTTGTTCTTTCAAGATCTCATACACTAACCAATTACTTGTTTACAAAAAGCTTTTACCTCGGCGTAGAACTGAATGTAATAATGATATCTTCTGTATGATCTTAACTCACATGTCACCATGTTTAGAAACTAAGCTTTTTTTAACTGAAAAGAAAGACCATCTGACTTTCAGACTATACTTGATATTTGATGATCTTATGACCTTCCAATATTTTATTTCTTAGGAAAACGCAACATATCAAGTGCTTTTATGCTAATAAAAACACCGGTTACATATTCGTAGACGTAGGAAGACGTAAGTGAATGTGCCATGGGGGACAGGTTTTCGTTCCAAACAAACTCATAGAGTAGGTCTCGCTGAAGGCGCAGTGCCATTACCGTGTTTCTATTATGGAGCTAATGGCCATTTCATGAGCATGCAGCTCAACAGGCAGTCAAAAGTCACCCTGGTTGCATTATACTGGCGTTCCTGCTTACAAAGGCTTCTATTAGAATATCGAAGTGACATCGCTGCGTTCGCGGTGTGACCTAGTATTTTACAGATCGCTCAAAGAATTTCGTAGAAAAGGAAACATGGTGTCTGTTGCTTGTTTTATTGTCTGTTCAGTATACTGCCTATACATCTTATGCTACAGTTATGTTTCAACCATGAACAAACTCCCGTTTAGGTCGCAACGAGGTCGTAGCGCGATCTCCATCTATTTAAATGTTGGCAAAGTCAGACAGAGCTGCCTGAAATACGTTCTCATTAAAAACCAACGAGAATTCCATCTCGATTCGACATCTTTTTTCATTGCTAATTTGACATTCATCTACAGATGCCTCTTGATTGTGTTCATATATTGTACATCTAAGTACCTCAGGAATTGATAAAGCGTCGTCTGAGCATTATTGAAATTCTTCTGGAAAAATTGTAATTTCATTCCAAAAGGGATTACCAAGGCAATTTCATATAGTAAAATCAGAGTTGCCAACGAATAACTCAACCTCATACAGTTATCAAAATGCACATAAAGTATGGGTGCCAGGCTCGTGAAATGCCACATGCACATGAGAGATGCCATAATGGCGCCCTGGTGGGTGTTGGAAATTAGGATATATATGAATGTTTTGACAAGGGCATGTCTTTCAGCAAAGTGTAATATCACACCAGGCAGCTATTTTATTTGTTTCGGGGTTAGAGTCAATTTTTTTTCTCTCTCAATTCATCCGCCATCCGTTATCATGTACAGAAGCACAGGCACAAATCCTACCCTTCACATCACCGACCCGGAAGCTAAGTAACATTGAAATTCTGACAGGGGAATTGCATGGAACGAGAGGTTGATAGGCCGTGACAAAATCCACGGGAGGCCAGGAGCACCGTCGTGCACATGACCGCGAAGAGAATTCCTAAGAAGAAATAATCGTATGACAGATAGTTTTATAAGTGAGGATGTGTCTGCACCTGACAGGTAGGAGAATGGTTATCTGCCACCATTTAGGAGGGGTCATCCGATCTACTGACACCAATTTTAGCTCTTTAGCATTGAAATGAAGAGGAAAACCATCAAAAGATATCTTAAACCTTTGAAATACATTGCAATATATTAACGGACGTTGGTAGTTCTGTGCATCAACTATGGAAAACTTTCATATAAAAAAATGGTTTAAAATGCTGGGTTTTCCTGAGGATAAAACACTGAGTTCACATGATCACACTTTGTATGAAATGGTGTGGTAAACAAAAAACCTGGATCTAAAGATAGATACTAAAAAAATTAAACTACATTTGGCGAGAAAAATCTACTCAGTAATCCTGTGACTAGTCCATTCGTTTATAGCTGTCAATTGTCAGTAATTAGGCCATTTTCACTCATACCTTTGACCATGATGCCCGTTCCAGGTACATTGTCTAATGCCTGATGCGTGTATGAATGTACTGCCAGTTAAGCATGTTCTTAAGACAAGTTTGGCCAGAGTATGTGCCTTGGCATAGTTTTGCTGGTGTGTGCTGCAACATATTCCTGTGAACGTTTGAAGTTACATCTCCTTCTTAAATTCTTTCTTAATCGGGATACACGCATAAACTAAGTCTTGAACAAGCTTCAAACCTATGTGGAGAACAATGTGTTGTTTTGAGGCAGCTTTAAACTTTAAAGGCAAAGCAAAAGTCGGCAAAGTTTACACATTGCCGTGTCACTTATTATACAGCTTATTCATGTCCACGGCAAAGACGAAAGCTTGCTCCTTTTGTCACCCGTGCGCAGGATCCACTTCTTAAGAATGTTGGAAACTAAGACGTCCGCAAGAAATATGTAAGGCCGACCGGATTTACACCTTATAGGCCCATTTTTATGGTGCGCCCTGAACCAGTTTTGCAACGGCCGTAAGGTCCTCTGGTGGATTGCTTGCCTTCGTGCCCTGAAAGCCAATTGGCATACGAGTTGTTAATCATCTGGACCAAAAGGGGCGTCTGGAGCTTACAGGGCAGAATTAATTAAACATACGTTACCTGTTTTCACGTTTAGTGGTCAGCGCCCATGTATCATTTACACCCCTGGGTCCTCAGACCTCCGTAATCAATGTTATTCATCCGGACCAAGCGATCCGTTAGACACAAAACCACAATATGGGCTTATAGGAGGGATTAGAAAGCACCATGGACCCCGTACATGTCTGGAGGGTAGATTTAGAATGACAAGAACACCAGATTCTACAATCTCATATCTGTTGTAACTTAGGGAAATAACGAAGTTCCATTATCGAACACAAGATTGCACTTTCTGTCACAGTACGTATTTGCTCTAGATCGATAACTTTTTCGTTACCTATCAGGCACCCTTTCCACTTGACGGCGATCGCGATGCGCTCTCACTGCGACCTAAATAGGATACTTGTAACCTTTAATTCATATTGGGTATATATGGGTGAAATTCGTTTCTTTTCTATACAATTCGTTGAGCCGTCTGTCGAATTTTAGGTGGAAAAGAGAGCGCGGCGAGAGCGCCGTCCTAGTCGAAGGAGGGTATCAGAGAAATGCTTTTCCTGCTAAGTAATTCATATTTCCCGCCGTTATACATATATACATATACATATACATGTACATATACAGTATAACCATTACTTTTAAAAATCACAGAACCTTTTTTTCAAATGTCCAGTTTTGTAATTCATGATCCACTTCCTGCAATATATGGTCGAGAACATGCCACAATTTACCATGGCGCCACGATGCATTTCTTGCACACTTAGTGTCGACGGGTATCGCCGTCTCGGACGTATTCACAGCGACAACCTATCGTTTTATTGCGTGATATAGATTACATGCGTGATGTCAGGAGGTCGTGGGTCTCCAAAGGCTGTTGAATTTTTACCAGTTGCCGCAAGCTTGAATCTTGTTGCCAAGATTGTTAGAACGCGTTAAAAGATTCTAAAGGCTATTTGTACTTCAATCGAAATATCAGCTCCGTAGGGTATGACTTGTTGCATGAAGTGCTAATGATTGTAAATTTTAGTTCTCAGTGCTTTAGGATCCTCATTTCGGCCTTTCTGATATGAGATAAAGTTGCGTGTAGTTATAGCACTGGCTGTGGGCCAGTGATATTCACCAAGTCAAATTGATGTTGAAAATGGAAGTTGCCCCTGTTTTCTCTTCTCTTTGTATCTTCATGTGCCGAACTGACATTTAAAAGAAACGGCTGAGTAGTCAGATTAGGAGTAGCCTGTAATGGTTTATAAATGCACAAATCAGCCGAGAAAAGTGTAAATTTGTCTTTAATAACAATACAGTAGCGTAATGTTGCATCAAAAGAGGCCATTCAAATGACTTAATGACCACATTGAAACGTTTAGGAAATGAGCTACATGCTACGTACGTTCCATTTAGCACTGGAACTAATAAAAACTTACCACGCCTCAAAAACAAGTTTTCAGATAATGATAACGCAAACGGCTCAACCAGATGAGACTTTGGAAACTCATCATTGTTATCTATACAAGCCTAAAAGGAAGGAAACTGAGTTGAAGATTCAAATCGAAGGTCGTTGTCAGTGACACATTGCCGTGAAGGGAAACAGTCATACCCTTATGAATAGTTATTGGTGCTTGTAGGTACACCGGATGCGAAACTCCGTCAAACGATTTTAATTGAGCAGTGTCTTTACGATCAGACCTTGTCAGAAGAGAGCACCAATAACGACACTGACAGCGTCTGCACATGTCTGATAACATAGTTGTAACTTTAACGACCAATGATGGAAGAAATAACGTAAAAATCATATGACGGTTAAAGAATACGTGATGGGACTCCTGTAGGTCTTTTGTTTGATCACATGAAAGAAAGATATCAGATACATTTACTTCTATTTTCACCATCACTGTTCCAGTCATCAAGGACTTTCCGCATTTAAACTGATACTTTATTCTACCAGTCACTTGCTGTTGGTTGTAATTTCTACCTAAACTGAAGGCAGAGATTATCAATGGACCATGAATGTACCCTTGAAGGCTAGGATAATTCTATTGAAGATAAAGATTGGAAGAATTACACTGAATTTATGTATAGGAAATAATCATCTGATATTTGAATACAAATGATTCACGATACGATCTGTCTGTACAGTCTAAGCGCAGACAGTGTTACATCTCCCCCAGGAAAGTCCTGTCAGCCAGCATCAGGGGAAGGTAGTATGCTCGCTAGAGCTGGGTTCCATCGATTTTTGTAACGTACCAAATGGAAAGGGATAGGCTCTACCTGTCTCTTTTCTTGCAGGATCATTGATGTGTAATGTTGAAGGATTGGAAGACCAAGCGTGAACGGTTCGGCGGTAGACGTGAAAAGGGTCTCCACAGCCGAGCGTTCTGGGCTTTCAAGATGGCTGATGTGTCCGGGGCTTCCTCGTCGCTCTCCGTGTGGATTTCATGCTTCACACTTATAGGTAAGTTTTTTTGTCTATCTCGTGTTCTTTATTTTATATGATAAAGGTAGAGGGAGAAAGCAGAGAAGAGATATTGATAGAATTCCGTTCTATTAGTAGTCTACCAGTTCAAGCGGTAGTACCAGTTCATCCTACGGCGACGTTAAATTCAGCATCTTCCGAATGCTTCTGTACTTTTGACCGTGAAACTTTTCATCTGTATGATTTCAGTACAAACATGTGATGCTGGTAATAACTTACGTGTCAAATAAAAGCATTATGATAAACCCATATCTAGGATAACAGCAAGGTGGCGAAATATCTCTATCCAGCAGTCTTCATTACAAATACGCCATGAAATCCCCATACGTGTGGCAACAAAAGACTTATCTGTTAGCAGGCGTAAATTCGTGTCTCTATGACTCACTGTGTCTTCGTTATCGTATCATCCTCCTTGGAAATATTCTTGGGAATGTGTTAGAACTTGTTTTCTAAAGGAAACCTCCACGCCATCGTTTCTGGCTGATTTGTTGCAACACCTCGCCATGTATCACGTCACACTACATGAAGGAGGTAGACGGATGAAATGGGCGCGACCCGATTCATTTCGGGAACACTTCTTGGCTCCGGCTAATAGAGCCTCTGGGAACCGTGTTCTGAGTTATCACACTCCTGACAATGCCAGTATATCCGAACGAGTGGACAAGAAGGCATAGTCCTCGTTACTGGAATCAATGACGAAGAGACGTTAGGAGATCTTGAAAGGGGGTGAATAATCCAATCCCGCCTCGTTTGGAGCAGGTCATTTGTCAACATATCATCATTACGGTTGAACATTTTTCCGGAGAGGTAATAAGCCGTCGGTAGTTTAGCCATTTTCCACGCCATTTCGTCACAAGGAAATAAATTTTCCGTCACATTCAGGCCACCTGAAGGCGACTTCACATGTCGTAAGCTGTGTGAAGTGCCCATCTTTTATATATGAGCGCGCACTACTTTGACATTTGTATTATCCATTAAACACGACCTCTCGACACAATGGCTCCGGAGGTACAATGGATCGGCATCATTACTTGTTGTGAACGTCACTGGACATTGACAGGACTTGAATAGCCTTCTCGAACTGGAAACCTGACACAATTGTTTGCTGTGTCCGTCCGATATTCCAGAATTGCCATCACAAATAACCATCGTACTATATCGTGTCTATGATATCTAAATTTACATTAAAATGCCTGTCTCATTGACAAGTAATTCACGGAAATATGTAGCTTTTTTCTATTAGTGACTTTGGGTTAAACACTGAAGCATGAGCTTCCCAGGGACGTTGACTATATTTATCAGATGAGATCTTCAGTATTTGAGATTGTATCAGTCATAACCAATCAATACTTTTGTATGAAGATGTATGCCTCATTATTTTGTACCGTCAGTATTGTTGACTGCACCAATAACCAGAGGATAAATCAGATCCTGACGCCAGGCAACTGGCAGGCGTGCACGTAATTGTTACAGTTCTTCTACTTCCAAAGTAATCTGTGCGCTGTTCGCAGTGCTGTTTTCCAATTACACTGGCTCTTCTCAGACTATCTTGGGCCTCTCAGTGTGCCGATACGTAATTGTGTTCTGTTGCAGCTCAGGTGGTGGAAAACTCTACTGAATCCTCCTTAATTACCCTATATTTGTTTGCAATCTATCAGACAGGCATACTTGGTCATCATGGTGATACTTAAGACCAGTGGCGGTGCTCTGAAGGCCATGTATAACAACAGTGGTGCTCGCTATCACCCACCCCATTTCATTTGAACAATGACCTTGCAGCGATTTTGATGCGATCTAAAATTTGACAGATCACTTAACTAATTTCACAGATAAAATCTACTTTTTACGGCTTTGTATGTATTGCTGCCTTTTCAGCTATACTTTTAATTTTTTTCATATGCCTTTTCAGTTATACTTTTACTTTTCATATTTCATATTTCAATTATGAAATCAAGGTTTACACAAATCCAACTTAGGTTGCAGCTAGATCGCCGTATAATGGTAATAGTAAAGAGAGGAACAGTGCTTGATATAACACGAAACAAACATTCAACCGGATTTTCCACACCGAACATTTCAACTGTGAGAAACTCAACTTTACAGATGTACATTCTACTCTTCACTTAAATGTTTTCTCTTATACATGCGTATTAGTTTTGAATAATGATACTTCTTTTGATAGGCATGAGCAAAATACCTATATATAAAAAAATGACCGCTCACTCAAAAACACAAAAGTACCATCTTATTGATTCCATATGCCGTGTGCCTTTCGGTCCAAGTTTCAGGAGGAGGCACCCAGCTGCTCATCGAATTCCGCACACATCACTATTGACTGCGCCACCAGCAGTAAAGAGAATCGTATCGGATATCTTCCTTCCTAAATCAGCTACTCTCCAGACACTTCCAGATAAAAAAAGGCTCATTAGCGAAAACCTGTCTCAATAACCATTCTGCTTACTTTTAGGGTTTAGAGTCTCATCCGGAACCAATAAGCTGACGATAAAGACACAGCTATCAGTCCACGTTAAGACGGCCTTGATATAGCCCCTAAGGAATACTCATCCTTAAGGTTATATTTGGTTACTAGGCTTTTGTGGATTGCAAAATCGTACCTATAATGGTTATTTTATGTGAGTCGATCGGATACTTTTATCCTGGATTTCCGCCTGAGCATCTCCTTGAGGAAGTGATGCTATCTCCCATCCATCGCATCCGATGAATGGTTCCTTCTTCCCAATCAGTACATGAGGAATCAGAGATAACGTTTGTCCTGAATCCACCTGAACGATGCGAGATTGTAAAATACCAGGCAGTAAAAAGTAACTTGTCATTTCATGAAAGTCAGGGACGTTTAGAAGTGAGAATCTATGTACTATTCAAGAGGACAGCATGCATTATTTAGAAACCGTGCTGTCCCAATAACACCTTGTTATTTGCAGATGAGTTTCTTACCATGTCTGTGAACGTCCTAAAACAGTTTAAGAATGTCCTGCTCTCATTCTGCTACACAACAATCGCTGCGCCCTAAATTGGATGTACAATACAACCGCTGACCTCGATAAGAATGCTATACGAAAGTTAAAAGTACGACTTAAAAGACAACAATTGCCCAGGCGTAAAATGAATCGTTTTTATGTATGAAATTCCTTGATCGCTCGGTCAAAGATTAGGTCGCAGCGCTTTTAGGTCAGTTGGGATATTACTGACTGCATAAATCCAGAATGACAGCCGACTGCCTGCTAGTTGGAATCCATTGTAAACTATTAACAATGTAATAAGGTAAACGCTATTTGCTTAATTAAGCATGTAATTCCAATTGGTCGCCACGTTACAAAATACATACACCTAACCCAAAACATACGTCTATAATCTCGCATCAATTACACATAGATTATTGATTTCCGATCATATTTCCTTGTGTGTATGTGAACAGCAATGGCGGAATCAGCTCTGTACCGAGTGTTTCCAGAATCTGCTGCCGTCTTGGTCGGACACAACGTAACCATGAACTGCGCATTCAGCGGGCTCTCGGCGAGTGACGTCGTCAACTGGCACAAGTACAACCCTTCCGAACCCGACGGCAAACCGTTCCACGTGTCCTCGGGGAGCGTCGTGGATCCCGAATTCCCCCGATTCTCCATCGTCGGTAATAACCGTAGCGGAGAATTTAACCTGCGGGTGACGAATGCTCAACCAGCCGACGCCGGGAACTACCGGTGCGGGGTGTTCTCATTCACGGACACGAGGGATGCAAGGTTGACTGTCGTCGGTAAGTTTTTTGTAGGTCTTTTGATACCTTTCTGCAACCTTAACATAGACAGATGTGCTTATTTTATCACCCCTAATGTGATTCTCAGCATATGTCAGCAACACAGCCGGTGCACACGATGCACGTGTGCCTCAGGTTCCCTTTGATGCGCAAAGTTTCCCCAGTATAATCATACCCTTGCCAACCGTTGGGTAAAAGTGCTTCAGGTGGAAAGTTTTTTTTTTAAGACTTACACAATCCAATAACGCCCAGTGCCTGTGAGACCCCTTATTATTTCTACTGTGGGGGAATTCGCACGCCTAAAGGCCGCACGCATAAAATCAATAAAAATTGGCCCTTGTTGTAGGAAGATTAAACGCAGGCACAGTACTTTGTGGGTATTACTCTCCCTCACAGGAAATGCTGCAATCCCAAAGCAATTTTACGACTTCCTGTTCTGCGTCGATGCTTTAGTTTCCTCCTGTTGGTTAGAAGTCAAGGACAAAGATGAATGGACCTCATCACAATTAGCCGTATGGATCGTCTTCCAAATGATTTATGTAGAATTGGTGTCAAAAAAAGTTGTCACAAAATGCAGCAATTGTAGCTTGTAATAACCACGACAACAAATTATGTGCTGTGAGTTCTTCCTACATGTGTCATGTTTGAATCATTACCAGACCCAAACCATGTCAATGGGTTTATTAATCGATACATCATCCACAAAAAAGATACAACAGAAATCATTTGAAGATCATTTACTTCTAACCTAATTTATCAATCGGAAGCACTTCGCACATGAAATAAACTTATTAATCACTTCTTCACATGATATAGCAGGGCTCTCCCCAGGAATTTTTTTGGGAGTGGTGCTAATTTTTTTCCTTTATGGCGCGGAGCGCCATCTGTCGCGCGAAGCGCGACTGTGAGGGGGGAGTGGTCCGGAGAGGGGGGATCCCCCATCTCTGCGGAGGAGAAGCTGTTGCATTTTACCCTTCTCAAATACATTTTGAAGCCTTCTCCTGCAACTTGAGCTGAGAATGTGACAAACTAAAGACACAAAAAAATCAAGCCCAATGAAGTACAAAAAAAGGCATTTAATAACTCTATTTACAGCAAATTTTTACAGATCAATGTCACTCATAATGATTGTCAACAATTTCTACTGTTTAAAACAACTCAAAAACATGTCAAACTGCAGCAGCCAATACACAACTTGAACTGGAATAAAAAAAATACAATTACAGAAAAATACATGTGTATTTACAGTATTTACATATCAATGTCATGTTGACATTTACAGAAAAGTTCAAAACTATTTGTTTGTTTACAGTTCAATTGTTTGTCATGTCATTGTCCAAATACGGGAATCTTTGATGGCCTGTTTTGAACATGGTTACAAAACAACTTGATAAAAAAGCATAACAAGGTGTTCAGGTTTACACAGAATAGAAAATATATTGAAGTTTTTCAACTGTAGTACAACACCAATTATTCTCACCTCGAATTTTCAGTCGCTCTTCCGTCGACCTTCTTCAGGAGTGACGATTCAGTTACTCTGATCACGTGACTTGGAGACACGTGATTCGAGTAACGAATCATAAATGCCTGGCAGACGATATCGGCCCCCGTCTCTGTTGAGTGTCGGCTGATGTGTTCTTATGTAGATGGCCTCCTTTACCCCCCTCGCAAAGTAATCCGATTCGGTGTCCAATATTTGTACTTTGTCCAAGCTGATGAAATGTCCCGGTGACTCAATATGAATGTGTTGTGATACCTCCGACGAGGTCGAACTCTTTCTCCTGTGCTCCAAGAACCTAGTCTTGAGCGAGCGCTCAGTTTCCCCAATGTATGATTCTTGGCAGGGACCACGGGTATTTCTTCCCTGACACGGGATGTGGTATATCACGCCACACTTATCCTCCTTCTTTGTTTTGTCTTTTGGTGCCACCAGTGACTGTCGTAGGGTTCGCGTGGGTCTAAAACAGGTTTGTACGTTGTGGCTCGCGAAAATCCTACGGAGGTCTTCCGAGACGCCCTTCACATAGGGCAGGACGACAAACCCTCTGTTGTTCTGGCGCGTGGCAGGGTTTGGGTTGTGGTCACGGGGAACAGTTGACCTGGGTGCCGTGGCTTTGTTTATAGCCCAAGACGGGTATCCACACTGCTTAAGTGCTTGTGTTATGTGTAATGTTTCTTTTTGTCTGTTGAGCGGGTCAGTGATGATAGTATTGGTACGGTGTAAAAGTGTTCTGACTACGCTAAGTTTGTGCTCTAAGGGGTGGTTAGACTCAAAGTTCAAATACTGGTCTGTGTGGGTTGGTTTGCGATAAATGTCAATGCCCAGAGAACCGTCCTCTTTAACCACTGTCACAGTGTCTAGAAAAGGTAGGGTGTTATCTTTTTGTTCCTCAAAAGTAAACTTTATGTCGGGGTCAATACTATTGATATGGTCAGTAAATTCGTCTGCCAGGCATTTATGATTCGTTACTCGAATCACGTGTCTCCAAGTCACGTGATCAGAGTAACTGAATCGTCACTCCTGAAGAAGGTCGACGGAAGAGCGACTGAAAATTCGAGGTGAGAATAATTGGTGTTGTACTACAGTTGAAAAACTTCAATATGTATTCTATCAACACAGATGAGCTTTCATGCTAGAATAGAAAATGCCTGTTTGAACTGTGAAGTTTTCAACAAAAGACTACACAGTAAGCCTGCGGTTCCGCATCGCCCCCCACGCTGTGGCAGCCGCATCAAAGTCAAAATCGTCCACCTCTGGCCCGTCGATGGAGATGGTCAGGAGCTGGTTCAGTGTCTCCATCTTCATGCAGTGTCTCCATCTTCATGCTTATATCCTATCTCAGTATCCATTGCTATATTATAGCAATGGATACTGAGATAGGATATGAGCAATTTTCTAAAGCCCAAGAACAGAAATAAGTAGCTTTCCGATCATAAGCACATCTTCTTTGATGATTACTTCTATAATTATACAAAGACATGGTTTGGTATGATGTATGAGACGTACGAGGGATGATCAATCAGTTCTCAGCCTCACCCAGAAATAAGAAGCACATCTAAAATTCCGAGGCACAACTTAGTAGTATGAAGCCTTTCATCAATATCCTCCAAATTTGAACTATGACTTTCCAGGCAACGTTTTTTTGAAAGTCAGTAGGTTACTTACCGTTGCTGGGTGTCACCAGTAAAGTAATGATCACAATAATTGTATTTTGGTACACATTCATAAAAGACGTTATACTTCGAAATATGAGTTGTGCTTATTATTTCTGGGTGAGGCCTAGAACGTATTGATCACCCCTCGTAGACAAGGTTTTCAAATATCCTGACGTTTGACATGAGTTTCGATCGCAGAGATAGAACTCATCGTTAGTCAAAGTATACCTGAGCTATCAAAAACCTTCATGGTACTTTTCGGCGCCTTCCTCTGACTCACCTAATATTTCAAGTTTTCACCCTCAGACACGTACCATAATTTTGAGGTATACTTAGCTAAGGCGATAAGTCATGATGTCTTTGATCGTATGTAAGCAGTTGGAGATGAACCTTTCCATCATATGTGGGAACAGCGCTTACCGTTTGATCCTTAGCGTTACTTAGAACTCCCCAAACAGTCATAATGAAGAAGTATTGGTTCACCATGGCTACCGGCGGATCAGGCAGAAGCACATTGCCGCAGAAGGGTATGTCTTGCATTCCAACATGGACTTTATTGTCTTCCGCTGTAAGATCAGAGGTGGATTTTGCAATTGAAAAGGGGAAGCCGCGTGGGTGGTTGTGGTGGGTTATTCAGAATGGAATACAAATTGGAATACATTTGTAAGGGAGTTACAAATAAACCCTTTGGTATCAGCCCTAGGGATGTTCTAGGCAACGTTAAGAAATACCAAAAGCTACTCACGTTCCATTGACCTTTAGATTTTTCTCCGCACACCAAAGTTTTTTTCAGATGGTCTTGTTGCAAAGATGAACCTCATAGGACAAGTATTAGATTAAACGAACATAACGTGTAAAATATATCGTCATCATCTTGCACTTGTCTCAACTATTTACCTATGAAGCAACAACAGTATAAATAGGATGTCAATAAATGTCTTCAATGTCTCTGCTCACGTTCCACAGTTCCCCCGCCGTCATCACCTGTCGTGCTCGGCGACCTGTCACCTCGCGCAGCCGGCAAAAGTCTCATCCTGTCCTGCCGGTCTGAAGGGGGCGACCCGCTCCCGACCCTGGCCTGGTATAACGGCACACAGCGGTTAGACCTGCCACGTGAAGCAATGGTAGAACAGGCGGTCAGAAGAATATCTCTGGACCTGGTGATCTCGTTCCTGACCAAATGGGATAATGGAGCCAACTTCAGCTGTGAATCTGACCAGGGCTTCCCTTTCCTTACTGACCCGCTGGTCACTTCAGTGACAATTCAAGTTAAGTGTAAGTACAGTTTTAAGAATTAAATTATTCGGTTGGTGTATATTTTTCGTTCTGTCCAAATGTTTTATCTTGCCGTAACATCATCTATTAGGGGTTAGTAGTGTACAAGTGCCGGTAAAGGTGCGCTCCCACTGCACTTGTGTCAAGCTTGTGTCACTGTGGGGTTTGAAAGATACTCATCGAATTTCAGAGATAAAGAACGATTTTCTTTATTTTTGTGTATTTTGTCGTCTTCTTAGTCATACTTCTACGTATTATGCAATATTTAGATTATAAAAAAATCGAGAAAGTAACAAAACAGTGACGCAGTGAACGAACCCCACAGTGACGCAAACTTGAACTAAGTGCGGTGGGAGCGCACCTTAAGTCACCAAAGACAAATGCAAAATTAAGATAGCCTTTGTATAAAACACATCATTATACAAATTACATTAATAGCAAAAACTTTTTCAACTACGTATACGTCGCCTAGAATGCTTACAGCCACAAGTAATCGATTTTAGATCTACTACACCAAGCAAAAATATATCAAATTTTGTCTTACCTTATGTGTGCTGCACCATACTTGCAAATCTAGTGAGGAATAATCTTTGATGAATCTATGACATATTGGCATATTAGACTCAATGTGTTCCTTTAGAGAAATGTTGAAGTAATAAATGTCGTCGGTGGGGATTGTGGTTAGTCTAGCCATGGATTATTTCATTCATCATATAACTGTGACATCTATGCGGAATATAAAGGACATGCAAAACAGAAATCCATAGTACAAAAGCGTACCGGTGTAAGTATTTTTGTTCTCTGTTGGTAGCGGCTATGTGTTAACCTTAAGTTTATTATTTTGCTTTGCGGAAATTGGCGATAAAACCAGCCTCCATATTTCTTCTCAATTTGCCCAAAAGGAAATCAAGTGTATACTATCATTGATAAGGTTACGCGTGTTGTGTACGTGTTGCTATATCCTTCTGTATACTTCCGGGTACGAAGAACACCTGCGCCGATGCTGGATATGGATTTTATTAACGTTATCAAACTTGATTGCTGTTTTAGATTTCTAGACCCTGAAGCGGAATGCCATTTAATACACTTACATTCCACTGTAGATCCTCCAGTTGTTAAGGTCCCAAAGATGTCAGTCGTAGTGACTGAGGGACAGTCAGCGAACCTGAGCTGTGAGGTTGACAGCAATCCCAGAGCATCATTGACCTGGTGGAGACTCGGCGACAGCTCACCCCAAGGACCTCTGGGGAGGTAATCTTAAATTACACTTACATGTATAAATTCTCAAATATTTGTAGAAAAACTGAAATATGTTCGTACTAACCTTAATGGTAGAAAGTAAGGGAATTTCAAAGTGGACAGATGACTGCAAACAAGCCTACTGCGATGTTCATGAGCTGATACTAGGATCAACTACCGGACGTAACCTATTGATTGATACCGGCTGGGAATATCCCGAAAGCTTTTTCATATATCACATACGGACAGGGTGAGAGAGTCAGCGATTTCAGCGCCTATAGCCTATAGCCTCCTCACTTTCTGTGATGAATTACATGTATGTTTTGAAGACGAGATCAATATGTCTCTACCGCAGAGGAAGTGTCCTTACTTTGACAAATGTGACCAGCTTCGACCTCGGCACGTACCAGTGCACAGCGCGGAATGGAGTCAAACCAGACGGATTTGGGACGATGGCATTAGATGTCAGATGTAAGATATTTATCATTTTCACTTGAAATGATTGATCACCATATTGCAGTTGTTATGAAGACACCAGGGTGCCCATTTGCCCTTAGCTTTTTTCTTATAGGGAGGCAAATGATCCAGTTTTTCGGCAAGTGGACGGGAGATGTCATCACAATTTGAGGCAATGCGAGGGGGTCTTTTCATGATGATCAATAACAAACTTATACCATAGAGTTCTTATGTCTCCTTGCAAAGTAACAAGTGCATATTAGCACAAAAATGGCAAATCAGAGATCAGTGGTGTCATGATGATAAAGTATGATGAAAAGTAGAAGTAAGAGCAATGTCAGCCAAGTGGGAAGCTATATTTGAAATATTCTACTAATATTGTAAAATTGTGCAATATTTTGCTACCATATTTCCCTTCTCTAGTCCCACCCCTCATCAAATCCGTCTTTGATGAGGAGACGACGGTTATGTACGGACAAGCCGGTTTCTCTTTAAAGTGCCAGGCAGAAGGAAACCCGAAACCTAGAGTCCGATGGAGGCGGATTGGCACCAGGGTGTTCTATGACAACCCTCTAGCGTTCTCCGAGATAGGGTATGCCAATGAAGGGGCGTATGAATGCGTCGCTAACAGCAAGGGCTTTCAAGCAGTGAGCAGGAGCACGTTCATCAACGTCGTAGGTACTGTCCGCTCATTACATTTTACACAGTTTCCAAAGCATACTTTACTGTATCTTTCAGCAAACTGTTCGGAAGATCATCTGCAACTGTTGCACATCACCAGTTTGTTTGTTTTTTGCTCTGAGGTTTATTTTGGTTTTATTTAGGAAGGGGATGTAAGTATTTAATAATGATGTATTCGTATGAACAATGAATGCCTAAACTTGCCAGGCAATCGTCGGACAATGCTCTTACATAATGATATATATAAATCCTCTGTAGATTATTTTGCAGACCATGATTGCACTGTAGTGATGATTACACTTCGTGAATGTGACCGTCTGTTTCCATCCAAGGTAGACCGGAGGTCCTCAACGTCTCGTCTACAGTTTCTGTCACGAGAGGCGAGCCTGTCAGTCTTACCTGTTTAATCCGTAGCGACCCTACTCCTGACAAGATCACATGGTTATGGAGAGGTCGGAGTGGTCAGAGAGACTTCGATGATGAAAGTAAAGGTGGCGTAGATGTTAAAACTGTCTACGGCGACAAGATACAGAGCAAGTTGACTATATCTTCTGCAACAAAAGACCTTGCAGGAACATACATGTGCAAGGCAACCAACAAGTTTGGCTCGGACTTGAGAGAGTTTCGACTAACAGTTTCAGGTACTAAGCACTTTGATAATGTTGTAAAATTACGTCAGAGTCGACTCGTTACCGTAAAGGCTAAATAACCTTGAAAGTATTTGTTGCTTTCTAAATTTTAAAATACATTGAGAAATTTTTTCCTGCTTTTCTTGAGTGTATTCTGTACACAAAGTTACATTCCGAATGTGTTTTTCTTCAAGTTTCCCGTGTAGCTGTTGTTGGTGTGATCGCCGGTTCTGCAGCGGTGGGGATGCTTCTTGCAGTTGCTGCCATCATCACTCTGAGTATCAGGAGGGGCTGGATCCGACGGGATAGGAAGGAAAGTAAGTAGCTGCGATGTGCCATCAACATGATGATGGAAGTTAGCAGACGACACTTTGAAAATATGGACACGACCGTTAGTTCCAAGCTTCTGAAAGGTATGAATATTGCATTTTGATGGCAAAATCGAGGTAACATCTGTAAGCAAATAAACAATGCTTACTTTTACGTGGTAGAACTATAGCCTAACAAAACACTGGTCTGCGATCAATTTTAATAAATTTGCTACATTACTAGCAACCATGGTCACATTTTTATGGGCCAGGTCATTGACCTTATTTGTTGGATGAAGAGAAAGAAACGGAGCCAGAAATATGTTTGTTTTCCGTGACAGTAAACATAGTAAACCCTAAGTAGCTGCCTTGATGAAGGTTCAAAAATATTAATATACATACACTATGAACTGTATCCCTTCATTATTCTAGACATATGTTTTCATATTTTGCTGGAATTGTTAGTATTGCTACTAAAATACATTTTATCCATTATCCCAGAAAAATCTTCAAAATCAGAGTCCATAGCTTACTGCATAACGAGAGGTTCTGCGAATAAAAAGTAAGTCCAAGTTGAAGGCTATATTTTGACACATACGAATGCAGCTATCAGTTCGAACATTAGGAATGTTTATTTCATCATTTTGAATTACTTACTAATGTTCAAATGGAATGCTGAATCTTATCCGATACGGATATTAAATGGTAGAAATAAACGTTTAAACAATTAATTTCATTTCCAACAGAAAGAAGAACGGCTCGCCGACTAAGAGGTCAGCGATAGAGTTGCAGCACTTTGAGAAACCAACGATACACAGCTCTCCTGCTCGACGGGATAGAAACACATATTCGATTGACCTTCTACATTCAAGTAAGTTGGTAGTCAAACTTCAAATAAGAGTGATAATAAAGATATCGTGATTAATAAAACTTTATCTTATCATATTGTTATCATAATGATCTTTTATCATATAAACTTTATCGTTATCTTCAATTGGTGTGTTGTTTATTTGGGGGCCCATGTGCTATATATGCACTAATAAGCACGTTGCCAAACAGGTACTGAATTCATATTTGATAATGCTTATCTAATCGAAATGCATAGCAAAATAACATGTTGATGAAACATTTTACGTTGTAATGTAAGAAAACCAAAATGTTGAATACCAATTTCTAGTTAGTTGTTCTAAGACATGTATTAACAGTACCAACTGCAATATCATGCATCTAAATATTTCTTTTCACCCCCTAGGTGATGTAGAACGAAAAATCGACTATCCTAGCAACGAGAAGGAACAGTTCTATGAGGAAGACATTTGCCTTCAACACAGCCCTTATAGAACGGGAAGACAAACGAAACAGGACTTTACTAACCGCAGATGTTGACGACATTTGTGACCTGGCAAAGAAAATTAAAGGATACATCGGTTTTAACTACATCTTTCGATCAACAGTGACTTACTTTTATTTCTAATCAAGAGAAAGACGATACGCTGACGACTGCTTAGAAACAGTTGTATACCAATGACAGCTAGCTTGCGAGATGTTTTCCATCTTTCTCTGTTGCAGTTATTCTGTATCAACAAATCCTTCCTGGAATATCTGAATTCCACTTACTTCCAGCAGACGTCACCAGACAGCAAAGTCACCAGGGCTGCTGGAGAAAAGTCAGAAAGGACAATGAATGTCCTTTCTGATCCCACTGCATACTTGTGAAGCCATTGTCTAGACACCTGCCAAACTTGGAGGCAGGTTTATATGTGATACGATTTGCAATCTGTGATTGCACTGTCTTCGTGAAATAACGAAAAATTAATAAAAGCACCAAATGACTGAGGAAAAAACCTTAACGACCACAGTGGATAAAGAATACTTTTCCTATTTCAGTTTTTGGTTGACGTGTATTTTTTGTACTTCAAAACAATATCGCCAGGGGTCGTTGAAAAACCTTTTCATAGTTCAAACGATTGCAATTTAGTTCTAACACATAAAACAGAGAGTTTCCGTTATCGTCATTGGTACGAAAAGAATAAACCTTTTGGGGTCTAAAACGTGTTGTTAACATGTGAATTACTGGACTCGAATTCATTTCTTGTATTTTGTTTTAAGTTCAGGAAAACAATAAACACTGTTACAATATTCATTTTGAGATCATAAAGTCACACAAGTGACTCTGTGTAGACACAAAAGAATAAATGAGGTATGTTACCCTCGAGCTCTTCGTGCACTTTTGACTTTTTATGCTCGATATAATTGGCTTGGGCATGGTTGGTTATCGTGTCCGTCGACTCGCTGCACAGGTGCACTTCCGACAACTTCCGGTAGGTGACCTGCCTGATCCAAGATGACTTTACAACGTGGAGGTTTGGAAGGAGAACGAAACGCGTTGTTTCAGATGCACAGTACTAAATCTACATACCTTCAGTTTATCATCTACAGAATAATGTCAGTCAACGTGACATTACGATACTTCATGTACGATCGCGAGTCCCATTTCATATGTAGAGACATAAGAATGTGAGTTACATTATATCTAAAACCAATTCTTCTGGGTGGAGTTAACGGTTGACCAATCACACACAGCTAAACCAATCTGACACACGCACCAATGGCTATGCCACTTTTGCCCAAGATGTTGTTTAATACCCCCATTCCACTCCCGCATTTGCCCTAAAATTTCGAATTTCTCTCAACGAAGTTTACAAATAAATAAATAAAACATTTTGCGTTTTGTTATGTTGTCTTTACACTCATACTTTTGTATTTTGTATGATGTTTCTATTATGAAAGGTTACACAAATCTAACATAGGTCGCAGTGAGATCACAGGACGATCATCATCTAGAGGAAAGGGGATGTTAAGCCGGGTTCACACCTGCGTATGATAGTCTAGTCTGTTTGAGGACCGTATGGAATTCTTAGCCTCTACCCAATAGGGGCTGCACGAGCAACCTCCATGGAGGAGCTCTACAGAGCTGACCTCCATGGAGGTTGCTCGTTCAGCCCTCCAGCTCCACCGTGCGAGCTCTATGCGCTATGAATACAAACACTTGGTTCTCGTCACCTTCATGGAATTTTTAGTACGACATGGAGGAGGTTCTCTCGTAGAGGACAAACAACCGGACTGAACAGCTGCACGCAAAACATGGTACACGGGCTATGAATGTTTTTTGATTCACGTCACCCAAAACAAATTGGTCTTAGCGCTCTATACAGTAACAGAGGGCTGTTTGAGTAGCGCTCTACGGGTTATGACTGTAAACACTTGGTTCACGAAACCCAAAACAAATCGGTCTTAGGGCTCCATTCAGAGATACTGTAAACAACAAACACACAGAGCCGATAGCTGATCGAGCAGCTCCACGGGCTATATGAATGTAAACAATTGGTTCACGTCATTATCAACAAATCGGTGTTTAGGGCTCCATACAGAGATACTGTAAACAACAAACACACGGAGCCGATAGCTGATCGAGCAGCTCCACGGGCTATATGAATGTAAACACTTGGTTCACGTCATTATCAACAAATCGGTGTTTAGGGCTCCATACAGAGATACTGTAAACAACAAACACACGGAGCCGAAAGCTGTTTGAGCAGCTCCACGGGCTATATGAATGTAAACACTTGGTTCACGTCACCATCAACAAATCGGTGTTTAGGGCTCTTTACAGGGATATTGTAAACAACAAACACACAGAGCCGATAGCTATTTGAGCAGCTCCACAGGCTATATGAATGTAAACACTTGGTTCACGTCACCATTAACAAATCGGTGTTTAGGGCTCCATACAGAGATACTGTAAACAACAAACACACTGAGCCGATAACTGATCAAGCAGCTCCACGGGCTATATGAATGTAAACACTTGGTTCACGTCACCAACAACAAATCGGTGTTTAGGGCTCTTTACGGGGATATTGTAAACAACAAACACACAGAGCCGATAGCTGTTTGAGCAGCTCCACGGGCTATGAATGTAAACATTTGGTTCACGTCACCCAAAACAAATCGGTCAGAGGTCTGTCCAAGCAGCCCTCTACGGGCTTTGAATGTAAACATCTGGTTCACGTCACCCAAAACAAATCTGTCAGAGGTCTGTCCAAGCAGCGCTCCACGGGCTTTGAATGTAAACATTTGGTTCACGTCACCCAAAACAAATCGGTCAGAGGTCTGTCCAAGCAGCCCTCTACGGGCTTTGAATGTAATCATTTGGTTCACGTCACCCAAAACAAATCGGTCAGAGGTCTGTCCAAGCAGCCCTCTACGGGCTTTGAATGTAAACATTTGGTTCACGTCACCCAAAACAAATCGGTCAGAGGTCTGTCCAAGCAGCCCTCTACGGGCTTTGAATGTAAACATTTGGTTCACGTCACCCAAAACAAATCTGTCAGAGGTCTGTCCAAGCAGCGCTCCACGGGCTTAACAGAGATACTGTTAACAACAAACACACGGAGCCGAAAGCTGTTTGAGCAGCTCCACGGGCTATATAAATGTAAACACTTAGTTCACGTCACCATCAACAAATCGGTGTTTAGGGCTCCATACAGAGATACTGTAAACAACAAACACACGGAGCCGATAGCTGTTTGAGCAGCTCCACGGGCTATATAAATGTAAACACTTGGTTCACGTCACCCAAAACAAATCCACCCATCCTTGTCGGATACGGGCAATGAGGTAAAACGTCCTTGGAACGAGGTTTGCAACAGGTCTAAATATTTCTTTTATGCAACCACATGTTGTTTTTGCAAAGTGGGCAACAGAACGCCACCCCCCCCCCCCCGACACACACGCGCGCGCGCGCAATGCACACAAACACTTGTAATAATTATTAATTTTTTGTATGGTTTGATCAAGGAGCTTAAAAAATCCTTGGTTTGATACAAAGGTTGAAAGAACAAAAAACAACCCGATTATTGAATGAAGCAAGCGGTGCATTGTTTATATGTCGGCTCTCGCAAGGAAAGCTGAAAGTTCGCACCTCCGTGCTAATCAGAAATCGTCTCAAAGCGCGTCCTTGCCACACCAGAACACTGACGCCAGAAGCAGCTGGCTTTCTGGCCTATGACGTAGTCCCCAAACAGAGGTCCGTGGGGAAAATCGTCACCATTTCCTTTGATTCATATTTTTTTTGAAGGTCGAAAAAATTATGAAAGGAAAAGTTCGCGATTTTCCCACCAACCTCTGCTTGACAGAACAACGAGCTTCTCGAAACCTCTGTATGAAGTAATTTGTTGCAAATAACCTTTCCATACATGTACAAGTGTTGATTCTGAGGATCATGAACATCAAAGATAGGTTGGTCAGTAACTGGCAGTAACATAACATTTTTCTTTAGAACCATTTGAGCTGTAAATCTAAACTTGGCCTACCGTGTGCAATGTTTATATGGATAGAGATCAGTGGGTGCTGTAGGTATCTAATGTATTTTTCATCAGTTGTACATGTACAGTGCTTTATGCCTTTGTTATCAGTTACTCTAGAAAAATTGATAAAGCAAAGGTTATGTCGTAACATAAAAAAATACAGATAATGATATATGTATAAACCCCCTGCGGGTACTAGTATATCCTCAGTTGCAGTCTTCGAACAGGTCTGGTTTTGGGGTGGGGGGAAGGGGATTACGATTTTCAACGTTGGCTAGGTTGTCTTGTGCCAGTTTGCTGTGGAAGCCTTCAAGGCGAAACTCCCTTCCTCGGCAAACTCCCTTCCTAAGCGAACACCCTTCCTCGGCAAACCCCCTTCCTCGAACGTCCTTGCTCGAACTTATGTAATGTCTAAGAGAACTTATGTAGTGTTTAAAATCGCGAACCAAGATCCCCCCCCCCCCATAAAATACAGTCCCGTTCGAAGACAGTGCACCGAAGGCGACTGCGGGTACATTCTAAGTGGAGCGGGATACGTGCTTGAATGGGAGAAACCTCATATTAGCGTGCAAAGTTCTCCAATAGAATAATGATATAGATTATATAATGGTACTTGATAATTGGTATGTAGTAATGATGGTTTATAACAGTACCCACCAATGTTGCAAACCTCGCACTAAGAAAGTTTTCTCACCTCCTTGCTTGTACCCACCATTAGTGTTGGATATTAAAACCTACAGTCGTGTTTGTGAGTGTGGTAATCATTGTTACAGTCGTGTTTGTGAGTGTGGTGGGAAGGGGGTGGTTTGAGAAATATGATTTCTTGAAGGTGAAGCATACATGATGTACCATGTCTGTCGTTACAGGGGTGTATTCAGGACATATTTGCGGAATTCATACGAGCTCTAAAGGTTCGTATGGATTCCGTAAAACTCATATGAATTAAGTCAGATTTGTGTGTTTCTTTGATCGCCAATCAGATCAGGCCTAAGGTTAATAGACTTAATAAGTACCAAACTCAGACGAAGGAGTGTAGTGATCACAAAAGGTGTCCTTTGCCTGAATTGTGAAGAGCTTACAAACTTGTGTTCAATATTAAAACCTTTGAGATTAATATTGATTCAATACTAGTAGTCAAAGATAGTTTGCGAAAACTGTACTTTGACATTATAGTACTGTTCCCAAGGACCTTATATCATTTTTGCTCTACCAGACTACATGACCCACTCTCCAATCTAGCATGTACAGGTTAGTAGAGTCTTCAACATTGTGAACATCTCATATGCCGGTAGGACCAGCGGGGAAATTTTACTCGACCAACATCTGCTTGGAAAGTTATACGACGATAAGCCAGCTGCTTCCGGCGTCAGTGTCCTGGTGTGGTAAGGGCGATTTCGGATTAGCACGGAGGTGCGAACTTCGGGCATTCCTGGCGAGAGCCAACAAACCGCTTCATTCAATTAATGGGTTGTTTTTACCAATGTCTGATAGAACGTCCTTGTTTTTACGGAATGCATAAGAGCTCTACTAGTCGCAAATTTAGTGTGCATTTCGCAAAGCTCATTTGAATTCAAATCCGTGTGTTTTTTGGTAATGAATCGTATAAAATAACTATAAATTCTTACATTTTACGAAAGCCGTTATATTCTTATAAAAGCAGGCACCCTTCTTTAGAGATCTCCTCATAACAGGTCAAAATATATCTTTATGAAGCCATATGCATGTGTTGTTTTTTTCGTATTGAACCAAAAATGTTAATCTCCAAGCAGATTTCCGGTGGCATTAAAAAAGTAACATAAGCTGGGGAAGGAATTAGCCAGCAAAGGAGGATAATTTGCCAAAGATGTCTACAAACTTGTTACAGGGCTGAGCCTGAAGTAAACCAAAACAGAATTAGCATAAAGGTGCGAAGTTTCTGCATTCTTTACAATGGCAAACAAGTATCAGTATTCTCTCAGCAGAGGTTGGGTCACCACGTGAAGGGAGCGAACCGATAAATTCCGACTACTAGTACTTTTCCCAACTCACTATTCTGTGACCAAAAATCCGCTTGAAGAAAAAAATATTCACTTTCTTGGGTAATTCACGTGAACCAGATGTTTACATATATAGCCCGTAGAGCTGCTCAAACAGCCCTCCGTTTACCGTATAGAGCCCTAAGACCGATTTGTTTGGGTGACTTGAATCAAATTTTTACATTCAAAGCCCGTGGAGCGCTGCTTGGACAGACCTCTGACCGATTTGTTTTGGGTGACGTGAACCAAATGTTTACATTCAAAGCCCGTAGAGGGCTGCTTGGACAGACCTCTGACCGATTTGTTTTGGGTGACGTGAACCAGATGTTTACATTCAAAGCCCGTAGAGGGCTGCTTGGACAGACCTCTGACCGATTTGTTTTGGGTGACGTGAACCAAATGTTTACATTCAAAGCCCGTAGAGGGCTGCTTGGACAGACCTCTGACCGATTTGTTTTGGGTGACGTGAACCAAGTGTTTACATTCATATAGCCCGTGGAGTTGCTCGATCAGTTATCGGCTCCGTGTGTTTGTTGTTTACAGTATCTCTCTATGGAGCCCTAAACACCGATTTGTTGATGGTGACGCGAACCAAGTGTTTACATTTATATAGCCCGTGGAGCTGCTCAAACAGCTTTCGGCTCCGTGTATTTGTTGTTTACAGTATCTCTGTATGGAGCCCTAAACACCGATTTGTTGATGGTGACGTGAACCAAGTGTTTACATTCATATAGCTCGTGGAGTTGCTCGATCAGTTATCGGCTCAGTGTGTTTGTTGTTTACAGTATCCCTGTATAGAGCCCTAAACACCGAATTGTTGATGGTGACGTGAACCAAGTGTTTACATTCATATAGCCCGTGGAGTTGCTCGATCAGTTATCGGCTCAGTGTGTTTGTTGTTTACAGTATCCCTGTATAGAGCCCTAAACACCGATTTGTTGATGGTGACGTGAACCAAGTGTTTACCTTCATATAGCCCGTGGAGCTGCTCAAACAGCTATCGGCTCCGTGTGTTTGTTGTTTACAGTATCTCTGAATGGAGCCCTAAGACCGATTTGTTTTGGGTTTCGTGAACCAAGTGGTTACAGTCATAACCCGTAGAGCGCTACTCAAACAGCCCTTTGTTACTGTATAGAGCGCTAAGACCAATTTGTTTTGGGTGACGTGAATCAAAAAACATTCATAGCCCGTGTACCATGTTTTGCGTGCAGCTGTTCAGTCCGGTTGTTTGTCCTCTACGAGAGAACCTCCTCCATGTCGTACTAAAAATACCATGAAGGTGACGAGAACCAAGTGTTTGTATTCATAGCGCATAGAGCTCGCACGGTGGAGATGGAGGGCTGAACGAGCAACCTCCATGGAGGTCAGCTCTGTAGAGCTCCTCCATGGAGGTTGCTCGTGCAGCCCCTTCTCCCTCTACCAGGCTCCAAAGGACGCTGGAAAAAATAGTAGAAATTTGAGAAATATAGACACATAACGTGCCAGAGGAGTTAGCTGTCTGATGAGTGTGGTTTGCAACCAGTTTACTCCGCTGTCATGTTATCTGGATATAATTTCCCAACTCATATAGTTTTCCAGCGACCTGAACAGCCTGGTAGAGGCCAAAACTATATACGCACGTGTGAACCCAAATTTACTCGGCAGAGATTGACTCTTACTGCAATCACTGCAAGTGTCTGGGCGTTCTGCTGCCAACATGATGAAATTCTGAAGTATGCTCATGACTGATACTCATAGCTATATCATAGCAGTAAGTCACTGACTGTAACTAAAGATAACTTTCTCGGGCACTTTTCCATGGCGTGTGGCGACAGCAGCAGCAGTGACAGATTGGTCTACCTTCGCTCTGACGAAGAATCAAATACTTGTTTTTACATAACCACGCAGACATGTGGTGTTTCTTTTCATATATGTCAGACGGGGTCTTTCTTAATACTTATGTATACGTTCAAGTCCAAAGAGCAGACATACAAAGTTATCAATCCATCTTGGATACTTGAATACATCGATCACTTTCCACTACATTCCTTTACATTGTGTAATTGATTACTCTGCATTTTACGTAGCTCGTTTCTCTTTTGTCATCCATTTATTCATTCACTCATTTATTCTAGATATGCTAAAGTCAAGTTCTACAACATGCAAGTTTACCGTGCTGGAGTAAAACTTTTGATAAAGAATCGATAATTGCTTTTGGCTTCACCATGTCTACAGTATGACGATATAGATGTTGCCAAGATTTCATGAATGAAATTCTCAAGATAAATGTAAAGCGACTTTCAAGAAAAGAAGACAAATTACCTTGCAAATATCACAACTTTTGATATAGAATCAATATTTGCTTTTTGCTTCAAACTTTCAAGGGACTGACGATATAGATTTTTATATGTTACCAAGATTTCATGAAACAAATTCTCTAGATAGATGTAAACTTAAGCTACTTTCAAGAAAAAGAAAAGACGAATCACCTTGTAAGACTAAGTATCTGCAAGCTAGGCTAGCTGAGGGATTAATAACCACAACCTCCTTAGCGAACGACAGCAAATCAATGCCTTCTTCGGCGCCAATCCTTTGGAACTACCGCGATCTGAAGTTTGTTGTTAATGGTTGTCGGCTCCTTGCGGTGCATGGGGAAATAAAACCGGAAAGGAAGGGGGATTGGACATTCTGCTGGGATTGAGGTCTTACAGATATACTTCCAAAAGTACAGTTATTCACGCATATCACGTCCTCCGTGATCCCAGCCTTGTACTGGTAAGGTGTATTGGATGCCCGATAAGCTAGAGTATATCGGCTGTACTTTGCTGAACAAAGCCTAAAGTAATGAACTTGGAGAGAATCTATACTGGAATAATAGTCAACTGCAATACATTTGTGAGATTTTGAAACACTAAGCAAGCTATCTCTAGCCAGGAATGTAAGAGGGTAATTTTCCTTTCCAGTCTATGCCAATTATTTTCTTTTCTGCTTTGTGGAAAGTAGCTTTACGTCTATCTAGAGAATTTGTTTCATCAAACCGTGGCAACGTCTAAATCTATATCGTCTTTCCCTTGGCATTGTGAAGCAAGTAGGAAACATTTATTCTATAGCTCAAGTTCTACTATTATCACAGCAAATTTATATGTTGTAGACAGTGGATTCCTTCTACAATGAAGGAAGGAAGGAATGACATGTTGTGTAATGCACGTGAGTAACGAGCTACATTATAACACACGGTTATTACTGTAAATGCATTTAAGTTCGCGGGGTTATGATTTCGCGGTAGCGGTAAAAAGGACTTTACCGCGGGTTTAAGTTCGCGGTGGCACCATGCACTTTAGTCTCTTACTGCCATGTAGTCTTTTACTGCCATTCGCGGTACCGGTGAAGTGGCCACCGCGAAAAAAACGAACATTAAACCACCGCAAAAGTCTCTGCATTTACAGTATTATAAAATTCGAAAGGAATAGACTTGAAAGCTATCGATGGATCTATAACTTTGTAGACAGTCATCTACTAATATTAATACTAGTATCGTGAATTAGGTAAGGATTATAAATGAATAGGATTTAACTGTATTCAATCGGGCTATTCAATCGATCGATCGCTATTCACTCCTGTTCACTAATTGGCTCTTGAATGTCAATTATTTTGCATAAGCGTCAGGTACATTTAAGGATAGAAATCTATGTCAATTATCAGATGTAGGAAATTCATTTCTTTTCTAATCCAATCACCCACTGCATGTACATCACAGGACTACATCAATGACAATATATGAAATATTCAATTGGGGTATGAAATATCGTGCCAACACACAATTAATGCCTAATTGGTATTGTAGCAATGAAATATCGTTCAGATGATTGTCTGGTGTTCTTTGCTAATGACTGTATCCTATGGGTATTGTTGAACGGCAATTCAAACGTTGCCCAATATACTAGTAGATTCTGAACGCTTTGCCGGTCTATGAATAAACAGGTCACTGACTCAAAGAAGTGATATTGACTCCCCCTATGTCTTAAGGAAATTTAAGTCTTCGACAGATCGATGCATGTGACAGAACAAGACTAAAACCTAAAACTAGGTACATCAAGAGGGGAAACCTCAAAGAGGCGAAGGAAGAAAAAGACTTAGAACTTCAAAGCCGACAGTAGCTTCGATTCGCAAAGTCGTCCAATACCTGTCCTGCGGGGTCGCTATTTCAGGGGTGATCTCAGTATTAATCTATCACCGCATTACACAAATTGCAGTCTAAAGTGGAATTTCCCGATGACCTGTTCTCACGGGAGCGCGGAAATGACAGGTCGTAATCCCGCGGTGGGCGGGATCTACAGGTGATTGACACAAAATCATTCTCTGGCCAGGACGGTGTTTCAAGGTGAGGATCACGATCAACCGAGAGGTTATAGTTTACTTGTACATGTAACCTTGAGTCTAAGCTAGATATGAATGTTCAACTGATATATGTTACATGTCATTCGATATCACCACTGCTGCCCGGGTTATCTAACGTATCACAGCGTTGCAATTCCGATGAACTAGAGCGAAATAAAAGATAAAAGAAACAAAGAGGATAATTTTTCCTGATACTTTTACATCCCTAGGCAATCTTATGGTGCTTTGAATGTCGAATAAATAAGCAGTTTTCTGTCAAACCGGATTTTTAATTGCCATACATGCTGTTCATGTAATCATTAAGTATAACTATGAGAAATAGATCCTGCTATCGTATCATACAATGTATCTACAATCATCATGAATGATAATGAGTATTTGATATATCTGGTTTTGACGTAACGAACTAAATTACGCCCACGGCCTTTTCACGGACCAGATGGTCCAATCCGTTACTGTGTTTTCACGAACGTTGCCGAGATTTTATAACCTGCTTAAAACGCTGGCCATCATACGCCGAACGCATCCAGTCGTCCCAGCATTCTAGCGATCCGACTCGCTTGGCTTCAGATCCTCGTCCCGTCATAAAATGGCTGACTATAGCGGAGACGCGCGGCTGGTGATGTACCTGTCCTTGGTTTTGAAAGGTAAGATGTGGTTACTGTCACTATAACACATTCTGCTGTGCTTGCAATTTTGAATAGACACTTCCTGTACAGTACCCGATGCTTCTGTAGGTGTAACGTTCTGCGAAAGGTCAACGAACGGCAAAATATCCTGTTGGTGACAAATCTTGTTTTTGTTTTGTTTTTGGTTAGCCTGTGTCCACAAATCTTGGGATTTCGGATCGATGGTATCGTTGGTATTACTCTGTTAGAGGATGTATTAGCTACGACGTGCAGTGAAACATTGAGCCACATCGCCAATCGTTCATGTACGAATGTGCGTGCACACAAATACTAAACACAGCGTGTTATAAATTACTTTGTGTGTTATGCTTCATGCGCACGTATGTTGCGTTGGAGGGGACATCAGGAAAACCAAGAGTAAACCTTGCCTTTCATCTGAAAACTTCACCGCTGGTGTTCATGTCATACAGATGTTGCCACGTTCAGAATGAATGCCAAGTGCTCTTCCGAATTTAAGAACGCATAAATCCCACATAATAGCGTCCCAGAAGATCAAACAAATGTAAGTCCTGGCCATAAGACCGTCCCAGCAGGCGGGCTAATACCAAGACAAATGGTACCAAATCATTTCCCAGATGATCCATCACACCAACGCTAATGTTGAGGAAGGGGTGCCACAAAGTAGGGTCTCATCGATCTTTGTCCGTATAAAATAGTTTGTCTCCATTAGTGATAATCTCCTGTCTACCCATCCCGTGCCATGATGGCATACTTAGAAACAAAAGTTCCCGCCGAATGCCACTGATTGCTTGCCATGCTAAGTGCAATTGGACGTCCCGTATTTTTTGTTAGATAGCCTCTTGCTAATACAGCCCTACCTCTTAGAGCAGATGCGTGGGATAGAACGCAACACGTCGAACTTTATGTTTCTTTTGATATTCAGACCAGTAGCGTTGGCGATACTTAGAGTAGCTTTTAATTGCCGTGTAATTCAATAAGGCCACCATTAGAGGGTGATGATATCTGTACAAATGACATGCCAAAGGCCCCTAGCCAGTCACGCAGGTACATCTGAATATTGATTTTTCTTACTGGCTCCAAAATGTCAAATATAGCTACTAAATCATTAGTTCGTTGACGAACAACAAATACAGTTCATACTTCATGTTACTGCAGTTTGTTCTCGCAATTAGGTTTCACATAGAGCATCTTATATTTTCTAGGCAAAAGACATTTGCTGCCTCTTCTTCTTGAAGTATATACATGGTCCCTAAAAGAGCCCGAATAACATGTTTTAATCATGCTTTAAAATTTTCATGACAAGGACGTGATCTTAGACTGATTATCCGTAAATACCAGACGCCCTGTGTTCAACAAGGTAATCGTCCTACGTTTGTGATATCGTGTACGGCGATTCACCTTAATCCCTCAATATTGGGCTCTGTGGGAAGTATGTCGACGCGGTCTGCTGCATACAGAGGTGTCTGCTGTAGATCTAATAAACAAAGCTTGCGTGTAGGTCACTCGATAAATTGTGTCGGTTGCACTGTAACAATGCATACGGCTCATATGTGCCTTTGATATAGATGTCGACATAGCATAGCAGTAGAATAATATTTTAACGGGGAAGCATAGCAAACTTTAGCATAACAGTTCGCACAAAGAAGAAATGAGGAAACAAAAAAGGAACAGTGTAACCTACCGGTACAGATGTACAGATCATTGCACCAACTCTAAATTTCATGTATCGAATCCACTTTATGCAGAATCATTCCTGAAGGTGACATCTTACTCCAGCTGCCTGCACATGGTTGTGCTTGGTACCGATTCGGGATCAAAGGGTCAGATAGGAGGCTGTTACAGAAGATTGTATCATGCGTTTTAATCTTCGATAATGTAAAGGCAGGTGAGCCACATGCCTGGTGATTCCCGGGGAATGATTTCTCTATGGACCGCGGACGAATTGCTTCCTGAGTTTTATGCGTTAAGCGGGATCGTATTACCCGCTGGCCTGTGCCAAACCGTTCGTATTAAATGGATCTGTTAGCGCTTAATGTAGGCTATCTGGGTATCACAGTAGCTAAGTGTCAATCCATATTCCGGAAGGGTATGGAGAGGGTACAGCACTTGACTTACGGCGTCACTTTGATGTACGAATGGCTAGAAGTCGATATGCATGGAGAGTAACGGTTCCTGTTGAGTGGTAATTGCTGGAACAGCTTCTACACATAATAGCAAAGAAACCCTCATAAGAACATGCATCATGCACCTTTTAAAGCACGTGAACAGCTTTGATCTCTTTCCAACATCTTCACTTCGGCTTTTCTGCGGCTCTAGAGAGGATACCTGGAAGTACCATTGAGGTGAAGAGGTTAGGGAACGTCCCATTATCTATGACCTTAACGTGACTCTAAGAGGAGTCTAGCATAGCGTAGAGCAACATTTATGGAAATGATGCCAGGCCAGATACACTGTTAACAAATTGCACGCTACAAAAATGGGATATCTACCATTCGCATGGTTACCTCTGTGAATTATAACGAGGTACATGCATGTTCAAGGTGACCACTGCGCGAAATCAACATGCTTTGACTAGCTTCGACAGTGTGTGGCAATGATTTAAAAACTGAAGAAACTTAGCAACTACTTTCCAAAGGCGAGCTTGATGTATTTGTCGACTAAAGAGTGGCCTTTTATCTATGCGCCAATCCGTATACACAAAATTTGAACAGCATCTCTTTTCTCTGAGTCAGAAACATCAACTCACTAGGATTGAGGACTTAACTGACCCATTAGAAAAAGCAGTGGTTACGAAGGCTGTTTGAACTTCCTGAATATTTACATTTCAGTAAGGTTGTGATTTGCTAACCGAGATGGACCCCCAACCTTTTTCGATAAGTGCGGTCACGGTATTCTGCTTTGTACTTGAGGTATGGCTGCCCTTAACTAGTAAGTAAACCTTCGTGCATGGTGTTTGAGACAATATTTGCACAGTCTAGAATAAAATAGTGTAAGCTCTGAGTTTTCTGTGTATGCCGTAGTGTATAAATGATATCTGGTGCCTTTGTTTTTTCCTGAGAACATAAGTATTCGGTGCCATCCTTTCTGCCTGCGAACTTGTCTGATTGCTAATCTACGGGGCTGAACGTCGAAAATGAGTGTAAATGACTAGGCTGGATAGCTCCTAATGAAGTGAGTGATTGTACCATGCCTAATGAGTGACAAGGGTCTCTAAGAGATGTATTCTATTGGGAAAATAATCACTACGATAACATTTTAAATACGCACCTCTTTTAACGAGGGAGGGGGGATTTGAAACATATGGATTGAAACGCGAAAAATATTAAGATATACAAGATTCTTTATTGCATTTGCTTATGCCATTACCAGAAGGGCCTGCAAAACGCTGACAAAGCTGTTTGTTGGTGATGATAGATATTTCCTGTAGGATCCTGATGCTCAACGATGGGATGCATACAGGAACCAGGAGCTCCCACTGAAGCAACGGTCATTAATCAATAGATTTAAGCTATTTTGTACCTCTAAAACATGATTATGGTACGTCAGAGGTCGTGTTTCAATCCCTTGTGCCCTACCTTTGGCCTGAGGGGGTAGCTGTAAGAACATCTGTCTACGGCACAGAGGCAGCGCCCTATCTTGTATGACATATAGTACATAGGGCACAATGCTTTACAGAGAAACGCCTAAATACATATTATGTTGTCACACTTCATACATGATAACATTGTCAATTACCCTAATTCATAAGTATTTTCCATGTTTATGACTTAGTGTTCTACTATTTACATGCCAAATTTGTACTATCCCCTTCCCACTTAGATCGCGGTCTCGCCGCGCTCTCTCTGTGACCTAAAATTTGAAAGATCGCTTGTAAAATTTTATAGAAAAATATTTTTACGCATTGTGTGTTTTGTTTTCTTTTCAGTCGCACTTTTAGATTGTGTATGATATACTCAGTATGAAATGGAAGGTTACACACAAACTGCTTAGGTAGCAATTGTATTTAGGCGCTGTAAGATCCAGTATATTTATTGATAAAAATCCAGTGTATTATTTACAAAAATATACCCATGGGGAATATCACATTGCGTTAAGGAGTCAGTTAAAGCTTAACAATGTTTATATACTCAATAAAGAGTTGCGAAAACGATATTTATGGTTTCCTTTGGGTGACACCTTCCACTGACAAACTACCCGGTCAAGTACAATTGAGGTTATGTATGGCCTCGGGGTCAAATCAATAATTCTAATTCCAGGTCCCAAGATCCGATGACTGTTATTTACAAGGTGCAATTTTACGTCTAGACATCTGTTCTGCATTTTCACATGACGACGTGTTTATTCTTGTTAAAAAATAACTCAAACGCATAAAAGACCAACATGAAAATTTTACAGTAACATCATAACCATACATAGCTATCAGCACCAGACTGAAACAATCGACACAACAGTGACTTTCACGTTAACGTTAAGGCGCGCCGCAGTGAATGGTAGATGCACGATTCCAGATCCTACGGTTTTCCGTTCTGTTCTCAGATTTCTCAAATCTTAGTATTGATAGGCATGTTACGTCCATTATGCTTTAGTATCAATTTATTTTAACCACTTCGAATTTTGTTATGGAAAATGGAAAACTGTATGTAGGATCTGGAATCGTGCATCTAGTAGACAAGTGCATTGGAAGCCAATATTCATTAAAACACGAGACCCAACCCAATACGCGATGCCTTGAATAGCAATAAAGTGGTACATGATACGGTTCTTCCGCAGTCTTATCAATTTGACATGCTGCGCAGCACTTTTAGAGATTGTTGGAGTGATACGATGTTCTCACGTTTGGACTTGAATGCGACCTTCTAGATTAGCGTGTGTGCAAAGGAAACTTTAAGCAACCCTAGAGGCTAATGTCAGTCTGTAATTACGATAGAAACTTGTTCTGGATTAACCAAAGGTTAATACTACGAGTGCAATCTCGTTTTTAATCTACCGCAACATTACAGAAGAAATCACAATCTGTATTAGTGCCGTGGGCGCAAAATCTCTACAGAGAAACGTGAGCATATTTCAAAATACACCCAAAATTGAAAACTTTTCCTTTTTACATATGCACCACGATATATTGACATAGGAATCGTTGTGAAACATTAATACTTTTGTATAAGATAGTTCATTCGTAATAATACAATAAATGTACTTCTTATATGTAATTGTTTCAGTAAGTTCAAGCGGCCTAGACACATGTATAAATGAAATATATATATTTCTGTAGCTCCTATTGCTCAATATGTGTGATAAAATGGCTGGGTTAGAACACATGAAATCAGCGTATTAGTTTGTTTACTCATGCGAAGCTCTCATCGGCTCAAATTTTCATTGAGGTCGAAAGGGACAGGGTAAGTGTCAAACAAAATAGAGCAAAAAAACATATTACATCCTCAAATTCTTGATAGATATATTTGAATATCATGATTCATAGAATGTTGTACAGTCTCCGAATACACATTTAAAGTCCAACTACAACTTGGAGAGCGGATATTCAGTTCCTGACCCGAAAGGTCCCCAGTTAAATCCTATAATTTGTCACATTATTCCCAGCATCCACCATGATACCCTCTGCGGACAACGTTGAGTGCGACCTTCTATTATCTCTATACATCACGATATAAGGATAAAGGGCACTTGTCGTTTAGTCCTGGGAAGCGTATTTCTCATACTAAACTGTCTCGTATTGAGGTATTGACATCCCTTGGCCCACATCTAAAGCAATAAATCTTAGACAGATGATTACATGCTTTCAGGGACTGTATGATTATGGAGTAGCGAGGAGCAAATACGTTTGCAATATCGATAATTTTATCTAGAGAAAGAACATCGTTTTTTATCGGAATGAAGATTATAATACAGAAAGAGATCTGGCCTTTAGCTTGACAATGTATATGTGTGCAGGCTATTACAGTGTGTATTGGTCTTTTGTTGTGAAATATACTTACCCAAAGTGTAGTACATATGTACAATATGTATCGTTATTTATTATTTCAATTTCACCAAAATAGTTGATAATTGTAGCTTGTATGCAGTGGAATACAGAGGCTGCATGGTGTCACCTACCCGGGGATGAACTGAACTGAACTGAACACAGGCTGATGTCAATCTCTGCATGTCATTTGAAACATACTAATGATTTCAGCCTGAAAGGGGAATATAAAATTCGCCCATAGTAATACAGTCAAACTTGGCACCGACCACCACATCCCACACACAAGCCACATTTTAACATGCTCAATCCTGTCCTTGACAACCATTTTCAGTCCCTTGAGTCTCAGAACGGGCATCAGTAGTAGATGCAAGACCCTTATGGAAAAGTGAGGTCTCAGCCAAGACGGACTGCTTGTGACTGTGGACAGGAGCAGACCATGAAACACATTCTTGTCCCCTGCCCGAACCCTGCACTAAGGAAGATTTGGAAGCTCTGACCCCCAGAAGAAGGGCGTGCGCGGAGTTCTGGAGCGGAAGAGTGGAGCAAAAGTGATAACAAGAGAAGATTTCCTTTGAGTGGATGCTGAATCCATGTTTTACTGTATCACCAAACTTCCAACTCTGTCATCAGTATCCACCTCAATTTATGATGTCCTTGGTGACGCCTTTTAAAGTAATCCAAATTTCAAACCAGCATTAATGCCACGATCCAGCCTTCTGCTTTGGTGTGGGATGGTGTGTTAACGTGTCTTTCAGAGATAAAAGCAGGCTTTTGGTCCATGTTTGTTGAACAGGTTATTTTCAACTTAAAACATATACGAGGTTCAACGCTTTGATCAAATGTTACCTAGCAAAATAAATAGTTGGTGACATCCTTCGACGTTTACAAATATACTCATTTAGGATTTAATGCATTTATAGTCGAAAAACTGGTAAAAAACACCTGGCACAGGCAACCTCCTACTATTGTCATAGGCCACCAGTTCCAGTCACAAACCACATTAGAACAGTCCCGACCATTAGTATTAAAAAAAAACCTGTCCCTAACTGTCCTCCACTACTTTTCCCAGTCTTTGAATGGTGATTGAATCCAGGGCTTACTGTAATGACTTACTCTTGTGAAGATACATGAACTGTGCACATGATGCATCATACAACCATCGATACAGTCATTATGGCTTTTGGGAAGTTATAACTTTTCATTTTGATAGTTAGTAAGTTAGTAATCAATGTGACAGCTGCTACCATGCATGGTTAGATTTCGTAAAATTAACTCGGAACAGTTTTGTGTGGAGAATTCAACATGCTAAAATTAGTATCAATACAGTCATGCTCACTGAATAGATGTTCGCCTTGACTAGCCTTTCTTTCAAGCACTACCAAAACTAATTAGATATTGATCGACATTTTATCTGATCTCTACTAAAATAAATCCACGGTATTTATACCACATTGCCAACAGTTAATCAGCCTTCTGCTATCGTCTTCAAATTTTGCAAGCTTCTGTAGTTCATGCAACCTGAAACAAAGAAAGGTAAATGAATTAGATTAAGTCATCATGGAAAGGTTTTGTTCAATGTTAACTACTTCTGCCCAACTGTTCAGCAGCTCGCAATATTCGTGTGGGAGATTTCCCCACCGATAATGAAACATGGATTGGTTTTGAGCGGAGCAAATAATGCCAAATTGCATTTAAGGTCCACCAGGACATCGTCCATGATAGCAATATCATACACACATATCAAATATGTAGACATGTATTGGCTTAGCGTCGATACAATGATGCCAAAAAGTACATTGACTGCTACCACTTGCAATGAAACATGTGGATCTATTTCATGACGAATGTTGGCTGAAAGAGAAAACTGGTACAGTGAATTTCAATGCGCGCAAAAAGTACAGTGTATAGGAAGTTTAAATATTGCTATGTAACACTATCAAGGAAGTAACCTGCTTTATGAATAGCAAGAAACAATCTAGCTAATATAGTATATTTTCAATCTTCAACAACATGATCATCATAACTGTTCGCCATATTAGAAATGTAACGGTATCTCGTTTTTTGCATGGAGTTTTATGTATATGACCTTCAATGTATAACATACAATCATTCCCAAGGATCACATGAAGACGACTTTCATTGTTGCAAAGAATATGTTGAACCGTACCTCTGTCTATCTGTGACGCAAGACGCTAGAAGGGGAAATTCTTATCTTCCGCTATTTATCATGACTGTCAGATTAAACCATACCAATAAAAAAAAGGTTATATGTGGAAAAGAGGATCAATTACTAGTTATCGCTTTTTTATCTTAATCGTCATACTTTCTCGATATTAGGAATGCTATCAAAATCTAGCGTGTAATACTTCACCCGGAATTATCGTTTGCCAACTGTTATTAAATGTTTATATCCTTGGGTAAAGTCATTCCCCCGGTTTTCTGATAACCAAGTCCAGGGCACCTATAACTGCCGTCACGGAACAAAGTACAATAATGACGATACCTCACATCAGCTGACAATTTAATCGCTGAGCGAGACTGAGTTACGTGCAATTATTATTAATATGGCTGTTGAAGTGCATTTGGCAGACATTTATTGCCTAATTAGAAGAAATGACTGATGAAATTTATGCCGAAAAAATTGTCTTCTTATTATGTTTATTTCAATAATAGTTTCAATTATGACACAAGCAATTGTAATGGACACTTATCTTTGTTAAGTATTTCTTTCGCTACATCATATCACCATTTAGTTATATCTTATAAGTGCAATGATTATTTACCTTCAAGTTGGTAGGTATGTGTGTAGCCTTGTCAACTTTACCCAACTTTACCCAACTACACCCAGCTGTAATATGGGTATTAAACATACACTGTAATAAGAAAAACTGTTTTTCTGGATTGGTTGCAGTTTCTTGACAACCTTGTCTACAAATTTTGCCAGTCTTTATCATTTCGAATTCGGGATCACCTAGAATCACCGATTAAGAATACAATGAACAATGAACGTTTATTTCAGTCGTTGATAATTCCATGACAATCAATAAGCATTCTTTATCTAAGAGGGCATACAAAAAATGTAAATACTATGGGTCAGATCAATGGATTTATAATACATATTCTTCAGATAACATTTTATGGAAATCAAACATTGAATACAGCCTTCAAATTGATCTAGATGCCAACTACAAAGTACAATTAGGCTATTAGAAGGTCAGTGTCCATACATATAGATCCTACCCTTTCACGACACATGGCTATAGATACGTTACCATCAGCACCCCTGGTGCCATGGCTGCAATCTTATTGACATCTTTCAATAGAAAATGCTCTTTCACAATTGACAGATGACGAGCAGTGCGGGGCATGTGACATTGTTTTCTTTAGTAAGCGTACTATAATACAAGATATTCAGAATACTATCCAGTCGACACTTATATCAATACGCTTATAAATGATATATAAGACCATTTTTGCCCAATCGCCCAATCGAACTAAGTACAGGTCACAACAAAGACAGATCTTGCATGTACTACTTGGGTTATATTCAAGTTGAAGTTTGGATCAGTATAGTATCATCGCCTGCTTGCATAAATTAATCTTCTGGACATTCAAAAGCTGCATGCAAAAGATTTGTGGTTTTACTATCTACTATCTGTTGTTTTGTTACCTACTCATACGTTTTAATAGATTTGTGATCATTTGTCTCTGTACAGCAAATTTTAAAGCTGCATTTTGCAACAGTTTGTGTTCTATCGCCAGCTGCAGCACCCGACACACTGGCTCCTCCTTGTGACCACAAACTTCCGTACCGTAGCGTGTCATTCAATATACTCAGAATTATGGGCTCCCATGGGAGACGGCAGATAACAATGATATTCACAAGGGTCTGCCATAAAATGCAATTGTGTTGTTGTCATTTTATGGGGCAATAGGTCTGTATAAAGGCGATAATAGAATTCCCACGAAGGCGATAGAGGGTTATTGACATGTAGTTATCTATTGACAAAATGCATTGTAGCACGCACCTAATGACCATTGGGAATGCCTAAATTGCTCTGAGTGAGTTAAGAATTTTAGGCATGCCTGCGTAAAACTACAGGAACGAATAAAAGTTGTTTTTGCCGTAGGATTAGAACGTAAACGGGTCGATTTCGAATGCAATAGCATGGTCATAAAATTCATTTGCGGAGAGCCATTACCTGTTTATGACACGATACTACCGTCATTTCTATTACCAGGCTTGCTATTACTAAGGCACAGTAAAGTTGAAGAAGGGATATGGGAAAGCGAACGACCAGAATATCTAACTTAATTGCACCGATTTGCAACCTTATTGGTTTGTCCCCAGCTATGGTAATGGTGTTGCAAATGTCTGCCCAATTAGGTAATGCTACTTCAGTCCTTGTCCCCGATATGAAGATAGGGTGACATGACACGTAGACATGTACACACCAAACTCTGAGTTAAGGTAAAGGCAAATATACACCTATATCCCATTTTTGGTATTCGTACCATATACACAGCTTATCCATTGTGTCAAGGACACATTATTGGAAGGCGGAGTGCCATCCCTCTCCTTCCACCGCATTTACCCCTAATCCACAACCAAAGTCAGGTGCCCATTTTTACACATGTGTAAAGTGAAGGAAGCAGTGTTCAGTACATATCCAAAGGACACAACGAAGGGTATGCTATGAGTCTAACCTATGACCTCTCGATCTCGTGTTTGCTACACTATTCACTCTACTGTGCATCTGCTAGATACGGTCATAAGCTCCAGTAACTCCCATGTACCAGAAGCCAAGCTCTAGTTACATTATCCTAAGCGGTGTAACCCACTAGTACCCCTTGGATATATCCTCATACCTCCTGTCGATCTTTCCGGCTGTATATCATTTTCACGTTTTATAATGTAGGCACTAGCGGTTAAGCTGGTGTTTAATAGCGCCTGCAGCTGACACTTCTTACCACCAACACAACTCGATGAAGTTAATCTACTCTGGCAAACAGTGCCGAGCCCAATAACATCGCCAGGAGAGTAGGTTCGACCTTCTAGTCGGCGGGTATTAGGCGAATTCGATAACAAGCTTTGAAATGAAATCACTATTTCACATCCCTTAATATGATATTCAATGGCATGTGCAGCATAAGTGTTGCTTATGAAATTACGCACAATTTAAACGGCTTGCCAGTTTATCTTGTTAACCAATGAAGCACGCAAATTAGTTGGCACGCAAAATCATCTCTCCCGGAAAATATGATAACTATGATAAGTTCGCTTTTAATCATATTACAAGGTATGCCAGTACTAGTTAGCAATGGCGCAAAATCATCTCTCCCGAAAAATGTAATGATCATGATAAGTTTGCTTTTGATTACATTGCAAGGAATGATAGTACTAGTTAGCAATGGCGCAAAATCATCTCTACCGAAAAATGTAATAATCATGATAAGTTTGCTTTTAATTACATTGCAAGGAATGATAGTACTAGTTAGCAATAGCGCAAAATCATCTCTCCCGGAAAATATAATAACCATGATAAGTTTGCTTTTAATTACATTGCAAGGAATGATAGTACTAGTTAGCAATAGCGCAAAATCATCTCTCCCGGAAAATATAATAACCATGATAAGATTAATTTTAATTATATTACATGGAATGGCAGTACTAGTTAGAAAATAGCTCATGCTAAAACGCTACTTGTCTCGTTTGTCAATAGCAACGTCGATTCAGTTGGGACACGTTTCTCAAGGTGGCGCTTCCTCTATGGCGATTGCAAAGCGGAAACGAAAAAAAATATAAGGTAATTATTTCCAACAGTCTAACATGAAAAAAAGGCTGTTTTAATATGCTTACAAAATCCTGGTTGCCTTTATGCATTATCAAGGCTTAAAGTACTTACACAGCATTTTTGGTATATCAGGAGTACATGCATGCTAGTATTAATAAGACCACTATGTTATGTACAGCCAAGCACACTACAATTCTATTCAAATGGTTTCATCAGAAATGTTTATCATAGGACTGACCTGAAAGTAGTTGCCTTTTTACACACATTTAACATATGTCTATGCGTCATGTCATCTTGCAAAGGTTAGGTGTGTCAGTGTGATAGAACCAGCTGCTGCCGCGCCGCGTGCCTGCGAAGCTGGTGTGCAACAACGAAGGGTGGCTATACTGGCTAAAACGATACAGATACAGATATGTATGCCGGTTAGGACATCTGTACAATTTCATCACTAACAACTAATTTGACAAGCCTACTGGGAATATTTTTCCTTTGTTCTATACAAACAACGAATTTATAACGTCTAGTGTAATGCTAATTCCTTTATTCAATGATTAATAGACCGACTGATTTCCTTTCTAAAGTAATTTTCTTAGCAACTATCTCCCGTGCGGAAGATTGACCCTACAGTGCGTTTTAGCAATTCCCCTGGCACAAAACTACCGTAATGAATACCGACTTTAGCGACCGTCTATTTACACGCATATCAAGATAAAGCAAAGGTGTCACTGGCAAAATGCTCATGCCAGTTTCTCGGAATTCTCTAAAGGTCAGTCGTCCGTGGGTATTCTCACATACATACATATCGCCTTATTACAGCAATCGCAGGCTGAAGTACAATTTCCCGGTTGTTCACTCTTACGGGAGCGCGAAATGACAGGTCATCTTGCCCACAGGGGGCGGGTTCCCACAAGTGATCGACGCCACATCATTTCAGACTCTTGGCTCTATTTCGAGCTCATGCTTGCATGAAATCGAAAGAACACCAAGGCAAAAGGAAGATATTACTATGAGTTAACCAAATCAATCAGGCGACGTTGCAACATGATGCATGCCTGTTCGTTCTTGCTTTTCCGTAAGACTTATCGACTTTTCGTTTCCCTCGGTGTGAGATTCATGGCGTGAGTTTTCATTTCTTTTCGACTTACGTTATTTAATTAACTTTGACGGTGATTTGTGCGTGGTTTCGATCAGATAAAATTACGGTAATCGATTTGGACTGGAGCCTCACGAATTCAGGCCGCTGTTTAATAACATGCGTTGACGCCAGCATTCATATGCCGAACACACCCAGTGTCTCCCCATTCCTGCTGTTGGTCGCGCCTCGATACAGACACTCGTTTACAAGCATACCATATAATGGCTGACTACGGAGGGAACATGCTGCTGCTGACCTTTCTGTCCTTGGTGCTGAAAGGTAAGATAATTGTAGGTACCATTGTGTGCTGATGGCGCTTATCTTGGACTAAAGATGTTATTGTTTTTGTCATGATTAGCTATCAGGTCCCACGCAACGTACAAGCCATGGTTCCGATGAAGTCCTTAGCAGCTGCCAGGCGTTTGCCGGCCGTGTGGTCTTGTACAGTTAGGCCATTGTGAGACTACTCTATGAATATTTCGAGCTATAGACATTTTGTATTTGCTAATACATTGAGTTTTCTATCAAATGATGAAAAAACTGATGAACTGTTTTCATACCGTGTGGATCATTGTTGTGCCTTTCCAGGATGTAGAATTTTCAACCTGCAGTGCAGGTCCGATTACAAAGTGACATGCTTCTCGGTTATTTGTGCATTGTTATGTGTATTTTTACGTTGTATGAAGGTCGCAGCAGGCAGAAAACTAGTCCAATACATCTACGCACTAGTATAGAATACCTGTCTGCTAGTGTAATACAATTAGGCTCACCCAATACTCAAGTCGCAGGTGGTCATTTGTGATCTGTATTTGGACAACAGTAACTTGACCCTTTTACGTGCAGGCAGGATCTAGATAGCAGAAGAGAAGTACCTAATTGACAAAGAAGGGCAAGGCTTATGGATTATTGTTAAAATTCCGCGAGCTGTTTTGCACACGTTGTCTTCCTTGGGATTACTGCCTGAAGACTTTTCCAACGTCTACGTCAAATAGCGGTAATACATATTGCATTACGGGCTGAACACCGCAGAATACACATTCTACTAATTGCGGGCCCAGGATTATTCAATTTTCAGGCTATTTTCTCTTTGCTAATTGCAACATAGCCCTTGCCATTATGGGATAAAATGATTTCCAGAGCGCTACTTGCCAGTGAGACACTATATGTGTGTGCTGGGAATGTTAAGACCCCGCCTCTGTCGTAAAATTAACGGTCCGTGTAATGACCCCTTTCGTTTTCTACTGATGCTCGTTTGGTTAGAATTGTTGCCTGATCCCAAGCGACTACACCGAGAGACCTTTGCAGCGTCTATGGATTTTAGATGGAATATTACTATTTCGTGGCAAAAAGCCCACCTGGATTCCAGGAAATTTCCTCTGGCTTCCTGTCAGCCTCCAGGCACGAGCAACATTGTGATCAAACGTACAGGGAGCTAGCTTCTATGTTGTTGAATACGCCCAGGGTTTTCAAGTATTGTATTGATCTAAGGGCGATATGTATCGCTTCACCTCACGTTTTATGTCTCCACTATGAATGAAGCATGTCCTCAAATGCATATTTTTATCCTCCTTACTAAAATAAAAGACAAAGACACTATATACGTATAGATGTTTATATGGTAACTGCAGCATTACAATATATGTAACGTTATTCATATTTGCTGAAACTTGCGTCGACTTCATGCATACCGCAGCGGCTGTATCAAGGGAAGGTGCTATTATCACAACCGGTTATCTGTGCCATCATTTTTATTGTCCAGATATGTAGTTTATTCAAGAGCAGCAAACCGCAAAAACTCCATTACTTCCAAGCTTGCCGGCTCAGAGAGATCCGCGAACCCATGTCTGCAAAGGCAATCAAATGACGTGCTCCCTTGAGCATGTTCTGGTGGAATTGGTTGGGATGTTGCGCCCAGGATTGAACATTGCAAACACAGGCTCCAATCATGTTTCCCAACATCAAAGCTCATCCAATATGTCAAACTCTATCGAGGTCGTTCTTCGGAGAAGGTCTATTTTTGTTAGATATGACACACAATACATATCATATTCTTTGTCAGATATTGATTTATATTGCACCTGCTGTTGCTTTGAGAGAATATGATTGCAGGTGACGTTGTTCTTAACCCTTCAGACGACTTCAATATACATGGAACGTTTGAAGACTGCCTTCTCCTCGTGCGTTAATACTGTCACTGCCACACATCCAACGAATATTGATGTTACCCACATTCTCAGAATAAAACAGCGTGCAACCGTATTTCATACCGAGGAAAAGACTCTCACCTCGTAGCCTGAATGACGACCTACGTTAGGTATGAATTATGAGGTCTACAGAAAAACTGACGGTATCAAGCTTTTAATCTCAGGAAGTATGACGCAGGTAAGCTGTATGTGCAACAAACGACCACTGAAAGCTTTCTCCACGATGGGTCACAATATTACATCGCAGGTATACACGCATTGGAACACCTTGCATGTCAGAGTGTTGGGATTAAATCTCCCCGCACAGACTTAATATCGCTTGGGGGATGTAAGAGGTGGGCAAAACCACTTTGACCCAAGCATGATGTATGCCTCGCGAAAAACCCTTGCGGCGAGGTTCATTTTTTCTCACAGGAGTCGCATTTTTTTGTCACCGGTACGTTTCCAGTGAGCGACATATGTATTTAGGATGCTTTCGTACAGGGTCACACAGAAAAAAAATTATGCTTAATGGGTTTTTGTATAATCTCAACTCAAGATACATGTGAGAACATTTATGTAGTACCTTACAAAATAATTCCTTTGTCTTGTTGCATGTACTTAATAAAAACACTGTGACACATTCCAGAAGCTGCTTGGTTCTTAACTCGCGAAATCATGTTTTTTTTAAGGTTGTGCTATTGTCATCGTTTCTACTATTTAGGATCTGCAATGTCGATTGTAAATAACGATACATTTGAATAACGTGCTCATACCTTACATTTACGATTGACGGTATCTTTAACATATGTGGTGAACACCATATATTAGTTTTCAACGCGTGAGATCCCTCCTGGTAGTTCACAACACAACCGTATGGCAGATCTAGATAAGTGAAAGCAGGTCTTAACAGATCGTGCGGATGAAGAAACCTGAAACATCTGGATAATCATATCTATATTACAAGGCGTCTGGAGCGGACAAAGATGAAATGATTACAAATATAACCACGTGCAGTGAATCAATAGCAATGGCCGTGTTAATAATCACGACGCAATGAGAAGGCATTGCCTGAAATGAGATTTTAATCTACAGAATCCGTCAGCCTCCACAAGCAGAAAGAAAACGTCTGTCATGTTGCATACACTGCCGCCCAACACATAAAGGTAATGAGGAAAAAGTTTCATCACCAGGTCTCACTCAAGAAAAATTGAGCAGAGAAAGTCCAGGGCAAAAAGGTGGAAAAATCATCTGTACATAGCCTTGAAAAAAGCATTATTCAGCAAATGTAATGTTCGGCGGTCTAGTTCATTGAAATCATTCCTCCAAATCATCCGAATGTCTGTTTTTAATGTATTGGGTTTGGCGTATTCTCTTCAGGTCCGTTCTTCAAAGCAATGGCGATCATCGTCCTCATCACATTCAGTGCAGTATACTAGCAACGGGTCTACCGAAAGTGCGAAAAGGAACGAAAAGGAACGAAAAGGAACGAAAAGGAACGAAAAGGAACGAAAAGGAACGAAAAGGAACGAAAAGGAAAGTACCGAAAGTGCGAAAAGGAACGAAAAGGAACGAAAAGGAACGAAAAGGAACGAAAAGGAACAAACGTTCCTTTTCGTTCCTTTTCGCACTTTCGGTACTTTCCTTTTCATTCCTTTTCGTTCCTTTTCGCACTTTCGGTACTTTCCTTTTCGTTCCTTTTCGTTCCTTTTCGCACTTTCGCTACCGAAAGTGCGAAAAGGAACGAAAAGGAAGGAAGCATGAAGCAAACTAAAATAAAATCAATGAGAATATAAGGAACCGGTACTGCGGGCGTTAGAAGCCTATAAAACATGTTTTAAAACGTGTTTTATTTTAGAATTTGGCAATATTAATTTTTCACGGCGCTGTTTTAGGCGGTTGTGTTTGTGTGGCTAAATTATTCTCTGAAGATCAGCGAAATACAAGGAAACATAACTGAGATAAGAAAGTAAGGACTAAAATTCAGTTACTGGCGGGTGATAGATAAATATCGATTAACGTACATTTTCAGAATGAGGCAAGATTGTAGCGTTGCTGTTGTATTTGGATGGCTTCTGTTCTCCCAAGATGGGAGCACCGCATGCAATTCTTGCGATTGTTTACGTCTAATAGAAATCCGGCCTGGAATGATATGCTAATAAACTGCTGCCCCACTAGCATGACAGCTCCCTTAAACAGGGCCCACAACATGTTTTTCTGGAGACTGGAGACATATCTTCTTGCTCGTTCACGACAAAAGAAAATGTGTGAAAGGATAGGCATGTATACATTGTAGTGATTGTACCAAGGAGCTTTCATCACGCTGTACCATGAGTATTCATAATTTTGGCGGGAAGAAATGACAACGTGAGGAATTTGTGCAAAGGATATTGGGAAACTACGGAGAGATTTGGCCGTTGACTCACGTCTCCCGTGCGGGTTCGACAGAAAAGTCTTTGGAACCAGACCTCGAATTGAAATCAACGCGGTGTCCCGATTGCCCGGGGCCACATATAATTTAGGCCGGGAGCACTAGAAAACGACTTTGTAACATTTTTGAGACCGTAGAAAAATAATCTACACCAGAATGTCAACCCGTCAAACGTTTTTCAGGCGCGCTACTCAGCGGCTTTTACCCCCCCTCCCCCCAAATTTGGTCTGTGACAGCCCGAGTGGGAACCCGAGACGCACTGATTCGTGACTCCGCCCATCGCCTTTGATTTGTATTTAGCTATACCACGCGTGCACTTTCCCGCCGGTTCGCCGTTTAACCATTGGAGCTCTAGGAATTTCGTGGAACAAGTCGCAAAATGCAAAAATAAAGTCCGTTGCAAATGCATTTGCCGATCACAGTGCCGTTACCTTATATTCCCATCGATTTTATTTTACTTTGCTTCATACTTCGTTCCTTTTCGTTCCTTTTCGCACTTTCGGTACTTTCCTTTTCGTTCCTTTTCGTTCCTATCCAATCTTTTCGTTCCTTTTCGCACTTTCGGTACTTTCCTTTTCGTTCCTTTTCGTTCCTTTTCGCACTTTCGTTCCTTTCCTTTTCGTTCCTTTTCGTTCCTTTTCGTTCCTTTTCGTTCCTTTTCGTTCCTTTTCGTTCCTTTTCGTTCCTTTTCGTTCCTTTTCGCTCCTTTTCGTTCCTTTTCGTTCCTTTTCGCTCCTTTTCGTTCCTTTTCGCACTTTCGGTACACCGCTAGCAACCGTACATATGTATCATGTAACATTTGATGCAAGTATGTACATCTTCCAGGAATATTTTCTGTTTGTTTTGGGACCTTTACAATTATGATACAGGTTAACTACCATGATCTTCTTCACTCGCTAGTCCATTTTTCCACAAATGTCATTAGGCTGCATCAATCTACCAGGCTGTACTTCCTCTCCTGCCATCTTAGCAGGTCAACTGTGGAAATTGCCGTACACAAATGGCACCCCTCTAAGCCTCTTACTGGCAGGTGTCATACTTCATGCAAAATCGTACCATTTTCTTTCCATTTGGCAACCCATACGTCTTAGCTGCAATCATTTCACGCCTACATGAGACCCATGAGCAGAGAACACATATCATATCACTCTGAAACAAAGTAAATCTTAAAATTGGCTTTTGCGTATATCAGATAAATGAATTATCTTGCAGGAATCTGCTATGTCTAATGCCATGAAGGAGACGGGTCTTAACTCATCTCTCCAGTGAAAAAGCTTGTTTTGGGTCCTTTTTTTAGTTTGTTAGGTCCTCTGTTTACCGTTGGATAGTACCTCGTTTGCATGTTGTCAGGTAATTTGAAAATAGTATGTTCATTATCCAACCCATCAACTACAATGAAAACTTGTGCTTCGATGAAATATTTCTGTCAACTTCATATCCGTCCATGGTGTCCTCTGTGCGAAAGCATTGGTTTTCTGAATATATGTTGAAAGCTATGTTGCAGAGTCATCTTTATTTCAGAAATCTAAGAGGTCTAAAGACATTTATATGTATATCCCCAATACCAACTTCATTGCTAGAAATCCCTAAAAAGGTAGTGTAAGTATTCAACTTCTATATCTTGGAAGATTCCTATCTTCTATCATTCAAGCTGAACAAAGAATCGTGGGGCATCTTTTTATTTAAGTATTCTACGATGGATGGTTCAATTAGGGCAGCATCTTTGTAGTTCCGGTAGGTCTTCCATCTTTAATCAGATCAGTTTTCATTGAGATCAACAAGGGTCATATTAGAGGCAAAGAAGGGATCAGAGTACTCGATATCATCAAATAGCTTCTTCGCCAAAAATGTGTTTTCAAACATTTGCCCAATAACAACAGTTTCAGGTTTCTTTGATGCTATGTCAGGAAATAAAGAGGTGTTGATGGAAAAAATAGTAAGTTCAACATATCGATCAAGGTTAGACAGATATGAATAGTAAACGCAAAACAGAAAAAAACAGTCAATAACTGGACGTATCAGTGTAAGCGAACATGTTTTTTGCTCCCCAAAAATCACAGGTGAATAAAATTTAGAAAAATCTAAAAGAATCCAAAAGGGAACAAAATAGTTAAAGACCTTTTCAAAACCTTCTCAAACTTATTCTTATCCACAATTTGCGTCCATTGTCTTCCTCCGCGTGTCTTGATTTCCAAGCCTGTTAGGAGCGAGAAAAGTCTATCAATGGTCATCCGAGTGTGGCATCGATCTGTTGGAGATCCCCAACCAATGGTGATGGAGCGGTCGATTGTTGGCATCTGTGCCCCCATGACAGCCGGCATTCCATCTAGGGTACACACTCGGCTTGACATTCACACCCTCTCTGCTGATTTACCATCACAAAAGCCGTAGGAAGCTGCACTGCGGTCAGGAGAGTCAGTCCAGATGGCCTTGTCGGTGCTGTGGCTGATCCTAATTCATTGTGACCCATGGACAGGTCGGTGTCGTTTGCATTCGTTCCAGGTATATGTAGCTGGGGTGTAAGCTGCCTGATATCTCTATCCCAGGCGTACTCACACCGGAACTGACAGAGAATTGGAATTGACAGTGCTTGCTGCGTTCCTGAACAGGGGCATGATTTATCTGTAATTCAGCAAATAACTAGACTGTAAATCATTTGAATATTTGGGTTAGTGTATATTCATTTATCAAATATCCATTTATGGTGTAGTCGTAGTAGACTCTGCATGGGTCGGCGCCGTCTATTTAACTAGATACATTACGTAATGATCTTTTGACACGGGTGATGATATATTGATGATGAAGTATTGATGTTATCTGCAGAATAGATTGCTTTAAGAACATCACGATTCCGAAGAACAATTAGTAATATAGTTTCTTAACACTGTATCATGTTTTAAAACCATGTGATTCTGATCCTAAATCGTTTTCAAAAGTTGCATGACCGGCTAAAACCGGATAAATAGCACAATGTGCATGCGGAAAGACATTACCTGATTAGATATTAGCGATTACAATTTATTTATAATTGATGTGCCGGTTGATTTCAGCTTATAAAGGCACCAATTTCGAGAATCGATTTTTCTCTACTTCTTAATCAACCTGGTTCGTCGCACGCATAGCTCACGTATGTTCAGGAGATTGCCAAGCGTTTGTCATGTAATTATATCATTGGGCAATGGGATTCTAGTGAATGACACCACAAGTATTGGTGTTAAAACTGGTCACCCTACTGCCTTTACAGATGGGTGTTCTGGGCACTTCAAAATAAACATTAGAATGACTAATTGTCCCCCAGCTTGACATAACATAGTAGCATTATCGATTTCGTACTGACATACTGTTTCTAACCGCTTGACTGACAAAGCAAACCTCGTACATCACGAAGTTTTCATTTCAAAACACAATGAGATGGAAATCATAGTTTTCTTGAGTTATGAGATGGCATAAAAAGAAATAAATCTTATATCTGACGTCGTTTTTCTCTGACGGCTAAGCTAAAGTTTTCAATGATGTTAAGGCGAGCATATCACATGAAAAATTTATACAGTAAACCAGAAAAGAAAATCCGACGGTACTAGATTCCAAAATTGTGCGCATTCCTGTCGTCATTGAGACACAGTGCGCTTCGAATGATGGTTTCAACATGTCTGAATAGTAGATGGGCACGGTGCAGGCAACTAGCAATTGTCCAATCTCCGGAAAGAGATCCCTTGGTACAAAGCTATGGCCTTGGCTGAAATGCGAGGCTGTGGGGTTAATAGAATCTTAGTCCTGGTAGGTCGATGCTGTATCGACTGGGAATCCTGCAGCCTGTGTCAGCAACGTTTGTAATCGATTTTCTCTACACTACTGTGGGTCATTATAATACTTGGAAACCTTTGGTCCAGTGCTTAGTGACCCTGTTTCCGGACCCACAAGGTTGAGAGCTTCGAATCCACGTGTTCCCTTTCTCTCGCCTGAAGTGTATGCACCTAAGACGGATGGCATGACGTCATCAACCTCAAGCTGAAGAGTGTTAAGGGGATTTTTGTCTCAGTGTGTTGGGCCTAAATGTCAGTGTGCATGGCACTTGCCCTTTTTGTTACGACCTTCTCGTTACTAAAAATGGCCAATCGAGATACAACTCCAATCTGATCAGGCTGTCCACTGCTGCTTTCAGTCAAGCGATCTCATATGTTATAGGAAAAGATTTCCTTAGCACTTACTTACCAGTACATGGAATGATGTTTGTACCTTACATAATATATTGCTCAGTTAATCCACATGTTAAATAACGGTGATTCATCTGCATCTAAATTTTTGTTTTAGTGTACCTTATTAGTGCCAGAAACCTTACGAAATTCTCGGTGCGTTTGTGTGGTAATAGTCTTTGAGTTAAGACTATAGTAATGTTTCTCCAAGGTAGAATACTATTCTGCATTACTATATGTTATTCGGATACAAAAAGCAATGCCGTAGTTTCTGAATAGCCACGCAGGGTTAAATACTAATTCCTCTTTATCGAATTATTGTTACAATGCAATTCAATAAAATGCAATAGGTAATATTCACCAAAATGTATTTTGTTGCACTCCGAATAAATATTTGCCTTAAGATACGTACGTACATTAAGTGTATTATTTAAAGATATCTTAAGTGTAGTTTATAAGAGTCCACATCGGCACAGTATGGTGCTTATGCAGAGGAAGTCAATGCCAACTTTCCAATAGATGGCGATTGCGCTGCGCTCTCACTGTGACTTAAAACGAATTTCGATTTTCTACCGGGTCTACTATACACAATGTAATAGCGTGTCAAGGTCGGGTCGTAGGGGGAGTGCAGCGAGGGCACCGTTCTTGTGGAAGGGGGATATGGGGCAGTCCTTCCTTTTTCTGTCATATCATTTCATCACAATGTTAGGCTGAAAGGTTTTGATAACAGATTACGTCTGCTTACCTACGTTTCGAAACGTCTTACATGTAGGTTATAACTACCAGGGAAGCAACCACAATGAATTTTGTACCATAAAGACTTAATGGACAGAGATGTGTGGGACAACATCATTCGTTGCACCTCATATATACAAGGATGAACTGAACTGAAGACTTTAACATAAAGACTGAGAACGATTTCTTTTCACGTAATATACAGCTTAACCATTTTCGCATGCATGTATTAAGGTGATTATCTTGTATGCAGTGAGTCTGATTCCAAATGCGAATTCAAAAGATGCAGACTCATGATCAAAATCTTAGTGAACGTCCTGACATAACGGCTACTCACAGACTTTTGCACTTCCATTTGGCAATTAGGTGACTAAATCTCATTTGTAACGCAATGTCTTTAAATGGCCCAGGGGAACATAGGCATGATCCTTACTTCCATTTGCCAATTAAAACGACATGTCTTCTTATTAGCGCAAGCTTTGTCGAGCAATCTATCTAATGGGATATGCACGCCAGCTTTTGGCTAATTAGTCGGCGAATCAGCGGCTTTTGTGCTCTCCTAACCATATTTAATTGGAAACTTGGAGAAAAAGAGGTATCTAAGTATTTGGGATAACAATAGTTGTGTGTGTTGTAATTTTTGAAGGTTGGGTGTTGTCGACGTTCGAGCTCTAGAGATCACGGTTTCCAATTACAACAAAGACTTGTCCCTACGTAAGGCCCTTTACACGACTTTCTTCACTCTACCAGGTGTAAATGTGTATCTGCTTGGGAGGTAACAGGCATGGGAGGAGAGGGAAGGTCTCCGTCTTCCGAAACACCGCCAAAGACACAGTGCCTCAGATAACAAACTAGACAACTTCAAAAGGCTATAGAACTACTTTACCTTTTACACTTGAACTGACTGATACATTATTGTCTGTGACACATTTACGGAGTAACGATACCTTAACCATGTCCTTCACGTACGTCATAAAGAATAATTTATTGTTCTAGGTCGAACATGCTAACAGGCTTCTTCCAACTTTTACGGCTTATGCCATAATGCTCTTTAAGTACAATATTTACATCAACGAGCACGGAAATTGGACATTTAATGCTTGTTAAATCTATGATTAATCCTCGACATCTGCAGTAGCAGGGTTGCTGAACAGCTGTGTCACTCATTGGGTTTACAATCATAACTCATAACTAATCATGACTTACAACACCATCTGCTCAGTATTATACAAGGTCTGGTGCCGTAAATAGGGCTTTTATCGTTTTGCGACGGGTTAACCAGCTATCATTTACCTTTTATGCATAATAAATTGCCATTTATATTTGAAATACAATATCAGTATTAGCAACTGACAGTATCGGTTGAAAAAAATGTATTGTTTTAAGTTTCAACCTATTCTATTGAGTATAAGACATACACACACACACACACACGTGCGTGCGCTTATTCACACACACACACACACACACACACACACACACACACATTTGATGTATGCCTGTGAAAGTAAAATGAAATGAATGAAACCAATACTGCTATCTGAAATATAGGACTATGCAGGATTCTCGTTTATTGACTTAAATTGTTTATTGAATTACTGATGATAAGGCATAGGCAATCGCATTCACCACACGCACTAATCAATATGCAAGATCAGTCCCGTAAACTGGCAGAAGCTCTTTGAAAGGATCATGTAGACGAAACTTACACCCCACTTGGAAATACACATTAAGCATTTCTTGATGCAAAGATGCATCACAGGAACTTTCTCTGATAGTGTCATTTCATAGGTGCTGTTGTTCTATTTTGACATAACTTGGTACACAATATTCTGAGGTGTTTCCAGCACCAAACACACGGAAGATATTTGATGCACATTAGATGTGTATCGAATGTGTACTTGCTTGATAGCATTATGAGCACATGGGTTTACCATGTACTCATCGTGTTATGGGTTTACCATAACATGATTATTCGTTTCCTCTCAGTTGCCTGATATGTTCAATTATCTGCACGCTCCTGAGCAGTCTGTTCCCTGAGATCTGACAAGCAGGAGTGAGCCATGGGCTACAGGCAAGGGGAGCAGACGCATGAAATTAGAAAGTTTGATGGGGGGTAGGGGGTGTAGATCCACAATTATAGTTGAAGTCAACCAGTAATATTAATCAGATGCATAGTGGTCGTACCCAAATCCATTTCTATAGATCCTGTGCCACACATTTGTTTCACGTACTAACAGAAGGGTGAAAGTCCGCAGACAGTGCTGTGTACTCAACTACCATACTTCTTCTTATGATTGCACATTGCCAGGCAGAGAAAGCAGCATGTGCCATATTTTGGTGTTCGTTTTAATAAACGTAGTACGGTTACAATCTATGTATCGAACCTGCGAACGCGTACTCCATGATGCAAAGTGAGCACTCTGTCATTGAGCTTTAGCATCGGGCTATGTTCAGTGAGCAGCAACAAGGTCAACCAGACCTTCAATGCGCACTATGATCTAGTACAGATAACTTTCCCTGTCATGTAAAACGATTATCGTATGGTTTTCAATCTATCCTTTGCATATTACCCCTGGAGAATTGAGACAGGAAAATATAAAAGTAAATGGGTTTTCTATCCGCTTGGGATTCCATGCCTCTGTCCAGACATGATGTTGATAATGATCATCACCAGTACATTACTGTACGATAAATCACACATACTGGGGACATATTCTCCTGAAAAGGCAAGACCAGAGGGTACTAAACAATCTAGATAAGCCAGCACTGCGCCACTTTTATGTCTCACAAGTAGCAGTGAAAAATGAGTGGAATTTGAAAGTGACGGGTGCGTAGGGGCGTAGCAACAGGACTTTATCATAAGGTCCGTAAAAATCGGAAGTGGTCCTAATGTTATAGGGTGAGAAGTTGATAGATAGTATTTCAACACAGCTGCCACAAGTCAAGTGTGGTGTAAAATGTGACAAGTCGTTTTGCCACCTTAGTGGTATTCTGATATTTGCTGCCAGCACAGGACAGTGATATTCATTGGAAAATGATTTATGCATTTTTGAACTTTCGTTATAGTAACATGAATATGTCATCTTCATAATGTTCAAACAACTACGATTGATATGTATATCATGTTGGACTTCTATGTGTGACTTTTATAAATCTGATACCAACACAGCCGATGAAAACCGTCTTTACTGGGCATATATATATAATGCACATAAAATTGCACAGATTGCAAAATGTTGCTGGCATTGTACATCCTCCTAACAGAATGAAAATTCTTGTTACCTTTTCAGCACATCGCAGCTCTGTTTGCATTATGTGTTCACATTGGGTTTTTACACCTTATCAAGCAGCATACTTTCTATTTTTCAGTACATGCCGCATGGTACAGTGTCGAGCCTCAACCAACGTCAGTTCTCCTGGGCGGCAGTGTCACGATTTTCTGTGCATTTGATGGGATCAACAAGAACGATGCTGTTCACTGGTTTGGTCCACCAAACCTGCACTTTATCTCAGAAGGAACGTCCGTGTCTGAAAAGTACCCGAGAGTGTTCGTATCTGGCCAGGGAAACTCGGGGGACAACACAGGCGTGTATAATCTCAACATACGAGACGTCAGGATGGAGGATGAAGGGGTCTATAGATGTAGCACCTTCTCACTCAAGGAGCCGGAGGATGTCAAACTTACTGTCATAGGTTCGTTCAAATCTATCGTCTTGAGGTTTTCAGACTCTTGCGAAAATAACGTTATGTTTTAAAATCCCTAACAGTGCAACAACAAACTTGCTTGTGATAGCGATCACGTTACTTGTCTTACATGCTCAAGTTCAACCTTATTTTCTTTTCCATGGAACTTTCGACAATCTGCCTGTCCTCATCAGTTTGAAGGAACGTTTCATATTGTTAACATATTTACGTCACAATAAGATGGGTTACTTTGCAGAGATAAAACTACTTTACCTTGCACCAATGGAAACAGCAGACAGGTCATCTGTAAAGAAGACCGTTAAGGTTGTCTACCTAAGAAAACTATGTTGAATCAATTAAAATCTTGTTGATGGTATTTTTGTCGTCACTGCAATAGTGCCACCGCCAAGACCTCCCATCATCATGGGTGACCGAAGTCCAAGAGAAGAGGGTGGGAGTCTACATCTGACCTGTCGGTCAGAAGGGGGCCGTCCTCTGCCTTCACTAGCTTGGTACAACGGTACAAGAAGATACTCCCACCTTACAAGCACCGGCGTTGTGTCTAACGACAACCTATTGAATGTCGTGGAACAAACATTAGACGTGCCATATCTGGGGAAGTGGGACAACGGGGCGAATTTCAGCTGCGTTGCTGATCAGGGCTTACCGAATTTATTACCTCCCAAAACTACTTCCATTCTCTTCCAGGTGCTATGTAAGTCATAGCTACTTTTTATTACCTTATTGCGCTTGTAGCATGCCTTCCATGGTTATGGTAATGTTTGAGTATCTCCCAACTCTGTAATAAAGCCAGCTATCAAATTGCTTCATGCCGAAATGGGTCGGATGTCTGTGTAGTTTAATGAGAACTAAACGTGACTGAGATGAAAAGTTAAGGACGCATTCAATTTATACTGTGCATCGCAGTGATACTTGATAGCAAGCCTCAGTATGATGTGCGAAATACATGGCATATATTACATTTTTTAATTACCTTATTCACACAGACTCGCCTACAGTATTCGTCCCTCGTACGTACTTCAAGGTACGGGAAGGTGAATCTGCCAATCTGACCTGCTTGACCAATGGTAACCCGATTCCTGAGGTGACGTGGAGAAAAACGAGCGCTAATGGTGTTCAGCGGCGTGTGAACGACATCAGGTACGGTGTCACTGCATCTGTTATTATATAACTTTAACCCTCAAACCACCGTATGGGGTCAAAACTGACCCCAGGCGTATATCGATGTGTGCCATCGTGGCATTTCTGGTCGAAAACTAATTTCCTCCCTTGAGTTTGTTTGTATATATGTCCTAAAACTTCTTATACGTTTTTAACGAGATTGGCTCATTATTGATTAAGTTATCTTAGAAAGTTTATGTATGGTCCAGTGGGGTCAAAACTGACCCCAGCATTTTTTTAAACAAACTTTTGCGACCCACACCTGAACTACTTATCGTAGGATCACGAAATTTTCAGAGAATGATGTACATGTAAGCCAAAATAATTGTTACAGCTTTTGTGCCAAAAACATGTTATATGACGACATTATGACGTCATTTAGGTAATCTCGGCCGCCATCTTGGATTTTGCCTGATGACGTCATGAAATTAGCATAAATTATGAATATTGAGTTATGAAATTTACGTTGAATTGCATAAGATGTGATAAACAACTGATATCTGCTAAGAAAACCTTAAAACTGAAATGTTAAATATAAAATTAGATAACTTAATAATAATAATAATTAGCAATAAATATGTCTATCAGAATTTCGTTGCCATGGCAACATGAAAAATGATGAGCATACTTTATTCACTGACAAGTTTTGCTTTTAACATTTTCTAAAAAGTTACCAAGTTTGGTGGCCCTAGCATGAGCCATCCAGGCGCTATACGGCACTGAAGTTGGCATCAAAAACCTCCTTCCCGGTCTGAATAGCATTGGTGCAAAAGGTGGTCCTCATGATCTTTTGCATAAATTATGATAATGAGCTAGAAATATTCTCACCTAATCATATCAGACTGTTCCACATAGATTAATGAAACTAAACATATATACAAATCACAAAAAGAGTCACACAAAAAACTGTATTTGTACAAAATGTTTTGGGGTCAGTTTTGACCCCATACGGTAATCTACGTCACAAAAAAGCTACGGTGGTTTGAGGGTTAAACAGGGTTAATTTATCGTAATCAATCATTGTTACCTGACAATTAATGTAACGATACTTTAGGTTTGGGACTGCATCACCCAGTTCCAGTGCACTGTGAGACTGTAACACCTAGCTCCAGAAAACTGTAAACCAGTATATCCCACGAAGATGAGAAATGGTCATCGGAACGTTGGCTCGAAATAGAATTCATAGTTGAACATCAAGAACTTTGTGATTAAGTATTTTACCATCCTGGTGAAATTATTCAAGGATGAATTTATCGTTGAAGCACTGAACGACTAAGGTGAGCAGTTAGAACGTATTCAATTCATACTGTACGTCGCAATGATATTTCAGTCAGCTTTGCCATGACATGGAAACTGCACGACGTACGTGGCACCCTTTCATTACCTTTCAAATTTAGAGCTCTAAGGCCTCTACTGCAAAATTTACCGCTAGCTTACCCGGTGGTTACGAAACTGAATAAAGAGATATGCTGATATTCTGACTCTGCTGTCTATTCCAGAGGGCAATCAAATGTCATTCAACCAGTGTCACGATTAGATGCTGGAACATATCAGTGCAAAGCTGATAATGGCATACAGCCTGTTGATACTGCATCCATCAAACTGGATGTCCTCTGTAAGTCTTATCTTTTCTGTATTCTCTTAACACTAGAAGTATGCATTAAAAAGAAATAACTAAGGGCTGGGACAAATGATGCTGTGTTTCTGGTTATGGTCCTGGGAATTACAGACGGTAGGTTGGAGTGTTCTGTTTTAGATTTCGGTCGACGATATCTTCTATCTAACAATAGTATGAAACTAAAATGCATCACGATACTTTCAACATCATATTCTTATACATTGTACAAGTAAAAAATTCTATTGCAACAGAAATTAAGATAACATGCTAAAAAACGATCGATTATACAACGTTTTCGTTACTCAGGACTAATATCTTATTCCCTTGCCAGCGATTGATGAAAACAAGGTTAGGGTCGGCAGGTATTCGGTAGATGTGGTCGAGTAATCGGACACACAGTGGTTGTTTTTCTCCTATTCCCAATCACTCATTGTGATTTCATTCCGCGCTCTATTTTGAATTCAACAACAAATAAAATCAGTTTCTGGTAGGAAATAATATAATTAATAGAAACTTACAGTTATGTGTTTCTAAAAATGCCGCACGTCAAGGATGTATCATAACCTCTGTGGTAGCTAACTTCTATACATGTTGGTACTGATTTTACGCAGGCGTTACCCAATATGTCTAACTGAATTGTCTGCAACTCTGCAGATCCTCCCTCCATCCGACCTACGTTTGATGAAAAAGTCAACGTGCTTTATGACAACGAGGAGGAGTTTTTCCTGGAATGTAAAGCCGACGGAAATCCGACCCCCCGTGTGAGATGGAGACGGAAGAACACAGACCTGTTCTTCAGCAACCCGTTACGCTTCTCACGTCTGGACTATCAAACGGAAGGGACGTACGAGTGCGTGGCCGACAGTTCAATTTTCCCTCAGGACGTTAAGGATGCTGTGATAGATGTGATAGGTACGTATGTTAGCGTTATCTCTCCAAACAGAATCCGTGCACCCCCTCAAGGCTTATATAATGCCCTATATAATGCTATTTGCAGAATACCTGGTAGCCAGTTGATTTGCCTGTTGGCAGCAATTTACACGACAGATGTAGCTTTTGAAGTACATAAAGAATAAAGTCAGCGTTTAGCAAAGCCAACTGTAGACACATCAAATGCCCCATGGAGCTTCCCTTACACCTCCCGGATGCAAGTGATGAGGCTAACATTTGTGATCTGTATAACTTATGTTTGACATTAACAACATTTATTGACACCATACCAAAGGAGAAAGTTTTCACCGTTTGAGTCAAAGAATTCGATTCGGGAGGAAGAGTTGGATATGAATTTGCTATTTTGCCCCTTTTTTCCTGGGGTGTATATCGACAATGCAGTTACCTATTGCATGATGAAATAGGCTGTGCGAAGTTTGAGACCCGTGCTAATCTACGTACTTTATCGCCCTGAAGGCAAGCCAGACATTCGGGGAGACCCAGAGACGGCGCACGCCACGCAGGGCAGCTCAGTCACGCTGCTGTGTGAGGTGACCTCTGATCCCTCTCCCGGAAGCATCGTGTGGTATTGGCGAAGTGTCGACGGCCAAGAGATTGAACTGACAAAAGGATCAATAGACGGATTAACAGTACGGCAAAAAACCACTGATAGCTACACGGAGAGTTTGTTGATATTGGATCACGTGAGCAGTGGCAGCTCCGGTGACTACATCTGCAAGGCCATCAATATGTTCGGATCCGACACAAGAGAATACCGGGTCATTGTGTCGGGTGAGTTGAGCTAACGACATTTTGGTACGGAAGTCAATAAAAGTGCCCTTTCTTTGTCATACCCAGCAAATTCACGTCCACACATATACCCCAGCGATTTAACAGAGTTGGAAACTCATCAAGACTGTTTTATACTATGCATATTTTCTCTATCCAATTATAGGACCACCTGTTATCATGATTGCGATAGTAACGGGCGTTCTGGTTGTTTCCATCCTGTTAACTCTGGTGGCGGTAATCTTCATAATACGGCGCCGGGACGTCATCTGTGGTAACAGGAGCCACGGTACGTTTCTCATGACTGCTAATGATCACCTACTGATTTTAGTTTCAGTTTATGTAATCTTTTCTTAAGGGTATTGATATTGTTAATTAAAAGGAAGTGGAAATAGAACTCTCTAAAAGACGGAAAACGTTAGAATCGGAAATAGTTTTGAAACATCGTGCAATAGCAACATTTCTTCATTTTCCAACAAAAGGCAAATAGTACATAGTAATGGGTTTATATATATGCGCATCAGAATTATGTATTCAAAACACGACAGAAGAAAAGGCTGCTGCTATATGTTATATAAAAACACAATTATTCATGTGTTTCATTTTTCTTCTCCGTTGCGTATTTACACTGCACCATGTTTTATTACAGTGAAAGAATGTAAAGAAAGTCAGCCCACGCATCTCAATATCGAGCCATGTGACGTGGAGCTTGACAATGTGGAGTGCACAACGAAACCCATCCCTCCGCCTAGACCAGACAAGGACCCTTACGCTATCGGAATCTCTTATCCACGTACGTGTGTCTCATTAGTGTAAACATTGTACACGTATTTATATAATCAAGTCCATTTGATACACAAATTAATCAACAATAAATGAGTTAATTTACTGTTGATCGAAGAATGAAAGCAATCTCATCAACACGCTATGTATACTTACGTCATATTTTAAGTACTAGATACAAATGCACATTTGTCATACCATCTGTATATTTTATTACTTAATTTAATTACTGATAAACTTTGCCTACAGACTGTGTGGTTGCTTGTTATAATCTAAGCATGGCGTAAACAAATATGCAGTTTCAATCGCAGCCCATTGAAGTAGAAATATTCTTGTTGATGTGATAAAATTGAACGTCTGATCCGTCTCCATTTGAAAAAGAAAACGTACTGGCCCATTTTATTGTATTTTTGAAGGATGTTGATGTTTGTGTTCAGGTCTTGGCGCACATGTACGTGCCCCAGAGTATTCCACAGCGGACAGACGGAAGCAGGCTGAATGCAAACATCCATCACCGCACAGACACAGACACAAAAAATACCACCATAGAAACGTGAGTAATATTTTCATCTCCTGTAGATTTCCGATCCTCCTGTTCTACAATGTCTAAGTATGTCTATCACTGGCTATACAGCATTCACGGGCTAACACCTGTTAGTATTTTGCAGCAAGCCCATAGTCATTGAAACTGTCTTGCCTCCGACAGATCTGATTGCAGATTACTATTCTCTTCATTGACAAACATTGCTTGTACTGCAGACAGCACTTGTCTTCAAGCCTAGACTGACCCTAAGCTTGTAACGATTTTGTTCCGGTAGGACCACGTTGGAAGAGTCGAGAGAGACTATCAGGTGCAACGCTGGGAAGTTGTGTCCAAGACAAAGGATCTTCAACCATATGGAGACGTCTTTGTTGGGGAAGGCAGTATGGATATTCCAGACGGACGGGATTTCTAGTCTCCGTGAATCATGGAGACGAGTAAACCTCTGTTAACAATAGCCTGGACCAAATAAGAAATCACTTTTCAAATGATCAAGCTTGGATCAAGCTGCATCGGTAATGATATTACGGAAGAGGCTTTCCCGGAGAGAAAAAATCGTCTGAAACTGTGGACGTTTCGCAGCTTCACAAAAGTTACCATCAAATGAAATAAACTGTGCCTTTCAGGCATGGTAGCGTCAAAGACTCCAACAGGATTTATATAACATTCTGCAGGCTTTGAATGACTAAATATTCAAGATACAAGGAGCGTATATACCGCCTTATACCCAAAAATGTCACTGTGCCAATTTGTCAGCGTAAATCATGGATTTAAAAAAAACAGTCATATAGATTTATATATATTCACTATTGCGCTATACCATCATCAACATTCATAAATCAAGGTGGCATCATTGTACATATTCATTTGATTCAGTAACGTTCACGGCACAAATTCTACTCATGGCATTCATGAAAACGCTCGGACATGCTGCTGGAAAACTGGAACGTACTGATTGATGATGAGTCTGTGGATATGTATATGAAGGTGAGTGGCTGTAGTGTCCGCTAAGTCTACTTGAACGCCCTCCGTTCTGTACTCTACTTGTGATACAAAGATAAAAGGGCTACCAGTGACATGTCGTAAAATGAGATTTCATATAACAGGCTCTCCGTGTAACCAATGCTCATTGGGCTGAAAAAAAGAAGATGCCGGATTGTGATTGAATTTTCTTGTAAGAAAATAGTTGTGAAATATTTGCTTTGATCTAACGTTGTGACAGAATAAGTACCGTCAGTGAGTAATGTCGTGATTAAGACGCCATTTCGTAACCCCATCTATGAAGTATAGAGTAGAATATTGCATAAATCATCTGTATATGTGTCATCCCTGCGTTTACTTTTCTTATATACCCTATATAGTGACAGATAGGGTTTTACATTTCTATAATGTACTTGTTTGTGCACATACATTTTGAGACAGAGATTTCTGAAAGAGGACCAACATTTAGAGTTTAGGTTGTCTTCAGTATTTATGCATTGGAGAGAACCAACATCGCAATGGCGTTGTCTTCCCAATATGTCAATTCCCGTCACGGACATACATCTAGGTGATATAATGTTATCAGCCAGATAGTTCGCAAATTGGGTTTTACTGCTGTCAGTTGCTTGGAATAAAGGTTGCCATTAACCAATTTCAAACAAATAACCATGACCCCCATTACTTAAGATTCACTCTCACCGGATGTGGGATACGCTTGCGGCATTGCTGCGTTCGTTCACTGTGTCACTGTTTTGTTGTTTTCTCCGATTTTTTCATAATTCAGATATTGCGTAATACGTAAAAGTATGCCATAGAAGGCGACAAAATGCACAACAAACAAGAAAAAGTTTTTTTATCTCTGAAATTCGTTGAGTATCTTTCGAACTCCGCAATGCCGCAAGCGTGCCCCACGTCCGGTGAGAGTGCACCTTTAGATTTGTCCTTGCAAAGAAAAAGTGTCCATATTGCGTCTGTTTCTTTGTTTTCTTTTTGATGCCGTAACGAATTCATCATCTGGGGTTCATCTGGAGGACCCAGAGAGGTCAATACAATGAAATGAGGTCACTGGGGCCTGGGGCCAGGAGGGAAGTTAGCAACGGTGAAACTTTCCATGTCAGAGGATTCCTAAAATGTACTTGGTTTCACCGGCAACCTTTTAGCGGGGTGCTGAAAGCATTGAACAAAGGCAGCCTATAAGGCATTCCAGTCATGTTGGAAATGGCAGATAAGAACGGGCTTTGAATAAAGATCGTATTGACGTTCTCGGTTCTTCGAGACATTCAGGCTGTCTAATAAACTGCCGTTGGCAAACGTAAGTCTCACTGAATAAATGTCTCCATTGCAAATGGCTTTGACTGTACAGAAAGTTCGCGATGGAGGCATCCATCATTTATTCCCATCCATCATGCCACAGATTGTTCGCCTTGCAGAAGCGCAGGAGGACGGGTATGCCTTTAGCTAGTGAGAATTGATTCTGCACAGTATGCTAAGCCGGTACATACAAATGGATATCTGTCTGTAAGACTTCTATTTCCACACCTTCGTGTGAAGTCCATGTTGGTGCCTTTAGCTACTACGAATTGATTCTGCATAGAACTCTATCCTGATACATACAAATAGATCTTTTTCTGTTTCCACACCTTCTTATAAAATCTACGTTTGTACCAAAGATAATAACCATGCAAGAGCCCTAGCTTTTATGAGTTTCACATCATAGAATATCTGTTTAAAACACGTTTTTGTCACACAAGTTGGCGACACATTGTTTATGATCCAGTTTGTAATGTTTTCTGACACATTCTATCAGACTGAGGGACGACAAGACTGCCATGAAAGAACTAGATGTGTAGAATTCAAAGGCATATTGACGTATACGGTATTCATTTTTGCTGTGAGCTATATCGCTGTTGGCAGAAATAAGCCGTTATACATGAACATGTTCCACATCAGGGGAAAGGACACTGAGTTCAACAGTCCCATGACATAACCACCCATGACCTGTTTCTATTATTACGTAATTTTGGCCCTTTCCAATGTAGAAATGGTGATTCATGTGGTGCTTTATGTGACAACTCTCGAACTTCTAGACCCTGCATCATGCATATAGATAAATCGACATATTCTAACATAAATCATTATCTCTTTGATAACGTTGCAAAATGATTTAATCCAAACATGATTATCTACTTCAATGTCTATTTCCAATTTTAATTTTGCGATATAATTGACAAACAAAATAAGATACTTCTAATTATAAAGCCTAGATTATGTAATAACTCTAATGGATATCTATTTAAGCAATCTAGTATCATAGTAAAAAGCTATCATTTTGTGTTTCTACGATGAATGAATAATTCGTCAACGTTCAGTATACTACAATTATTTTCAACAATTTTGACTATTGTTGCTGTTGCTAAAGATGCCTAAAAATCACATCGTAGGTAGGTCCTCTCCTTATTTACGTGCGTTGCCAGATCCCTTCAAGGCTTTCCTCTTATTATCCAAGGTTGAGCAAAACTGCATTATCGGAGAGTACACAGAAAGGCCAGCGGAAAGGAATGAGTTCACAACCTTTTAGAGGAATTCAATATTGACGTACTGTACTATAATATCAGGCAACAAACGTGCATACACAGTATCCTGTATCACATTCTCTGTCCTTGTGGCCATGATCGAGTATGATAGATACAGATGCAAACTGTATGCTCAGGTCGGGGGATTCTTACATGATCTACAGTGTCAATGCATACATTTGGACATCAGCAGAACATTATTTTGCACTGAGCGGTACATGTGCCAAAACTCTTGTCGCTTAATCTAGATATAAGTGTCATTTGGAATCCAGCTTAACGACTGTATTCAGCTTGATAAAGTCGTTTTGCCTTACATTATTGAAAATGGAACATACCTTACAGTGAAAGACGTTTTGTTGTCACCGGTATACCGATTGTATTCATATACAGAATGACATTGGGAACGTTCTAAATTATTCTTATCTTGGCATTTATTACGGCTGATATCTTGCATATGAAAAGTAACATAAATTACCATTCGGGTCGAGCCTATCAATCATGCAAGAAGATCGTCAGATGTGACGTATCAGATCTGCGTAGTGACAATGCTGTCCGTTATTGCAATCCGTCTGTCCTACCACGGTTTCATAACGTTGCGTCGTCAATTGATTATGATGTGTAGTTTGTGGAGCAAACCTGGGAAAGTTGCATACACAATGTACTCATTTCCGTTACTATTTCCCCGACATCTCAATTTGCAAGTTCTCGCCATTTCGGTGGGTGACAGAAATTGGACAAAGTAAATGCTGAATCACCAACAACAAAAAAGGACAGACGAACCTTCTCTAAAATCACCCACTTTTCTGTTGCTATTTCAATTTAGCTGAACTCACTGCAAATGTACAGTTTACCACACGGTGATATCAAGGGGTTTGTTGCATATTAACTAGTTGGTCCTCGATGGAGCAGGGAGGGGAGCATTAGACTATTGTTACTGTATCATGCACATGTTTTGGATATTCATTCCAGCAAGTCTCCAGTGTCAAGTCTCCAGTGTCAAGTCTCCAGTGTCAAGTCTCCAGTGTCAAGTCTCCAGTGTCAAGTCTCCAGTGTCAAGTCTCCAGTGTCAAGTCTCCAGTGTCAAGTTGCCAATACAATTCATTTCCGCATTCAGGAAAAAGTTTGAAGAAGCAGATAACCTATTTCTACAAGAAAGTTCCCCATTGATTCTTTTAATCATATTGTGTGTCCCATGGAAATCGTGTTACGTCTTAAAGTGCGAAAGACCGAAAGAAGTGGCTGAAGGCTGACCACAAAATGCTTTTACCTTAATGGAAAATTGGCGAATATGTTCTGACACTGCCCAGAAACCTGCACCCATGCTATTATGCATTTCGTGAAATATCAATTGCGGGTTTATGGGCATTCATGATTACCAACTGTACATAATGATACATCATTGTGTCTATAATGTGCATTAAACTGATGGAATCATTCCTGAATTTGAAAGGAATTGGCACTTAAGACTTCAAAGGAAGTAGCCACCTGAATAATCTTAGGGCAACCAGACGGAGGACTATCAAGTTTCCTTGGGGACTTGGTATTTAGACACCGTTTACTTGGCGACATCCTCAGTCTCCTGGAAAATTAGGGTTACCCATAGTTGGCCTTACCTGAATACATCTCGGAACTGCTGTAAAAGGAGATGAACAGATCTATTGGACCGGAATAGCACTGTTCAGGGAAAATTAACGGACATATAGGTACTCGCACTGAATATAGCAGGCGTACGTGATTTGTTTACAAATCAGTGTATCAAACAAGCGAATTTCTCTTTTTGGCAATATCGGGCCTGGAACAATTAACAATCAAACAATACAACATCATATTTACTGTTAGTCCTGAAATGATATTTCCTTTGCCAACCATCTGCACATTAATTCAGCAAACTTAACACGTACCAAATTTGACGACAAGCAACAGGCCAAAAAGCGCTAGTCATCGCTAGAAGGGCATAATAATTTTCATTTCCTGAAAGGACAAAAACGACAAAATATCGATATAGCTTAAAGTGCAAATTTTAATGGCGGCATTTGAAATGCAACCCAAAAGTTGATAATCTGACATTTTCGAGTGAGTGATCCAACATGTTCAAAGGGACGATTTACTAACCATGTGTAAAAATCGATTTACTGAAGCACAATCACCAGATCCAAATCCTCCGTGCTCACATGGAGCTCGCTTTCATGTTTGGACTACAAAGTGAGAGAAAAATCTCACCTACGGTGTACATTTTGATAAAGACAAAATCAATGAAGTATCACAAGATGAAGAAAGCATCTTCACAAAGACACTATATTTCAGCTACGCTTCTGTAAGTCCCTCGTGTATCAAGTATGCTTCCTACCGTTAACGCGTTATGATGTTATGCTTGCCTTAAGTCAGCAGTACCACACAAAGCTAAATCCCATAAACTATTCCAAAGCTATCAGTCTTGTACCCACCGGCCCCTGGATTTAAGAACTTTGGTAAAGATCAATATTGAACACACATGTTATGATTTACGACAGCTTACTCAGCCTGCAAGACGGAAAAGCCAATGCTTCCGTCCTCTCTTCACACCCACACCTTATTGTGGAGCGAAATCATGCCACGGATCAGAATGACAAATAGTCCCCAGCGCCGGGAGTTCCCAGGCAATAAGAAGATAAGGTGCGAGTAGAAGAAGGCCGCAATGAGGTAGTTTGTACCCTCCGACGGTAAATCAAACCGTAGACTGTTCTGTTCGCATTGGTATGTGAACATTTTATGGTTCTTAACAAACGAATCTATAAGACAATGCTTTACTTCATCTTAACTGTAACACAGGCCCATCATTAACACGGTCACAAAAGATAAAATACTTTAAGTGGCTATGTCAATGACTCTAACCAGAATACAAATATTTAAAAACGTTATTCCATCAATTGCAGTAATTAAAGCTGACTTGTGTCACTGCGTTCATTTTTCTAAGGGAAGGTAGTTTTTTTGTCTTGAAGAATATTAAGACTCGTGGTACGTTATATAAGCCGGATGGTTATGCCTCTGTATTACCCATCCGTAACGAAACAATGCCCCAGGGCCTCTCGTCATTAATGCAGATAAATCCACACTTATTCTTTCGCCGATGGTGCAATTGGAGAAGCCTATTTTCATTCGTGTACGATGGACTGGTCTGATAAGTCTCGGACTCTGTGGATGGTGTTCTTTATCTGCATCACCTCGGTAATTGGAAAAGCCGAGACCAATTTATACCTGGAGACGACCCTGCGGTGAAACAAGTCAATATGACGCATGTTCGAACATGGAGGGTCACCTTGAACAAAACCAATTTAGCATCCAGGTTTATACGTTAACATGGAGATTCTGAAGCAGATTAGGACTGATAGATACAATTAAAAAGTAATCCTCGATGCATCTCGGTACTACAGGTGGCATTAAGGAGACCAAACGAGATACGTGGCACATACAATACGTTTCTTCTCAATATCTAATCTTTCGGCTGACCATTACTCGGTAATGAGAGCACAAAACTCCCTTTGGGAACACTCACCAAGCCGCACCAGCAATGGGATGTCTCTCTTGATGTTCCACATGCCGAGGTTAAGGACAACTATTATTTATTATTTACCATCTGTCATTTATCATACGAGTCCCGTACAAAGCTATAGGATTTGAACACAAGCCAGAAGGTGAATGCATTTCGAGTACAATAAGCGATGCAATCCCTGTGCCTTTCATGATTTGGTCAGTTGCCAAATCACAGTGAGGTTGATGGCGCATCCAACAGGGATTACACTGTGATCATTCTAACCCTGGTCGATACTCAAGTACGCATATAGTCGAGCAAATCGACTGTTTGTATGTGAACTATCACATAAAATAGATGAAGCCAAGTTCCCTGATTAAGCTAGGCAACTTATAATGTGCACAGCCTTCGTTATCCTGATCTCAGTGCCACATTGATAGTGGCCATAAGCTCACCAAAATTGCAAAAGCATTCTAACTAATAACACCGTAAGCCGGCCCACAATGGTCTGCTGTCTTAGGTCTGAATGATACAACGGTTGGTCTTCGTCCAATCATGGCATTGTAAGAGGGCATCCCCTTTCTGGTTTGCAGCGAGCAAACGACTTCCTGACTAGAACTTTGTAACAAAGACAAAGGTACATCAATGTTATCTAAAGAGCATACAAATTTACCCGTGAATGTCAATTATGTTTTCTGAGAAATACATTCGGTGTATTATATTAAGGCTAAAGGTCAATAACCGGAAATCAGACAGAGGGCATCGATTCTGTGGTAAACTTCCCCTTCGCATTTTATGTGGACTTATGAACTAGTTGGACATATCTGGCCCGAGTAGGTCCAAAAAATATTACGACATTGTGAGAGCAAAGCATGGGTTTGGATTCCACCCTATGTCTTAGTAGATGGTTACCAAATCGATCGGGCCCACAGTCCACCCGTGGGCGTAGACCACAGACTATATTCCCCACCTGACGTGTCTCTGGGCTCTCTCTACCATTTACATTTATATCCGGATGACTCAGTTCACTTTTTCCTGTGAAATCCACGTTATGGATCGCCGCTATCTCTATATCCATCATGTAATCTATGTTTAAATAGTGGACGAAATCCCTCATTTGAAAATGATATCAATAATGATTGATTGCCCACGCTTCTGTCTAATACATCCGTGTGCCAATTGTTGCAGAGACATCACAGAAGTAGGCGACTCTGGGACCGGGGACCCAGCGCGAATTGTCTCCGCCGTAATATCCCCGTAGACATAATAACATCTGTCTGTGAAGCAGATCGCAGTTTAACGCAAAGAAACGTCACTCTTCCCACAAGAAATCAATTCTTTAGAGGCTCTTCAAAGACGTCCCATGTATGTGTTTGTAAATTAAGGCCTCATTTAAATGGTTACACTTCATTTGCATAACTTATTATCTATCAATTACCTTTTACCAAAACAGAGGCTGTTTATCACAATCGTACGTATGGACGTTTCGTCATTTATCACCATGGTTTGTATATACTTAATCATAGACTATGTGAATTAGGTCCACATGTATCATTGATAACCTCTTTTACGTTACATCTTGCATGTGCTTGAAATTCCTATTTATTTATTGGTTTGGCTGCACCGAACACACAGCCAGGGCTGCCCAACTAGCCTATGGCTATTACAAAGGGCTAGCCCTGCTGACAAACACATAAACAATACAAATTAAAAAAGAACATTTGTATGTACATGGTGTAGGATAACTTACATATCATCTGAAATGGAGTATATAACATCATAACATCGACAACCTATCATGAAACACTATACATATTTGAGGTTCTGATTACCGTGTACCGATTTACGTACTGCCAATTAATTGAGCCACTTGTTCCCGGCATGTCCCAAAAGCCAGATGCCACTGAAAAATCATGGACTCCACAGGCATTTAAAGGACATATGTGTGACAAAGTCTACTCAAGTAAGCAAGCAGCTGTTGAAATGGACTGTGCCAAGCTACTTTCAGAAATGGGGTGTCGGCCAGTAACGCTGTGGTAGCTGAAATACTGCCAGAGGCCCCCAAATACTACATTTCTAGTTCTTTGGAACCCCAACAACATACCAAAACTAAAAAATTCATCAGAGTGATTTTGAATTAGAGGTACGAACTCTCATACATAACCAAAAACAATACCCTATTGGTAGTGAAACCTCTTGGAGCTAATAAATGGTGATGATCTAGAAAATCACGAGGGATAATATCACAATCAAGAACAATCTCCCCTCTTATATTAATTTATAAAAGGTATTTTAGCTTTTGTGCACTGGATAAGAAGATTTATCATCAATTAAATCACTTATTCTGTACCAATTATAACCGACATATATTAGAAACTTCAATTACACCTAATATGTTTCTCATATATCCACCAGGATAGATGTCATAAGAGAATGGTTTAACACGATTTTGGTTGACGTTGATTTCTATCTGAAATAAAATAATCAGAAGAACCCCCATTAGAAGCCATGTTCAGTCTGCTCGTGTGACCAGAGCACACTCAATACACATTCGCAGTATAAATTGATTCCAGGAGAAACAACGTTGAGTTTTGAGATTCAACCTTTCCCGTATTCTAGACGCTGCACACATTTCCGGCCAGTCGTGAAATACTTCCTGTCCATTAGACGCTGTTAGAATCTATCTGTGGTAATAAAAGCACAGGTGGGCGATGGACATAAAAAATAAATTGCACGCCACACTCCACCTGCTCTTGACTCAGTAGTGAGGACACAGTTGGTGTCCCAAAAGTTTCACTGCTGCTAATGTAGTTTTATGTGAGGGACAGATAAGGTCAAACCGAGACATTGTGACGATGAAATACGAGGCAGGCGTGATGCTCCTGCGCTTCTAATCGAAACATTTGCATCATTAGCCCCACGCAACCTATCTAACAGCATTGTCCTTGCTGAAACTTTGTACGTGTTTTTCAGGAAACGGTCAGCTATTGTATTGACCTTCTAACCCCGCTGCATATAGAGAGAGCCTTGGATTACCCCCAACGTCAAATAGGTTACCCGTGCATCGCCACTGATAATGATACTACATGCGATGAATACTAAGAGAGCTGTAGTTTTGAAATTGAAACTTGAAATAAACCTAGCCTGCGTAATAAATCGAACCATCCGGATATTTCCAACAATTACTGTTAATGCAAATCGCAGAACTGGCGTGTCTAACGGCTGTAACAGTCGCAAATATCTACCATGGGTAGTTTTCTCTGCTTCAGTGAGTTTTGTCACCTAGGCACGGTTGTATTTTTCAGTCAGATCAACTTTAACCGTTCGCTTTCCCAAAGACGACATATTGCCCACCCGTTCGAACGTAACCATGGTTAATGTCATTTGTCATGTGAAGGCACCATAAACGTGGAACGCAACGATAAGTTTGGAAATGTCGTGATTCGTCATTCGCCCAAACTTCTTTCCCCTTGGAGGAAAAACAGATTATAACATTTAATTGAGGGACGTAAACTTAACCAGCGGCATTCTATGTCCAGCCATGCATATTTATCTTTGTAAATTACAGCAGACGTCGTTCTCTTGGCTCTATCGTAAAGGCAGCTGAAGCCACCAGAGTGGAGAATATCAACAGACCAGATTGCACAGACACTGCCATACCGCGCAAGGCAAGCCATTTATTCCAATTATTCCACACTGCCTTCTGAACAAGGTCTGAGATAAACCACTTTACCGCAGCATGAATGACTAAAGAAGGGCAAACTGCAGAGCAAGAGTAAGTCGCATGGTTTATTGATCAAGAAGCGTGCATACCAAAGGTACCAATAAAACGTTAACAAAGTTTCAGTTGCCATAAAACATTAACGTTGAGTGTTCTCCACCAACTCTTGATCACTGAGCTCTCTGTAGCTTTCCTGATGTTTTATTCATTGCTGTTTGTGCCAGTGGAATATCTTAATAGCCCTATAATACCCCTATAATACCTGAGCAAAACAGAAACTAATTAACATCATGTTAAAGAACTGACAAGACATAGTTTGATTTAAGATTTTTTTAAAATTTTTTTTCAGCCAATAGCTTAATTCGAATCTACTTTTTTTCTCATTTTTATGATGAACATTTGTAGATAGTTTTTTATGTGAAGACCTAAAAAAAATAATACAGATAGATGGGGTCTAATGCATGAATGTGTTGTTAAAGTTCGATCCAAGTCTTAAACAATAAAGCGATCGGCTGATTTTTAAGGTACTGCTCAAAAGTACTTAGGTTGTCTAGAGAGACTCACCGCTTCTGATAACCAAGTTGAAATGTGAAGGTGGACGTTTACCAGGGTTAATCACAACGTTTCGCTGATCCTGGCTATCTCAAACTCCAAACCCATCAGACCTGATTACATGGAAGACGTAGAACATAAGCTTCCTGTGCCTGGGATTCTTGGGTATTTGCAAGAACTAGGTGTACCAAAGAAAATTGGCAGTCTGTTGCCGACCCCTACCACAGAGGTAGAATTAGAAACGCTTGATTGGCAGTGATGCAAGGTAGTTCTGGGTTTCTCGGAGACCCATTATCAGCTACACATGTCGCGTTTCTTAAGTCACAGGTCCACTGGTCTAGAATTAAGGTTGTGGATGCGTGAAATAATGAGCCTCACCGGGCGTAAAGTTCACATGGAGCACTGGCTGCCTTTGATACAAAAACGCATCGTCTTTGGAGATGAACTGACTGTGACGTGCGAGACTCTACAAGAAGCTTCTAGCCATTGATCTCCAAGGAATTGGAACTACTGGCGGTCCTATTAGGCATCGCCAGGCTATATCACTTTAATGCCTTCGGTGGTATTTACCTAACATTTTACTTGAACCCGCAACAGCTATCATCTATGCTACCTGTTCCGTTTGAGTGGGAGGGAGACAAACTTTTCTAACTTCTGAATGTATCCTGGGGGATACACTATTTCTCTTGTCTGTATTTCTTCTTTTCCTTTACGGTCACTATTCTATCATCGTTCTTTGAAAACGGCAAGGCTGCCCAGAGGGAAATCAATGAAACCTGTCAACAGAAAGGGAAGGATTTTCTGAGGTAGACAGATAAGGACCAAAAGGTGTATTCACAATCCCTTTCCAGGGGTTCCATCACGTGGCATCACTGAGGCTATAAGCTGTAGGATTTACACCGTGACTTCAGACGAATGTTTAACCCTGCCTGACATTTGAAAGCATCCTGGTGGAATATCGAACGACAGCGTGGGAATGAAAAAGCTACCCGGCCTGTCATATCATAATTTTCTCCGCTATTAGAGACGTCCTACGGGTCAGGTGGAAGAATCTGTCTCTGACAGAGGCGGTTCCTCTCCGGAATGTAACAATGCTATCAAACACCGCAGTCCCTTTCAAGTTGACAGCCATCCTGAATAATGAGTATCTGTAACGTGAGGCTGGTCCTAATTCGAAAGACCTCCGCGCCTTCTTATCAATCGGTATGTCCTTGAAGGCCAGTTAAGGCCCATTTGGCGATTGTAACAATCTCATCTAATAACGCAGCAATGCCTCAAAGCGTTCCATCGGCGCCAAGCTCCTTCACCATAATAATTTGTGATTGAATAAAGTTTGATAAGTGATAGTGATTAACGGTTTCGTCTGGCATATGATCAAGTAAGATGACTTATACCTAATGGCCAGTGAGTATTATGTTCCTTTGTTTAAGATTGATGATTGGTAGGAATAGACACTTGCCTTACTGTGTGACGGTTTTGCATACGGCTTATCAGCCCATTATACATCAACTTTAGTATCTTAAAGTTAGTGTCTCTGCCGAAAGACAGTGGATAATGTCTGAAACGTCTGGCCTTTACCAAAATCATAGTTAAGTTCTGCTTTATGGTATATGGTATATGGTAACTTAAAGTTAGTTTTCTTTGTCTCTTTATATCTTTTATCCAGTACATGTACATGTGGTAAAAGAATACGCTTTGAACGTTTCCCGGAAATTAGATTTAACCACTGTACTCCACGTCCTGAATCAAACCTAAAGGAACTTATCATTTCTGTTTGTTTGTTTGTTTGTTTGTTTGTTTGTTTGTATTGCATACCCAGCGAAACGACGCATGGTGTAATGCATCTGGTTCGTACTGAAGAGTACAATCTGTATATCTGGTTGACCCGCTTATACAGGGAAGGGCCTTACTGCCCTTCATTTGTAGGCAAAAATAACTTGTAAAAGCGCGACTTTCATTGTACACGATGCCTGGAGCTTAACATCCTGTGAGTGATAATAATGTACGTATCTATATATATATAAACATATATATATGTATTGCACTTCTGCCCTCCTGCCTTATCCCATAAATCAGGCTGAAGGCTTGACAACAAAAATGATGGTGTTAATCCTAATCTGTCGGATTGTATATCATGACGTATTCGCTTGTGCCAAAACCAATGCATCTTCTGGCACCAATTGCGTCTAAGACCCATTCTTCATGTGAAAGTAAAGGAAGAAAGAAATCGATTTTAAGTTGGTATACACTGAGAGTTTTTTTCTTTCTAAGAGTGTACATTGTTTTATAGCATTTCAGTGGTGTAAAAGATGAGGAAATATCGATTTGTCTGTTTTCCTCTTAATATCGTCCATAACATGTCATTGCTGTCATGGCGCCATAGGAATTATACAGTATCGATCCTCAACAAAAAAGACCACACTGGAAGACGTTGAGAGGAATTTCACAAACAGAAAGTAGACTTTCATGGGATCAAACTTTACAGCAGTCTACGAAATGAGGCCCCATCTGCTCTTTGTCAATTGCAAGTGCCTTTGATTATGTCGTTAGGAACAAAGATTTGCATCCTACGGTAGACTCGGAAGGAATCTGAATGATGCCATTCGAAGATCTCGAGAACTAATTGTTAATACATTATATATAGGACACATAGTTAAGTTCTATTTTAGCTAAGTATGCCCCTTCCCAAGATCTAGACGTCTATATTGTGATAACCTCAGTTTCAGAACTCTTTCAAAAGACACGAAACTTCAATGTATATTCCTCTTGTAACGCAGTAGTAATGGTGTAATGGTCTAAAAATGGCTAGGTTAGTTAACGGGTTACGGCTTCAAAAAGGAATAAGTAAGGTCCGCATGATGATGAAGGTTCACTGCAGCTGCATATTTCTCAACGACAATGTCATTCTGCAGCCGCTGATCCCCAATGGGGCTTTGTCGGCCATTTATAGTACAAAAACACCCATGTTACAACTTGTTGTACGATATTTGTCAAAGGTGACGAGTTATGTTCTTTCAAGTTCCCCTTTTTATCACGTTTTTCCATTACCTGCTCAATCATTCGCCCGTAAACAAACTTTGAGATTGTTGCGAGGGTTGCAGAACACCCTTAGGTTTCTCCCAGGAACCATCGATAATGTTTGAACAATGTCTGTCTGACGCTGTAATGGCGCTAAAAGTACTTCTCTGCGCCCCAAGTGCACTTAACCCAGCTGGCGGCCTATTCCCATTTTGCTGTTATGTCTTTCATGTCGGCGTATATCTGTTATATGGCAGCGGTAAAGATCGTGTGTGGATGCGGTGGTAAAGATCGTCCTTTGATCATCCTTTGAAATATGTCTCGTCTCTGCTATCGAGAAGTTTTTAGTATTTAGCCATCCATAGTGCCCCGAGAAAGGAATTAAAGAATACAAAGAAGGTAGGTAAAAATCGACCAGTCATTGTTAAGACTAAACGATTGAAGCAAGCTGCTACCAGTAGGAGGTTCAATAATCTTTAAAACTGCACGAAATTACGCGCAGGGATTATTACCCCCTCCCAACTTTCAATTATTGTCCTTTGTCCTTTGACTTAATTCATTAGCGATTTGTAGTTTCTAAACTACATGTATATGAGGGTTGCAATACAAACGGATGTCGGCTTTAATGTGGCCTGTTAAAAGAACGTGTTAATGCTTTATTCCTAAGAGTGTACAGCAACTGCAATATTTATACATACAGGCCAGAGTGGTTACTGTAGTTAAAGTTTCCGATGACACACAGTCACTGTACCAAAACATAAAACGAATGCATTATACATATATACTCTTCGAGATCGTTCGATTAAATCATTCGACAAATTGCATTTTCAAACACCTCTGAATTTAGTCAATGTCTTGACGAAGAAAGAATACTTTTTGAGAGTAGCCTACAAGCAGCTTCCTTGTGATTGCCTCTTTGATGCATATATGACCTGTGTACAACTTTATTTTGAAAGCAAGTGATAACTGTCATATTTCATCACAATCCAGTTAGGTAACCCAAAACACGAGTAAGTCACAACGAGCCTTGTTTTATAGTGACTTGAAGTAAATGAAAGAATATGCAACAAGTAGCACGGAGTAGTAGAATACTCTTATGTAGATATTAGTTAGAAGCCTCCAGAAATTGTTTAGATCCATTGCTCTGATATGTAATTCTTCATGCATACCAACGGACGAGTGAAACAACCCGTGGGGCGATAAGCTAATATCATGTAATTAGTATAATTATAATTATGAGTTGTACGGGAGGGAATTAAAATCGCAAAAGGAGACAGATACTCAGATGATTGTACCTTCGTTATGCCGATAATCAATTTACATTTCTACCGTGAGTTTGTTTTCACACAAAAGAAAATATTAGACTTTCATTTCCACTCTGTGCATGGTTGTCTTACACTCCGATTCCACTAGGGCGGCGACCTTAATAATGCCCTACTCTCTCGTATTTTTGCCGGGGCGCCGCAGGCGCCCGGCTTTGTCCCCGGTTTAATGGTTCGTCCTTGGATGGGTCTGCTATGGTCGCAAAATGTACCGTGCGTTTTTACGACAATTCTCAGCCCTTCTCAGCCCTTCAAATAAACGCAATGTACCGTGCGTTTTTACGACAATTCTCAGCCCTTCTTAGCCCTTCAAATAAACGTTGTAAGAATACTGTTTATCCATGACCTCTACTCGTACAGAAAACATTGCAGCGCTCATTAGCAAAGTCTAGGAAAGGAAAATGTTTCTTGATTTGCAGTAAAACACTGGTCATGTAACATTTGAGGAGTTGTCGTTAAATCGCACGGTTCATTTTGCGATAGCGTTGACGGGTCCGGGTATTTAGCGGAATAACCCGGAATAACCCGGAATAACCCGGAATAACCTTAATAAAGGATGAAAGCTACCGAAATACAGTGTGCTTTGATAAGTTAAGATCGCAGAATGCAATATTTTGGCATAAAATAATGTATATATGGCCATGGGAACAAGAAATATTACGGTTATTCCGGGTTATTCCGGGTCATTTCGGGTTATTCCGGTAAATACCCTCACGGGCGTTGACGGTGCGGAGGAGGTGAGATTTTTATCGTACAGAAATTGGTACAGTTTGTAAAGTTATCTTTCTGGAATTCGGATGTATTAAAATATAACATTACATTCTAAGGCGTAGTGTCATGTGAGTAAAATGAGCACGACATTTGACGAAAGATTTTGTGGAGGGTATACAGTCAAGTTTATTGTGCAACGATTGGAACAGTTTACGTGCGGGTGGGAGGGGGGCGTGCGTCTATATATGCAGCTGCAGGAGGTCCTGCAGGACATTTTCGATCGTAAGAGTAACGTACAATTTGAAAAGATAGTGATCATGAATTCGGACACATTGAAACATATTTCCAAGGAACGGTATATAGTTTTTTTAGTAAAACCAGTGTGTGGGGATTGACGAGAATTTAGATAGTTTAATGGTGCACTGTGCTTGAGCCGATGCGAGGCATTATGCAGGGCATTTTTGATTGTAAAAATATCGTACAAGTTGAAAAGATGGATCGGATTCTAATACATTAAAACATACATTTCCAAAGAATAGTAGAAAACAACGGATTGTAGCTAACTGTTAAACAATCAGCAAAGCAGTTGGCAAGATGTCACACCTGAACTTTTGTAGATTTTTGCTTTTTGTTGGTACTAGTAAGATGTTATGTGATCAAGACAATATTTTCTTTCTGTTTCAGTGACGCCTTAGACTGTTCTCTGCTATATATACAAGTGACACAGTAATATACAGAAACTTACAGCTAGCAAAAGTCTGTACTCAATAAGATTTTACACAGTACACATTTATACTTCTTCTGCTGAAATCTACGCATTACATTTTGCATCCAACCAAAGAGGTTTGAAAGAGAGTCCTTGATCCAACCAAATTAGACCTTGAGACCTATTAACAGATCATTGATCACTGTGCATTTTGCACATACCAGACTCAATCGTGCCACTGAGCACTGCATTTTGCACACACCAGACCAATTGTGCCACTGAGCACTGTGCATTTTGCACACACCAGACCTATCGTGCCATTGAGCACTGTGCATTTTGCACACACCAGACCTATCGTGCCATTGAGCACTGTGCATTTTGCACACACCAGACCAATCGTGCCATTGAGCACTGTGCATTTTGCACACACCAGACCAATCGTGCCATTGAGCACTGTGCATTTTGCACACACCAGACTCAATCGTGCCACTGAGCACTGTGCATTGTGCAAATAAAGTCAAGCAAAGAACACATATATTGTGAACAATGTGTGAATCTATTTTATCGGGAAAATACCACCAAGGTGACATCATTTTCAGTGGAGATAATAGAGGCAAACAATGCACTGCAAATGCTTTAATGGCAGTTGTTAACCACAGTACTTGCAGACAAGCAATTACCTGGACAAGTACAGACCTTGATGGTGTACTTTTTCAAGGAGATGCACTATACACCTACATAAAACCATCACTAAGATCTGGTGTGGAGTTCCTCTCCGTTGATGATATTCCAGACTATTTGCAACTTTACAACAATACTGTACGTGTATCAATAAAAGAGTCTTACACTGGAGACATATTTGCCACAGAAGCAGTCTATCCTTATTACACCTTAAAGAAAGCCCTAGAAGCAGCATTTGCTGAATCCAACACTTGTCTTTTCATAACAGCACATGGAATAACTGGTTCAACAGTAGCATTGTTGCACGCTGATAACAAGTATTTTGTTTATGACTCACATGCCAGAAGTCCCATAACAGCATTGCCAGATAGCCATGGCACTTCTACTTTAAGCATGCACAGTTCAAACAGCAATCTAGTTTCATTCTTGCAACAACTTAACTGGAACACAACATGCAATTTTGAGGTTGTCCCAGTACAAGCAGAAAATGTTTTCTTATCAGTTGAACCTACTGGTATACACATTATCAATCTGACTAGCAATGTTTCTTCTATGATTGAGTCAGAAAACTGCTTTCAAGTTCAACAACAACACACATACACCTTGGTTAAACCAGAGTTTGTATCTACGAAAGAGAACCTACAACAACCAAACACAGCATTCCATTTGCACCACATTGTAACCAAAGTACTGGGAAAAACATTGTGCCATGCACCACAAGCAAACATCCAAGTGCTATGCCAGAGAACAGGAATGAAGGCCTCTTGAATCAATTAGTAATGTCACCAAATGCAGCATCAAATTTAAATGATAAAAAAGTGCAAGGTCTTGCAATCCAAAGCGCAATATGCAAGGACAAACAAGAAAAACAAACCTATCAACAGAAGACAGAGAGTCTTGCAGAACAAAGAACATCATACAAAGCAAAGAAAGCAAATGAGACCTGTGAGCAAAAAGCAGCACAGCAAAGAGCATCATATAAAGCAAAACGAGCAAATGAGACCCCTGAGGAAAAAGATGAAAGACTTGCAAAACGAAGAACATCATACAAAGCAAAACAAGCAAATGAGACCCGTGAGCAAAAAGATGAAAGACTTGCAAAACGAAGAGCTTCATACAAAGCAAAACAGGCAGATGAGACAACTGAGCAAAAAGCAGATAGACTTGCACAGGAAAGAGCAAAACGAGCAAATGAGACCCCTGAGCAAAAAGACGATAGACTTGCAAAACGAAGAGCATCATACAAAGCAAAACAAGCAAATGAGACCCCTGAGCAAAAAGCCGAAAGACTTGCAAAACAAAGGACATCACGCAAAGCTAGCAAAGCAAAAAGAGCTGAACAAGAATCTTCACAAGAAAAAACGCAACGACAGAGGAAAAACTGTGATAGAGTGAGAAAAACATTGGCTACAAAATATGTTAGAGAACATAGCATAGACTATACCAGTGAACAATACAAATCAGACTTTCCTGCATTTCATTGCTATATAAAACAGCAGCCAAAGTACTACTGTAGCATATGTAGACAATTGTTATTTCATGACCAAGTGCGAAACTGCAACAATGCTGTCATAGACAAAATAGTCAATGATATTTCTGGTCAACATCATCTCTGTTCAAAGTGTTTGATTTGTCTTGAAAAAGACAAACCCATACCCAATGCTTGGACTAACAATATGGATCCAGGTGACATTCCATCATGCCTGAAACAACTCAGTAGAATGGAAACAAGACTTGTCAGTTTGAAATACACCTTCATCAAGTTAATTGTATTACCAGGTGGACAATTTGGTGAACAAGGTCAAGCCATAAGTTTCCCTACCAACATTGAAACTACTTGCCAACTGTTACCACATAGCCAAGATACAGCTGGGCTAGTAATAGTACACCCTTGTCAGACAAATGAAAGTAAAACACAAAGAACAGACCCACAACACATTGTACGATTTTCCAAAATGCATGAAGCTCTTACATGGCTGGTAACGCATAATCATCTATATTCACATGTGAACATAGCTACCTTTGAAAACTGGGTAAAAAAGTCAAGTGAATTCAATCCAATGATCACAGACGCCAATGAACCAGACTTCTCAAGTGCACCTTCTACTGTCCAAGAACTCTCAGCTTTTCCCTGTAACTACATTAATCCAAATGTCCAGTTACAATCTCTGTTGCAGAATGTAACAGACAATGTCCCAGTGATATCACTACCACGTGAAACATCACCACCACAAAGCATATTTAAAGAGACTGATCTTGAGGAACACTGTTTTCCACAGTTATACCCATATGGTAAAAATGGCTTCAAACAGACGCGTGATGTACAACTAACAGACTTACAGTACTTCCAATCACGTTTGCTCAATATCAATGATTGCTGGAGAAAAAACATCCCATGGCTCTTCTTTGCCTTGAACTCGTATGAAATCAAGAAATTGTACAGTCAGATATCCATTGTATGTAGAATGCAAAAGCAGAGTAATGTTAGATCACAATCCATAGCACAGCCACTAACAGCAGGCGATCTGCATCATGAAATTGATCAACATGTTGAAAGCACATCATACACTTTTATGAAGAATATACGTGGAACAGCAGCTTACTTCAAGGACCAACTGCTAAACTTGCTAGCAAAAATAAACACTATTGGACCACCAACATGGTTTGTCACTGTGTCTGCTAATGATTTAAACTGGCCAGAATTGTTCATGACCCTGAATCCTGACCTGACCTATGAAGAAGCTAAAGCATTACCACAACAAGACAAATGGAACCTAATGAGATCAGACCCTGTCATGTGTGCGATACACTTTAATAGACGCACTGATGCACTTCTACGCTTCATACTGAAGAGTCCACAACATCCCATTGGTAGAATCAAAGATCACTGGATTCGTGTGGAATTCCAATTAAGAGGTTCTCCACAGTGAAATTTCTGTCACGAAGAAAGAACGACAATGCACATCCGGGACCTCTTCCCGCCTTTGGCTGTGGTCTCGCACCGGAGTTTCTTTTACGATTTTTATATCCGGCACACAGCGCACACAAGGGATACAATTCCGCCCACAAAAGTACGCCGGAAAATCCAATTATACCAGTGAACAAAGGTTTCCAGCCAACTTCCCATAGATTTTAGATATAAACTTCTAGTTTAATAATGATGCACATTTTACTGGAACACAACATGAAATTTTGAGGTAGTCCTTCCAAATGCGCCCCGGCCAGCTTTTTTTAAAAGCTTTCTTGTTTATATGAAATTCGTGGAGCACTCTGCCAATCCGTTCGGTCGCTAGGCGGCTGCAGCAAAGTTCCCTGGTGCAATTGGATGTAATTTTGCAAGATTTTCATCCCCTGTAACCATACAGTGATGCTAGAAGTGCGTTAAAATTCGGATACAATTCATGGTAAGCCATTCTCAGTGGAACATCTTGGTAATTTGCCTGTGGGGCCTTATTGTAATTACGTAAGCTGACACAGGGTTTTCAACAAACTATAACTAGATATCACGACCGTACGTTCTGACGGAAGGAGTTGAAGTTAAACGTTGGTAAATAAATGAGACCAAGTCTTGTTATCACAAGAGTACATGTTAAATCACCAATTTTGTGTGCAGTCTACCTTGACCCCATGTACAAGGCAATACCGTGGTGCTATACACGCAATCGCTACACCTAAAAGATTTTCAATTTCGTCTCATGTCTTCTATGACCATACCCCATTCTAATGAGGTCTTCATTGATACACAATACGACTCTTGGTGCAACCCTCACGCACAATGTTAATAGCAAGTTCGCCACTGTATGTTGTAAGATGGTCTTTTTAATGTACCCATTCTACATTCTAGGACAAATTTGCTTCCTGTGTTTTCTTTTGCATCATCCCCAAATAACAACAGTAGCGTACATTCATTGGTCATCATTTGTATTCGTGTATTTATGATGATACAGTTGACACGCCATGGTGATTCCAAACATGTTATTTTCTCCAGTTATATGTAAACGTCTTTAGTTTTATATCATTATAGGTTGTATGTACCAGGCCTTCATGAAGTTTCACTCAGAACGAACATTTTAGAATGCAAATTGGCGTTAGGTAGGACACATTTGCTCATGTGGCACGCTAAGCACATTTAGCACATCAACGTTAGACTCGGTGGGTTAAACTTGAAGTAAAAGCTTCGAACATTCTGGGTGCTTTCGTATTCTTGGAAGGCTGCACACCTAATCTTGGGATACCCAAAGGTGTATGTCTCCTCCTAGCGCAGATTGCGCTAAATGAAAACTTGCAAAGCGTGGAACCGATGTAAGTGTAATAACACAGATTTCCTACGGAAATGCGTTTCACCCAAAGCGGGCAATAAAACAAGGACGCTGCGAGGCATCCAGTAGATAATGGCAGTTCGGTCATCCAAAAATCCATTGAGACTGCCAAAAACATTGCCTGGACTATTAATTCACAAGTCCACACAAGTTGCATACCCAGCGTCGCAATTACAGCTAACGACACTTTAACAGAACTGGAGGGTGGTGTGCTGCAAGCGTAAGTCTCTGCAAAGGTAGATAAGGTGAATGGAGGGGTTTAAATAATAGATGGTTGATATCCTTGGCCATCTCACATGTATCATGCGTACAGCGAAAACATACTGCATTCTAATGAAGAAAGTAAATATCATCAACGTCTGGCAAGCGAACGATTGGTTGGTTGGTTGGGCAGTTGGATATCTTTGTAGAGCCAACTGTTCTCCTCGGCAGTTCCTACAATAGAGCTCTACGGATCATGTTTTGGCGGACCTACAGTCCCTCAAGACATCAAAACTTTTCTTTCAATTTGTTGAGCCAGCCAAAGCGAATAAAAGTTTTTCCAAAGTTACTTTATACGTTTAAAGTGGCCAGTGTAGACATCAATCGTGTTGATACAGCTTGCCAAGTACTTCAACAGTAGGCGGTTTCAAAATCTATTATTGTCTGAGCCAGTATGAACATCGATAACATTTTAGTTAAATCCAGTTTGTTTTTAATGTTTCTCATTGTTAAAATTGTTGACTTATAGTATACACTTTTGAATTAAAACATTAGAATCAATACAAAGCCATCTTTAAAATGCCTTGGCAGTGTTATAAGAACAAGACCGTGCTTTATGGCAAAGTCCAACAAACACGTCCTTTGTCATCGCTGGTAAGTCCACGCCCTTATTTTGGAATCCTATGGGTGGTGAAGATGGATATGACGGCGAAAGGCTTATATCTTAGCGGAATTTGTAATCAGACAGCAGAATGGAAATGAAGAGCCAGCGGCATGACCCGCTGATCACAAAGGGTAACCGCCACGAGATGACTTCATACACATCACGACATGTAGACTAATCTTACCACTGGGAATACGGATCGGGGGTGCCGTAATTGCATACGTCGTAATGAGTGAATAAAGAAACATTATTTCGTTTGACTATCGATCAAACAGGCAAAGCCTAATTCCACCGCCAAGCCTTAAAAGTCTTCAAGATGACAAAGAGTTTGAGTAATCGCTTCAATCTGAGGTTTAATCCCAAAGCTGTCAGCCATGATGTACTTTGTTCGACCGTCTAATGTAAGACTTTAATGGAATGGATTCTCCTGAGCTACGGCTCAGGCCCTCATGAGAAGATATTGAAAATTCGTTACAAAAGAGTTCGGTTGATTTCCTTCACGGACGTCAGAGACAAATGTTTAGGATTTGACACTAAAGCGTGACCCCGTGAACTCAACCCAGTCCAGATGTTTCACGTTGAAAGATATAATAATGAAAACCCGGCTGGGTTGGTTTATCTGTGAATCGAAGTTTTGAAGTTTATCCAATCCAAGTACGTTTGAGGTAACTCCTTCATGTGTCTAATGTACCGGCAGTCAAATGAGGCGTGAAGGAGGCCATATTCATCAGAGCAACCCTCTCTGAAATTGGACGGTGAAACGTATTGTGTCGACCGTACAAAGTTACATGTTTCTTTGAATTCTAATGTTTCATAAGCTTTGTTATCGTTGCACAAAAGCTACAGAGCTACAGAAGAGGGGCTCGAGCTCAGGGCGCCGCGCGATGCAACATTGCTGCGGGAAGGACTTCACGAGGTAATAATCATGAGGTCAAACAACGTGCCAACATGCAACAGCAGACCAAGCGGCAACCCTTTGTACAGCAGTGTAGGAAGAACCCATACGTACCAGAGGTCTCAAAAGTTACCTAATTGAATTCTTGATTAAGATAACGATCAAGTCGGTGACTTTTCCAATATCGTTTGATAAGATGTCTAACTTGAAAGAAAAAGCTTTTATCCATGTTGTATATGTTTATACAATTGAAAGTAAAACACTCTAACAATAACAGTGCATTTGAATGTGTGAATGTAATGATACAAGGAATCAGGCATTTTATTGTTTGTTTGCTTGATTAGCTATCCTGATAGTTCCACACATGTCTAAAACCAAATTAGCTTAGGGTTTTGAGAGTTGGCGAAGTGGAACACATCCACACACGTCTAACCACAGTATACACAACCATGCGAGGCCAAACCCTCCCCATGTTGGCTGTCGACAAGGTGTTGAAAACATTTGCCTATCTCTGCCGTAATGTTTTGTAGCTTGAAAACTAATACCAACATAAATATGTTACGCAATGTATTATTAAAAAGGTTTTGACATCAATTTCGTATGGCATACAGATCACGAAGAACAGGGAGAATAGCAAATGCGTGTCTTATTGCGTCTAACAATGCATAAATCCAAGCATCCCATTCGGCACTACACGATTCGCATCTCATGCAAGTGCATACGAATTGAGACACGTCACAGAATCTGCAGCGAAGAATTCCTGGCTTGATATTTGAGTTCCGAATAACCTGTGGCCCCAGGACGCCAGTAAATAAGAGTGGCAAAAGACATTATTAAACCTAGCTTGATTTTTAAAATATTTTTATACATTCCACCCTGAACTCAATTTGCTTTGTACAACCGTCTACAGTTTTTAAACATCAAAGGTTAAGGTTTGTTAAGTTATACCGAATATCCATATTTCTACAATACAGTGTTCTATCACCATAAATTGGAATCTTTCTCGGGTACAAGATCCACTCAAAGTAAAAAGGTGTGCCTATGTATAACACAATGGAAAGTACAGAAATATTTTTTAAGAGCTTTCTCTTTAACATGCAGCTAAAGTACATATTGAACAGACTATTTGAATAACTGTACAGTGAGCAATCATTTTTGCTCGTTAGATACCACATATCAGGACAATCCATTGAGTTAATTATCGTTATCACCGAAAGAAACACACGCAATCAAGTTTTGACAAACAAATGGTTTGCTCCAACTGACTAAACTTTATATACGAGATTAATCTAGCATGTAAGTCACTCTAAAGAAAGTCATTTACGGTAAGGTATGGTTTAGGGAATGAAATACATTTTTGTTGATTGATTTTGTAGTTACTGTTGTTTATCAGGTGATATTATACTCCTTATTAAAGACGTATATTATTCTAAAAGTATTGAATGTTGTCGACAAGAGTCATTACAGTAAAGAAATATGTCGCTAAAACTTTTCTTTTGGCGCCGGTCATCATTTGTCGGCGGCTGCAAAAGTAGATAAGTAGTGATATATATTACGCAACTGAACGCCATCAGTGCCATTTAAATGGTAACATACTTCAAGTGCATTCAATCTAAGAATGTGAATTTGGCAAGTGCGTCAGAATATGAAGCACACATTTATAATTCTGCATGTATACAATTCAGTATAATTCACAAGGTAACATAAAACTATGAATAGCAAGGTCAATCTTAAAACACATTAACTTTACAACAAGGTTAAACCAACGCAAAAATCAGCTTGAAAGAAGTATCAGTTCATTTTGAGGACCTTTGGGTAATAGAAAATAGTCAGGTTATCTTGCCACGCTGTCTATAACCACAAGTCTTTTAATCATCATATCGACAAAAATCCTTGTAAATGATTATAAAGGTAAAAGTGTTTACCAGCATATTACAGGTTAGAATTAGCCTGCTATATGCTCCGGTATAAGGTAATATGATTAATAAGCAGTCATGTTTATTTGATGTTCAGATCAATATCAGTTCATTTTGTTAATTTCTTCAAGATATGTATGCCGCTTCTGGAGGGGTGCGCTCCCTGGGGGGGGGGGGTGCAATGATTCTTTGGGGAAAGCATAACAGAGCATAACATAACAGCAAATGACCATAATGAGAACGTAGGTCGACTACAATAATATCCTATCATTCATAGACAAATAGAAATGATAAGTAACTAATATTTTACATATTGCTTGCAAGTAAATCAAAATGACTTATTGTGTGAGTTCTTCCAGAAGTCAAACTATGATTTAACAGAAAATCAAACAGTGCATCAAATCAAACAAAGAATATGACAAACATCTTTATCAGACTTTGGGTTTACCTTTGTCATCAGAGATTTGAAATAACCTTATCTCTTCAGGACTGCAGGTTCCAAAATGTCAGCTACACCCCCACGTTCTGTTCTCTTGACCTCTTCACATCGATATCACAATCATTTAAACGGAACGACTTGTTCACTTCATAATTTCCACTGTAAGTTATAGATTGGAAATAATCTAATTTTATAATGCCTCCAACCCAATCGACGGCGATTGTTGTGCGACTTCGCTTAAATGTAACTGGACAATTTTAAGTCTTGGGTCGCACCGAGGTCCCCACTCCAGTGGAATATGGTGCGGAGCAAAGTTACCGTGAACTCAATCCTCCATCTAAACGCTGCTCCATTAAATGATGCAGCCCAAAGTATATCGTGATATCATTCAAAAGTTTCCAATCTACAGACATATAAATGGTGTTTTGCCGTAATCTCTTTCGAGTATCAAATGTTTTCAGGCAGGAGTTCTGATAGGAAAATCAAACAATATCACATAAATATTGTTATATAAAGTCAGAATAAAGTCAAAGTCAACCTTAAGAGTATACCTCATTGATTTTCTTTTGGAGGGTAACCCCGCGGGTACGTAACCTAATATTACAAGATTTCAACATCCCATAGGTGGGTTCAAGTTCTATGTTTGTGCGTTCTGGATCGATTTTTCACTCGAAACCCCACGTCGTTATGCCAATACTTGATACAACTATTCTTAACAGTATGGTCAGATGGGACTTGAGCTAAAGAAATATTGATGCTATATTTTCTTTTGTCTGGTTCTTTTGAAGTTCAAAGTATATCAGTGGAATACGCTTGGTGTAAGAATAAATGTTTCGTGCCTTTGTCCAAAATGTCTAGACGCCCACACATCTATAACTAGGAACAAAGTAAAGTTTGAAATACCATAAGTCGTTGTCTGGTTTCTGAAGAGCACTAGAATAATATAGTCAAACTGATTTGAGAATATAGCCCCATGGCTATCACTATTGAAGTAGCTGAATACATAGCCTCCGTTTCAGACTCCCGCGGCTGTTTTATCTTAGTAACTGTTTTCTTATAACATTCTTTCCTTGTAACATCCCGGAGATCTGCTAGAGGTAGTCTGAAACGGAGGTTATAGCTATTCGCTTTTTAGTAAATGTCAAGACGCATAAAAACACTACAGACGAGGGTTGTAATAAAGACATTTAATAGTCGTATCTACAAGGCATGTCTTGAATATTTTTTTCTTTATGTATTTGTAAAGGTATTATTTTACAAAAGGAGGAATCGTTATTCGTGTGATACCAACGTCCGTTCCAAGATTATTGTGTGGTTAACAAACCGCATGACACGACTATCAAATATTAATGTTACAGCATTTGAGAGAAAGTTAATCTGTGTTCACACATTGTGTTACTATTTTTCGACGCAAGAGAACGGAGAGTTCATATTCATGATTTTACATGAGCAATCCCCAATGTTTTGCGGAAAAGTTGCGGTGGGATAATTCATAGTTACTGCACTCAAGAAGAATAGACACAGGAAGAATCAAATCCGGTTATGTATCATATCATCCATTATAGGTCCACTGACCCAGGTGTGACCGACCTGCGCCACACAGACACATTAACGGTTACTCTGAAGACGTTCGATACAGGTTCATCAGACCGCCGGGGAAAAGCTCGTTTGGGTAGCGAGGTAATTGCCGCTGCCTTGTCCCATCCGGAGCTCCTGTGTGTTGGATTAGAGCTGCCACTGATGAAAGTAAATAGGCAGCGCACAAACGGCATGCCGCTCAGGCTTACCCATTGCCGGCGCTGACCTCATCTGACGTGACCTGGATGGTCTTCATTCCACCCAGATGGATGAACATGACTAGAATATCGCAGTGGGGTGTGTGTAGTCGCAGAACTAAAATACGTTTGTAGTATAGGACAATGGATCAATAGATAAGCAAAACGGTATCAACATTCAGCCGTCGTCATCAAGGTTGTTGCACCCCTATTCGCCTAATAATAAGGCGACGACCTTGCTGTGACTACCCTGCGGCCAAGCAATTGCCAAAGTTTTAAAGTGTTCAACGTATCTCATACACACACAAAAAATCATCTTACGCTTGCATAATTTGTTTTTTGATTATGGTTTAACATATTGCATGATATTCCGAAAAGAAGTCAAGGGTTTCACAAACCCAAGTTAGGTCGCAGCGAAGTCGTAGCACGATCGCCATCTAGCGGAATGGAGGGCTTAAGGATTTCTGCACCACCCAGAATATGAAGCTGATATTTAGAGCCGTCATGAATTACACACACTATATACATGTACATAATGATGTACAGCTAAGTATAAAGTGTCAGTATCTTCCAACGCCGTGGTAGTCCTCGAATTCCACCATGGTGTCGTCGTATTGATGGACGTCTTTCCTTTCAGAGAGCAGCTGCCATCGAGGTGCTCGATATTCTCGCTCAATTCTCTCAATCTCCTATCAGAGAGAAAAACAGTTATAACGGTTCTTTCAACAACTATCAGTTTGATTAGTTTGCAAGCGATGCCTTCTATCTACAGTACTGGCCATGGACCAGTACACAACTGCGTGCTGGATACCATAAATAGCATCAGAACTGCGAACCACTTAACCCTTAGTTTCAAGGGGTCGTGAATAACTTGGATTCTATTATGTTGTTTTTCGCATAACTGCGGCATTCGAAAAGATATATTAATCTATGTATACCAGCAACGACAATTGGGGCCTATGCAGGGTACGCATACGATATATTTCTTTGCTTGGCTGTATGATATAGTTACACAACGTGACCAAAAACTGAACCAAGGTTGTTGTGAAATGTTCATCCCAAAATTGTACATGAAATATTTCGTATCTGGTGTAACGGTTCTTTGGAGCATTCAAAGTAGGTAATATTATTTATCCCCATACCTCCTGAGGGCGTGATCCTTTGTGCCTGTGCCTATGCGGAGATTGATGTTTACATTCGCTCCGATTTCCTCGGTCTGGTGTTGAATAGCTGTGAGCAGGGACGGCTAAACCTGGGTATGATGATGCAAGAAACTTACACAAATACCTCAAGCAGAAGATAGTCGGGTTAAGTTTAGAGTTTCATCACTGATTCTTATGTATCTTAAAATGCATATTTTTTCTATTTACTTGCATCTTTTTCTACAGTTCCTCGTGAACTAGAAACAAGGAGCATCTAGGAAATCCTTTAAGCGATACACCTACGTGGATATGATATCCCAATGGCATATGGATCCTTGGCCATTCTGGGTGGAGGAAGGGGTTTGGTCGTCGTCTCAAGAACGTCCAGATTTATGTCAGATGGCTCCAGGTTCACTTGTTTTGGCTGACCATCTTTACAATCTTTTCCTGGAAAATGTGCAAACTATTACAATTATCAAATGGATGTTGACTCTCAACAAAATATAACGTTTTGTCTTTTCTAATAAGATTGATAAGATAATTAAAAGACTGATTCAGAAATATTTCCAAAACGAGTTTGAACTATTTCAAAGAGAAGAACTGACATGCCTTTCTCTCTCTTGCCGCAGATAAGATCCTTTCTCCGCACGATGAAGATGATCGCCACCAGTGTCAGAAGAATTGATACCACCAGAACACCGGTAACAACGGCGATCATGATTACGGGTGGCCCTGGGCAATGGGAAAACAGTGATTATACAATCTAACATGTGGCTATATGGTAGATGTATCATATTTGCCCAGTTTACTTGTATTTGTGAAAATTTTCCATATAGTTGTATATGTATATATTATGTTATTGCTACCAGTTATTAAATGAAAAATAAGATTTATTACCATCACAGTAGCACTGACTATAAGTCATTGAATGAAAAACAAGATTTATTACCATCGCAGTAACATTAATCACCAAATACCAAATCCTTCTAAAGAGGTATTTGTTGGTAGTCCTGATTATCTAATTCAAGATCTTTATCTGTGCTCCTGGATACTTCTCTATGCCTTCTCTACTGACCTGTCACGATAACTCGAAATTCCCTCGTGTCCGATCCAAACATGTTTGTAGCCTTGCATATATAATCCCCGGAACTCGCACTGCTGACGTGGTCCAGTATCATCAAGCTCTCCGTGAAGTCATCAGTAGTTTTCCCCTTGATCGTGAGTCCGTCCACAGATCCCCCCGTTAGTGTAATCTCCCGGCCTTCGGAGTTCCGCCAGGACCAGATGATGCTATCAGGAGGCGGGTCAGAGGTCACCTCGCACAGCAGGGTTACCGAGCTCCCCTGGGTGGCGTGTGCAGTCTCTGGGTCTCCGCGGATGTCTGGTCTACCTTGAGTTGTAATAAACACTTTGGGTGACATTGGCACAGGTAGGAAAATTCCTTGTAGTATGGTAGCTAACATAACGCATTCCATCTCCTACCATTACTGCCATTCACGCTTTAGATTATATAACTTGTAAAACAAATTGCTCTGTTACATTATGGCATGTAAAGATCTATACTAGGATTATAAAATGTCTATACTAGAAGCATTTATCAGCCCTCTGGTCCTTTAAATGACCCAAAGCCTATTTCATGTGACCTGAACGAAAGTGTGACGTCACCAAGGGTCCAAGGTACCCGGGAGTCAGTATCAGCCCCCGTCTCTGTTGAAGGATGGTAAATGGGCCCTAATGACCAAATGCTGACGTCACACTTCCGTCCATGGCATATACTTCGAAATTCGGGTCATTTCAGCTGGGAAAGGATCAGAAGACTGAGTTAAAGTTGCGGTGAAGCACTTAAAGCTGTGTACAACTGTTTGACTACTAAGACATTCACCTCTATTAATTACGCCCAAAATATCTTGAATAATACCCTCTTTCCACTAGGACGGCGCTCTCGCGGCGCTCTCTCTGCGACCTCAAATTGGGAAGAGCGCGGTGAGAGCGCCGTGGGATCGCCAAGGTCGCCATGAGAGCGCGCAGAGAGCGCGGTGGGAGCGCCATGGTCGCCATGGTCGCCGTCGCCACCGCGACTGTTTTGAACCTGCTCAAAACAGTCGCCGTGAGAGCGCCGTGGACGGCGATCCAACGATGAGCGCAGAGAGAGCGCCAAGAGAGCGCGCAGCGAGCGCCGTGAGCGCCAACAGAGCGCACAGCGAGCGCCGTGAGCGCAATAGGTCTCAACAGTAGTTTATTATACCAATTTAGCTAGGACGGCGCTCTCACCGCGCTCTCTCTACGCTCTCAACTGCAGTTTGTGAAGAAGGATATTTGACATAGACAGAAAGCGGAGAAATGTCCAAAATGTACCGGTGATGAACAATTCAACAAACTGAGTTGGAATAAGCAAGGTTTAAAAACAAAGGTTTATCATTTCTCAACTTATTTTTGAATTTCAACATGATGACATTAGGTTTTCTTGTTCTCCATCTGTACATTTAGATCGGTTAAGTCCCTTTTTCAATAAATCGAAGTGTTTCAGTGTTGTATGATTTACACTAATAACGTGGCTTGATAAAGAAATTTATGGTGAACAAGCTACATGACAGATTTAATAAAAAAACAGCAAGACAAACGTGTATATTTCAGTCTGAGTGACTGTACAGTGACCAAAATTGAATTTGATTACAGCCTTGATTTTATACTATGTGTTATATAACACGTAAAAGGATGACTTCAAAGATACCAAAATACACTAAACGTCATAAGATTCGTTCTTTATCTCTGAAATTCGTTGAGTAATCTTTTGAATCTTTGCTAGGTCATAAAACGATGCTGGTATTTGAGTTTTTCGTCGCGGTGAGAGCGCGCTGAGGTCGCCGGAGAGATTCCACTAGAGCAGCTTTTTCCGGCGTCGCGGCGCTCTCACCGCGCTCTGGCCAATTTTCCATCGCAGCGAGAGCGCCGTGAGAGCGCCGTCAAGTGGAAAGGGGGCCTTACTGAAAGTACTATTTAACTTTGTGGTTGAGGGGAAACTATCATATAAAACTGTGGCTACGTACCAATGACATCTATCACTGCTTCTTTAACGCTCTCTGTAAATGCCAAGCTGTCGGCCACGCACTCGTACGTCCCTTCCGTTTGATAGTCCAGACGTGAGAAGCGTAACGGGTTGTTGAAGTACAGGTCTGTGTTCTTCCGTCTCCATCTCACACGGGGGGTCGGATTTCCGTCGGCTTTACATTCCAGGAAAAACTCTTCTTCACTGTCGTAAAGCACGTTGACTTTTTCATCAAAGGTTTTTTGGATTGATGGTGGATCTAGAGTGATCAATATAGCAATATCTTACATCAAGTCTATGCCATCGTGACATTTATGCTATCATGACATTTCTCAGAATTCAATACAGCCATTTCACTTCACACGGAATTGGGTTTACGGATAAGGTTTAGGCCATAAATCAGGATTAAGTTGAAAGAAATGTGCTTACACAAGATGTCCAGTCTTATGGAACCTACGTCTGAGGGAGGGATGCCATTGTCTGCTTTACACTGGTATGTCCCTACGTCCGATCTGGACACTGCTTTGATTATATCCGAGTGGCCCCTGTAAATACACAGCGCCAGATATTGCCAACTGAGCTATAGCGTCTTCTTACATGCTTGTAGGAAGCCTGTTCACTTTAGAATTAAAAAACAAAATTGCTTTCAGGAAGACAATATTGGAAAATAATGCGTCAGTTGACGTTCGTATGTGGTTTATTTATTAGTATATAACATTAACACGGGGCCGCCCTAAGATGCGTCCTGTCCTAAGATGGCACGGATTTTCTTGATGATCTAATCATGCATAAGTACGCCGTGTTTGTTGCCACTGACTATGATGATTAGAGAGGAAGATAAACCAAGTCCAAAAAACAAACAGCTGTTTTTCCATTAAAAAATTCTTACACATATTCACTTCTCTTTTTTTTATGACAGAATTTTCACAATTATGTTGGTATCGCCGAATCACTGTGGTCACCTGTTACTAGGTATTGGTGGGTCGTGTCCCTAAATATACAACCTGTACAAAACATCCACACAACTGTCATACACACAAGAAATAAAGCTTCACAAAACACTACAAATATTGGTCTTCAAATGTTTGTTGAGTAGAAGGCCGGCCATAGAAAAAACAACATAAGCATCACCGCCGTTGTTTTCCCCCAGGGACTGTGGCCCCGAAGGAGGCAGACGCCCCAAAGATTTGTTGCTCTAACAATTGATTTGTACCGTCGACAAAAATAAAACTTCACAGAGTGATGTCGAATTTGTTGCCCAATACGTACATTGATTTTTTTTTATTCTGGCGTTGTCGTTTTTCGTAATGATTTTGTTAGTCGGGCCGCCGCATTCAGTGTATTTCGCCCATTTCCCATGAAAACACGACCTAGATTGTGATAGATTCAGCCCTTCTCGCGGGAGACAAGAAGCACACACAATGGCAATTCTACTAATTCTAAAAATTCATTGATCAAAACATGACCACTCTTTGGCAACTAAGTGGGTTTGAGCGCGTAAAAAAACGTAGCATCTTAGGGCGGCCCCCGTTATATGTATGACACCTAGGTAGTGTTATAATGTAAATTGAGACGTAGTCCCAAATAAATATTCTACCTGAGCAGCATATTCAATACAATTTAAGCGATTAATGTTGAAATTTAAAAAAAAAGTAACAATCATTTCATTGCTATGTAGAGTTTGTCTTCCAAACCTGTCGTTGTTTCCCCGCCAATGAGCGCCACCTAACCTCTTCCACGTTACTGCAGGTACGGGGTTTCCCTCTGCCGTGCAGGTCAGGTTTACCGGCTCACCCTCACGTACTCTGAAGTACGTCTGCGGTACGTACACTTTCGGAGGATCTGGTGTAGTAAATATGGCAAAAATTATCATACCCTTGTACGTTACAGTCGTGTGTTGATAATGTCTCTTTGTTTGCCTACTAAATACACAATATTTGTAGCTGAAACAAAATGATAAAGTAGTAGTTGTAATGCACTTTTAACTATTCATTTATGACAATGTTTCCGTCTACAATTTGCATGACTACACAGTGCCTGTTATACTGTAATTGGGGTCAAAGTCAGCCTAACAGTAAAGGTCTAACACAATGTCGTAAATGGAATCTAATACATGCACACTTATTTATTCAACATCATCTTGTCTTGTTTACACTTACTTTTCTGTTATCTATTTTGGGTTCATGCAAGTTTTTGACATTGCCTTTTTACTGCTTATTGCCTACTACTCATAAAATACATTTGAATAAAATAAATCAATGCACACCCTCTATGATTGAGTATAGCCAACTTACAAAGTACGTTCATGGTGATGGAGGTTCTCTGTGGAATCACTAACGAGGGCAATCCTTGGTCGGCCACACAGGTCATATTTATCCCATTGTCCCATTTTGTCAAGTACGGCACGTACATGTCATATTCTATCATATCATCGTCCAGGGAGTCTGCAGCGTGCGCGAATCGGGAGTGCCGTGTTGTACCGTTGTACCAGGCCAGGGACGGCAACGGGCGGCCTCCTTCAGAACGGCAGGTTAACTGTAGGCTCTGTCCCGCAACTCTGGGACTGGCGAACTTTTCTATGATAATGGGTGGCCTCCGCGGTGGCACTGGTGGTAAAGCAGAAATACACAACTCATAAATGTTTATTTCCCATTATTTAAGATGTACTAGTATTTGTTCCAGCATCATACATATAACAATGTTTACATTGGGAGCATTCCAAAACGTAACTGTTTCTTCTAAAAAGATTAAACATACTTTATACCGTTCTTGAACTGTAAAACTGCTTAACTGTTATATCCAACACAAAAATTGGACTCAACCAAATGTCTCACTTAACATCACCAGACTTTGTCGAGGAATGAACAATCCGTGAAGTCCTTGACAAAGGCTGTTGCTGTTCAGTTGAAACTTTGGGTGAGTCAGTTGAAAATTTGGGTGAGTCCAATTTTTGTGCTTGATAATTAAGTTAAACTAGTCCAAGAATGACTTCTACCAACACAGATGAACTTGAAGTTGATACTTTAGCTGCCATTGCATAAGGCATTCCTCTGGCAGGGTAGTAGTGATATTGATTTCTTCACACTAACCTATGACAGTAAGCTTGACATCCTCTGGGTCCTTCAAAGAAAAGGTGCTACATCGATAGACTCCTTCATCTTCTGGCCTGACATCCCTTATGTTCAGGTTATACACGCCCGTGGTGTCTCCTGAGTTGCCTTTACCGGTGATAAACATTCTTGGATACTTCCCAGATACGGACGTGCCCTCGGAGATGTAGTGTAGGTTTGGAGGGCCAAGCCAGTGAACCGCTTCGTTTTCCTTTAGTCCATCGAATCCGCAAGACAAGGTAGCACTGCCGCCCAGTAGCACCGAGGTCGGCTGGGGCTTGCTGCGGTACGAGGCAGCATGTACTGGAGAAACACACACAATGGAAATGTAGTCTATACTATACAAATGCACAATGTGGTCATTCTATGCAATGTCTGCATATTGCTAGATAAATCAAAGGAGAATGGGACGATGAAGGTTAGACATCCAGCTAAAAAGCTACGCCACTCAAGCAACTGGATATGATTTTGGACAAGGTCAGTCGGTCATGAAAGATATCGGATGGTGCCTGAAACGTTTGGCAACGACCGTTTCCAAAATCATATCCAGCTGCTTGAGTAACTGCTTTTTGGCGTAAAGGGGAATAGGGCATTCAATTTACTTCACATTCAACGGTTCTAGAGGTGTTACTTGAGTCAGTATAAATAAATCTGTTATCAACTTAGAATGCCTATCGGATATCGATGATGCCCACATTGGTTACGAACACCAATTGCCTTATCCAGTTACCCTTTAAAGGTAGAGTTGGTTTAAAGCTATGCCGACGACAGCACAAATGATCATGAAATAAGACCGCTCAAATAAGAATATAGTACATAAATTTTATGTAATTTCATTGGCATTGAAAGACTTCAATATCAAAATCATGATTGTCACACTGCATTGGGATGTTGTGGCAAATTGACAAACAAAATCATCTCAGAAAGTTAAGTATTACAGGTCCTTGTACGCACTAGATTATCTTATGCTTCATCATCTCTTAATGCTTAGAGAACACGCTATAGGTTCTTCTATGATACTGAATTGTATGCTGCCCAATACATATGCCTTACAACTTACAACATATGAGGAGGTATTATATTAAAGTTCAAAGTATGAATCCGCAGCAAACCCCTTGCAGAAGAGGCCCTGTGCAAGCAATAGACCAAGATCAATGGGAGACCATTATTGAGCTGCTTGATAAAGACTTTGGTCTTTTGGGCGTAACGTGGCTTCACTTAACACAAGAAAAAAACAACTTTTCTGCGGAAATCTCGAGTACTGGCTGCAAACCGACTAGAATTGACATAAAATTGTTCCAGAAAAATATCCAACACCTAAATGTATTTTGAACAATTTTCAGTAGATTAATATAAAATACAACTTTTCACATCACTGCTGTTGGGTAAACTACGATAAAGGACTTTCCATTAGGCAAACATTATGTCAGTATTAATTCTTAAAACGATATATTCCTTTTAAAATCTCCAGTCTTTATCCAGTTTGAGGGAAAAGGAGAGCTAACGCATAACTCTCTCCTGTTTCTTTATGGGCAAAATATACGAACTGACCCGTTTTATGCAATATCCATTTAATAGTGTATCCATTGCTCTATAAATTTTGCAACTGGTATTGGAGCGCCTGCCAACCCTTCTATCACACCTAGAGTCTGTGGCAATGGGTGCAATTGATTCCAGCGCCGTTTGGTGATGCAATCAGGTAAGCCGATCGATCTCGTTCAGGCAGTTGAGGTAGTGGAAAATTGCACTGGTGAAATGGGCAATTAATTTAGACAGAATGTCTTCTGTTCAGATATATCTTTTGGCTAAAATAGCATTCTTTGCTTTAATACTTGTTTTCTAGATCAACATACAAATATTGAGGGAGAAAACAACCTTTATTAAGAGAAGAATACAGAATCAAACGTTAAAATCACAATCATATTTTCTTAACTTGGCACAAACAGAATGCAAGTATTGCAACATTCTGTGCTGTAACATCTGTTTCCTACATTGCCATGTGAATATGAATTAAGAAAGCGACATTTCTTAATGGTACGAATAACACCTTACCATATCAACACTTTATTCAGAGATAGCACAAGACACGAAAACACAGTTCATTGACTCTTTGTATTATTTGTGCCTGGATATCATTATGAAATAGATTTAACATATGTTAGATTTGGGATTGAAACAAGATCATTCGTATTTCTTGCTCTATTACACCACATAATTGATTGTCTATGGGTCAGCGATTGATTGCAGTTAATCAAACATTCATTCAAATAACCTAATAGTTAAATGTTTTATAGACATCTTTCTCGAATGCAGTAATTGAGGTAATTACTTTACACTGTACATGGCATGAGCTATCCCCTGGCATTCATGAAAAGTTACGCCTGGGATACCTCAGTGTCAGCAACTTATAAACAAAGTTCGATATCAAGCTGAGCCTGAATTATCATAATGAAATATTCGTAATGTTGTACAATTTGTGGAAATTTGCGTCAGAGTGGCAAGGCAAAGAATATACTTAGAAATTTTGTTAACACATAGTTAAGATATTACATCTTAACCGTGTGTCTATAGTCTTTAATACCTTACCCTTCCACTAGCAACTAAATCGTACTTAAATGTATCATAAATGTACGACAAACTCATATAAATATCATTACGAACTTGTAGATAACATGTGAAAAATTTGCCGACGTTTCTTTGATAAAGGTTAATCCTTTGACATTCTATGTACAATCATTTGAAATATAGCCCTGCTTAGCTATAGCGTATGCTGAATTCATAAAGCACCAAAAAAAAATCTTCTACTGCAAATTGTGATATATATATGTCAATAATTATCCACAGATTTTATTGTTCAGTAATGAAGAAGAATTTCTTTAAGATCGATTCCAGGCAACTATTGCCCTGTAATAAAAGTATACATCTATAAGCCCATGTGGGTACGTGCGTTTAATGAAAATGAGTATAAAAACTAGATATTTTTTAAAGGTTTCAGTGAATTACAAGTCTCTCAGATTCTGAGGGGCGACAAAGATCACCATGGGACCAGTACAACACCAGTAATGTCATTCCAGGGTCAGATTCAGTGTCACAGTAAGCTAGATTGAGATCCCTAATTGTGATTCGATTCCAGTAGTGTATATGGTGGCTCAACTCCATTACCACCGGGGGCGTAATGTGTTTCCTAATGGCCACGGAGGATTACTTGGTGGCGCTAGCAGACAGTCAACTGGGAATTACACAGCATAAGCCTGACAATAAACACCTCTAATACGTATTAGCGAGATCTTGCGCATGCTAACGATATAATCCACGGTGAAGCAGCCAATAAAGTTGCAAACTTTTCATATATCATATGGATAATAGTTTGATTGTTTTTGTTGGAGGTGGAATATACGTTATGAATATACACGCCAATGTATGTAATTTAAATTCATATCTGGGTACATTTTCAATTCCAAGCAGGAAGTACTTCTGCATTTCAGATTCAAATTTCAATAAAACGACGGTTATATGCCATCTCTCACTGCACCTACTCCTGTTGGCGTCAATATTTCGGGGCGTGCGGTTAAGCTCACATATTGCGATAACAATCAGTACAATCGCTTCCCAGAAATTGCAGCGAGAAGCACTATTACAGAAATGACGAAAAAGTCAACCGTGGTGACGCCTGCCCCTGTAGGGATATCTACAGAGGTTACTGGTGTAGACCCTTAGCGCATGGGGATGACTGATCACTTTAACATATAATTGCTCTTCACATAACCGCTGTGACCTGTGCCAAAACCTGTTATATCGCACAATACGAATCATCCGCAATGCCCCCTTTCCACTGGGACGGCGCTCTCGCCGCGCTCTCTCTGCGACCTAAAATTTAACAGATCGCTCAACGAATTGTATTCAAAAGAAACTATTTTAAACAATTTGTGACTTTTGAGGGAGAAAACAACATTTTGAGGGAGAAAACAACCTTAGTCACACGTTTAAATTCTGTATGATATACGCAGTATAAAATCAAAGGTTGCACATATCCTATTTAGGTCGCAGTGAGGGCGCAGCGCGATCGCCATCTAGTGAAAAGGGAACATTAGACAATACCAACACCTACCTGTGCAAATGTAATATACTTGTATCGTGAGACGAGAGGTAAAACAGATAACAATGAAAACTACTGTATCAACCTTAACTACGAGGGGCATTCAATAAGTAATGCCCCTGACCCACTTTCAGTTGTCTGATCTAGATGAAATTTTGCATGTGTAATGAGTCATATCTCTATGGGTTATGTTGCAAAAAACAGCTCTGAACTAATTGTGGTTACTGATTTACTGGTGTTTGAACTGAGTCAGGTGTGAAATGGACCAGGTGTGAAATGGAGCAAGTTGAGTGTCGCGCAGTGATCCGGTTTTTGTATTTGAAAGGACGCATACCAAAGGGGACTTTTGATGAAATGAAAAAAAGTTATGGTGATGATGCCCCATCATATGACCTTGTAAAACGCTGGCATCCTGAATTCAAACAAGGCCGGAAGTCTGTGGAAACAGCTCCCAGGCCTGGTCGTCCCTCTTCTGCCATTGATGAGGCATCTGTCGGAGGACCAACCTGGGATGTCCTACAAGAACGGTGTCCAGAGCTACATCAAATGATGGGAGAAATGCAAAACTCTGGGTGGTTCCTATGAAGAGAAAGACTAATAACTGTGCCAAGTTTCATTAATCTCCTGCTATGGGAAATGGGTCAGGGACATTACTTATTGAATGCCCCTCGTATGAATAGTTGTCAATGACCTGTTTACTGTGAACCTTCATTCCTCACATTATCAAATCAGAGTACCATAACTGATATTATCATTAGCACCTAGGAGTACCTGTGCAAATTAAAACGATAAATTCTTTTATATGAAAGCAGTATAACACTGTACTAGTTGAGAGATATATCGGCATGTGTAACGTAAACCCTTTATATGTGTGAAGGTAGTTCATAGTTGTCATGGTGTATTCGTGATGAGTGAACCTTTGGGTACAAAGCGATGGCTCAGTTAAGAATTAAGAGATTTATGATGAAGAAATGAAAATCAATAGGCAGTTATAGGGTAGATTAAACATTATTCCCATCAAAGGTGAATTCTGAACTATAACATTTCATGGTGCTGATTCTTTCTGTGTGGAGCTAGAATTCGCATCGGTGGTTGGTATTCTCTGAAAGTTGAAAGTGTTTTATACAATTTTACCTGCCTTTCTTGTAACAAATAGGTCCTTAAATACATTATATGATGAAGGTAGATAACACAACGTGAATGACGTAGCGATCAGGTAAAATACACAGAAACTTTTATTTAATGTCATTTATTCGTGTTTGATACCTAATCTAAAATACTTTTGCCATAAAAGTGAATTTTATCACGTAAACTGCACCAAGGGGTGGTAAACCAGTGTCATTAAGTAAGGTACATCACTTAAAACGTGGTAAAAATGTGGCCTCCTCACCATGTGCAGCGACCTATCAGCAAGAATACTGTGATTTATGTTGAAATATGCCTGAACTTCAAAGCCAGCTGCCTCGGGGGGCCAGGCGTCGACAATCGACCACTACATCAACATTGCAATGGGATTCCACGCGAATCGATACCAATCTAAATGAACATTGATGGATGCCGCGCCACGATAGAAAATGTAGACTCTGTAATTACCAGCTTTCTTACCCACCATTATTGGTATAAGCGGAAAACTGGAGCAAAATACCACCTCCAACAAGGTTAATAACGGGTAATTTATTGCATTACTAGCTTTTATCGGTGCTGCTGCTTGAGGACCGTATCATTAGCATAATTCTCATCACCACTTCAATCATTTTTGATTAGAGTTAAATGCATGTCTCAAGTGAACTATGAAAGAGAGAATTACAGTGATGGACCACAAAGATGCCGTTTCATCCGCCTGACCTGCTTTGATCTCACAGAAACTCAATATCTCCGTCCAGACAAGGGCTGTAAAATGAGGAGCCGGGATGAAATTGCAGAGATCCAGAGTTAATTGGGTCTCTTCCTGCGAGACAAGACGATCTTTCTTTCTGTTTGTTTCGAATTGTTTTCGACATATTCTTTCACACACTTGGACAAGAAACAAAATTTATTTGCTGGCTCAAAGCATAATCAAATCTTTGTAAATTGGGTCTCGTAGGACATCTGTACAGCTGTTATACAAGAACACATGATGTTTTGCACAAACATAAACATATAGATGTCGATGCCTGTTCCAAGACAGCTGCCTTAAGATAGATATCTAAGACATTGTTTATGTTATGTTATATCATAACATCATAATCATACATTAAATGCTGCTGCCTTTCTTAATTCATGCTGTTGCAAATTATGTACATGAAAAGAAGGAAAAAGACTGAGCATGAGATTCATGAATACCTTATAACAGCACATGTCACATTGTGTAGGCATGATGATGCGTTCACTGACGGCATGATCGTGACCTGACTGCTAAGAAACACACAGCTATAACTTTGGATGCTGCTGACCAAACTCAAGATTCCCTTTACAGTTGTGAAACGACCCTTTAGCCTGCAGCAATTCTAGATCCGGGAAAATTTTGCACAGCTTGTCAGTGCGAAAACATCTCACGTAATTGTTGCCTCTGGACTCTCTTTGGGGAAAATTTTCCGTCTATCTTTAAAGAATGTTTGTGGCTAGGGAAAAGATATAAAAACAAGACTTACGACTGTATTTTGTCGTAAAGTTAACGCCTATTGACAGCTGTATGTAGGTCACGTCAATATTCTTTAAATAACTAAAGCCCACTCTGTTCATCAACCACAAATCAAGATGTGCATTACATGTGAATATTCGTAAGGAAAACCCTTTTTTATCTCCAAGAAGACGTATCACCTCAAGAAGGAGGTATAATAATTGTGGTTGGTCATGTCCGTACGTTCGCAGCTATAACTCACGATTCATTTGCATGCTGTATTCGTGTGTAGTTTGGCACGTAGTCTGCTTGTATACAAGAGATAGTGCACGTTGCTGTTTTACACCGTATCAGCTTCATAGGTAATGTAATATTTCAGGAAACCAACCTTGGCTATCGTCATGGAATTATAGGACATGTCATTAATGTCGTTGCATTTTGTCGTTCTGCCCTAATTGTAATTTTTGCAGATGTTGGGTTATGTGGTGTTTCAACGTCCTTTGTCTAGCGGCTTGACACATAAAACAACTGTTGACAGTCAGATAAGACTCAAATCAGATGCTAGGTTCTGGCTTCCTACACTGCACTGGTTACTTGTTGGCGTCCTTCTGTCTCGAGAGACAATGGTTGGAGTAATCAAGCTGTTCTTCGAAATGTTTTTGACATATTCTTTCACACACTTGGAGAAGAAACACAATATCTTCTCTAGCTCAAAGCATAGTCATATATTTGTAAATTGGGTCAACAGGAAATCACTGGTAAAGCTCAATATCTGAAAGGCTACTCACTTGCTTCGCCTTTCTCTTCCAAAACATGCTTTTGAATTGTCGCTTCAAATTTATTTTTCATCTAGAAAATACTTTACCTTTTATTTGCATATGCCAGGTGCCTTAAGAGCATAGACAAAAAATTAAATAAAGAGCAGCGACAATTGTTTTGGTAGTTAATGGCACAACGTGCACACTGCATATATGGCTACGTAGCTAAGTGTAATATCAATCAATGTTCAAGAAATGGCTGAATCTCTGTTACCTGATATATCTCTACCCACAGAGCAGAAACAATTACAGACAAATGATAAATTAAATCTACTATCTGATATCTTTTGGAGTCATTGTATCATTTCGCCTTTGTAAGCACGATCTCCAGGGGATTCACAAAATACAGTCACAGAATAGAATTACCATTTATCAAACTGAACTCCTGCCAGCGTTAGTCTCCAGGAGCTTCCTCTTTCTGACACATGGAATGCTAATGTGCATAATGAATGGATGCTGTGTCATTTTACTTTCAATAGTATATATTATTCTATACATTCCTTGTCCTTGAATTGCCATCTATCCATCTATCTATCTATCTATGAAATGCAAACTTCATAGGGGAGGTCATTTACCCCCCCCCCCCCCCCCCGAGGGAGGGTAAATGACCTCAGACAGGGGTACTGCTTTTGTCTTTGTTTGCAAGTTCGTAGCTATAACTCCAGATCCTTCTGATGGATTTGTTAATTTCGGCATGTTGGTAGTTATTGGAGTCTAGACGAAACATAGCGATTTGGAGCATTGCAGCATTATTTTCAGGTTTTGTCAATTAAAGATTGAGACACCCCATCCATCTTGAAGTAGTGTGGCACCGCTCATTGCGTCAGCTTTCTACTGACTGTTGGTAACCTGTGTTATGCAAGCTGTGGCCAATTAGCTACTCTCTAAGCAGAGGTTAGGCTCCGACTTGCTACATCGCCTCGGTTACTGTTTTAGTGCCTGTGACATGGTTCTTGCAGAGGAAAGCATGTATATGTCCCGCTCGTGAATTCCATTTGTAACGTCTAAAAAGTATCATTTTGAGTGCCAAACTGGCGTGGTCAAGAGTTAATAGCCTCAGAGCGTAGATGGATGATTTGATCATGGACATGACAAAGCGTTACTTGTCATAAACTGTGACCTTGACACACACGCCCGTTTCCAGACGATGTATACATATCTTGACATTGGATGTAGAAAAGGAAGTTGTGCGAGGCGCCACACTAAGTCACAGCTCTACGTTGGCATTAAGAGGCGTTGTCTCTGGTTAGTGATGCGGTTGCTCTTAAGCTCATTACGTAACCTGTATGTTACGGTTTACAATGCAAAAATAGTATCCACTGAACGAAAAATACATATTCTGCCATACCACCACAGGCTTTGATTTCAAAATGTTTATAAAATAAAAGTAATTGTATTATTATTTTTTCATTCCTACTATATATAGATTATGGTAAATAACAGTATCTACATGGAACTATTGCATCACTCACACGTTATGTATGGAACTGATTTGCCTTTATCACTTTGCAAGCAGTATTTGGTCTTATTCCCAGAAAATTATGGCCCCATTACGTTGGCTATATCATTGCTAAAATGCCAGTAGTTCAAGGATCATCTACGAACCAAAAGGTTCAAATATGGCTGCCGACCGTTTCTTCGAATCCAGTGGGTGTGCTTGCAGCTTCTGATGAAAGCAGTTGATTAATGGGACTCTACTGCAAGGCCCTTTGAATTTTCCTCAAAACATTTCAAAGAATAGTCACCATATGCTGAAGCTATTACACGATTTTCGATAAAGTGCCTACAGTAAAACAAATATGGTACCCATGGCTGCAGGTGCCAATATATCCAGCATGTTCTCCAGCTAGCTATATATAGGCTTCCTCTACGCCCCATTGGCAGCAGTTGGAAATCATCGACAGGCTGTTTTGAAATGCAGCAATTACTGATATATCGATATTGATGCAAGTCTCAACTTAATGTTTTTTATGTTTTACTAAATTTCTATACTCTCATTGAGTTTAATTTTTTCATTATGTTTCTAGAGTATTTGGTGATGTAAACATCCCCATTCTTATTTATCAACAATGGGATAAACATTTTTAATCTGTTAAAGAATTTACAAGTAAACATACCAACAGGTGTCATGAGCGACCAACAGTTCTTGGATATTTTGTATGGTGATCTTTATATTCATTTTTCACTTAAAATCGTCTTAAGATAAGAATTACAGCACGTTACCTTGCAATGCCAGCATTGTGTCGTTTAATGGCTAAAATGCACATTACTGTTGCAAACATATTTATTTTGCTGCCTTCATATGTTTGAAAAGGAATATACTTTCAAATCATGTAAAGGAATAAACATTTGAATGGTTATTCGTATGCGAAAAAACATGTATTTTAGACGTGAATGAAAAATGCACGGTTGACTGTATTCCACTTGCTCGCCGCTGTGTTTGATCTGCTATTAGCGTTTCTCTAACAGTTTGAAGTATACTTTAAGTGTGAGTCATTTTCTACTTTTTCATCGTCTTCCATCCATAAAGCAGCCAGCTGCATATGAATGTTACACAATTTCTATAACTTTTAAACCCTCTTAGTCCTTCTATCTCGGAATAACGATTTTCCATTTGATTTGATCGACATCTGCGCAGTAGATAGCGAAAGGAGCTCAAGAGTAGATTTTGCAGCATGATTTACGCTATGAACGTAAAGATGGCGAATCCCTTCAAGCCATACGGCTCCTGAGCTAATGGCGCTCTCAGCATCTAAAAAGGAGCTTACTGCATGTTTCCACGTCTATAAAAAGAGCTTGCAGAACATGTCGGCTACGCCGGACGAAAGATGAAGAGCTCGACAAAGCGTAATGGTAGTTCTTTGCCAGGGGGGAGAAGGGACGGGACGGTGCAGGTCAAGCTGATGAAAGTTAGATAAAGCACTCTTTGAAGCTCACGCCCGCGGAGACGTCGCTTGATGCAACAAACAGCCGGAATAAATAGAAAATCATGCTCACCAATGCATTTATGATAAAAGCACTGGTACATGTGTTGACAAAATGTAATTCTGCAAGCTTTAGACTTCAGTAAACTCCTCGAGTAATTCAATCACTTCCAGAACGTCGACCATCTACTCTCAACACCATAGCGCTATGGCAGTCTGATATGATCAAAGAACATTCTACTCCCTGGGTCAAACTTGTGTCCTATTGAGCCAGCACAGAGGATACGTCTATATCCATCCCCTTATATATTCTAATTTCTATTTTTGAATAGGTACCAAAAAGTAGTCTAATGTCACCCTAGAGTGCGCTTGGTCAAGATCGTTTTATTGAGCTGAATATTCTGACGTCTAATGTAATCCTGACTTTCATACAAGTACCAACCATACGCGTTACACGTAGATCTTCATTTGTGTGCCATAAATGCGGCTCTTACAGCGATATGCCCTTTTCTCCATGGCATTTCAGCTGAAATGAAGGGCTCATGAACGCAGCTTAGGTTCCGCCGACCGAACGCTGATGTCATCAATGCAGCAAAGTGCTCATTTTGGAACAGTATGCTGTCTACAGGTCATAAATAAGGAGATACCTTGTAGATACCATCGAAGTAAGATAATATTGATGTATCATAACAGGTCTTGTCGTAAATAACTGAATCGCAATATTGTATTGGTTCACTCTTTTCTTATATTATATAGCTTACCCATCTGCAATGTGTTGGCGTCACCCACGGCGTCACTAAGACAAAGACCCCTTCACTGACCTTCTGCCCTTAGTGCAAGTATTTCCCACAGGCAAACATGATTATTTGTTCTCTTCTACTTTCAGTCACCCTCAACGGACTCCCTTGATAAAGTAGATGGACTCATGATTTGATGCAAAATCAATGTTGTAAAGAATTAAGCTTAACCTGTAGAGGTTGACAATGCAGAATACTGTGGATCTTTTTATTTGTGATTCTGAACAAAACCTGTATCTAGACGTCCGTGTGTATGGCATCATTGAAGTTCTGATAAGTATCTATGTAAGCAGAGATAATTCTTGCACTCCTTTCACTCAGCACAAAGGCCTGAACACTGAAAATCAATCACGAGGTGCCCAGGTGGACTTTTCTAAACCAGACCTGACTCTACAATACAATGATAAAGGATGAATAGACCCTTAAAGCGGTGATAAGTATTTCAAAGAAGAAAGCCTTTCTTGCCTGTAGAAAGCAAGATAAGCACATTTCGTATGTTTTAATGTCAGTTTATGAAAGTGGAAACTTGATGGGGATGAATCCTTGGCATTTATTTCTGCTACCTACAGAGTTGAGTTGAAAAGTATAACACACAAAAATCTTTGGAATTTTGAGGCACATCACAGGAGTTCTTCAAGAAAGAACTCTAGAAAAGCAGAGGATCCCAAGAAACCTTGCAAGGTGAGATGACAGTGTTCACGGTACTACCATTTCGTATTCCAACCACATACCGTGGGTCACAGTGGTAACCGACGCCTTAGTTATTCATTTAAATTTTAATAAAACATGAAGTTATAGTACAAGCGGAAGAGATTAAAAGCCACGCAGCGATTGAAGCCAGCTAATATGGATGGGATGAAGCAGTGATCAAGGAGTTTATCATTTTTTGATTGCGGCTGTTCCTTTGCAGGAAATTAATAGATGCGGAGATTACAGCTAAGGAAGGCAAAGCCTTCAGGAGTCTAATACGCATGAAGGCATTTTCCTAACGAGAGCAAAATAATGAGTTACCGTTTCTGTAATAGATTTTGCCGTAGGCGCCTTAGCCGATGATTTGTCCTTGTATTCGAACAGTCAATGCCCTTAACATGTTATGTACATACTCAGCAAGGAAGGTTGGAGTTTATATCAGGACCCTTCATAACGTTGACTACTTGGATAAGGAAAAGGCATCGGTAGCAGTAGGCAATTTCTGATGTTGTCGCAGATATCTGCAAATGTAAATTCTTAATGGATCCAAAATGGAATCTACCCTTAATCCAAGTCCCACAGATAACAGAACATACACAGACACTATCATTCTTTGCTAATCTGTTGAAATGGCAAATCCAGTCACATATGAGTCAGAAAACATTCTTGTCTAGATTTATAGATATTCGATTTGATAACTGAGATAATAAGAGAATATTGGACACATTGATAACATGTCAGGTAAAAGCATAAACCATACGAGAGACAGATCTGTAAAACGTATTTCTGCTAATGCCTAGAAATTCCTATGTTCATGTGATAACGTAAATATAAAAACAGTGAGAATCACGTTTTAAACAAACAGTGCATCAATCCAAAGTGTGCCTATTCTAACAATGTTGTTGTCGAGCGCCGGGCAAGACAAACTGGTAGCCAATTACTTATTCCGTAAGATGAAGCGTACAAAATTCTATCACAACGGAACTGTAAAATATAGTTAAGATATCGTCTTACCGTTCATTTCCACGTAGAGGGCCAAGACCAGAAGAATAGCGTATCTCCTGTTTGCGAACATGGTGAATTGCCTGTACTGTGGACGAGTGTCTGTAGTCAACCGCTGACTGCCGGAGACTGACGGGACCCTGTATGCCCGGCGTATAAATACTGACATTCGCGCATGTGAGGCAGCCCCGATGGGCCGGGGAAAGCAGCCGTCAAAATCGATTACTCCAACATTACGTGACAGAACTTCAATACAAATAAACCATTGACTCAAAGTGATAAGAGTACCTCATTTGCATTTCCCCGTGCTGAAAACATTTTTCTAAGATTCCTACAAATGAGTACTCGGCGAACAACACCGTGTACATCAAACACCGCCCAACAAATCCAGCGTGGTCGGGGCTGCTAGGTGGGGGTCTTTCCGTTCAGGAAGGGCGTTCGTACGATTTCACGGAAGCGGAAGCCTGAAATGATGGTATAAGCTATAATGATTTTGTGACAACCAATAGCACTAGGTAGGACCTAATGCCCTGTTATTCCACACCGACACGGGAACTAGCAGCCGGAGAATTTCAACTTGTGCCAAACGTGTCAAGAAAGTAATGGAAGAGGATTTTTCACAGCAATAATGGGCTCTGCTGAAGTCTTGTAGACTGTAACAGGAGCCGCGGCGGTGTTGCTTTGGCCTCGATTAGTATTTCACGCACGCCCAAACTCCCCGCCGTGAAGACACGAAAACTAAGGTTGTGGGTAGAGCTGCATACTTTTAAGTCGTTTAAAATGTAAGTGTACTCGACACGAATGGGGTGATGTGTGATGTGTGGGCATGAAATACGCATTGCCTTGCGTCAGCCATTTCCAAATTGGACAAGGACAATCTTCCCGGTAATACCCCCTTTTCCCGGATGACTTAATTGAGGAAAGTCTGTCAGATACAGTGCAATGTCAAGACCTGTACATGTACATGTACATACCCCTTCTGGATTTCTACTGGCAAAAACAAAAGCGGCATATGGTTGGCAGTACATTAGAACTAAGCACGCACATCATTATTGCGGTAGGTTTGACGGATCCAGCTTTAGTTAAGACATTTGGAGACAACTATGATAGGAAGATATATGTTCTCTAAATCTTACTCAATGCGCAGGCATTTGTATCGCCCATGATGCAGTTGTTCCTTTTAAAGGGATGGATAGGAGGCTTAACCGGATGGAAATGCCACGTGAAATCCGGCATTTAAGTATGATGAACGACACAGGAAGAGCGACGCCGCTTACACGCATCTGTTATCGTTTTAAACTTAGTCCGTAAAGAAATGGCATGGCATTGAATGGGTAGCAGACAGCGCTGTTCCGCATAAAGAGACTATTCTTTTTTTTTTTTTGCTCTCCGGTAATGTAAGAGAAGAGGACTAAGACTTCACATATCATCATTTTTTACCAGGAGTAGTTCTACTTTGGAACTCCATTCCAAGTGACTGCCTCGTGGGTCTTTCTTTACAAAGGCACCGCTGACCATGACAAATGTTGGTACCTTAATGGTGAACATCATTACTCGCTCCTCCCTAGGGTTGTGAACTCCACTATCGTTTCACTTAATCGGCTGGCGTTGACTCCTCGTTACTAGCAGCGATGAGCGCCTCGGGGAAGGATGCGGAGAAAATGAGTACCACTGAGTTGACCTGCCACTCTGTAGAAATGAAGATGGTTGTTGTAAAGTTACGTTTCATACAGCACATCTGGGAATTCAAACACGTCCCACGAAAGGGTTGATGGCCAAGGAGAGTGACTCTAATGTCAAGGATATGGCACAGGGCAACTTTAGATAACATCGTTCTGAAGTTTATATGTACTCAAAAGTAACACAACACAGCTTTTACCTTGTCAAGATACCATTTATTGCCATATTTCTTTACATTAAACATCGTTGGCATGTACATGTAGGTACAGTTCATTATGTTTTAACTTAAATTTCAAAATGCTAATGACATTGAAAACTATTAATAGTTCGTTGGCATAACAGATTATCATGCAGCAATCATAAAGGCATTGTGCATGAATCATTAACAATGAACACATTAGCTATTAGTGAATTCCCTTTAGTTGCTTATTGTCCCTACAGCGATCCAGAAGGGATGTTTAGTCTAAATACTTTGAATGTTTTAGGACGTGGCAAAAGCTATTTTGTCACGCTACGCTGGTATCGTTCGACGATCGATAGTCTCTAGCCCGACGGCATATTTTCGCCCGATATTATCACCTTTGAGCGACGATCAGACTGTACCAGACGTGAGCGTGTTATAATAGAAAACTATGTGCACTGTACCGCGCTAAAGACTATAAGAACACCCTATACATGTAGGACAATTGATACTCTTAATATGATATATACTGTGTGGGTAGGTCTTGACGAGACATCAAAGTTTGGGACTGGGCCAATGAAACCCTGTATATGTAGGACTATGACCATTAATGCTCTAATATAATGATATATACTGTGTGGGTAGGTCTTGATGAGACATCAAAATTTGGGAGTGGGACTAGCGGTTTGTTGTTGTGCTGCAGCGGAACGTCCGGTTTTTGTATATTTTCATCTGCTACGTTCATCAAATTGGAGTAGTAGATATATTTTGTGCACGCGGGAAAATGGCATTGGTTTGAGCCTTCTAGTTGTTTTTTCTGGTTCGTAGTACATTTAGGCAGCACTAAGAATATTTAAAGATGTGGTACTACTGTACCATTGTATCATCAAAGAAAAGGGAGCTTATAGAAATCCACCAATCATGTCATCACCCGAACGTCATCATTCGCATTCCACCAAAGGATGACAATGATAAATGCCGTATTTAGTAGCACATTACTTTCCATTCTGGAGTTAATACCATCTAATTCATACCTATTACACAAATATCCTATGAGGTCGCCATTTGGCCACGTGGAATGAGTGACATTTAGAACTACTTACGAAGTCATTTCTTTAACGTTCCGATGACCACCCACTAATCAAGACTCACGTTAAAACGTTAATGCTCTACTCGATAATAATCAACAGTATAGGTATGCTTTGGCAATAAGTAATTACTTCTCCAATTTGGTCGAAATCCACTGGCTACCGAGGTTTAATTACTTGGAGAGTATCATTAACCTATTGGTTGAATACGGTGGTATAGCTTGGATGAGTCCATAGTGTAGGCATCAGCGTAGCAATCGCTGGCCCTTCTCTAGCCATCCGCAACAAGATGCAGCAAATGGTGAAGTTCCTGAATGTAGTCTTGAGAAAATGCATTCTTATTATACGGAATTTAGTTATGTCCAACCGGTCGCTAATAACGGGTTGCTTACTGTATATATGTTGATTGAGACCAACGGCTTAAATAACCTTCAGAAACTTATTTGAAGTCACCTGTTTCGATTTCATCATTGTTCATTCTTGTTTCTATTTTCCTGCTTGTTACTGACATGAAAATATTAGATACTGTTTTGACTTTCTATGTGTCTATTTGCAGTGTTTCCGACTATTTGTATTTGACTATATGAATTGTTCTGATAATTAGCATGCGGATAGGTCTTGGGAAGGCAGAGTTCATAAAAGCTCCTTGGTTCAAGGTAGATTTTGATCCGCTCGATTATTTGCTTCTTCTCATTGTTTATTATTTACTTGTTATATTATATTAAATTTGGACCAGTGGTATATGTTTATCTTCTGGTGCCATTGATCTCTGTTTCTCATCTTATATCGTCTTATATAGTTGATAAACATGTAAGAAAAACCTATGATGTTATACTCATAGTTCAACCACATACGATAAGGCATCATCTAAGTACAAGAGTATTAACACACTTGATGTATTCACTTGAACTACAGACGGCCTTGATATTCAACAAACATACCCCATGTTGGGATACAAATTTGTTTGTCACGTGTAAAAAATATGGTGGATTATGATACCAACAGCTGCAATGTACTTTCCTGCCAAATACCAGTTTTATTGCGAGTAGAATCGTGCCTTTAATGATGAAGTATATAACATGGTATCACACGATATATGGTCTTATGCCCACAGCGATACGCCTCATTGGCAGACGCAAAGGTAATCAATCACGTCCTTACTCTTTGCCATAGAAGTTCCTGAGATTAATTACAAGGTATAATTGGCATTCATTGGGGTCAACAGCCCTTCAAAACAGTGCCAAAAAATCTCTTGTGAAGTAACATTTCATGGGCTTCAGTTCTGACCTTTAAACTTTATGTGGGAGCCGATGATATTTATAGAGGTGCCATTTGCTTCTAATCGTCTGCCAGATTGCATATACATCACAAGGATATTTTATGCATGTTGTAGTCATGATACAAATGGCACATTTAGGGCTATGATATAGAGGGAATGGTCCTGAAGGAAACTCCTGAATGTGCGTGCTCTATCTGGTTCATGAGTAATGGTACCGAGTCTGATAGATGCGGGCAATGAAAGGGAAGACTGACTGAAGAAGTTTCCCGGGAAACTGTATTGGTAGAGAATATCAACCTCCATGAAAAAATTGGCCAGTCGTTTCGGGAATGTGTGCGTCTGTGTGTGTCTGTGTTTTCAGCAAGTTGTGGTCAGCATAGCTCAATAAGGTTTGGGTGGATTGAGATGGTATCAAGTATGTGGGTAGGCCTTAATAAGAAAACATGGGTCAAGGTCGTTTGGGGCCCCTGGTTGCGTTACTTAAAACAGCAGGAGGTCAAAACTTCCATATTTTCTATCCCGGATATGCTTTTTGGCAAATAGCGACTGATGTAACAAGATATAGGTTTAGTTCCCCTAGTAGGCCGTTACTTATGGTTTGCGAAGTGTACACGAGTATATATTTTGGATAACGTTTGAGCAAATTGCTGCTTCCAAACGATTCCTTACCATTTGTGGGTATGTATCCAAGTTAGAATTGCTGTTCGTTAGTTATCCTGCAAGAATATAACTACCAGTCTTCATAACCATTTTGCAAAATGTGCACGTATAGTATTGTCTTTTTTTGTTGTATCAGTATGCCTTTTGGAGATGGCAAACACAGGATGTAGACGTGCTTCTTGATCCAGCATTGGCAACCACTAATGCCTACTCCTTAGATTTTGACAGGCTTTTGGATGTCAAGACCCTCTCCATCCTGATAGCTTTTGAACTAATGGAAGAGCACGAGTAGCCCCTTAGCAAAAAAGACATCGTGCTTTACTTCAACCCTCCTGCGGGTCTACGGATCAAAAGAAGAGTTTTCCAATAAATGATGACGGCGGTTGATATAACAGCGCGCATATCGTCTGTAATTCGATGATTTGAAGCATATGATTGCGCCACAAGAAAGAACACTTTACAGAAATCCCGTGGAGATCGGAGAAAGGTTTGCGTGCCTCAAGCGATCAGATGAACGGTTTTCTTTACAACGAACCCTTTTACCGACCTCTTATATTACGGGTCAATATCCTCGCGTATGTTGTGGGTTTCACTATTGTCAGTCTTATTTCAAGCTCTTCACATCAAAGTATGTACTATTCTTGGGACTCATTCAACGAAGCTATTCATATAGCAATAGGAGTTGCACTTATACAGCTTTAAGCAGTTTTTGAACCAGCATTAAAATGCATGAGTTTAGTTTGATGTGTGCACGACCTCGCGTCGCCATCGATTGATTTTCTGAAAGATCGGCTCAGATGTACCTTCCAAGGCAAATAGACATCCCTTGAAATCCGTAATATCTGACTCAATTCAAGTCCGACCATACTGTCGCGAATTGTAAATCCCAAATATTAAAGGCACAGATTAATTCATCTGATATAGAAAATGAATGTGTAAAAAGAATCTCCTATGTTTACTTTCCTAATACATAATTGATTATCCTATGAAAATCATCAGCTGGAAAAATTAAGTATTGTTTTCACTACGTGCCGAGGGAACGTTTTACTCTATATCAGATACCGTGTAGAGGTGCTGTTGCCGCAATTTTCGCACAAGTGAACATCGCCTATCTTCAACCTAGCTTGAGGCCCAAGCGATTACGCTCATGATAACCATGATTGCAGCTCAGCCATTTAAATTGCAAATGGAGAAAGGGAAGGGACCTGATTACCACAGCAATTGTAGCGGTCTTTAGGTTGTCTTCGCAGTATTTGAAGTCGTCAAGACGTTGTAATTCATTTGCTAATTATAAGTCATGCAATAAATTCCTATTGAGAATATACTGTCGTATGGGAAGGCTATGCAAACGGAGTAGCACTTCTCAATCATGTAGAAACTGGAAAAGTCGAACTTATTTTCCCCCGTCAGCAAAGACATCTGACCTTAAAGATCCGGCACATTCAACGAGAACGGTTCTTACGAAATTGGATTTGGTACGCTCCCAGATCGAGAATAGCAACCCTGTCAACGCAAGCAGATTCTAAACAAATTGCTCTGTTTTAGACGCAATATTGTGATGTATAATGGATACACGTCGTCTCAGGGTTTACAATGGGTGAAACAGAAAGAATGAGAACAATGGCAACGCCTTGGCCTTGGACCAGAATCTTCAGCCCCTGGCCCACAGCACCAAATCACACTACTAAGCTATTCTTCTGTTCCGCTAGGATTGACATCTCCAAAGACCCAAGCCAATTCCAGGTCATAGCCATTATAGCTGAATGTAATGAGATGAGGTGGAAATGTCAGAGAGATTTTAGCACATCCTTCAAAATAATTCCCTGTTGCAGCACTTTTGCCAGTGATCGAAACTACCGAGGAAGTAGGTTAATCTTTCCAAGCTCACGGTGACGAGTTATGCTGCAGAAATGATGGCTAAATTCCCAGGTGGATGAGCTTGCTACATTCCGCTGTAAAGTCTCCGTTGAAAGATGCCAATACATGTCACTAAAGGATTACTTGCCAAGTTCAAAACTACCTTTTTAGGTAAGATGAATTGGACATTTTTCCCGAGGGCTCATTGCAAGTGACGAAAAAATGACAAACAATTGTAACCAGTACAGTAAGCGACTACTCAAGTCTAAAGTCTAACTCTAAAATGTAACTTATAATATAGCATGGGCCGACTAGGAGCTCTGTCAATAGTGTCATCACAGAATGCATACATTCCTTGAGCATCGCAGGGCCTGGCAGCGTCTTCGGTAGTATTCATGTTACCCTTGACAAAAGTGTCTGGTATAGATTTAAATTAAAGGCCGCTGCAATTCCAGGCGCGCGTTCCCAATATACGCCTCATCTGTTACGGCCCTTAGAGTGGTTGAAGTGATGTTGGGAATGCCTCTAAATTTCCTCCCTCTGCTTTTCTGCAATTACCCTCACGTACAGTATCTGGACATCCGTTTGGTTCCGTAGTCAGGCGAGTTAGGCTGATAATATGTCATTTTGCGCTTCGCCGCGAAACTATCACCGGGAAATTTGAACAGGGCATCATTTGAGTAATGTGGCGGCAGTGAGGATTACCCTTGAGAAGGCAAACTGTAATGAACTCTGGAAACTCTTTCAGCGACATAGCTATAGATAGTATAGCCACAGGTGACTTTGTGTGTATGTTGGAATTCCCGACAACTGTCCGCCATTAGTTTGATCCATTTCATATGATGCCAGCCGTTCCATTTCCATGAGAAATATTCCTGAAGGCGAAAGATACAAAAAAATGATTTTTGAGAGCTCATATTACTAAGCCCGTCCCGGAGAGCAAACCTCCGAAATATACATCAAGTCAGCAGTATCCCGACCTTCGCAGTGTTCAGCGGTTTGGTGGCCTCTGCCTTTGGCAAACTTTTGACAAGACTGATGTGGAAGGACACAGATCAAACATTCACGAGTCAATCACGACTGAAAAAAATGCGATTTAGCATACATTGAACCCAACTCTGCTCACATGTCAACTGGCTGAATATTACTGATAAAACTTGGAAATACAAAGGTGGGGATGCCTCTACATTTCCTTTTCCACAATTACCCTCACGTACAGTATCAAAACTGGGGGTGAGTACCGGTACGGTGTACCGGTACAAAACCGTTTGTTTTCTTGTTCTTGTTTTCTTCTTTTTTTAACAACTTCCTACAGTCAAACTTGGTCGAAATAAGTGTTATTTACACGAAGATAGGATTTTAGAACGCCATGGGAAGTCACTTAACCGAATCCTTAGAAGCGAAATGGGTTATTGTTTTGTGTTTTGAGTATCGCAATCACAACCTTTCACCGACAATCAGGTCCAAGTTAAGGTCCGGATATGGACCTGATCTCCTGGGCCGTACCTGGACCTGAAGTTTCAGATCTGTACCAGTACCTACTCTCCAAGCAGAGGTTGAGTCACATAGATATAGTAGTAGTCGGGAAAATTACACCGGCGCTCTTAAGAGGAGTACATCTACGTGACTCAACCTCTGCTTGGAGAGTAACCAGTACCCACCCCTAACAAAAACCGTTGCATGTTTGCTAGTTCGTTAGTTTGGCGCTGTTCCAAAACCGCCGACTACCGCATCTCTTATCCGGCTGGATTGGCTTGATATGTTGAGCCCTTTGTGGAGAAAATGACAAAGATGCATAAATCTTTATATCCAGAGTTTCTATTTTTGTCCAACAAATGACAGTTTATGAGCGTGAAAAATTGATGTAATTATGAATAACAGATGCTATTTCTCCAAAAAACATACAAGTCACGCGGGAAAATAGATGATAGGAACAAAGTATGAAATAAACTTTTCTTGGAACCTCGTTTATTCTCTAACGTCTTTTCCTCCAACGTACCTTTTTCTTATGTTACGTGCCTCACAGAGGAAGACTGCATATGGAATGCTTCGTTAATGCAACTAGAGAATATATTTTGTTTTCCTCAGGCTGTAACATTATCGCAAAACCCCCTTTCTATTCGTTACATCTAGATCTAATGCCATCGCGGATAAATCAAGCCATTATATTCCTGTTTTAGCAATGCACATGGCTGATACAAGCTGTGCCCGAATGATAAGCAGAGATGTTAATTGTCGTCACCAACAGGTCTTAATTCGCGTATTTGACGTCGTTTTGATTGAGTATCGTGTGATTGCATTGTAGCAGAGACAAGTGTATCTGTTAACCGTGATTGTGGAGTTGCCATACCGGTATACCATCAAAAAGATACATATGTCACCAGTATAGCGGTATCACAGGACATTCAACTTCTATTAATTATACATTGTCTCCACACACTTGAGTCGTAGACTTATACTCACACCGCCACTGAAACAGAACAAGAAAAAAAGATAATACACAAATACAAAAGCAAGCAAAGCAAATTATACAAATAAGTGATAATGTCGAGAAATCAATTGATATGATAACATGTGGAATCAGTCAAAAAGGTTTAGACATAACGTAATATTTCAGATTGTTGCCGGTTGCAACCTGTACATTACCTGAGGTTGGCGGCTGGCGCAATTATGAAATTACCTTTAAATGATAGACAGGAAACGTTCATTATTGTTCATAATGTAGCTACATTGTAGATGAAGCTGGAGAAAGTAAAGCATTCACAGAGGCAGTGTAATGCAGAGAGCCCGTTAACTTACGGACAAGATAAAACTAGTGAGGCGATGCTGTTTTAAGAATGAAGTTCCCTGCATTTCCCCGTGGAACAAGTGTACGCTTGGAAGAACACATCTGCGATGCAAATATTTTGCAGTGCATAGTACGAGGAGTCCAAATACCTAATTTAAGATTTGAAACTTACATCTAAAGGTGAATTTGTGACATGATTTGAGGTTGCGATGGTGTAATGATATCTGTAATACTGTTCTTATTTGAAAATACATTTACAGTAACAGCTAGTACACAAACAGTTACAGTTATTCTCGTGTCGTCTAACCTTTTAGCCCTTTTTTATTTGTGAATTCACTAAGTATCCCAAAACTTCACGAAGTTAGACTAAAATTCTTGAAATCCTTGACAACCATTTGTCAGGATTCTCAATTCTTGCAAATGTCAAATCTGCTGTGTTTGACTGATGACATTTAATATCTCTACTGTACACATTTTCACCATGCCCTACGCCTACTTACAGTCTTCGGCTGCTGCTGGCAACGTTTAATCGTGTTTTCGTGCTTCATTTTCTGATTACTCCGTACGGCTCCCATAGGGAGAGCCATGCATCCGTCATACATGACCTGTAACACAGTACTGCAGAAAGCACTTCAAACATTACATTTCGCCTGGGCTTCAAGCTGTTTTAGTAGTAGAGATATACCTGTCGGACTGCTGAGTAATTCATGTAAGGCATTTGTTCCGATCTTAAACTTAACAATTTCGCTGTTACTTAATCAAAGACACGTTGAACATATATCACCCAAATCCTGTTAGCATCTTATCTTCATTTCCAGATGTGCTTACTAAAAGACTAATGCCTCATAACTCATCATGTGTGCTGTTTACATAATGCTTAACAGCTCCACATTGGCTTTGCGTACATCTTCGCCTGAAGGGTTGAAAGCGTATTGATTAATTATTCATAAAATAACAGCAAATGTTTGGTATTTTATGAGCTAGTTGCCAACTTTGCATACCAGTATGCTGTGTGCGTGTGCTCTGAGGCAAAATGTTCAAAACGTGCTCAAGCGAAAGCATACGTTGTGTTCTGTTAGGATAAGGTCAAATTTCATAGCGGAAGCCGGGAATCATCAAGTAACGATGTGGCCACATCCATCAGCCCACTTCCAAAAGACTGAACCGAAATAGACAACCACAAATGTTATCAGAAACAACCAATCAAAGCGTTTGAAACACACATATAATGGGCGAGAGACTGCAACAGGCTGACATCATTACCATGGCAGGATTTACGTTACTTTGGGCGTAGATCGATCATAGGTGTAATTGCTTCCCGGATCTAGTTCTGCCTTGTGATCTCCATTCGTCTCGCCGATGATGAAACCAATTACACTCGTTGGGCCGATATGTGACCAAGGTCAAGTCTATCGCTTGATGATTGAACTAAGTAAGGTCTTCGATACTGTAAGCGCCGGGCTTACTTCTGGCTGCGGTGGGATTTAAGTACAGCAGATATTCTTAAGTTCATGGATAATGATGATGACATTACAGATACATCAATGTCAAACCTATTAGACATGAGGAGTCGATTATTGCTTTAGCCACGTCTGGCTAAATTTGCTGGAGGCACAGACTAGACACTGAACTTAAGAAGAATATTACGCGTACTTATTGTCTGCGGCTCTTGGTTAGATGTAGCTATGGCGAAAGACAATTGCAAGATTAATGTTCCGCCATGAAAGTCGTGGGTGGATGTTTTTTTTTTCTACAGATATGTCGTCTCCACGATATATGATTCAACCCTTTTTTGTGACTGAAGATCTGTAAGTACTAGTAAGGTTAAGGTTCGCTACGACTGACACGAACATTACTTGAAAGACGAAATCATAACCATCGATATTATACGTGTTTCGAATATTTTGGACCCAGAGAAATTATCAGCGGCATATGCTTTCTTGTAGTGTAGGGCATCGAAATGCACATTGCATTGAAGCAGGGGACATGTCGTCATTCATCAATTCATCTAAATCTAATGTATCAATCACCTTTTATCATCAAAATCGTTATTTTCTCTTGCTCATATTATAAGTGAGTAAGTAAGTGCATGAAGTATGGACACTGATATTAACAGACTATACCTTTACTGAGATACTACATAAATCAAAATACTAATATCTATAGTTACTTTTCGTTGGGGACAATAGAATACTGATTTAAACAATTCTTTGATAATATGTGGGTCCTTTTATTTTAATAGTAGAATTGTTCTCTCCTCCATGAGAAAAATATTTGGGAGCTTCTTTAATAAGTATCATTATTTGCGTCGTAATGGGGCCATAACCCCCTATGTAAACACATGCCGTATCACTGACTAACGGCCCATCGTCACATTCACTTCAAGGTCACGTTGGTAACTTAACGTGAATGGTACTTCCTAAATGGCATGCTTTTCCACCACGAAGCTGAATTCAGTATATCCGGTCATTTCATCATAACATGACATGAAATGCCATCCGTGTCTAACTTTCACGAAGTCTTCCTCGGTGGTACTTGAAGATTTCCCGGTTCTTGATCTTCGCCAAAGGCAAAATGACTTTTTTGCAACACAGCGATTGGTAATGGATATCCGCAGCAGGGTTCCGAGGAAGGACCCCATTACAGGATTTGTGAACGACACAAGGGTACATCACAGAGTAAAGGTGACTTCAAGGCAGATATACTCGCTCCATCAATGACGTTTTAGGCATTCACAAGATGTAAACTGCAAAATTCAATGCATTTCCCAGGGGTCCTCTCGAGCATTTACCCATTTCCCTAATGGTACGATATATAGGAATAGACCTGTCACTTTTTTGATGATGACTACTCTACAAGTGTAGTCGTTTCGATCCTGTTTTCATCTCTGTATAAACCGTTGCCGCAGGTTGATTGCATTTATAAGACTATACTTGGCTAATGAAAATACATCGCCATTCTTCAACTAAACAATTTCCCGTTTTTAAGTAGACATCCGTTAAGCACGAGGTAAATTAAAAGCTCTTCAGAGGGAATACAACCTGAAAGAAAAATGGCAGTGGGTCTTATAATTCATTTCCTCTTCAATCCCTCCAAGGTGGAAGGCCGTGAACCTAGCTTTGAGGTGAGGATCTACAAGATCCAATTACGCGGCGAGCGCTTGTGTCTTAAGGGTCTTTCTCTATCACAGTGGAGCTTATGAAAAAGAAATGCCTGGTAAACTTTAGTGGTTGCATATATAACTTTCTGTCTCACAGCTATAGGCGTAGACAACGCGTTTGGTTGCTTGCATATACGCTGCATAGAAAGTGTCCACATTAAGTCATCGTATATTTTATGACATCAGAATATATTGAAAATTTGTAATTTACAACAAGTACCCTCAAATACGTTAGAACTTCCACCTACACAACATGGGTAACGTTATACCCCCTTTCCACTAGGACGGCGCTCTCGCCGCGCTCTCTCTGCGACCTCAAATTTGACATATCGCTCAACGAATTGTATCGAAAATAAACGAATCTTTTCACAGTTTCCGTGATTTGTTGTCTTTTCAGTCACACTTTTACATTTTGTGTGATATACCCAGTATGAAATCAAAGGCTACACATATCCTATTTAGGTCGCAGTACGAGCGCAGCGCGATCGCCGTCTAGTGGAAAGGGGGCCTTACGAGATGATGTTTACTCTTAAACAATGCTCAAGGCTAATGTATGTTTGCAATGTTAACGCGTATTATTAAATTGTCCTTTGAACAATTACCTTTTAAAACGTTAATAAAGAATGAGTTTGTTTTTCTACAAGCCCAGCTTAACAATGATTGAGTGATCCAATGTCACATCGTGACCGTTCCAGCTGGGTCCAGTACTGTCGGAACATGAATCATTGGGCGTTACTCCTGGTTGACTATAATTGAAGAGACGCAGCATTGTTATCACTCCAGATGTCACCTCTGCCCTGCCATTTCATCCCAACGTCTCGTCTGACAAGTGATGTCAAGGAGGATGACTGAACCATGCACAGCACATCTGTCCATTTGTCCTTGTCAAGTATGTCCCAGTCGTTATCATAACGAATATGTGCCAATACTACCACGGTGTAAAGGATAGCTTACGATGGATATTGTGCCCTCGTAATGAGTTATTGAAGAATGGATTAAGAGCTGCTGTGATCTATCACATCCCACTATCCGAAACCCATTCCTGTACAATTAAGCCACCATGCAGACTTGTTCACAAACCATATTTCAGGAGCACCTGTAGTACAGGGTAATTTGTATGCAAGGAATTATGGGTAAAACAGCTGTTGGGTCCTTGCCAAAAAAGCTGTGAATAATATAAAAAGATATTAGCAATGAATTTTTAAATATTGATATATTCAAAAGTCTAAACAGTTGTACAAACCAATCATTACTCACTTTCTCTTGTTATCTAATGGTGCTTCTTTTTATTATTATAAAACCTTTTGCATCAACTTCGTCTTGACTTTGTCTTACCATTGTTGCCTATCGGACAATCCAAATTTGTATTAAGCTTAACTTATTCTTACCTCTGTTTTTTATTGGACAATCCGGAATAGTCTTAAGCTCTTTTGCATATCAATACGTAGGATATAAAACCAGTTTCTACCAGATCTTTTCAGTGTCACTGGCGAAAGATGGTGGATGTTATCTGAAACGTCAGAACGTTCACGTTGCTTGAGTAACTGCTTTGGAGCTTGTCTTATTATCTAGGTGTGTAGCCTTCATCGACGTAACAAGGTAATTTGCTTGAAAGGTATCATCGGCACTAAAATTGTTGGGTTATTGCCTACAAATTCGTAAATGTTTATTTAAGTATATATTTGTGATGCATTGGCAATCTAAGTAGCATATTTTGAATACTGACTTATTCAAAAGTCTAGACTATCCGATAATTGCTTACCATCCATTGGTATTCAATGGTGGTATTATCATCATTCATCAATCATCTTGAATTTTCAATAGTTCATTAAAATAATATACGGCAAAATAGCGTAGGTGAAATTTCCATAATATACCCCAGGTTTTGCTACATCGATCTACATCTAAGAACAATTATTTCTTTATTGTATGAATAGTAACTCCTGCAAACTGGTTTCAGAAAGGTTTCCCATTACACCCCCTTTCCACTAGGACGGCGCTCTCGTCACGTTCTCTCTGCGACCTAAAACTTGACGTATCCCTCAAAGAACTGTATAGTACAGAAACGAATCTTTTTACACTTTCTGTGTTTTGTTGTCTTCTCAGTCACACTGTTACGTTTTGTATGATATACCCAGTGTGAAAGCGAAGGTTAGATAAATCCTATTAAGGTCGCAGTGAGAGCGCAGCGCGATCTCCGTCTAGTGGAAAGGGGGCCTTGCAAAGCTGAACCAGACTGATAATCGCAAAATACAAAGTACTGTGGCTACACTGGCAGCACAAATCCATTACTTTCTGCGACCCGAGATAACCCTGGTTTGCACTAATCAACATTTTTCTGGAACTCTGACGGTCACACACGCCATGCCGGCGCTTCCACGTAATCCCTTGTTACGCGTGGACTTGTTAATGACACTTGTCGTGTAATGAAATTCCGTTGCTGAATCCCTGCTGAAATGAAACAGCTATCCCCTCCTCACTTGTTGAGTTGTCCAACCATGCAGTCGTCTGATCATTTTCAGCAGACCCATTACCTTTCAGAGTACCTCAGTAGAATCTGGTCGTTGATGCAACAAAAGTGATCCTTAATTGATTTATAAAATTTACATGAATGCGGCTTTGCTGTGTTGGTAGGTAATGTATTTTCAGACGACCTTTCTTTGAGCCCATTCACTGCTTCTTAAGCGGTGCCCTGATACGTTTGATTGGAGTAAGTTTCAGAATAGCACAAAATGTATATTGATTTCATTCTGCGATCGACCGTTACAGGAATGAGGTGATGCAGTCAACGTATTCAATACACCGCAGAAGTTCGTCTTGCTGTTTTTAGAAGTACCCAGGGGTCGGCGGTACCGGAATCCAATACTGACAAGTGACTCTTGTCGCTAAATGAAAATAGAAAACCGAATCCCTTCTGAAATGAAACGCTATTTCATGCTCTTTGGTTGCATTAGGTAGCAGATATGGTACACTTCAGTGATTACTTCATAGTGAAGAAGTTAGCGTTCTGACCACTGGACTACAGCACGCCACCTACTGGAATAACAGGATCATGCTGCTCTCAGTGAACATTCAGGATGGCGAACAATCAATTTAGAACATGTTTGCAGGGAAGGGCAGAAAATTTAAGGTAAATGAACACTTACTGGTATGACATTTCGTTGTATAAAACATACTATACGTATTTAGCCAGAACTATTGAATAAAGACTGTCCTGACAATAAAAAGAAACTATTATCGGCAAAATGTCTCTCAAAATGTTTTAGACCCTTTTCCAAACTGTGCATGTGAGATGGTATATACCACCAGGTTAAAATGATTTCCAAATTTTGTATTTTCTTCTTATTGTAGGTTTAGTAAGGAGATTGCTTTTTTGTGGTTTACTGATTTTAGCTGACACAGAGGTGGGGCATCGGTCGATTTGTACGGGGATAAAAGCAAGTGAGTTCGATCATTCCACGTAGAATCGATGGGCGCCTTTCATGTTAGGGTGTACCTAAGTAGAACAGGAATTAGGTTTATGTTCAGCTGGGAATGAGAACAAAGCCGTCTTAAATTCTTTGAAGGATTGTCCTTTGTTTCGAGATTTGTACAGGGCGAAAAAAGGAGAACGGTATCAGTGTGTTTGGGAATTTGAAAGAAGCAATCCTATTTGGCGTACATAGTACTGTAAATGGATAAATTTTCGCAGTGGTTTGATGTGCTTAAATGCTTCACCGCGAACTTAAACCCACGACAACATTTTTCCATGGCAGTATGGGGACTACAGTGAGTGGTGCTACCGCGAACGTAAAGCCACCGCGAAAAGTCCTTTATCCCGCTGCCGCGAAATTAAATCCCCGCGAACTTAAAGGCATTTACAGTAACACGTTTATCATTGGGAAGACTAGTAGCTTGCGTAATGAGGTCCACCGTGCATCTTCAGCTACACGCACGGTGTGTAGTCTGATGTGGCACAAGAAATCGATCAGCTGCGTGCTTGAGTTTTTTGTACAAAAAATACACTTTAAGTAGATGAAACAATTACAGGCCTTCGAGTATCCCAATTACAAAACATTCGCGTAGATCAAAGGCATCGAACTTTAATGGCAAAGAGTAGTCCGTGGTGTGCTGCTAAATCTAGTGCATACCACAATGACTGACACCATTTCCTTTTTAAGATATGTCAGTAAAAGCTAACCTCTGTAAAATATTTACTTATTGTGTTTTCAGCTGTAGGTATCTGTGGCTATAGTGGCTGCAATGTGTTTATGAAACTTGATATCATCTAAAAAAACCTTTGTGGCGTTTAATAAAAAAATATATTCCTTTGGTTATTGTGATATTTCCTTCCAATTGTTACAGACACCAGAAGCATTGTGATTATCAACATATATATATATATATGACAAAAACACAGGGTAAGGAAGAGAATAACACGCAATAATGAAGTTTAGAATAGATCATAATTCAGCCGAGTAGTAGTCACTTTGAAGGATTGAGTAGCATTCATTATACTTTGCAGCAGTCATTTAACAAGCTTTGATCTTACTGAAGTCAGAAACATGGATTACCAATACCAAATCTCTCTCCTCGCTTGAAGTTATTTGGATACAGTAACAAAAATCATCATTAAAACTATCAATGTAAAATGACTGACAAATCGGTTTCATATATTGCTGATTGCGATTTGTTGAGTATGTTTGGGCACAAGGGTATAAAACATGTAATCAATAAAAGGCGGCTTATCCTATCACCATCAATTTTTCATATCACATCACTGCTCTAATACACACTTCTGTTCCTTCGATTTTTATGATTATGTGACAATTTGTAAAGGAATGCCTGAGGGGGATTCGGGCTCATTAAAAACACATTTAAGAAACACCATGGGGAACCCGCAGGTGATAATTACGCAAGAGATAAGGTATTAATTGCACGAGATAGGATAGTTATAAATTACGTTATTTACTTTTACATATTGGTGATAAAGCTGCAGGCATGATTTGATATTAAAGATTGACTATAATTTATGATATGCGCTTCTGACATGATTATCCGCAACAAAGCGTTTCCATGATTGTCGTTGTTTATATGTATTGCATATATATCAAATGAATTTCCAATCCGCAATGCCTCTAGCTTGTACATAAAGAAATTATCTGGATAATGATGCACGCAATAAAACAAAACCCAAATACCATAACTTAACGTTGTCTAATTGAATCAAATTGACTACCATATGAAAGGACAAAGAAGGAATAGCAATGCACTGTGGCTCATCAACTCTGCTCTGTGAAACATTGTGAAAAATATACAAAGGAAAGAAGAAAATAAACTGTCATATATCTTTTGAACGACTGTACCGAAATCGCCTGTTTTGAATTGCATATGCAGAAATGTTAAATATCATAGAGCATCTATGACACTTAAAGGACGCTATTTTGTCCACAAAGTTAGGAAAGTGCCATTAACCAAGAGCAGTTTGTCAAAAACCTTCGAGCGTGGCAGATTATTGTAACGCGATAACTGCATTTATTGCATATTAATGGTTATGGAATGGCTGCAATCGTCAATTTCTAGACAGCACTACAGATAATGCCTCCCAATGCAATGCTAACATTGTAATGATTCACCTAGAGCGCAGTTCTGTGGTAGCCTGGGTACCATCCGGATAGTAGTTCGCTCCTATGTTCACTTCTGCTATCCGTCTGGAGACGTGCACATTCAAACCGTTTGGTGCTAACGTCAGTTAATGAGCGAATCAAGGAATGGGTTCTAGAGCGCTCGTTCGATGACAACAGGCCCTCTCGCAAGCAGACGGAGAGCTTGTCCGGTGTTGGAACGCCTGTTCGGACGATCGCTTGAACCCATTCCATAATTTGCTCATATGTGGGGACCAATCAGCGCCTGCGTCCAAAATTTGGACGATTCCAGACGTTAAGATGGTCCGCGTTCCCAGACGGAAACACAGAGAAGCGATTGTATATAGTATATAATGAATGTCAGAGCTAGAAGCGACTGTATATAGTATAATGAACGCCGGAGCGAACTACTTTCCGGATGGTACCCAGGCTAGTTCTGTGGAACATAACTGACTAACTTTATCGCAACAGGCATCATGTTGTTTGGTTTTAGTAATTAGCATTTATATTGTGTCAGTTTGTACACTTTACTTTTGACGGAACATCAATTGCCTGCTAGAAGTTTAATATCCGATAACGATCAGCATGAGTGGCTTAGCTGGGTTTCATAAAATGACAAATGACACTTCAAAATTTTGCAACATCGTCTTCAAGTTTTAGACCTCGGGTATTATCCAGTATTTTACACAGTTCAGTGGTAAGAGTGAAGCTGCGTGTCCTGAAATGCACTCTTGTCTAAAACAGAATAGCGTACCTTTGCATTTGGATGCTTGCATGTCATCGCTTGTCTAAGGTGTCTACAACAAAGCCTTTGATCCTAATGGGGTTACCCTTCTGTGACATAGATATAGATTGGTTTTGGTAAATTACATTCGGTTGTTTGTTCTTTTGTTTTTACTGACGTATCTGCAATACTTGTCAAAAACCGCGAGCACCAAAGACAAATCGGCCACCTTCTTCATTTGCCCTGTTGGAACAAAGTTAGTTGCACCTGAATCATTTATGTTCATTTTCCTATATGAATGTCATCCCGCGGGTAACAGTTTTCATGCACTTCAACGTGCTGGAAGATGCAAATAATGCTTACAATCATGTAAGAGGATTACCCAATAGAAGCATAGAGGAAGCCCAGATATAGATTCCCAATACAATATGATTCCAATGGCTCACACAAAATTTTAGTTACAATTACCATTCTCTGGATTGCTATTTTATCTATTCGTTCGGCTGAAATTACATACAGCCAAGGTCGCCCAACTAGCCGAGGCCATTACAAGGGGCCTTGGGAGAGAAATACAAAATACATTATATTACATATCAAGTACAATAGTACGTAAAATTTACACCAAGTGTCATACAAAATATATACATACTGTTGTTAAATGTTGTTAAATGTTGAACTAAACACATTTAATGGTGTCTTTAGTACTAACTCTATTAGTGTTTTACACAGAGAACGGGTCCCCCGGCTAGAATCAGACATTTGTTTTGAATAAATACAGAGAAGAAGCTGTACGAGTGTTGGTTGGTTGGATAGTAGTTCCACAGTATGGCTCTGTGGAAGAAGGCTTTTTTTTTACATTTTCGGGGGTTTGCATTGACTGTATTTCTAATGATATGCCTCTCCGGTGTGTAATGCCATATTCAACCTATAATCGCATTGCTGTAATTGCAGACTGACGCTCAGATTACTGCGTGATTCTTCCCTCGGATGTGAAATAACGGATCATCAACCCATCAAGCGAGGAAACCACGAATGATGGATTACAAACGAACGTCATATTCCATCACCCGTGAATATGAGCTTACGTAAATCACCAGAGCTATCGTGCTACGCAAGAATACGTTCATATTTAGTCCCGCACACACACACACAGTCCAGGAACTTATAATTGACAATGGCTTCAAAACCATTATTGCACTACTTGTGTAGAATCTGTTTCATACGATGTTTCTAATGCACTTTTTAAACCTGAGTTTTATATGATTACAACCCACAGGTCTATTATGTCCAAATTTCTTTCCACAAACATATATCATAGCGTCCAACGTTCATCAAACATGGCGTAATGGTATAAAGTACAAATTTGACACCATAATTAATTTACGCTTTGGGGTTAATAACATATCATGGCATTCGGGAAGCGAAGACAAACAACGATAAAATATATTTCATACAATTCTGAATACCTAGAGTGTTCACATTTTAAAACATAGTTTTTCAAGTACACATCAACATATTTCCACATTCTACACCCATTATTTTCAATCTTACAAGAAAGGTTTAAAGACATTTCTTCGCTAGTTTCCGAATTTGTAATTCATGTAGTGTTGGAAGGTTAACGGGCTATGTGTGATATAGGATATCATGGCATCGCAAACCCCTGGCGTGCGCGAGGAATACTGCGGCAAGAAGACCGCATGGAAGGTAATCGAACTCTGTTTGCAAAGTCTGTAGGCTTTGGGGCATCGAAATGTACGTTGTCCATTATGCATATGACGTTGATGCCACCATTGGTCAGTTTACAACCAAGTAGCTATAATGTGCAGGAAGGGCATTCACTCCTCGCTTCTAATGGGAACATTTCCCCGTGTCTGTTAAAGCTACATTTGCGTCGATACGTGCGTTTTTACCTGAGGCCATGGCGCTTTCAAACGATCGATAATCAAAGAAGTTACAGCAACTTTTCAAAACATTTATAGCAGCTATAAGTATTACAAAATCCATCTTGCAATCCACCCCTATAGATCTTCACGAACATCCGCCTCTATTCTTCTTATGTCTGAAATCTATCGGAGCCTAGACGTCTTAATTGCAAGCATAAGAAAGTTGACAGCCTATTAAGATCTTTTTAGCTCATGCCAAATGGAAAGAACATATGCATTGTCTTGTCGCATAGCTTGTAATGTTGAAAATAGCAATACTGGTAAATGTAATGATACATATTCTACACACATGCCCCATCATGTCAGAACGCCCACGTTATATATACCTACAATAAAGAGACATGACACATGAGCTGGTGTTTGCCATTACCCTAACATCACCACCCCATTTGTGACCTAGTCAAAAAGCCGGTATTTCCCGTCTCCATAGAGCCTGCACCTTCAAACGTCAATATGAATCGTCTTCACCTACGGCAAGCCACCTGCTGTGAGAGAAAGTGTCGTTATGTTATGAATTATCACGCTTTTGATCTCTCGTCCTGACACGAGAAACCTGTGCGGTAAGCTCTCTTTGAGACCAAGAGGCCGTGACACTTCCATTAGTTCAAGAGCCTGTGGGCTCAAAGGGATTCGTCGTCTTTAAGTTCATAGACGAAATCAGGCGGTGAGCCCTCTCGAGCTCGTTTTACCGCCTGGTACACGGAGGTTGATCTTTCCAAATGGAGTACCCCGCCATGAATTTTGGAGCTCAAAGGCCCTTTAAGAGGGACAAGCAGTATATTGTTACGGTGTGAGCAGAAGTAGATCAATGCGTGCCTTTTCATGAGCGACTGTAATGAAAGTGCTATAAGTAGGCACTGACAGTAGATCAAACACTATGTCGATTTATTGAACTGCGTAACTCTGTAATGAGTTTTTGCAGCAAGTTTTCGCCTAGGGGGTCGCTTTGAATAGTGCTAAAAGGTCCATTTAATAGTAAAGGATTGTACTCATGGTACCCTGAATATGTGGTCCTTCCTAATGTTGCTTTTGAAACTTCAGTAATAACTTGCAGCAGTTAACTCTGGTGTCTACATCTTTGACCTGTGGTCCTAAGAAAAGAAAAGACGCCCCACGCTCCATCAGTTACAGGATCAGATACAAATGTGATACTAGTGAATTCCATTAGCTTCATTTGATCCGTAGACTAGAAACTACGTGACTTGAATTTGATTCAACTAAATAATTATTTCGATATTACACTATACAAGTACGGCATAGGGCTGAAAGCAAAAAGGGAACTATGCAAGCTAAGCTAAGCTGGGTAATAATTACTGTATTCATATTAAAAGTAAGATCATCTTAATGTTACATGTCTGCGCAAAAGTACATCCAGCGTCACACAGCTTAGTTACATGTGGCAAGGATAACATATCGCCACATAGTTTAAAACATTATGTCGTTATTTGTAACAAATATTAAAAAAGTACCATTTTCATATGCCCTAATGAAACTTATACTACAAAAAGTAGAGCAGACATTTCCATCATTCGATAGTAGGTTGCTTATGATTTTGACTTATGAAACAAATCAATCGTTTCAAGTTCAAAATTCCAGCCAAACTTCTCAAAGACTCCGCCCCAGTGGTCGCAAAGCCATTGGCACACATATTTAACTTATCTCTCGCCTCTGGAGAGGTTCCATCTGACTGGAAGGAGGCACAGATTACACCTGTACACAAGTCTGGAAGCTGTGCTGATGTCGGAAACTATCGCCCTGTGTCAGTTCTAAGTGTTATCTCGAAGGTGATGGAAAAGCTTGTATGCAATCAAGTGACACGTTACCTGACCAGATGTAAACTTCTCACGACTCACCAAAGTGGGTTCAGAAGGCACCATAGCACTGCGACGGCTGTACAGAAGGTTGTCGAGGACATTACATCTGGGTACAACTGCTCTAAGGTCACAGTGGCACTATTTCTGGACCTAAGGAAGGCATTCGATTCGGTCAACCACGAGATTATGTTAAGTAAACTCAAGAAGTTTGGCTTCGATAGTGACGCTATGAAATGGTTTACATCTTACCTCTCTGAGCGCCTTCAGTGCACGTGTCTTCAGGGTCAATACTCTTCAAAAACTCGGGTCTCTTGTGGGGTACCTCAGGGAAGTGTCCTAGGTCCGCTATTATTCTGTTTGTATGTTAACGATTTACCCAATGTCATCCAAAAATGCAGTATTCACATGTACGCAGATGATACGGTCCTGTACTATTCTGCTGTTTCCGTGAAGGTATGTCAAGAGACTGTCTCTATGGACATGAAGAGAGTGGTAAAATGGTTAAGTGAAAACAGGTTACTGCTTCACCCAGACAAGACCAAATCGATGCTCTTCGGGCTCCCTCAGAAACTGAAGCATGCTGGGACAACCGTCAACATAACAGACGGTGTGAACGTTTACGAACAAGTTGACTCGTTCACTTACCTGGGCATTACTCTTGACCCAGCGCTCAGGTGGGCAGCACATGTACAAAAAATCACGAAGAAGCTTCTTAGCGGACTTGGAGCAATGGGACGTGCCAGAGCCTTTGTTACGAACGAAGTGCTGAAAACCATGTATCAGACACTACTACTGGCTCATCTGGAGTATTGCGCCACAGCATGGCTACCAAGCCTTGCACAAGGCAACAAAACTCTTATGTTACAGCTGGATAGACTGGTAAACAGGGCTGCAAGGCTCATCACAGGACACAAACTCCGAGACCACGTGACAGTCGACAACTTGAGAGCAGAGGCAGGGATAGACTCTGTGCGTAAACGGACAGAAATTACAACTCTTGTTACTGTCTTTAAGACAATTCGTGGAAAGGCGCCGGCGTACTTGGCATCTTTGTTCAAGTGGGAGGCTCCACCAACAATGAGTGTACGCCCTACTCGGTCAGAGGTAAAACGTCTAAGGGACTACGACCCTCACCTACTTTGGTGTCCACCAGCAAGAGTCATTGCATTCAGATACAGTCTACAGTCCTACGGACCTTTCCTCTGGAATTCACTACCGCTAAGGCAACGGCAATTGCTCAGCCTCAGGACTTTTAAGAAGTTCATTGAGAATTAGAACTTGATCTGGCTGATGCTCCGTAGTCTGGACTTTGATATTGGATAATTTTATTATGTATTGTATATGTGCTATGTGTACTTTGTATTTTTATGTCCAGGATTACCTGAAAAGCAGGCCGATTTCCGGCCTGAGATGTAATTACTGGTAAAATAAATAAAGTGAAAGTGAAGTGTTTCCCAAACTAAAACTAGGAGACCAAAGAAAGCGTGAAATGACACATCCATGAACTTTGACCTCATGTAGGCTCAAAGATGAATCATGAACAAAAATGGCTCAAATATCTCATGACCGTGCATATCTAAGATGTGTGCAATATCAACCACAGGCTAGCTTATTGCCACAGAAAGCTTACCATTCTAGCTCGCTCTTACCCGCGACAATTACAGAGGTTCTTGACATCTGTGTCTAGACTGGGTGATGTCTGCAGACGTTGGGTAGTGACGTGATAAGGAAAACCTTCATAATCTATACACCACAGTGTCTCAAAGGCTTTCTTCTGAAGCTTCCTACGTAAGATATTGAGATATAGACGTCTGCTTTCATACCATGCTTCAGCGTACATAGACATGATAAACAACTGTGCAATCACTTTCGGATTTGCCAAGGAAATCAGCAACAACATGGATTGATTATGAGTTAATGAGCATGTTATGGGTATGGCTTCACGGCAAATGAATGTCACTGAATCAGCGAATCGTCATAAAAAAGCTATAATTTATGTCATTGGTAAAGATTTAAAACATCGCAGAAGGTAATGTCAATTATATTCATTTCTGAGTTGGACTGATTAGACTGATTGTCTGTTGTGGGTATGTTTTAGTGGCATCTGAATGTCACTGATTCATCGTGAAAAGACTGATTTATGTTATTGGTAACGGAAGGCAGTGGCAATGATAGTAATTTGTAAGTTGGACTGAGAAATTCATTTTTCCGTAGCCAGATCTTAATGTTTAATGTTTAGCCATAAATATCATTTTATAGGTATGTATACATGGCGAGTAACAGATTATATCACAGGTGAAGAAAAAAGGGAATTACGCTTAGTTGTTAAGTGGCTTTACCACAACATTTTCTCTCTATATGAAAGAGTTTTCCACTAGATGAAGAAACAATATCTATGTCTAAACGCAGATTGAAGTCTCTGGCGTCTTATGTTTTTCATACAAGAGGAATGACGATATGCAACAGTTCTTCGATAACAGCTAGCAATGGCTTTAGACCTGCTTCTTGGTTTATTGCTTGATTCAATTTTTTTCTGAACTTCTTTTCTCGTGTAGGATTATTAGCCTCCAATAACCAAGTGATAGAAGACAATGCGTTATAATTGAATAGAACTCCGAATTAGCACCTAAGATTGATGCCTTCATTACATCCATGTCTTTGTAATTTCATAAAGAAGCCCATCAGAGATATTGGATTCCTGGAAGATCGGGACAGATCAGACTTAGGTCACAACCAGAAGGGGATACCATTATAACTAATAGAGCAATTCTCCTTAATAGTATCTTCACAACTAGCGTCCAACATTTACTTGATATTGATAGTGATTTAGATTACAAATGAGTACCTATGTGGTGCACTGTACTTCAAGGCGTTGTAAATCAAGTCTTCCATTTATCTTTTCATCTTAAGAATAACTTTATCTTTTTATCTAAACCACTTACGTACACTTACAAGCAGCGGTGAGGAAACTGGTAATTACAGAATGGTGGTGACCCGTGGGAATGCAGTATAAATCAATGTTCATTCAGATTTGTATTGATTCCAAGAAAATCCCATTGCAACGGTGATGTAGCGGTCGATTGAAGACACCTGGGCCCGGGAAGCTGCCGGCGTTAAAGCCTTGGGATATTTGAAAATAAATCACCTAGCGTTCCTGCTGATTCGTCGGTGAATGAGAACCATGAGGAGACATATTTGTCTCTTTACTTGGTTATGAAGTTCTGGCATCATTTGTTGTTAAACGCAGTTGAGTCGATTTGACGCTACTTTGGGGAACGCTTTTATAAGATGTCTGGAGTCCTTCATTGCATATAACTGTATGGATCAGTTCACATTATCCATGTAACTTTCAAGTTGATTCCTGGGTATATCATATACTATATTCAAATTTATTCAGAAACGTCAAGTACACAATAAAGCCTACATCGTCAATTGAGAATAAAATATATCTATTGAACTTGTTCGCGACTATCTTGGAATAGTAAAGCTTTATTTCAGTTTCTTTTTATTAAAAACAACAACTAATTAGTGCTGTACACAATCTAGTACTATTGCACATGGATGAATAACATACATAGTAAAGTTATATATACAGGATTACTTCGCCTTTGTGGCAAAAAAAACCCTTAGCAAATTCTTCTACTTTGACAGCCACTGATACAGATCAAAAAGACATACGAATTACTTCGTCTTTGGCACCGTTTGTCTCCCCTGTGACCAATTTGCGCATCTGAAGCAAACGTAAACAAATCCTCAGCTCCACTGAAGCCGAAACGCTGGTAAAGACATCTGACATGTACTACACGACACCCGTCCCTCTGGCTCCGACAGCTAATCCCACCTGAACATTCAGCAACTTAATGACGCTCTACTAGTGATAGACTCAAGTCAACCCACTGGTAAAATGAGAACATGGCTTAGAATCTCCATCTGCTTTAGCGTTATGGCTCGGGCCATCGCCTCAAGGGGCCATCGACTGTACACGGGCTATACGTACATGTGGCAGCAAGGGAAATCTTCAGCGATCCGCTGGATTTCATGCTGGCTTTCTTTATTGCCCATCCTATCCACTACATTTCATGCTGACAACCAGACCAAACGTTGAGTATACGCCGTCTAGTATAAGCTGTTAGATAATATGCCGTCTAGTATAAGCTGTTAGATATCATCGATGATATGGGATATTTCAGGTGTTAACAATCGCAATACTTTACAAACTCTTGTTACATGAAGTGCCTTAATAGTATTAACATAAACTTGTAAATCTGACGGTCTAATACCATATTCATGACCTCACCTGCACGAAACATTCCACAAGATATTTCATTTTGCATAGACAAGATTCCATAGCATAATAATGACGAATAAGATAGATGTGTAAGGAATTATCAGTAATACTTTCTATTCAAAGCTCGCGATGTAACATGTACATTTGTTTGAAAAAATCTAACACTTCCCGTTACAGATGTGACATTAATGTTATGCATAGTATACTTGTACTTATACTTAAAGACAGGAAATGGCTTGTTATACATATCCCTAGAGATAATAGCTCTGTACTTACACTTCGGATAAGCCGCGAAGGACGACGCAACAGTAATAAAATGTTCTCTGCTTTATTTCTATATTAATGTAATTGATGGCAGCTGTATCATAGTATTTTCCTCCAGGGAACGAAATCGTGATAACGTTGAAATGCACGCCATTTGTATTGAACCAATTGCCCATTTTACCAGTTCCAAAAGTACTGGAATTAATAGCTATGCTATCCATCACAAGGATACTGCAGCATGGAATAAAACTTTATTTAAGATGGTAGTGTTAATGGTGTTGCTACCAATGCTACATAAAGACATGACTGGTGTCCGCAACATGTCCATGCAGCTGTCTGTGTTACCAGTACGATATGACCTGTGATACCTACCTACCTACCTAGTCCCTTGACCTCCAGGTCGTTGAGGGGACAAGGTAGCCATGAAGATAAAGAGTTGCCTCCAGGTTCGTCTCTCCCTAGCCAGGGTTAACCTCTCCTGTAGGCTGAGGGCCGTCCAGTCAGTGATAATGTGTTTTAAAAATTGTTACACCAGAATTTGACACAAATGAACGTTGATAAATGTTTTGAAATACACAGCCATGATTACTCAGTAGACTTGTAAGCTTCAATAAATCATCAGCTTTTATGCATGCATTGTTCATGTGAAATATGTGGATCCTTCAAGGTATTTTGCTCTTATGCATTATCATCGTGAAATGATCTATCATTCCACGCACTGATAAAAACGCATGATTGCTGATGGCGCCACGTATGACATTTGGTTGGAGCAGGGAATCTATCTTTGTTTTCTTTTATACGATCAGATTTGCCAGACAGATACTGTTTTCTTGATCAGTTGAGAACAACTTTCTTTTGAAATCCCCATAAATGACCTTTCTACTAGTCTGCGATCGCTGACCTAACGTACAGCGACCAGATTTTATAACTACAATGGTGCAAGATGTAAATGCACGATTTTTACAAAACACAACAAATGACAACGCAAACATGTAGAAAAAATCATTATTTATCTATGAAATTCGTTGATCAAGCTGTGAAAACTTTGCTCCAAGCAAAGTCGCAGCCTTTATGAATTCAGCGGAATTAAACGTGGTACCAGGTTCATTGCTTCCACCACACCACCACTCACTTCATCATCGGGGTCGTCTGTAATACTCTTGTAAGCATGATGCTATAGTGAATCCAAACATGTAGTGAATTCAATACTTTGCTCAGATCGGCTTCAATATCGCTCAGTAGAGGTCTCCAGGGAGTGTTTGCACACGTGTTCTACAGCACAGTTATTACTTCAGGTCAGTTACCGCTGCGTGAAGGTGAGATGGTCAGCAGTTTCCAGCATTAAACAATATAGGTGTAGCTACACATGCATCTTGGTCATGCAATTAATGTAGCAATCACAAAAAAATGACGTTATCCTTGACTTTTCGTAACCTTTAACCTTTGACCTTGTAGGTTAAAGGCTGTGAAAAGTCAAGGATAACGTCATTGCTGTGTGATTACGTTCAATGCATTAAACGATATAGGTGTAGCTACACACGCATCTTGGTCACACTACTAATGTAGCCATCACACAGTAATAACGTTATCCTTGACCTTTCACATCATTTATTTAACCTCTGACCTTACAGGTTACGCCCCACCCTTGATTGTTACAATTGTTACAATAAAGATGTGTGCCAGTCTTTCGCTATTTTCTTCAAAACAGAAAACAAAGTGTCCAGCAAATACATTTTGTACACTATGTGAGGTCAGTCATCTCTGAAAAGAAAAAAAAAACATCCATTATGTAGCTGATACATATAGCCGAAGATTCATGACAAAGAAAAATATTTGACAGAGAATGTTCTAGTTGTGACATGAAGGCCCCTTTAACCTTATGCAGCTATATTTGCGACGACCTCGAGACCTCCAGTCTCCGGTGGTGACATAAACATGCTGAATTTCCAAATAGGGTTCACTTTTCACAAGAACCGATAAACAGGCAAGGTTAAGGTCATGCAAATGGAGGGCGAGATAGTTTTCCTGAAGATTTGGTTCTTAGGAAACAATCAGGCGGCCCAAACTGCCCAGTCCGTCAGAAAATTAGGGTTCCATTTCATATGCGTCTGACGTGAATGCAACTTTGTGCTGATAAGAATAAGAGAAAGTTCAAGGGCAGACAAAAACGAAAAAAAAAGTTTTGTAGTTTGACAGCGATGGTGAAAAGTTAGGAGCAGACGTTGTGCATATTCTCTGTAGGAGTCGTGATGTTCGGTTAACAGCCCACGCTAATACATATCTGACAAAAAATAACTTCTAATGCCACACTGACTTTTAATGCATAATGCACACATCTGATACCAGAACAGATTGTCCCTGTAAAGAATGTGAAAATGTTATGCCAGCCCGAACCAAATATTGAAAGATGTCTGGCTTAGTGGGGCATACTGCCATGCGGTTAAGCGACATCTATCTCGCTCGTGCGTAACAATGCTTCATGGATTCGGAAAGGTTACTCTGCATGAGTGACGAATGCTGGTATTTCGACAAAATCCTTAGCAGGATTGCTCAACATTTCACATGAGGGCCTTGCAATGTCAAAACGTCAAGAATTATTGTAAAACGGAAACGTTTAATGTGAAATAAATCCTACGCGAACATACCATTGACGCAGTTGGATAGAAGGAATGGCAATCTAACAGGCTATAAGTAAGGCTTATATGTTGCAAATATTTTCCAGGATTACAGGATGTTCCAGGAATTATCTGTGACGTCACAAGTTGAAGGTCATGTTAAGAGAAGGGGCTATATAGCTATCATATCGCTTGAAAATAGGGCTGAGATGAAGAGACACAAAGTCTGTGTCAAGGAAAGTGAAGAATACAAATTCTGAAGGGACTTTCCTAATACAGTTCTCAAAGATATTCTCACAGACGTTTAAGCTAACTTCTTGGAAAAAATTATCCAACTTCCAAAGAGAACTTCATGGTTATCATAGTATGTATGCAGTGGTCTATCTGAAATTTTATATTTCGCTATCCGATTCACTAATTCATAACGTAAAGTATAACCTACTCATCTACTGACCATTCTAGAGCGTGGAATATTCGAGAGACCATCTGATGTATGCGTATTGGCCACCACTTCTACCTTGATGGTGGTCGTAATTGCTGTAAACCATTAGCACTTCTGTTCTGATAGACCAAAATGACGACTGGCAGACAGTCGTGATAGTGTGCTTTATCTGCATCGCCTCAGTAATTGAAAATGCCCAAACTAATTCACAGCTGGCCCCTGCGCGGAGACACATCACATGTGTGTAACAGATACATAGGGTCACCTTGATGAGTGAACTAAGTTATTTCTGTCTATCGGAAGACATTTGCGAGAAGTCTGCATTTTAAATGGAGACGTCATCTAACCTGAAATGGAATACACTGAAAATTCATCTCGGGTATCCACCTCAATGCTATCATTGATTTTGCATAGTAACAACTAGGGACATAATAACAACTAGGGTATCACTGGCAAATCTTGATATTCATTTTTGCTGCAAACAAAGACATCAAGGCAAGGATGATCATTCTTGAACACTTTCCCTTGAAGTTCAAGTTGGCAGGTCTTCCCATTCAAGTATGACAAAATCCTTGTACGTGTAGAATTCCGACTACCCACTTACCAGGCTAAATGTGTTTCGAAAGTGCACTGCCATGAAAGTTGTAAACGCTGTTAATTCAAGAGACAAGAAAGGGGCTTGTTGGTAACATAGGCTAGCATAGCAATTAGGTGTACGTATTTCACCCCGTAAGACGGTAACGGGAGGTGCCCCAACACGGTACGCTTTTTCTTGCGCTCAAACTCATGGCGCTCCATCGCTAGTTGCCTGAGAGTGGTCAAATTTTGATGACTGAATTTTTTACACATAGATTTGAACAACATACTTGAATAAGAAATGCATTCATGTGGTTTATGAACCTTTCGCGCTGCGTGTTACAACACTGTGAGACAATTTCGTGTATATAACCTTCCAATTTTGTGCTACGCTGGACAGTGTGCCTAACTTAGTACGCTTTTTTACATTTTGCTCTCTTCATTCAGAAGTAAGTGGTAAATTTAAGTACACAGACAAAATTAGTAGTATGATATTTTAGCTTTCTTTTGACAGTAAACTCGTGACTGTATGTACTTCTTGTCTCACATGAGGAAGGCTGTACCTAGAACAATCCAGCTGATGTTTTTACGGGCAACGGGCTGAATGCACTGATTGTGAATGCCCGACTAAAAAAAACATTAGGAAAAAACGACACCGCCAACATCAACAAAACTCTGTCTGATTATATGAAAATATTATCTACATCTCTCTATCAAGTCTTATTTTCATAGACAGCACGAATCATTTGTTACAGTCAAATAAATCTTTGGAGCGTTCTCTAGTCTGCCACCTTCATGGCCACACTCCCTTGGGAGTACAATGGTGGCAATGTTTCTGTCGCTTCCTTTTGGTTGCTTTTCTACTCAACAAACATTTGAAGACCCATATTCATAGTGTTTTATGGAGCTTTATTTATGTGTATCATGGCAGTTGTGTGACTGCTTGGAAGAGTTAGTATAGTTAGCGACACGAGCCGCCAATACGCAGAGGCCGGTGACCGCAGTGATTCAGCACTGTCAACATTACTGTTAGAATTCTGTTTTTAAATAACATGAAGTAAATATGTTAAAGCATACTTGGAATGCAAATTAAAGCTGTGTGCATGGACTTGGTTTATTTACCTTTGTAATCAGCATAGTCAGTGGCAACAAACACGGTGTACTTATGGATAATAAGATCAGCAAAAAATCCGTACCGTCTTACGACGGGAACCGTCTTAGGGCGCCCCCCGTTAAGAGGGTTATAAGCATTGCTACATATCGTAATGATATCTCGGAGCATCTGCATACTTCGTTTGGTGTTAGTTGTGCGTATTTCACTCCGTAAGACGGTGCTAGGGTTAAATGTGTAGCTGTACATCGCAATGATATCTCAGAGAATCTGCATACTGCGTTTGGTATTAGATGCAATTCGAGCACAGTCCCTAACAGATAAATGTAGTTAAAATGAGGAGATCAAAAATCCTGACTCAAAGGTGTGAGATCAGGTCACACTAGTGACTCAGAGGAAACGGGTCTCACTCGGAATGTCAGGGTTTTGCCCTGTGTGGCCAAGCATGTGACAAACACGTGATCAACGAAGCACATCATTAGCTCTGACTGGGTGCTGATTTCAGTTTCAACCTTTCTCCAGCTGTCGCTCCTCCTGTGTTGCACAAATGTGTTGTTCGAACGAACTAATTGATGAATGGTGATAAATTTCGGTTTGTAGTCTCCCGGAGACCCATTATCAGCTCCACCTGGCGTCTCCACCCGGCCCAGGCTCCGCCGTGTCTGACGTTGTGAGTAACAACTATTACAGGCTTGGCCTACCGCAGGGCGAAACACAAAATAATGGGAACCAGAGTTCGGCGACCTCATACCTCCTAGAAATATTTAGAGCTTTTGTAGATGTTATGCAAATGACATACACATTTATATGATTTCTGCATGGTGATCAGCCTACACATGTAACAGGTAAAAAATCTCATCATTCATCATTAATCGCTTTGGCCATTTTTGCATTTATTAGGCAAGTCCAACCCACGTCACTTCTTTCCGAGCGCAACAGCACCCCAAAATCGTGACCATGGCTTGTTCAGAACGAGAAAGATCCAAACCGGAAGTTCCCTTGCAGTACTATGAAACGCCGCTAGGGGGCCCAAACTCTAATTCATTCCCAGGTTTCGTCACAACTCACCAACACACCAAGCATGAAACCACTCAATCCAGCCGTTCTTGAGTTAGTTTGTTTACGGACAGGCACACATACGCTAGTGAAAATATAACCCTCATGAATATTCATGCCTGTAACAAGAGTCTGTAGAATACAAACCTCCGTGAAGAGATTATGTTGTTCGAAGTGTGAGCTAAGCTGTTGGCACCCTCTTTACCAGTAATAACAGTTTCTTTGAATTCAGTTTTCACTTAAGGGTTAATGACCCGCCCCGAGGTGTATATGGTGTCATAACGCCTGGTTACCCACGAGGTGTATATGGTGTCATAACGCCTACGCTCACTCGGTGGTTTATTCGGTGGTTATCGCACCTGACCAGGGATTATCTTACCATATACACCTCGGGCCGGGGCATTAACCCTTTATTAATTACGTTCAGGTAAGTTGTCTATCATAACACCAGGCAGTAACCAAGGCCTGCAGTGTAGCAAGCCGGGGCTTAGACTCTACTCGGGGAGTAACTAATTGGGCCCAGCTTGTTCAACACATGCTACCATTAGACAAACACGAGCTGATTTAATGGCCTGTGGGATGTGCTTGATTATGAAAATACTTGTTACGACGTCCAAAATCACAAAGTTTCCTGTAGACCTCAGTTATACAGTACTACAACTTTGTTAAAACTCAAACAAATCCACTAAATGGATTTTGAGCTAACGGTGTGAACATACAAACAGAAACAATGCCCCCGTGATGAGAGGCGAATCTCCTTCTAGGAGGGAAACGTGGGATGGTTGATGGTGTTCCTCATCACAGACAATATCATCACGGAAAATATAAGATTTTAAACCTTCTGCTTCTAAGGTTATAAAGTCTAAGTTTGTTTGTTTTTGTTAATTATAAAGTAACGATTTCTGCTTCTTCTATCATCTAAAATTACATCAAGAAACGTGCTTTCAAATGGGATTACATGATAGTGTCTGTCTTTAAAAAATGTGATGTACTCTCAGAAGGCTATGCCTGGAAGCCCCACGAGGGGTAATTAGCACCTTGTTCCATAGTTCAATCCGTTGATATCTATCACATTAATCACGTATTGGGAACAAGCATTAGAACCAAGCACTAATTACATGATAACGTCTCTTGATAACGATTTTTGATAACGAAACTGTTGTTGAACTTTTATGACTTTACCATCGATCGACGGAAAGAACTGAGTCGTTATCTCACTCTTTGTGAAACTTACAGGTGATAGATTCACCAAAGGAATTAATGATAGCCCCCACTGACGCAAATCTTTCGGCAGCTGAGATAAGCTTGTTGATGCAGACGCAATGTTTGATATCAGTTAAACCTGGATTCAGCCACCGTACCTCTCGTGAGACTTCAAAATGGTTCACGAGAACAGGTCTTTACCTAGGACAGGATGAGGTTACCTATGATGAAATGGACGCTACTGTTTTGATGTGGCTTGAGCTATAGATGTGGAACCTTGCCGGTGTCAGAAGGATGCCTGACCAGTTTTGTCTGCATTCTTACCGATGATGGCAAAGGATTCACTGCAGCAGCGTTACTCAGAGAGTTGAACACCTTCTGCTAAATACATGTAATACCATTCACCCAGACATGGATCGAGCCCCACCTATTGGCCAGGGACACAATGTTACGTGTGGTATTGACGATTCACATGTGGGTGTTTGTCACTCTCCCGATAGGCACGCCATTGGAGAGCGTTGCAGTCCTTGGGACTGGACGTTAAATCGTGTCCACTGATCAATGTGCTGATCAAAAAGAATGTTTGCCTTTTCTGTTACGTTTCAGCTAAACTGATTCGACATCAATTTTATTAATCCGCCAAAATGTATTTTTGGAATTCTCTGGTGATTTCAATCATCGTAAAATCCTTATTTTGAGAGTGATAGTGTTGGTGGCCAAGCTATAGGACGGGCAGCCATCTTGATGCGCTGACAACTTGCTGATGAGTCAGAAACAGGCGGGTGATGGCGGAGAGTGAATGCAGATTACAATCGTTACAATTACTGCCTGAGCCTTAGATGTGTGTTGTGTATGAATCAATGAGACCTTGTACAGGATTACAGTATCTAATTAGATGGCTGCAATGCCCTGGTGTCTGGAGGGTGATTGAACCAAGTAACATGGCATCTGCTCTGAAAGGTCAATCTCATTGCCTGCAGATTTAACTCAACATGCTCATTACCTTCGTGAGGGCAATAACAAATATAAATATGGCTTTGACAAGTCGTCAACAGGCCTCCGCGCTTGTACATGTACATCTATTTAAATGGTCCTCACGTACAGCCAACAAACGGTTTGAAAACTATCATAAACTTTAGCTCGCGAAGAAAAGGTAATTCCAGTACACATATATATTGCAGGTTTACTCACGGTCGTACATTAAGTAATGTATTGTTGTGCCCGTGGCTTAGAGTGCCATGTATCTATCATGTGTTATCTTGATATGTCAGCTGGTCACCACTCCGTCAGCAGAAGTCATCATGATACATTGACGGCTGTCTGGTACAAGAATCTGTGGTTGTGATATATATACTAGTAAGTAGTTCAAGATGTTAAGAAGAGAGGCAACTACTATTTATGGGAGGTTATAAATGGAAGTAGGCCATCCCTCTCAACGATGATAATACCATATTTCAGGCTGTTTCCAGAGTATTGAGAGATGTTTCCATGTTCCATGATATAGGCCCAGAAGATATCCTTTAACCAAATGTTTTGTTGCATTGCGGTCGTTCACACGATTCAAAGATAGAAATCATGCTTTTCTTTGCTAGTTTTACGCAATTACAACAATGATTAAACCGGCAATCACCGGTGATAACATTTGTTTTGCTCTGCTTAGCGTCTCAAGTGGATTTCAGAAAAGACGTTGGGTTACAGAGAAGTTTCCCCTGTCATTAAATCCCTGGTTACCGGATATGTCATTAAGGTTTCCGTTTTCAAGGGCATGTATCCTTCCTTTGGTTCTCTTGTTTAATGGGGTTGGTCGATCTTAATTACTCGTTATCATCACAATTTCTTACAAGAATCCGATGGCAGTGGATTACAAGACACCAGATCGATGCCGTATCTAAATTAACGGAGCCGTCTTAAGTATCTGACGAGTCAAAATGTGAACCGCCGTCTTAGAACATAAAGCTTCATAAATCATTCATAGGAAAATGATCCGCCTAGCTTTCCGCAGGGAGGAACATTCGGTTCAATACCCTACACAATCGAAACTTATATAGTTCTCCTGAACAGAACGATTCTACTGAGATTCGAGAGTAATGTTAACCCCCCGAAGTGAACTACAGCAATACGCCCGCATGGGGGAGCAAATAAAACTTTGCATCTCCCCTCACGAATACTAAATGGTCACAAAGGTGACTCACAGCGGAAATATCTAAGACTATAGACGTGGTGGACGTGTAGTTTGCACTTTGTTCTCCAAAAGCTGTTCATCTCCATTTTATATTCTCTCTGCTGTTTTGTCGATAGCATTCTCCCTCATTAATGTGTAATATCAATAAAATAATAAGCGAAATCCTGGGCACCGTAGGACAATCAGTTCTGTGAAAAATAAAGTTGATGAAACTCAATATATATACATAGACGCATATTGCATTCAAGCAATCGTTGATGATGAAATTATAATTAATATTAATTATAAACGTTAATTAATTATAAACTTTATGGCATTTACTTCATGACAGTCTTTATCTTTACCTCAATAATAAATAAGACAACGGCATAAGAAAGACAAAAACCCCTATCACCATCCACAACCCAGAAACTCTTCTGCAATATCAAGGTTAATCGCAAGGAGTCCCAAACTCGACTTTGCCGCCTCTGTGTATAACATCTCAATCCAAGGTTCGTACGTTATTGCCACAGAAACACATACACACAACCAAATGGAGCCAAAAATCTCAATTTTCAAGAAGGCTTATATGTTTAATATATGTTTGAATTTACTACATTTCAGAGTATAGAATAACCCTTAAACGTGAGAAAAACGTTTTGCATGTGTAAGGCATCGTGTAGCATATTCAGAATATCTGCGTAACGTCTAATAAGGACACGCGCTAATTTCAGCAGGTTGTGAGCGCCAGCTGACGTAAGTACGGGGAACCGAGTGCTAAATTACCGGGAAATCGCCAGTAGACGCTTAGTCTGCTCTCAATGAGCTTCTATTTTCGGAGGTCATTTTCCGCTCGAAATTACATTTCCATGATACGGACACTCAAGGAATACTTAAGGGTAAAAGTAAACGGTTCTTAGTGCACTTTGTAAGTGTTGACGAACAGCTCAAACTTGCATTAAGTTCGTCCTGAAGATGGTTGTGATTGCCGCTGTGGCACCAGCGGTTAGGGAGACCGTTTTCAATTCAAAGCGCTTCCTGTGCGTGATTGTTTTCAGGTCGGGTCAGCAGGGCTAAGAGGAGTGATAGTCTTATTACATTCCTCTGCAGGGCCGTTCCTGTAGCCGGAGATAAATCTTTCTCCCTGACCTGCACAACGCAAATGAGGATCTGGCAAATGACGATATGGAAGAATGAATAGCTTGCATTTTCTTAATGTGGATCCCTATTCCACCAGGAAATACGGTAGACTGAAATATAGACAATAGGCAAGTTTTATAATCTCCTGTTGAATGGCAAGCCCTCAAACACTGCTAAATGCTAAAGCTATAGTAAGTACAAGAGTTGCCATTATCTTGTCCCACGCAGATATACATTTTAGGCGATGAAAGGAAGTAATACCCTTTGCCCTATGGGCTATCTAGGGTAATTTTCTCTAATCACCCTTTTGAATAAGTTTGCTGTCGGAAAAGTTTAGAGGCTAGAAAGTTCGCTGGAAGTCAATGTCAGGAAGTATCAGAGCTGTCCATGTACTTTTTTTCAAAGTTTTATTTGATAGGAAATTTAAAAGGGGTTGTACATCGACCATGTATGGTCGTCTGCGGCGAAATCGAGCAACAAGCGGTATGTCTTCACAGGAATATCTGTAAAATCAAAGACCACAAAGAAGCTTTTTTCCACTGCAATAGCTCTTTATTCAGGTTTGTTTATTTTGCGTGTATCTGTCAACTAAAGCCGAGGAATTAGTTCTATTGAATCAAAAGCAATGACACTTGTGTCCATTCTCTTCATCCATACATGCATGTCGTTACTGTGGGGGGAACGGTGCGCGTGGTCGGAACTGGGTATTCTTGACCGCCTCCTTAGCTGCAGTAGCCGGCCGATGAAGCGCTTGCTGTTGCTGCTGCCAATGCTGGAACGCCCGCTCGAAGTTCTTCCACTGCTGCTGCCGCCACTCCTGGCAAGTAGGTTGGTGCTGCTCCCAGATCTGGTAGAGGGTCAGCGGCTGTTGCTGTGCTGTGTCACCTTCTCCCAGCTGCTGATGCTGCTGAGTTGGGTTATCCTGGAGTGGTGCGCTCCTGACAGAAGTTGCAAGCTGCTGCAGGCCATTGGGCTGCTGCAGGTCATTGAGCTGCTGCAGGCCATTGAGCTGCTGCAGGCCATTGGGCAGGTCATTGAAAAAATCCAGTGGAAGATCTTGCGGAATAGGGTATGGGTACGGGTCGGAGTTCTCTATGTCGTTGGTATTTGTGCCAACGGGGTAAACCGGGCACATGCACTGACCAACGTCTACTCCACTATCGGACCTGACGACGCCCTTGTAACACGCCATGAAGTACGGGTACTCGTTGGTGACGTGGTACCGGTACACGCCATCCTTCATGCGGCCATGGCACTCGTCTAGGTCGGCGTTAGTCAGGACGATCCCGCTCTCGTCCACCGGGCCGTAGATCGCGAAGCCGTCCGCGGCGACGCCAACGATCTGGGAGTGAATGTTGGTGCCGTCGAAGACGCAGTCGGGGTGGATGTGGTAATGGTACTCTCCACGTGGCGAGGGGTGGCCGTCACATTGGTCCAGGACTTCGTACACGTTGGCATCACGACATTCAAGGGAAAAGGGATTAAAGATGGGAACGCCGTTGATGGCCACGCCCACAGCACCCATATTTAGGCATGTTGAATGGTTGGCCACTTGTGGGTTCTTTGGTATGGTGATCTGGAGATTTTGAGGCTGAAAAAAGACATAAATATACTTTAGATATCTTCCAGAAATTGACACAATCGACATTGTTCATTTCATGAATTCAGTTGGGACGCTGCATGATAATTCGTACAGAGCACCTTTGGACTGCTCCACATAAAGTGATCCAAGGGGATTCAGAGTCAAACATTTTACTTGGTAAGGCTACAAATGCTATAGTTCTATTTCAAAGGTGCTTCGTGACTCCTATAGTCATAGAAGCTATTTACAGCTTGAAACTACGATTTTCCAATATTAAAGAGAATAATCGTTCGTCAAACGTTGCCTGGCAGCTATGGATCGAGCTCTGTCCAGGGTCAAGTACTATGTGTTTAACCTGATAAACACTATTACAGTATTTGCGTTTAAACTTTTGTTTTCGCGTTACCCAGGAATGCCGCGTTTGAGCTCCTGAAAGTGTTTTCTAGATGAATCAAAAATACATTCCAAAACATTTTCGACTCATAGATAGAAAATCAAATAAATCATTTATCATTTAACACAGATCTATACAACCGCCCTGTTACAGATTGCTCACAAACATAATACAAAGTGATTATCAAACTCCCTTCAGTCCTTTCACTAAAGGTAACTACACTCAGCTAGAGGCAACGAGTAGAAAACATACATAGCTCTGCATTGCCCTCCCTTCTTAACTACATGTCTTGAGTCATGTACAGTTAACACATGTTACGTACATAACGTACCCAATCTGTGGTATCTCACTGCACTTGGGGCACCGGTGCGGCACTGTGGGGTTCGTTCACTGCGGCACTGTTGTGTTATTTGCGCCGATTTTTTATAATATAGATATTCGTAATACGTAAAAGTATGACTTAAGAAGACAACAAAATACACAAAACGTTAACAAAAATCGTTTTTTTTCCTTTATCTCTGAAATTCGTTGAGTGTCTTTCGACGTCTTCTGTGTGGCACCAGTGCCACAAGTGCAGTGAGATACCACCTTTAACTTTTAGGGGAGTGTCTGTCTGTCTGCTTACCACGATTGGGAAGGGGTTTTCTGGGTTGGGGTAGACTGGCGTGGCGTGGTCGGGAATGGCGTTGCTGACGATGGTGATGGTGTCAGTACCCTCGGTCAGGGTGACGGCCCCCTTCATACCCGTGTTGTGGTCCACAACGTCACGGACCTTGAACTCCCGTATCTCCTCAGGCGTCAGGGCAAGTGTGCCCACAACCAGGGCGCACAGGAGGAGGACGGACCGCATCTTCTTTTCCTGCATTGGACAACGATGTGAACATTCACACAATGGCGTGACTTCATTTCGTGAAGCAGGTAACCATTAAACAGCATCTTTAACGTTATTCAGATTGCAACAAAAAACAATACATTGTGGACAATAGGCTGATAAAGAGACCACAAAAATGCACATATACAATACAAAAATGAACATTTATTAAGTAGAATGAAATAGCGGTACATTTAAAAAAAGGGTAAATCTAGAACTTTTGCATGATAAGCTATAAGAGTTTACAACTAGTCAGTGGCACAGCTGGAAGTAAAAACTTAAACAGCATCAAAGGGGAACGGAATAAAGTTAGGACAAACTCTACAAGTGCAAACCATAACACTCTCCTGGTACTACCGGTAGAAACAAGGCATGGTCAGTTTCGTTAGAAGAAGTTAAACCCATCTGGACCTACAATCATTCGGCAATATAATTAATACCGTGACCTCTGACTGCATCTGTAGTGTTATCATTCACTCTATTCATTTCCAGCAAGGTATTCTTCGGAAAGGCATTAGAATAAACGATACCGACAATAGGTGGATGACGTACCTTCACAAAGCCTCTGTCTTTGCTGAAAGTCAGGGTCTGTACTCCGACGCTGTCCACCTGCTCACAGATGCAGATGTAGCCACAAAAGACCTTTATATACCCTGTTCCTTACGATCTTTGTTCATGACGCTGGTCATGTGAGCATATCGGTACTCTTCTGTACCTGGAGATTTGACAATTTGTGTCACCTGAATGCAAGTACCGGTCCGTACCTGGTGTATACCCGTTCATTTACGTCACCCAAATGAGGTCTAATACAATATCCACAATACGTTGGACTCTTGCCCAATGACCGGCGCTACGTTGGACCTTTGCTCCTTGTCACACGCACTATTTACAATCCTTGGTCGTTACATGCTTACACTGAGTTACCGTTGAGCGGTGTGAAAGCCATCTTCAACTAGCAGTTGATATGTTCAAACGTCATGTATCATCACGAAGGTCTGTCTGCCAGGTGGCTCACTTGTTCCAGAAAGTCACAATCGTTCTCCCTCCATATAGGATCTACTGCGTGAGACTATATGGCATCCATGCATATGTTAGGCCACAGAGTGTTTTCTTGGTCAATTTATTTCACAGTTTGTTCTTTTTTTAGCATGCAGAGCAGAGCTTGGGATGTTCCCAACAGATATTGATATATCCGTACGTGTAATAAGATACCGGCTAAGACTAAAACAACTGGACAGTTCCACACACCCCCTACAGGTGGACGCACTACTCTGTCAGGAATACCTTATGGGAAATAGTTTCAAGAAAAGCTGGTTGCATCATGTTAAAGAAATAATAGATAATACAGGCTATTCTTTCTTATGGAACATTAACTACCCTACATTAGACATTAAGAACATGTGTACTTTGTTAAAGAGAAGACTTACCGATATGTACGTTCAAACGTTTTTTTCATCAACTGTCCCTAGATAACGGTAAGCTAAGATTTTACAAAAGTGTTAAATCCGAATACGTGATGGAAAATTATCTATATCATAATGAGTTTAATGAAAGATCAGCCATGTGTAAGATAAGAACAAGCGCACATCCGTTAGAAATAGAAAGGGGCCGCTATAAACAGCTCCCTGTCCACGAGAGATTGTGTACATATTGTCCAATGAATGCAGTGGAAAATGAAACACATTTTATCAGTCAGTGTACCCACTATGAAACCGAAAGAAAAACATTATTTCAAACAGTTGCCACAATTTCACCAAGCTTTTACCACCTAAATGATCACCAAAAGACTACATTTCTATTAAAAGCACAAAATCCCACCATCATACAGAACGTGGGACAGTTCATTAACCACTGCCTTCAAAGAAGAAGTCAAACCCGACAATAGTATCCATAGTATCATGTAGTTGATTAGACACTAGTTGTATGTACTTACCTCTCTTAGTTCTTGAGACTGTGTATGCAATTAGCCCTCGGGCATGATTTTGCAAATAAACAATAATAATAATAATTTTTTTTCATCTTGACTCTCTGTAGATCATCATTTGAAGCTAAGCCATCACCTCACACAGACTTTCAAGTCTAAACGGAACACCCACCGGTCGGGCCACGAGAAGCTCATGATGAGCAACACATTGGGAACATCCTATATACCTCGATGAGTGTTAGAGATCCAGGTGATAAGGTGCGCCAAATAGCATGGGTGTCACTGACGAAAGACAACGGATGTTATCTGAAACGTCTGACCGTTTTCAAAGTCATATTCAGTTGCTTGATGAGTAATTGCTACTTGGCGTAACAACCTAATAGCTGTTGGTGTAATCATAATGTGCTAACATGTACCAATCATTGTCACACCGAGAACTGTCTGTTACCATGGTGCTGAAGGCTGTGATGACTGGTTACCATAGTAACAGAAAATCCTAAGCTCCTATTGGATTATTCTTATATAGTGATGAATAAATCTATTGGTGTCTCGAGGAAGGGGAATGATTTCCTACAGTTAGATGAGTATAGCTTTGAGAGGTTGTGTAACGCAGGCTACCTTTCTGTACAACGCCCTGATGCAGCTCCTCATACTGATTCTAGAGGTTTCTCTACTACAGAATGAGTGATTGTTGGACTGTGTATTCAGAGCCAGTGGGTTTCCTCTTACCCATTCCATACTGGTGTTTTAAAGTACACGTTTTGGCAAAACTTCAACGCCAATGGCGTCTAAAAGCCTTGAGATAGGAGGAGGTGTTAAATTGCTAAAAGTATGCTGATTTCACGACCTGAATTAAGCAGGAAAGGGTATTACCTGTACTTTACATAGTGTGTATTTATCAGGCAAATGGACCATTAGCTTCCACTTTCCAACTGTAGTGCCATTATGTTACTTTTATTCTCCCCACTACTCCTTTCTACATTTGAATGGGATCCTGTAATCTCCTTTGTACTTAAAGGTAAAGGTATTCCTATAGCCTTTTAAGGCTGCATGGGCAGTGGGTTGTTATCCACTGTGCCTGATGTTCAGTACTGGGAGGCGGGGCCCATCCCTATCATTTCACCGCTTTTAACTTCTCAACTGAAGAGATGGCACCCATTCTTACACCTGGGGAGAATAAGGAAAGTCGTGTAAATATAGAGTGCCTTTCCAAGTACCCAACGTCTTGCAAGGAGTACCGGGGATCGAACAAGTGACCTCTCCACCTTCCGTCCGCTTGTCTAGACACTCGATTGGCATTTCGACTCCACACAAGACAACAACCTACATGTCATATTCGTTCAGGTGGTATCTCAATGCACCTGGGGCATGGGTGTGGCACTGCGGGGTTCCTTCACTGCGGCACTGTTGTGATATTTTCGCCGATTTTTTTTTAATAATTTAGATATTTCGTAATACGTAAAAGTATGACTTAGAAGACAAAAAATACACAAAACGTGTATCATAAGGAAAATCGTTCTTTATCTTTAAAAGTCGTTGAGTAATATTTGGAACCTCGCAGTACCGCACCGGTGCCCCAATTGCAGTGAGATATCCGCATTTAAAGGAAAGAAAAATGAAAAATGGTTTCCGTATCGGAGCAGCACAATTCGCATACAGAGTGGACCAAATCAGTCCGTTTCAAATTCATGTGGTAACTCGGCTGTCCAAACAGTTACTGAAGTGTCACGGTAAAATGTATAACCAGCCACCAGGCGGATTATTTACAAAATGTCGCCATTCGTCATACGGTTCCAACTTCCCTATTCCAATTGGGCGGCGACGTCGTTATACCCCCCTCACAATAGGCGCGATTAGATCGGAAGACTAGTTTACGAACTCTGAATGACATATTCGTGAGTAGGACGTCCGGTGTTTTCACGATCATCTTGCGATTTTTACGGATCGCCGGCAGTTTTCAGGAGTCTTACGACGGTCGCGGTGCAGCGAAACATGTTCTTAACATATGCGACTAGTCGAAGGAAATCTCCAAAATCGCACAGCTCGTTACCGAGTCGCAGATTGTGCGTACAAATCGTGCGTACCTTGCAAGGGTATCGGTCAATAGTCTTGCGTCAATCCAACGATTGAAGACCGATAGGCGAGCAAAGACATAGTTATTAATCATCGAACGCAAATCGGATGGCGAACGCCCGTCAGTTGGGCAACGTTCGGGCGACGTTCGCCCGACTTCCGTTTGTTTACAAATATTGAATTTCTGGGAATGTGAGGGTAATTCTAACATTGTGGCCGCTGTGGCAGTATGTAGGCTGGCTTTGTGACACACTTTCTTTCTTGCGTCATTTCTATTATGCCCGCGCATTCCATTCATTGGTTAAAAAGATTACGACAACAAAATAAGCAACATTTATTGATCTCTTGCCTTTTTTGAGGAACGTTTTGTGTTACCTTGTCCGCGTGCAAGAGGTCATGGGAGGTTTATTATCATAGATTTATTCACCGTCGATCTCACGAGCCTCGCGTATATGTGAGGGGGACAGTTTTGAGGCGAAAAATACGCAAGACCATCTTAAGATCTTAAAATCAGCCGACCTTCCTGCGATCGCGAAGAACGTCCGAAGATCGTATATAATGTGAGGGGGGTATTACGACCGTCCTGCGACCGAGCGATTTGACAGAACGATCGAATAGTTCTATAGATTTTCTTTAAAAACTAATCTTTTACTCTTCGGATGTTTTGTTGTCTTTTTACCTCCATGAAATGTCATGGAATGGAGGTTATATTTTCTGTTATGTGTCTCTGTCTGTGTAGATGATTACTCAAGAACGGCTGGATGGATTGGTTTCATACTTGTTGTGTTGGTGGGGTGTGATGAAAGCTCGGATCGATGAGATTTTGGGAGCCGTATCTGTCGTTATAATTGATGTAATAATATCAGAAATCACCCCTATATTTGAGATATATTGGTACAGGCATCGTGCTTTATGTGTTTGTTAATGGGCTTAGCTCCAAGCAGATGGTGAGGTGACAGCTGATGGGGAACCCCGAGTTTTTTTTAATATGATAATTAGTTTTATTTATGTCTGCTTAGGATATCATGGAGATGTAAGTATAATTGTAAGAAGTTGAGGTACATTTAACGATAATGCTTAACAGGTATGGAAGTCTCACATACTGTACTGCTGATTTGAGTGACATGGTGATTAAAATGCCATTAGGTCCTCTCATCTGGGTTGGGTGTCAGAAGTTTTATGGGCCGGCGATACAGATGTTCTGATTTTGTTACGATAAGGGACAGTTGTTAGTTGTCTCTTTCGTAGCCAATAGTACTTGTTTTTTAGCAGACGGGGTTGGCGCCAAGTATTCATCTTACAGTTGGTGTAGGGCTGTCAGAGGAAAGTGTGCATCTCGTTTTTGTACCGTGTGAACAGCTGATGTTATGACATATTGGTGGAAAATCAAATCACCATCTGACTAAAGTTGGCCACATCCCTTCTTCTTTCTGAGTTTCCCAACTTCCTCCCACCACACAGCTCTGAGGCACATAGTCGAACCTCAATAATGCTGACAACCTTAGACATTTTAAATGCCAAACATCAAGCTTAAGGAACACCACGCTACCATATGCCGTCGACCTCTTAAACGCACATTACACAATTAAGTGTCACATTTTGATAATTACTAATCAGATGGACATTCTCTGTGTCATTAAATAAATACGCCACTACTTTCCCATAACATTTATATTATATAACCATTACTCTCAAATACAACCGACTATAAGCATACATACCATCCACAAAAAACGCAATAGATATTTCATGGAGGTCTGAGGTCCCCGAACTCTAGTTCATTATGCTTTTACATTTTGCAAGATATTCCAATTCGAAGTCAAGGGTTACAGTACTGTTTTTTACACACTTCAATTCAGGTCCCAGCGAGGTCGCTTGCAGTGTGATCGCCCGCCGCATGTCCAATGATATACTTCCCTTTCTGACGAGCAAACCGGCTTTGTGCTGCATCGTTAACGGAGAATGTCTAAGAAATCACTTGTGGTGTGTACAAATCTTATCTCCTGCTGAGTTAAAGAAAGCACTTCATGAGCGTCTTACTGTTCCACGGTGCACAACCGACAACTCGACTATAACAATCTAAAAACAATGACTTCTTTGGCAGAGTCCGAGAAGAAATAAGAATACCATCCTCATACTCGTAACATGATATAACAGACTTTAGGGGAAGAGCACATATCATTATTTGGTTCGGCATCGATTAGACAAAAAGCCCACAAAGATTTTTCATCACTGCAGCATGATCGATACAAACATGGAGAGAAAGCTTAGCACTATTGATAACAACTTATTTGTTTATATTGAATAACACGCTACGTGCACCTGTAAACTGATGCAAGCGTGCAAAGTTGCTGTGGAATCTTTGCACTATTAACAGCATGGTTGTAAACTTCTTCTTATTATAAACGGGCGAGGATTTATGAGATCGTAGAGGTCATATCCATACAATCAAGTCAGTGTGGCCTTATGGTATACAATTCACTTTTCAAAGCACGCACATTATTTCTGAGACGAATCGTGTATAGAACATCTTCTATAAATACCGACCCTCTAAGCCATTTCTCTGTCCAGATATCCTGCTGATTGGTACGTCTTCATTCTCCCGTGGAGTAGCTTAAGTTTACGCTCAGTATGGCTCCGCCTGGAAGTAACCCTAATTTTCCGACAGACTGGACAGACGTCAGTGCGTGATGGATTCCCAAATACCAGGTCTCCAGGGAGAGGGGACCATCTTCCGGATATCATGATCACGCCGTAACCGGTGCCGTTAGAACCATATATCAACTGCCTGTTGACGAGAGAACATGTAAATACTATAGCTAGTACTCTACAGGGAAAACAGTGAAGATGTACTTGTATTGCTTGAGTCGTCCAAGCCGTTAATTTACCGAAACGGCATTCATTTACAAATATAAGTACTAATGCATGCAAAAAAAGAAGTTAAACCCTTTCAGATATCCTAAGTAAAAATAGACTTAACTATTCGTCATTTAGATTTTAATCCATCTATTTGTTTCATTTTCCTTCTCTGTCAAGTATACACACACACACTGTATAGCACTGTTTTGCTTTGTTACAATTGACCTTCGGGCATGGCTCTGCAATAAAGTAGATGTGGCCGTATTTCAGCAGCAGCGTGGATGACAAGCGTATCTACTTACCATAATTTCCAAACGGCTATGGATTGTACAAGGCAGTTGTTACAGCTTTTGGAACTGCATCGTAAGCTTTGCAGCTAGACTTGGTTGCACAGTAATAGCACTAATAGTATTCCAGACGCGCGTGCCACACTGCGAAGTTGAAAATGTCTGTAATAGAAATATATGGCACATTTTATGGCACTTCTGGAACTGCTGACAAAACGTCGTAGTCTGGCTTTGTGGTTTATGGTATGTTTGACTGCTCCCCTGGTCCTTGTAACGTAGAATTGTTCAGTTTTATCTGTCTTTAAGTCCTCGTAAAACCTCCAAGGAACGTGGCTAATCTCCAACTTAATCTAGTTACGGAATGAGGAGTGTTGTAATCGATTTTTGTAAGGCTCAAAGGAGGTCACAAATGAGTACCGGGGCATTCACTTTCATTTCCGTTTCTTTACATAATGATGGGCAACGATTTTCTCCATCGACGAAAGGACATCTAATTCTGCAGCAAACTCTGTAGTACTGGTCTTGAGAAAAATAGCATTTTTCTTGTTGATAATGATAATGATAATGGTTGCTCTCTCACGGAGTTGTGATCTCGTTTTAAAAGCCTATTTCGTTTGAAAGAAAGGCTGCTAGATTTCTTTTATCGACATTTTCGGACGCTGTGTACACTTTAGGGTTTCCAGTACACACTAGAAGAAGCAGACTAGCATCCCTAATTTCATTTCAGTAATCAAATTACATTATACATAAGAAATGAGTTGACCTTCCTTTTACGGGGCCCCTTTAATGTCGAGTGAATAAGTTTACTACCTTCACAAACCGGAATTAAAGGCGTAGGTCTAGTTGTTGAAAGCATTGTTATGGATAATAACTATGCGTATTGAGCGTATTGAAATTCCAATTTAGCAGGGAACCATGTCCTTTACTTCCTTTAAAGGTCTCAAAATTTCGTGTTATTATTCCAATAGAATGAACTGTAACGTGATGAATAGTTGTATATGCTTTAAAAGGTTGGCTGCAATACATTCTATTACAAGATAAGAGTATACTCGTAAATGTTCATCAATCCCATTCACAGTTTCTTGTTACATGCCTTGCCATGGTATGTGTCTCCAGTCAATCTAACACCTCGACAATGATGTTTCATCTGTTACAGTTGCAATTCAAATCAATAACTCCCTTTTATCAGCAATAAAAAATATATAGAGCTACCTACGCTACTGTCATCACACATATAACATGTAGTTTACAACATTTATTTGTCCTGACACTAGAACCTCCTGTTTTATTGTTAATAACAGAAACGATGTAATGCTCACGATGCAAAGGTAACATAACCATATAAGCATTATGATATTGTTTCTTGACTAAAATTTGCACGGACCCCACGTGGTAGCCAGTGAGCATGCGCACACTCCAAGTATGCCCTGTCTTCTCGGGTGTATGTTACATTCAGTTTCATCTCATGAGGAACATTGCTTGATGCCACGCTACCCCTCCTCCCCAAACATTGCCCGTCCAATCTCAACGTCTGTCTGCCCAATCCCCTCTGCAAGACTGAAGGTTATGATACCCTCCAAGCAGAGGTTAGGCTCTGGCTGTTTTTTAAAAGCTTTTTAGTCGTTTTTATCGGGCTTTCTAATTCACCTAAGGTGAATTGACACAGCAAGATACAATTCAAAATAGAAAGTCCAATAAAAACGACTAAAAAAACGTTAAAAAACAGCCGGAGCCTAACCTCTGCTTGGAGGGTAGGTTTTGATTCATCAAAACTCCCTCCTTCTGCGCAATGAATATTGTATCTGCTTGTAGTCTCATCTGGGCAATCCCCTGGCACACCCTATGAACGACAACCCCCTTTCCTCCTCACTTTTGTAGGCACTTGAGGAATCGCCCACTTTTTGCGATGTCCCCCGGCTGTTTGACCGCCTAATGCAGTACTTGGCTAACCGGATCCCTACTCTAGATACAGAACCTCCTCCAGGATCATGCGACAAGCCGTAAGGACACTGTGATCCCGGACACGCCGGTACGGTACAGCATGATTGCAGGCACGCCTGAAGATTGATAACGTCAGCTATCACCAACGACTTAAAGGCAGCCCTTGGTTGATGGATGTTTGTAGCTTGAGCTGAGGGATCGCCAGGATTATTCGCGAGAAGTCTTGTCTCATGAGGTGTCGAGACTGCCATATATCTACAAAGGGACACCCGTTTCCCTTGAGGGGCCGTCTGAACAGTCTGCTGTGCTAATAAACTTCAATGTCTTTTCGACGGCCTTTTTGGCATTACGTGTTGTCCTTAGGGGGATAATGGACATTTGTTGCTCCTAAATATCGTCTGAATGGAACGAGATATTCCTCCTAAATGTAGGTCTGGCTACTAGCTGTTTTAAGACACTTTGAAAAACTACGTAATAGCAAAAAATTACTTAAGTTTTCGCTTGAACTTCATTTAACATTTGCTATGAGCCAGAACCACTAAATGATACCGGCCTTTAACTTTTATGTTCGTTGAAAGTAATTGGAGTCATCTGGGTAAGAAATACTTTGCTATTTGCAACGTTTGGTGTACGTGTAATGCTTATAAACGTGTGTCAGCGTACGGAATAAGATAAACATGAAAAGTTACTGTAATGAGTTGTTCATATATATTACGATTGAACTTTTGCTGACGAGTGAGCTATGGTGTAAGGTATCAGCTATTTCCATGCTCCGTTGTTTCAGGTTTCACGACTCTATTCATCATATTTGTGCAATGCGCCTCCGTGAAAATTAGGCCACCAAATTTACAACAATTACAACGTAACGTTTGTTCCAGACTTCAACTCCACATGTTTCCTCATACAATACGGATTGTTAACGGTAGGCGAGTTGACAAGCTATTTTATATCCTCTCTAAATTGCTTTGCTAAATGAGAAGAAAAGCCAGGCGGACTTAAATGAGAGGGCAAAGGTGCATGGGTAATCCGCCATTACTCTGCATGCGTGTAGTACTCTTCCCTTCCGAATCAATTTTGATGAGATTAAGGACCTTAAGTCCACATATTATGGGATTAATTTGGGGGGATTTATAGCAGGGGCGCGTAACCCCGCATTAAGTAAAGTGTAATTCCTGGACAGAACGGGCGATCGGGAATGACAAACCATCGCGGATTATGACTTTCGCCTGTACACGTTTGGTTTGATGAAATAAGCATTTTATCAATAGTTTAACCCGAGGTATAAAGTGTTAACTTTGCCAAAGTTACTTTGGTCTTTTGTTACTTGATTCTTAACTTTAAACATTGCGGTTAATATATATGATGTTAATATCAGACTACATATTTTTGTAAGGCCAAAGTCAGACTTGGTAGCTAAAAGCTCAACAGAAATATTTAAAAAAAACGCCGGGTATTTGTCGCGTATTCTATTTGTCGGTATACCTTACACTTCCTCATATTATATACCGTTAGATAAAAAAATGGCGTTTTTAGGTATCTATTATGAAATGAAAATATAACGTAGTAATATGAGCCTACTAACGTCATTATGATATAACGTTACACCCATCAAAATGTTTAATGAGATCAAATCAAATCCAATGCGACCTATAAAATCATGACGCTTTTACCGCCGAATATCAATGATGATTGTTGTCTCATAAATATGTGACTGATGAGTTTACGGAGCGAGCCGGAGTCATGCCTGTCTGCAGGATATAGTGCCGATGTAATTTTTGATATTTTCCTGTTACGTGATTGACGCGTCCGTGACGCGATTGACGTCACCATTACGTCAGTACGGCAGTATTTCATCATTTTTGCTTCTTAACTTGAAATGAGCAGTGATCGCTGGGGGAGTCTGGTGGCCTTTCGCTTTAACAAAACAGATGTTATACAACTGACTTTGTCAAGTCAGCAAAAGTCTTTGCCCCTGAACACTCGAACCACTTTACAGAGGCTCCACAGCGTGGAAATGGTACTCAGAAGGGACAAAGGAATAAAGTTCGTGAAGTGAAATGGAAACATATTAGACAAATGAATCATGATTATCACTGTACATATGATATAAACTACTGGTATGTAGTCAATCAAATTGCTTTGCCCAAGTTACCGTGCTAACCCCTACCGGAGCCTAATCTGCAGTACGGCTTCAGGCCGTCGGGAGAAGGTTTTTCAAAATGACCGTGAAACTGAAAAACTTTGGTCCTTACGTTAATGGAGATATCATGCAAGGACCAAAATGGGGTATATTGATATGCAAAAGTTCTAGATCTATTTGATAATTTATTAGCTATGGGTAAGAATCTTTTTGTTGCTCATTATATGGGCTTTTCTTAAATTGTGCCAGTGTTTTTTCATTCTTCTAAAAAAATCTTATCCTGCAATTATAACTGAAGGTTATAGTCGTCTTTGCGTCCAGTGTTGGGCAAACCAAGCCATGATTTGTAGTAGTACTACTAGTATGTCACGTTAGCGCCGCCTATCAATAATCTGTTGCATTGCAACGAAATGAAAATTTATGTGGAAAGTAAATAGAAACTGTCGGCAATTTCGTCTGTATATTATGATATCTCATTACATCACGAAGTTGTGACAATCCTGAGGCGAGTCAAAGGACACACAGACAAGAGTTTTGTGTGTGTGTGCGTGTGTGTGTGTATGTGTGTGTGCGTGTGTGTGTGTATGCATGTGTATGTATGTATGTGCGTGCGTGTGTGTGTGCGCGCGCGCGCGTGTGTGTGTGTATGTATGCATGTGTGTGTGAGTGTGTGTGCGTGTGTGTGTGTGTGTGTATGTATGTGCGTGTGTGTGTGCGTGTGTGTGTGTGTGTGTGTATGTATGTATGTATGTGCGTGTGCGTGTGTGCGTGCGTGTGTGTGTGTGTGTGTGTATGTATGTGTGTCTGGGTGTGCGTGTTTACGCACATTAAAAATCTGATGATAGCTTATGAAGACCCTAATTACTAACAGCTGTTACGATTTACTCATACGCATAACTTTTTTTGTAGCCATCTGGCTGTCACTTATCATTGCCGCAAGGTAAAATAGAACAAAATAAACAATTCATTCGTTTGTTTGTTTGTTTGTTTATTAGATTTTCATTCTAAGCTTCATCATCAACAGAGATAAAAACAAATAACCACATCAACAAGGAACCCGCATCATTAAGTTATCAGGTTATAAAGAGTAATATAGGGCATAACAAAAGATATTAATTCAGAATTTTTTATTGGGATGTCGTGAACACTATTACAAGTCATTGTAAAATATCTTTATTGACATTGATGATACAAAGCTGAACCAAGATCAACATGACCTTTATATGATACCATCAATGGTAATCCACTGATAAATGACAGTATGAATTCGTTGGAAAGCAAGAAATACATATATTCAACTGACAATGATTGTTCCCCCACAATGCCCAGCTGGCTCCACGCACATCAGTGCCACCTGGCGACATACATCAGCACTGCACATACATATAGTTTGACAGTATGCATCATTATTGAAAAGAAACAAAATTGTTTTTGTCCTCAGCCCATTTCATATCAGTGATAAACGCATCATACACGGCATAATATGAGAATAACTGCATACATCCCAATCGTTTTTCATGTAACGCTAATACTTGTCGATTACAAAAATATGCTTTGTCTTTATAGAATCACAAACACTATTCCTCTGCCTCAAAATTTTGATCACTAGACGGCGATCGCGCTGTGACCTCGCTGCCACCTAAATTGGATTTGTGTAATTTGTAATTGTTCTGATTTATGATCTAGAATATCATTCAAATTGTAAAAGTATGGTTGAAAAGACAACAAAACACGATTCGTTGGCCGCTCTGTTAAATGTTCGGTCGTAGTGCGGTCGCAGCGACGTCACCGCCCTAGTGGGGTGGTAGTATGACGTCTGTCTGTGTTGTTTCCCTCACCACACGGAACAGCGCTGATCCCCCCTGTTCATGGTTGTTCCCACCGGACAGTTGTAAGCTTTGGCGAACTCCTCGAAGTTCGACATGGAACCTATTACCCTGAAGATATTTTTAAAAAAACAACCAGACAAATATTTCAGAGAAAAATCAGAACATGTCTGACCATTGCAACTACGTTTCTATAACAAGCCTATTCGTCATCAAAAGCACTCATCTCATACTCACGATCGATGGCCTAGGTGTAGAATATGTATATGAAGCTTTCCATGCCATCAATTGCTCTATCAAGAAAAAGTTAGTCGACAATAGTCTCCGCTAGATTCCAGGGGGAAAAAGCAGCAGAATATGGCCAAGATTGTATTTGAATGCAACTGCTTACAAATGATTCATTTTATTTGGACAAATTCTACTGTTTTTCAGAAAACAAAGGAGTCAGGCAGAGACTTTGGCAACGGCTATCCACGGTGGTCAAATACGGGCTCAAAATCTCCCATGTCTAGCCGAATTCGAACCTTCTTCCATGATGTTCCATTTGACGTAATTCGAACCGAACCCGTGTTCTATTTAGGTCATCTGCGGTCATTGCAGGTAAAACCGTGCTTTCTGGCATTTCTCCCCCAACTAACTTGAACCAGGCGAAAAATATAGTTTTTAACCAATATAAACAATTTTCTGGACAGTACAACAGGTAGCGGGAGCATGGTTTTGTCCCATATATGCAAATGAGCAGCATGCATACATTCACATGCTAATAAGTACGTGTAATTTAACATAAGCACTTTTTGTACATTTTGGTTCACACTGTACACTCCAGTACAGTTCTGTACACTCTTGTTCACTCTGTACTCTCCAGCTTCACTCTAGCGCACTCTTATACACTCTGGTACACTCTTATACACTCTAGTTCACTCTGTACACTTTGGTTCACTCTGTACTCTCTAGGGACCGTACGGCATTTAGCGAGGGGGGAGGGCCGGTCGCCAGGGGGGGGAGGGCCAAGCAAAAAAATATTTTGCCAGGGGGAGGGCCTAGCAAAAATTTTTTTACTTGGGGGGAGGGCCAAGCAAAAAAAATAGCTTGGTCTGCCAGCAAAATATGTCCCTTAAAATCCAAGAAACGGCGTTTCAGAGGGTAAAGATTTCAAAATTTTTCTGGACCTCTGCAAGGGATCGCCCGAGGTTGGCGCTCGGGATACAGTGAAAATGCGAAAGGGAGGGGGTGGGGCTTATGCATGACACCCTCGAAAACCTTCTTCACGTACAGAAATGTTATTAAACTCTAGATTAGTCTGCCAGCAAAATTTACCCGTCTTATTGCCCTCAAAATGTAAGAAATGGCGTTTCAGAGCTCGAGGGTAAATATTTGCAAATTTCCCTGGATCCCTTTTGACGTGACCGGCCTCGCGCCTTTGATGACCGACATCGTGATAATGTGTTTGGGGGGGATTTAATTTTGTAGTTCTAAATTGAAATGCTATTAAATTTAGCTTTGTTTGTCAGCAAAATATCTCCTCAAACTGAAGGAAATAGCTTTTAAGAGGGTCAAGATTTCAAAATTCTCCCGGACCTACCTTGCGATTCTTCGTGCCTTTGGCGCCGAACATAGTGTTCGGAACGTCGTTCTCAAAAACTTGAAACCCTTTTTTTTTCATAGAAATGTCATCTAACCAGCAAATTTTCCCATAAAAAAGCCATGCAGGAAATCGTGGCAAAAAAAGCGTGGCATTTCTAAAAGATCTCCTGCAAGTCTGCGGTCCGAGTCACGCCCGCCGGCGGCTATTAAAAAAGAGAGGCGACCGGTCTTACCCCGCCGTGGGAAAATCAGCGTCACGAGTCGGCGCCCCCCTCCCCACTACAGTTTTGGAAGTCGAATCGTGCTGTCGTTTTGGTTTTCATTTTCCCCCCCCCCCCCGATTTACCGTAAGTTATTACCACCACAGAAACAAGAAAAAGTTTCCGTCAAGCCGCTCAGGCCCGCGAGCTTGCAATACGTAAATTTAGGGAGCGGGGCGCGCGCCGCTTCGTGGCGCAAATCTACTAGAAATCCAGGTACAAATGCTTTTTAGGTGTTGTTTTAATATCAAAACAATGAAATAGCTTCTATAAAGCAAATATTTATGCCTCTATGAAGCAGATATTTAAGCACATTTCCAAATGCGGGAGCGCAGTGTTTTATTGGCGTCTTGAATATTTTTTTTCAAAGTTGATAGGAGGGGGGAGGGCCAAGCAAAAATATTTTGTCTGGGGGGAGGGCCTAGCAAAAAAAAATTTACCTGGGGGGAGGGCCATGCAAAAATTTTTTGACCCGACCCTCTGGCGACCGGCCCTCCCCCCCCCCCCCCCCCCCCCCACTAAACGCCGTACGGTCCCCTAGCTTCACTCTAGCGCACTCTTATACACTATGGTACACTCTTATACACTCTAGTTCACTCTGTACACTTTGGTTCACTCTGTACTCTCTAGTTTCACTCTAGCGCACTCTTATACACTCTGGTACACTCTAGTTCACTCTGTACACTTTGGTTCACTCTGTACTCTGCTTCCCTCTATTCACTCTAGCGCACTCTCATACACTCTTATACACTCTGGTACACTCTAGTTCACTCTGTACACTTTGGTTCACTCTGTACTCTGCTTCCCTCTATTCACTCTAGCGCACTCTTATACGTGACTCTTATACACTCTGGTACACTCTTATACACTCTAGTTCACTCTGTACACTTTGGTTCACTCTGTACTCTCCAGCTTCACTCTAGCGCACTCTTATACACTCTGGTAGTCTTAAGTTCACTCTGTACACTTTGGTTCACTCTGTACTCTGCTTCCCTCTATTCACTCTAGCGCACTCTTATACACTCTTATACACTCTGGTACACTCTAGTTCACTCTGTACACTTTGGTTCACTCTGTACTCTGCTTCCCTCTATTCACTCTAGCGCACTCTCATACACTCTTATACACTCTGGTACACTCTAGTTCACTCTGTACACTTTGGTTCACTCTGTACTCTGCTTCCCTCTATTCACTCTAGCGCACTCTTATACGTGACTCTTATACACTCTGGTACACTCTTATACACTCTAGTTCACTCTGTACACTTTGGTTCACTCTGTACTCTCCAGATTCACTCTAGCGCACTCTTATACACTCTGGTAGTCTTAAGTTCACTCTGTACACTTTGGTTCACTCTGTACTCTGCTTCCCTCTATTCACTCTAGCGCACTCTTATACACTCTTATACACTCTGGTACACTCTAGTTCACTCTGTACACTTTGGTTCACTCTGTACTCTGCTTACCTCTATTCACTCTAGCGCACTCTTATACACTCTTATACACTCTGGTACACTCTTATACACTCTAGTTCACTCTGTACACTTTGGTTCACTCTGTACTCTCCAGCTTCACTCTAGCGCACTCTTATACACTCTGGTACACTCTTATACACTCTAGTTCACTCTGTACACTTTGGTTCACTCTGTACTCTGCTTCCCTCTATTCACTCTAGCGCACTCTTATACACTCTTATACACTCTGGTACACTCTAGTTCACTCTGTACACTTTGGTTCACTCTGTACTCTGCTTCCCTCTATTCACTCTAGCGCACTCTTATACACTCTTATACACTCTGGTACACTCTTATACACTCTAGTTCACTCTGTACACTTTGGTTCACTCTGTACTCTCCAGCTTCACTCTAGCGCACTCTTATACACTCTGGTACACTCTTATACACTCTAGTTCACTCTGTACACTTTGGTTCACTCTGTACTCTCTAGCTTCACTCTAGCGCACTCTTATACACTCTGGTACACTCTTATACACTCTAGTTCACTCTGTACACTTTGGTTCACTCTGTACTCTCCAGCTTCACTCTAGCGCACTCTTATACACTCTTATACACTCTGGTACACTCTTATACACTCTAGTTCACTCTGTACCAGAGTGTATAAGAGTGCGCTAGAGTGAAGCTAGAGAGTACAGAGTGAACCAAAGTGTACAGAACTAGAGTGTATAAGAGTGTACCAGAGACACTGTATAAGAGTGTGCTAGAGTGAAGCTAGAGAGTACAGAGTGAACCAAAGTGTACAGAGTGAACTAGAGTGTATAAGAGTGTATAAGAGTGCGCTAGAGTGAAGCTGGAGAGTACAGAGTGAACCAAAGTGTACAGAGTGAACTAGAGTGTATAAGAGTGTACCAGAGTGTATAAGACTCTGCGCTAGAGTGAAGCTGGAGAGTACAGAGTGAACCAAAGGGTACAGAGTGAACTAGAGTGTATAAGAGTGTACCAGAGTGTATAAGAGTGTGCTAGAGTGAAGCTGGAGAGTACAGAGTGAACCAAAGTGTACAGAGTGAACTAGAGTGTATAAGAGTGTACCAGAGTGTATAAGAGTGAACCAGAGTGAACCAAAGAGTACAGAGTGAACTAGAGTGCACCAAAGTGTATAAGAGTGTATAAGAGTGCGCTAGAGTGAATAGAGGGAAGCAGAGTACAGAGTGAACCAAAGAGTACAGAGTGAACTAAGAGTGTACCAGAGTGTATAAGAGTGTATAAGAGTGCGCTAGAGTGAATAGAGGGAAGCAGAGTACAGAGTGAACCAAAGTGTACAGAGTGAACTAGAGTGTATAAGAGTGTACCAGAGTGTATAAGAGTGCGCTAGAGTGAAGCTAGAGAGTACAGAGTGAACCAAAGTGTACAGAGTGAACTAGAGTGTATAAGAGTGTACCAGAGTGTATAAGAGTGCGCTAGAGTGAAGCTAGAGAGTACAGAGTGAACCAAAGTGTACAGAGTGAACTAGAGTGTATAAGAGTGTATAAGAGTGCGCTAGAGTGAATAGAGGGAAGCAGAGTACAGAGTGAACCAAAGTGTACAGAGTGAACTAGAGTGTATAAGAGTGTATCAGAGTGTGTAAGAGTGCGCTAGAGTGAAGCTAGAGAGTACAGAGTGAACCAAAGTGTACAGAGTGAACTAGAGTGTATAAGAGTGTACCATAGTGTATAAGAGTGCGCTAGAGTGAAGCTAGAGAGTACAGAGTGAACCAAAGTGTACAGAGTGAACTAGAGTGTATAAGAGTGTACCAGAGTGTATAAGAGTGTATAAGAGTGCGCTAGAGTGAATAGAGGGAAGCAGAGTACAGAGTGAACCAAAGTGTACAGAGTGAACTAGAGTGTATAAGAGTGTACCAGAGTGTATAAGAGTGTATGAGAGTGCGCTAGAGTGAATAGAGGGAAGCAGAGTACAGAGTGAACCAAAGTGTACAGAGTGAACTAGAGTGTATAAGAGTGTATCAGAGTGTATAAGAGTGCGCTAGAGTGAAGCTAGAGAGTACAGAGTGAACCAAAGTGTACAGAGTGAACTAGAGTGTATAAGAGTGTACCAGAGTGTATAAGAGTGCGCTAGAGTGAAGATAGAGAGTACAGAGTGAACCAAAGTGTACAGAGTGAACTAGAGTGTATAAGAGTGTACCAGAGTGTATAAGAGTGTATAAGAGTGCGCTAGAGTGAATAGAGGGAAGCAGAGTACAGAGTGAACCAAAGTGTACAGAGTGAACTAGAGTGTACCAGAGTGTATAAGAGTGTATGAGAGTGCGCTAGAGTGAATAGAGGGAAGCAGAGTACAGAGTGATCGATCAGAGTGAACTAGAGTGTATAAGAGTGTACCAGAGTGTATAAGAGTGCGCTAGAGTGAAGCTGGAGAGTACAGAGTGAACCAAAGGGTACAGAGTGAACTAGAGTGTATAAGAGTGTACCAGAGTGTATAAGAGTGCGCTAGAGTGAAGCTGGAGAGTACAGAGTGAACCAAAGTGTACAGAGTGAACTAGAGTGTATAAGAGTGTACCAGAGTGTATAAGAGTGAACCAGAGTGAACCAAAGAGTACAGAGTGAACTAGAGTGCACCAGAGTGTATAAGAGTGTATAAGAGTGCGCTAGAGTGAATAGAGGGAAGCAGAGTACAGAGTGAACCAAAGAGTACAGAGTGAACTAAGAGTGTACCAGAGTGTATAAGAGTGTATAAGAGTGCGCTAGAGTGAATAGAGGGAAGCAGAGTACAGAGTGAACCAAAGTGTACAGAGTGAACTAGAGTGTATAAGAGTGTACCAGAGTGTATAAGAGTGCGCTAGAGTGAAGCTAGAGAGTACAGAGTGAACCAAAGTGTACAGAGTGAACTAGAGTGTATAAGAGTGTATGAGAGTGCGCTAGAGTGAATAGAGGGAAGCAGAGTACAGAGTGAACCAAAGTGTACAGAGTGAACTAGAGTGTACCAGAGTGTATAAGAGTGTATGAGAGTGCGCTAGAGTGAATAGAGGGAAGCAGACTACGTACAGAGTGATTCGAACCAAAGTGTACAGAGTGAACTAGAGTGTATAAGAGTGTACCAGAGTGTATAAGAGTGCGCTAGAGTGAAGCTAGAGAGTACAGAGTGAACCAAAGTGTACAGAGTGAACTAGAGTCGTATAAGAGTGTACCATAGTGTATAAGAGTGCGCTAGAGTGAAGCTAGAGAGTACAGAGTGAACCAAAGTGTACAGAGTAGAGTCAGTATAAGAGTGTACCAGAGTGTATAAGAGTGTATAAGAGTGCGCTAGAGTGAATAGAGGGAAGCAGAGTACAGAGTGAACCAAAGTGTACAGAGTGAACTAGAGTGTATAAGAGTGTACCAGAGTGTATAAGAGTGCGCTAGAGTGAAGCTAGAGAGTACAGAGTGAACCAAAGTGTACAGAGTGAACTAGAGTGTATAAGAGTGTACCAGTGTATAAGAGTGCGCTAGAGTGAAGCTAGAGAGTACAGAGTGAACCAAAGTGTACAGAGTGAACTAGAGTGTATAAGATTGTACCAGAGTGTATAAGAGTGTATGAGAGTGCGCTAGAGTGAATAGAGGGAAGCAGAGTACAGAGCAAAGTATACAGAGTGAACTAGAGTGTATAAGAGTGTATCAGAGTGTATAAGAGTGCGCTAGAGTGAAGCTAGAGAGTACAGAGTGAACCAAAGTGTACAGAGTGAACTAGAGTGTATAAGAGTGTACCAGAGTGTATAAGAGTGCGCTAGAGTGAAGATAGAGAGTACAGAGTGAACCAAAGTGTACAGAGTGAACTAGAGTGTATAAGAGTGTACCAGAGTGTATAAGAGTGTATGAGAGTGCGCTAGAGTGAATAGAGGGAAGCAGAGTACAGAGTGAACCAAAGTGTACAGAGTGAACTAGAGTGTACCAGAGTGTATAAGAGTGTATGAGAGTGCGCTAGAGTGAATAGAGGGAAGCAGAGTACAGAGTGATTCGAACCAAAGTGTACAGAGTGAACTAGAGTGTATAAGAGTGTACCAGAGTGTATAAGAGTGCGCTAGAGTGAAGCTAGAGAGTACAGAGTGAACCAAAGTGTACAGAGTGAACTAGAGTCGTATAAGAGTGTACCATAGTGTATAAGAGTGCGCTAGAGTGAAGCTAGAGAGTACAGAGTGAACCAAAGTGTACAGAGTGAACTAGAGTCAGTATAAGAGTGTACCAGAGTGTATAAGAGTGCGCTAGAGTGAAGCTGGAGAGTACAGAGTGAACAAGAGTGTATAGAACTGTACTGGAGTGTACAGTGTGAACCAAAATGTACAAAAAGTGCTTATGTTAAATTACACGTACTTATTAGCATGTGAATCTATGCATGCTGCTCATTTGCATACATGGGACAAAACCATGCTCCCGCTACCGTACATCTATGCTTTCACTTTGTTTGGGACCTGTAATATGTAACGAAGCTACTGGCGTTTTTGTTGGTGACCTTGAATATCATAAGTGTAGTTAACACCGGTATCAATTACACCCTCCCGCTCTCCGTGCGGCATGACATGCGTGTAAACATCGTTTAAGATCTCCACCAAGAAGAGTCCAACATAACTCATTGACGGCTCAAAAATGACCGCAACGGTTTTCCCGAGATTTCTGTTTTTGGGATTTTTAAAAAATGCCTTAGATTTTGAATTATTGGTAATTAAGTGCGAAAAATGCCATTTTTACGCATATTTATGACTGTAACTTTGCTTAAAATTAAAAATTAAAAAATGCCAAAAACAGAAAGTTTTATTTGCCTCTCAGATGACGAAAAATATAAAAATCGAGAATTTGCCATGGCACTTGCGGCCCATCTTATCAAGAGTATGGTCAAATTGAAGGCCTTCCTTGAAACAGAAAATAATCGTCTTTGGAAGCAAAATCGAAACAAAACAACTATCTCAATTCAAACGGGAAGATTCAAACTATCTAAAATTGCGAATTTAATCTTATTTTGAATACAATTTCCTTGTCATAACATCTTGTTTATTTTGAAATATGTTACGGTTAGCAAATAGTAGGCCTCTTGTAACCCGATACTCTGTCGAACTCGCATAGCAACGGGAAAGAATACCCTAGCAACCGACCGCCGTGATCTAATATTGTATTATTGTTGTTGCATACCTGAACTGCCCGGGACTGTGAACACCCTGCCAGGCACGCTCCGCACCCTGAGGCCGGTACTGAGAACATCTCAGCTGCACATGTGGAGACAAAAGACTCACTCAAGCCAAGTCAAACGTTTGATAGACGCGTCGGTCTGAAGTGGTGAGGATTTTCATGACACAATTTGGCTCCTTGTGACATTTGGTATTGGTTTCTATTTAATTTCTTTTCTTTCACACTTTGGCTCATTTCTGAATTATGATTTTGACATCAAGGCCAATGATTGTATTCTAGATAATTGCAAATTACAGAGAGTTTAAGAAAAACCTATAGGTTTCTGGGCCCGCGGAACATGTGTCTTGATTTTGATATTACAATAAGTTACTGTTTAAGTGCACCAGAGTGATGACTAGCGGTGTATAATGGGTCCCTGTTGTGACCTGTACTTAGCTCGGTTGGTCAAGCATGTACAATAAAGGTTTTCATTCATTCACTAAATAAGACGGTCAAATATGCCGTAGAGAATAATATTGATAGCTTGGAAAATGGGACGTTCACTCTTTTCTGTTTATAATTAAGATAAACTGCGACAGAAATAGAGTAGGTCGTTGAATGAGGTTAAAGGACGATGGAATGTGAATACATATTGCATATCGCATAGTGAAATATTGCCAATGATTCATACTCACGTTTGCGTAGTTGAGGAAAAACATCTGGTTCTGAGTCAGCCCTATTCCCGGCAGCAGCTGTTCCTCGGACCCTCTCTCCGCCACCCACTCCCGATATGCCTGCGGAGACACGGCAACATGAGGAAGACCTTAAGGTGGGTTCACACGTGCGTATATACTCAAGTCCGTATGAGGTCCGTAGGGAGGGAAGCCTCTACCAGGTTCCACAGGTTGCAAGAAAAGCAATAGAAATGGGACAAATACAGACGGATAACATGCCATGATGGGTCGCAAACAGTACTCCTCGAACAGCTAACTCCTCTGGCATGTTATGTGTCTATATTGGTCCAATTTCTACCATTTTTCCAGCGAACTGTGGAGCCTGGTAGAGGCTAAGAGCTTCATACGGACCTCATACGGACTTGAATATATACGCACGTCTGAACCCACCTTTAGATCCTTCACAACTACTGATGTATCGGTCGGCAAACATTTGAAAACAGCGCTACCTACTAAAGCTCTCATGTGAAGTCAGGCGTACAAAGGTGTAATAACGGTTGCCGTCATGACTTATCACAAGGAGGCTTCCTGGCCTGGGTTATTAGATTTTATGATGTAAGGAAATTTGACGTTCGTCAAGAGTGACGTGTTTGGTTTTTAGGGGCGTGCTTCATTGACGTCTTTCTCTGGTTTGTGGCAATGCCAAGGCCATGTATTACATAATGCATTTATCACGGATATACATATGATTTTCGTGATGTATGTACGTGTACACTGCTACAGGCTATATGATTAAACTCAAGAGAAACTATGTTTACGGTTATCACTAGCCCTTGTGGAATACCTAAGATTTTTCAACCTAAGATATTACGTATTGAAAAATAAACCTATCATCTTGATACTCCGGTTAGCAGTAATATGTAGTTAGCACATACCCTGAAAGCTGCTTTCATCCCACCGTTGTCAGCTATGTTTTCTCCCTGTGTTCGATATCCGTTCAACTGGAGAAAGAAACACTTTCCTTTAGAGCAGTTGATTTCAGACAGTCCCATTCTATCCGTTACTTAACTTACGAGGGGGGTTCAATAAGTTCTTTGCCTCACCAAGAAATAACAAGCACAACTCAGATTTTCAGGCACAACTTCATAGTATGAAGTCTTTTATCAATATCCTCCAAATTAGAAATCATTGGAGTCATTACTTTCCAGGCATTCGTTTTTTCTAAATTAGAAGGTAAGTGGGGAGAAAAAGAAGGGTGAAGTGTGATCAGACAATTTGACCTCACACCTCAGGTTGCAGATCAATTGTCCACCTTTTTTTTTCGTTATCCCTTACCTAACGTTACTGGGTGTCGCCTGCAACATGATGATCACAATAATTTGAATTTTGGTACACATTTATATAAGACTTTATACATGTACGTGGGGTTATCAATAAGTCCCCGACTTTACCGAGAAAAAATAAGCACAGCTCAGATTTCGAAGCATAGATGTCAAGTATAAAGTCTTATATAAATATGTACCAAAATTCAAATTAGTGTGATCATTACTTTGCAGGCGACACCCAGTAACGTTAGGTGAGGGAGAAGGAAAAAAACGTGGACAATTGACCTGACCTGAGTGTGTGGGTCAATTTGCGCTGCTGGAAGTTAGAAACCCAATTCTTTTTGCTTGAAATAGGAAGAGAATCATTATCAAACATTTTGACAACGTCTTTTGTTAATTTATGGCATGGGAAACTAGACCCACACATGTCTGATCACAATTCACACAACTTTTTTTCTCGCCACTTACCTTCTAATTTAGGAAAAACGAATGCCTGGAAAGTAATGACTCCAATGATTTGAAATTTGGAGGATATTGATAAAAGACTTCATACTATGAAGTTGTGCCTGAAAATCTGAGTTGTGCTTGTTATTTCTTGGTGAGGCAAAGAACTTATTGAACCCCCCTCGTACATGCTTATCCTCTTCATCCCTTGCGAGACGTAAGGCCATTTTATCCTTTATGGCCGGTCAAATTATTCACAAAGTATGACAGTGACAATGACATATATATTTCTATCATCCATAGCAGGCTCTTTCTTTTTTTTTTCTGATAGCATATTTAGGCTGGAAACATCAAGCCAGGTTTAATCATGGAAACCGTCCGCAATAGAACTGATGTATCATTGCTTAAAAACCTCGTAGAGCCTACTAATTAAAGAAGGTACGTTATTGCACTTACGTTCTTTCCTGCTTCGGCGAAGTAATAGTTGTCATACTGGTCGATGATACACTGCCTTTTGTTGATGAAGTTTTCGATAGAGGAGTTGCTCCACCACTGGTTCAGGTTCCCGTCTTTGTCGTACTTCCGACCTGTGACGTCAGATAGACATGATTGATTGTCAAACGCTTTATTTGCTCTTTTTGTTCTCTTAAACCCTCAAACATCCCAACATTTTTGCGAATAAAATTACTGAACTAGGTCAATTTGAACCCTTTGTTTTGCGCAGTAAGACATTAGATATCGTCCATTCATATTATTTTGGTAATCATTGTAAATACATTTTTGAGATACATTTGTTAAAGAGAGCCTCAAGAGTGTTCTGGCAAACGAAAGACTGGCAAGTGTAATACATAATGGTAGAACTTTCAGATAAAACATGATGAAATAGTGTTGCTATACGTTGATTCATTCTAAACATTACACAATGATCATCCATACTGCACATTTTACTGCGTTGTCTAGACAATGATTCTTTCCCTTTCACAAAGAATACAAGAATACAGAAAAACGACGTTTCAAGGTTGTGCTGACCTTGGTCGTCGAACCCGTGCGTGATCTCGTGGCCGATGACGACACCTATCGCCCCGTAGCTGAGGTACATCGGTACGTCCGTTCCCCAGTAGAACGGGAACTGCAGTTCTCCGGCGGGGAATCCTTAAGTATAAACAATGTTGTGAGATACATTATATGATGTACCTAAAGCGTTTCTTAACTTTAATACGCGAGGGTCTCCATATTTTACCGACATATTCAACCTCAGACTACATTGAACAGGTTCGTATATCAGGGGTTTTGACAGCACAATGTCCCTCAGTTGCTATGAATTGCAAATAAAGCGAACTTCACACTTCTGTTTTTTTTTCTTTCTACTTCTCTACTTATACCTAATACAATAGGATTTGACGTTACTTACGGATTTGATTCTTGCTGCGGAGGTAGAAGGCATTCACTGTGGTTGGAGCAGTAGACCAGCTAGAAAACAACAACAGATTATTAGACTATTTAGAGTATATATCGTGCAATCTTATAACGCGTTGTCTTTTCAAGTTTCATGGTGCATTTTCGTTCTAACAAAATAGATAAATGGATATTCTACCTGCTTTGGTTGATGGGAGCTCGTAGGTAGGCGAAGCCGGACTGTGCTGTGTACTGGAGATACCGGACAACGTTTCCGAAGTAGTCATCAGCGCTGGTGTTCAACTATGGTAAAACGTAGGAAACACATCAGCTTCAGTGGCAATGTCATTTATATCCACTCGTCACATGTGTAAGGAAATAAGCATGCCTATTGAACCATAATAAATGGTAATATATATTGTAAAATATCACGGAACGGAATCACAGCCATACCTAAATTACCATCTACTTCCACCATTCCCCAACAGAGACGGGGGCCGATACCGATTAACTTTGACCCATTGCTGACGTCACCTGTCCGTTTAGGTAATGCGACATAGGCTTCGGGTCATTTCAACTTGAGAAGGATCAGAGGACTGACTGAAAGCTTGTTAGTAAGTGATTAACATTGTATATGGAAGTAACGTTAACGTGTCAAGTGTTTTACCACATGTATACATTTTGACATGAGAGCTATCTTTTGGAGTGTTCAAGCAAACATCTAGTTAAGTATAAACCTACTCACCGCCTCAAAGTCATTATTCAACTCTGTAGTGTTCAACATCCACTCTGGGTATCCAACTTTGGGGTCGATTGCGTCAGCCTGCAACAGGAAATTGCGTTGTTGTCAACAAGGACATTACATGACGCTATTGTTGTCAGTGAAAAGGTTCTCACAAAATGGAGGGTGTGTTCCCATGAGTAGGAAGGTTATGATAAAGCTGCATTGAAGTAACCTCATAATGTAGTTCCGATTCATGACATCGTTAGTTCTAATGGATCATAAGCCTATTTACAGAACAAAGTTGTGGTGCGGTCACATTTGTTGTATGTCCTCGTACGATTTTGTGACTGAACCAACCGCTTACAAGGGTCTAAGACAGCATTTTGAACGACACATGCACAGCTACCCCAAGGCAGAATGCATTGAGTTTGCGATTTTGCGACGATCGTGCTTCGATCGTACGACGAATGTGACCACGCCATACGCAGAATGTGACCAGGCACATACCTTATCTTTTGCGACGATCTTGTCCGGCTCAGCCATCCACTCCAATTCGTCAATCTGCTTCTTAAAGGCGTCACGAACTCTTTCAATCATGCCTATTACCTGGGGATGTGGATGAGAACACTGAATATCCAAGTATGACGTAGAAGGCAACAAAATGAACAAAACGTCAGAAAATTCGTTCTTTATCTCTTAAGTTCGTTCAGTAATCTTTCTAACCCTGTAGTGCCACACCGGTGAACCAAGTGCAGTGAGATACCACCTTAAAGTTTGCTGAATAAAGCTGATTGAATCAGTACAGTCAAGTATGTGAATAATGATTACGCATTGCAAAACGTACAGAAAATGACCAAGGACATATTCCACAAATAGAAGCATGTACCTGTGTTTTCTTATCTGCTGAGAAGTATGAATTGACGTATTTGTATCCCAGAGGAGCGCCGAAGTTCCCCTCCACGTAACTGCTGCACGTCTTCCACCGGGGGTTGACCTGGTCGGCCCCGGACAGGACCCTGTTGTACTCGAACACCATGTCACGGAACTCCTTCCCCAGGTTGTTGATACGGTTCCTCACGATGCGCCACACCATGTAGTTGGCGATGGTTCTGTAGGAAGATTTAGATAAGATACACACCGACTTGATTCTATGGATGACACGCGCATCAATTGTCAAGGTCTGGGACTAGATTTTTATATTGTCAATTTTGCAAATAAGCTGCAAAATGAGCAAATATGTGCCGTAAATTGCAAACCAATATAGAAAAATGAAATAAACAAGAGACGTCTTCCAAAGAAGGAAGACATGTAAGGAAGAAGTTGTGTAGATTTTTGGCCCCCAAGCCGCTTGCTATGGAGCTGCTGTTGCGGTTTTTTTTTTTCATTGTATGTTCACTTGTTGCCCCACCTGTTATCCCATGTTGTGTTGGATGCGAAGACCTCTTTTTAGATATTGCAAACAAGTATCGGAAACAGATACTGTAAATGCATTAAAGTTCGCGGGAATTTAATTTCGTGGTAGCGGAAAAAGGACTTTTCGCGTTGGTTTTATTTTCGCGTTAGCACCATAGACTGCAGTCTAATACCATAATAGAAAAATGTTCGCGGTGGTTTTAAGTTCGCGGTGAAGTGGTCACCGCGAAAACCGCGAACATTAATCCACCGCGAACATTATGCATTTACTAAGTACTAATAAATGTAGATTTGGGCACCCAAGCAGCTTGCTACGGAACTGCAGTTGCGTTTTTGTTGATTGTAAGTTGAACTGTTACCCACTTGTTATCCCACGTTGTGTCGGGTGAGAAGACCTCCCTGCTCAGGTTCATGAGGTATGGCGGCGCCTGGACGATGACAGGCTCGGACTCGTCTATCACGGTGGTCTCGTTAAAGAGATAGGCGTCAGACAGTGTGTTCAGGTACAGGAGCCAGTCAACCTGTATGTGGGTTAAGCAAAGAGTCTAGTTTTACACACATGGAAGCAAAGGGTGTGAAAGGGATGACACAGTACACATGCAAGTGTTTATTCAAACCGATGTTCCTCGGGGCATTACTGGCTAGTTCTGTTATGTACTGCAGCTAGATGCCGCTGCTAAGAGATGCGGTCCTAAACATTAAGTGTTTACCGTTCATAAATCGCTTGAATGACTCAGTATCATTATTGACATGATATCATCACCCATTTACTACCTTCAGACACACATAATGATACTGACAGGTATAAAATGTCTTCTATTTCATGTTCACCTATCAACCCGGGACTTGTCAAAGTATGATATAAAGCATTCGGTACTAGTAACTTATTTCTCATTTTCGAGGATGAAATGTTGTTTCTCCATTTTTATCAGTGAGTCACTCACCTCCGGAGCGATGTTGGCTTGCATTTCCCCAACTGTCATCTTGTTGTACAGGTTCTCACTCTCCCGTCTGTCTTCTGATGGTACCATAATCTATGGGAATAGATAAATGGTGTGTTTATTGTTTGTTTGTTTGTCTGTCTGTTTTTTTGTTGTTTTTTTGTGCTTGCGTTGGTGTGTGTCTGCAGTTAAATGAATATTGCAATGTGACATCTTTCCGGGATGCGAGGCGGAAACGGTGTAATAGGATACTTGGATAATTGGAAGTCAGCACTTTAGTCAAATGTAGCAGACAAGCAGGATGCGATATGAACACTACACCTACAGCTACGTTATGTCAACTCCTTATGGGTAGCCAATTGGAGCTAATTTCACATAGAGTTATGGCGTATCTGGCGTGTTAAGGCTTACCATGTGTTGCCACAATAAGACAAAGCCAGGACCCACCTCAGCGAGGAACGTCTCCAATTCCAAAGTCTTGTTCATCTCCTCTCTGACAGTATTGACGTCGGCGCCCAGAGCGGTTGCAGCTTTCACCATCAGTTCAAAGTATGCCTGTTTTTGCTGATCAAAAAGGAAAAGAATTCCATAATGCAAAGATGGAAGGACTGATTCGCAATGCCTTCAAAATGTTGTAAAAAGCCTATTAATATCAATGCAAGTTTTTTTCTTCAGATTGACGTCTCGGTGAACAATTTCCTTCGATGCAGTAATGGATACATACAACATCGATTGTTTTCACCCATTCTTCTAGATCTTAGCAGAGCTTCACCCTTGGTCTGTACCATGTACCTTGGGGAGGCTCTGCTAAACGGGACTGCATGAGGTCTCCCCTTTTGCGGGGATTTCTGGCCTCCGATCAATTGATAGAATCAGATAGTCGCCTAATTGTATTCTTTCAATAAAGCCGATTCACGGATTGGCTGACAGATGGTTAGAGGCCACGCTCACAAAGTGGGACCACGGTCCGGTTTAGCACTAAAAGCAGAGCCTCACCAAGGTAGACATAAATAGAGAAAAGGATTCTCACCCTTTGGTCTATCGCTTGTAGACTGACTAAAATTGAGGTATTGATATCGGTGGTTAATTCCAAACCTACCGTAGAGTAGCCCTCATCTATGAAGTAGTCTCTTCCCAGGCCTAGTGACGGCTGGTCCACGGTGATGATTCTGAGGGATGAGTTCTTGGAGTCTACGGACACGCTAGCCTCAATGAGGAGGTCATTGTTGTAGGCTCTAAGGGCCAACATGGTGGCTAAGATGTCAAATTTACTGTCGTCGAAAGTATTGTCGATGACTGGCCATTTGAGGGGCCCCTGGAGGAAGTCCAGTAGGGGTTGGGTACCCCGCTGTTCGATCGTATCTGGTAAAGAAACACAGACAAAGTTGTTGGTAAAAAACAGACGACTCTGGTGGTATAAGAGAATTCATTTGATCCACAGCTCGGGACAGATTTCTTGTATTGTCATTGTAATCCATCCAGAAGTACGTTGGTTATTGCAATGCTGGCTGCACATAATCATAGACACACAGAGAGACACAAACAAACAGACACACACAGATACAAACACACAAAAATAAACATAATCACTGTTTTACCTAAGTCCATACAAGACTGATAAACGTCCTTGGCTTTTTTGACAGCTTCGATCTCATCGTCCGCTGTGGGCTCTTCCAGAATATCTGAAACACATGCATATGTTTGGCACAAGTTCATATGTCGCCTTATAGGTTCATAAAGAGGTACCTAAGAACAAAAGCGATGATGACGGACGGAAGCAGTAAATAACCATCATTCTGAAAACCGTAGGTGGCAAATATTGCCCCTAGAGGCATGTATGTCGTTAATAATGTGTCTACTAACGTCATAGCACCCTACTTTCACCGGGCGGCGACCTCGCTGCGATCACCCCGCGACTGAGAGACTTGACAGGGCGCTCAACGAATTTCATAGACAAAGGGGAATATTTCACGCTTTCTGCTTTGTTGTGCTTTTAGTCATACTCCTAGTAGTTTGGATGTTATTCCAGTAATTGAGTCAAGGTTTACACAAGTCCAATCTAGGTCGCAGCGCGATCGCCGTCTAGTGAAATGTAGTCCTAAGTGGCCATCATACAAGCCGGATGTAGGAGGAGGAAAATGCAACATGATTTTGAACGTCTGCACTATGACAGCCTCACTATGACGCACGAGCTATGCTTCGGCTACATCTTTTCTTCAGTGTCGAATGTCGAATACACTAAGTATGACTCTACTTTGCCCTTTAGTATCTTAAGCATTGTCATCGTTCCCTGTGTGTCTGTGCTTTTATCTTTGTGCAATGTTTAGCTGTCCTATTAAACTGCTGACTATGCGTTGCACCTTCTCTCCCAGCACACTGTACAAGGCTGACTTTCTTCGTTTGCTACATTTATCTGTCTTCTTGTGTATTGATATTTGTTTGTTCTCATCTCTTATGCTGTACACCTTCACCGTAATGTTTTACACTGTACAACTCTGACATAGATCGTTTGCTAATGATATATTTTTCTTGTATGACGTTTTCCTTCTCTTTCGTTTGTTGATGCTTAGCTCTGACGATGTACTTTACATTCTCCCTCAGTACGCTGTACAAGGCCTACATCGCCAGTCTGTTACTTTCATCTGTTTCTTTGTGTAATCATACTTATTGATGCTTAGACCACGTTGATTTGATAATATATATACATGAAGCAGATGACATCCTCTGGGAACTTCTAAACTGGATATCATCCATATAATGAAATCTACAAGGCCTTACCTCTAACTATGTACTGTACCCTCTCCCTCAGCACACTGTACATGCTCCAGCTGGAGGACGTGTCGGGGATTGGATTGTTCTTCTTCCAGCCTCCCACGGCGAACTCGAAAAAGTTGTCACAAGGGTCCACATCGGGATCCATGTTGTCGATCAGAAATCCAGCTGAGGACAATGAAAAGATGAACAATATTTAGTGTAGATCTACTTCATCTTTTTTCCATTTTTTTTTCAAATGCGTGGTTGTAGTAACGTATATACACACGTGCGCACACACACACACACAAACATAGACACACACACACAAACACACACAATCATCATATATACATATATCGAATGTACTCAACGCACAGGTAAATAATTCACAAGAACACTCGTAAACAATTTCTGTAGCCCACACGGTATCTATGACAACCAATACTGTGCCTAGGCTACCCATTGTAAATCGTTCTCATAATACATCTAGGTGATTCTTAAAGTTCTGTATTTCAGTTCCACCAAACCAACGGCCACTGGGGCAAAGATGCATGGCTGTTACGTTTCCTGTTTGTTTGAATTGCCAGCTATTTTAGCATGTGTATACGAAATATATGTCAACATGGCTTACCTGTGCTTGCGCATTCTCGTGTGTTGCAAAATCCTACTTCTGGAAAATAAGATAGAACAAAGGTAAGCTATATAACTATTACAATAACATTTGTTGTGCTATTTGAACAACATATGTATTATGCAGCTACATGGGATAGCATACTCCATTTTGTTTTCTTGACTAGTGACAAATCTTCAAGTATATTGTATTTGTTGTTGTATTGAAGGAAAATTAAAGAAATATCTTCTGTTAAGTTTGCTTAAATAGTAAGGCGCAGCAACCGAACTATGGCTACAAATTATTGATTTTAGCTTGTAACGTTATTGGCACGGTTTTCTTCTTCAAACATATTACACGGGCACGTGATATAGTGTTACTAATCCCGAATACGCCCAAAGCACACAGTGGGCTCATATAGATCATATTTGGTGACGTGGTAGCAAAGTTCAACAAAGCAAGTAACCATTTCTTTTTTGACAAACAACATCGAATTGTAGAGTTAATAAGTGCATTAATGAAAGCTGAGGTTCTTTGCAGTACACATCGTCAGTATGAATTCACCTTTGCTCAATATCATCCATTTGCTCAAACAGCTGGATATATGTGTAAATGTATGTACAAATAGATTTACAAGATTAATGTATCCAGTTTTTTCAGTACCAGTTATTGTGCGTATTCTACTACCTGAATGTGTAATATTCAGCGAAGTATACAGGTCTACAAACATGTGCGTGACCAATTTGAACCTATCCTTTCAGACGTTATGCAAAGGTCCACTGATAGGTATATCATTAACCCAAGTCGTGGCGTGGGTTGGCACGAAAACAGGACAAACTTATACAACATGACGTCAAGAGTCATTGAGTGTTGGATTACAAGTCGGTTTTTGTCTTTTACTAAGATTCCAAAGACTGTTTGCGGTTTCCATGAAGATTATGTTTCTTGACTATGGCGGCTATTTGATAGTCTCTTAGTATCGCAAGGCGTATAGACTTATGTCAGTTTGATATCTTGAAGTGCTTAACTTGGCCTATAAAATAGTGTGACCACAAACAATATCTACTTATGTATGTATGCTGTAATTTCAGATCTTGTTTGGGTAAGAAAAGTAAGGGCTTTGGTCAATAGCAAAGTCTTGAAGCAACGTGTTAGGTAAGTTGAATTGTATTGGCCAAATATTAGTAGTTTCATGATTACTTTGCGGCATTTTGCCTGTGTTTGGCGAAGATGTCGACAAAACTGAGCTGCAAGTATTTGAGAAGTAGGCGAGGTTTGCAAGGTGGATATGAGGTTTTACCGTTGTTTGTGACACTTACCGGTTAGCACGCCCAACACTAAAAGATATTGCTTAGACCATGACTTTTTCCTTTGAAATTTTGGGAGTAGCAAAGTACCTTATAGCTTAACCAGTCCATATTGGGAACCAGTCCATATTGGGAAGGGAAGCTTTTTGTTCCAATTAATGTATTGTTTCACTGCACGTGGGGCACCGGTGCGGCATTGCGGGGTTCAAAAGATAACTCAACAAATAAAACAAAAATTTCAGAGATAAAGAACAAATTTTCTTACGTGTATTTTGTTGTCTTCTAAGTCATACTTTTACGTATTACGCAATATCTAAAATCGGCGTAATAACACAACAGTGCCACAGTAAACAAACCCCACAGTGCCGCATCGGTGCCCTAAGTGCAGTGACATACCACCTTTAGATTGATATTTTGTTCAACTTTGTACCAGCTTTTAAAAGAATCCTGGTAAAGCACTATCAGAAAAAAAATCGATCTCTCTTGGATACAATTTACTTTTCTGACACACAGTATTTGGACACATAGATAACGTAGCAGGGGACCGATATAAAACTATTTTTGAAGTAACGTACCACGAATAAGCGATGAATCACTATTCTGAATAGCACTGGCACACTGTTTCTAACCAAATGTCAGAAACCTTTAGTTAAGTAAAACAAAACATCGTTTTGGTACACTGATAATGGATCTGCGGACTGATATTGCTTAGCACAAAAAACACTTTCTCAACCTCCGGACTGATGTAAATTTGGCGTTCCTGAGTGAGAAAGAAGGCATCTGGCGGCAGTGAAATGTTCATGGTCAGCAACTTGTGAAATAATGCTTCACTTGGCGTATGTGAATATGTACACAACAAAAAAGGCTCACAAAAAAGGGCATTTTCAACAGTTTCATGAGGTTAGGAGTTGACTGTGTTTATGTCGCCTTGCTCTACATGAATGCTGAGTCGCCGTTTAATTCTGTCAGGAAAGATGTACGTTTGGTTTTACATATACATGCAGAAGTAGTCAGTAGTGGCACAACAATGGCTGTTAATTAATTTTAACAGAAATGTTGAACAAAAACCTCTCATAGAACAAAACATTTTTACGAAGTCTCACCTTCGGGAGAAGATTTCTGAGTGGCCAGCACGATGATGGCCGCAACACCTGCTACGGTCACAACAATCAACACCAGGATGAGGATGACCTCCCGAGTGGACAGACCGCCTCCCTTCTTGAAGTCCACGCCGTCATTGTGTTCAGGATCGCCGTTCAGGTACTTGGTGGAAGAAGAAGGAGCCATGTTGGAGGTTATCAGTGACTGGACAGGCCGGTCTCGGACTGGGGTGTGGGCCTGAATACCGTACCTTTACCTGTACTATGTACACACATTGTTGGACTCTGATCTGTACACTTCTTCAGCTCAGGGGTTACGCCCCTTGTGCTATGTTTGTCCCATTAAAAAGCTAGGAGCAGACTCAATACTTGTGTAATACTTGATAAATACAAGACATCAAACATGTCACGTTCTTCAGTTACAATAGCCATGTGTTACATGCATATTGTTCTTCATGCACTGTTTTTGTATTGCTTGCAATTAGCGTACTGACAAGAATAAATGTTAACTTATCAAAAGTAATATTTTTTACATTCGTCGCTATTTGGCCGAGCGATAAATAATTTTATACATAAAAAACAAATCTTTATATGCTTCGTGTCATTCATTCATACCTTTACATCTATATTCTAATTATGCAATCAATGGTTACAGAAATGCAATTTAGAGCGCAGAAAGGTGTGTAATTTAGAGCGCAGTAAGGTCCCATCGCGATCGTCGTCTAGTGGGGTGAAGGGGGGGGGGGGGCATTGTCACTGTTTGCTCTTCAATGTAGGACACTTTGCAAAGATGCCGAGCGATTTATATTCGACTTGACTCCTCTCACCATATGCACCCCGTCAGTTACACTATAGTAATCAAAATACTATATCTGAGTGGCCAGCACGAAGGATAAACGTGGTTTGTTCAGCGTTGACCAGTGGTTCATCGAACAACAGTAGAGAGGGCCCCAATTTGAACACGTTCATGCTGAACTTTGGCATTGGATGGTTTTGGGCCGGCAATCGATGTAGTTATTTTATTTGAATGTTTTCTGTTATGAACTTCATTTGGGATTTATTGTAGATTTCTTTTTCACAACCAGTCATCTTCCTCAGGGCTTCTAACTGGACTCACGTTCTGCTTCTCGCCGCTATATTTAGTCGATGTAGGTGGTGCATTTGCACTGGATTCATCACTGGTGTTGACGTTCTTTCTAGACTGCTTCTTTAATCCGCCAGGTAAGAGAGAATCATTGTTGTGCAAACGATCTATACGTTCTACCAACCTGATGAAATTATTTTCGGTTCATTTTGGAGGTTAAGAGGTCAAAAGGGCAATGCCCTGAAAACGGGTCAAGGCTACCAACGGTCCGAAATGTCAGACGTCGTCTCTTATTACCTTCAAACCCGTCACGCTACTAGAAAGACGGACCGGGTGTCAAAATGAATGAATGAAACAGAAGACACACGTCCTTAAAGCTACATGGTATACATATGAGCACTTGCTTAGATTCGTGGAGCTTGCTTAGACAATTCACGGGTAACTTCATAAACAATTGATAGAAATGACAACGAACTACAGTCATGTTCTTTTAAAGGCACAGGATTAGCTGAAGTGGTGGGGAACAGAAACCCGATTCAAAGATATGATGTTCCATTTAGAGAAAAATCATGAAAACTTTACAATATGGGCTACCGCGAACAGATACGATATTGTAGACGTTGTAATTGTCGTAAACTTGGTCCCTGGCTATCCGAGTAAAAAGTGATCCCATAGCGTTTTCTTGGACGCCGTACGTAGCTATAGGGGCATTGAGTTATCATCTACTTTGTCTAGGGCACGACATTTGAAGGCGGAGCCAACTCCCATCCTTCCTCACTGCCTTTTACAGACCCCGAAGTCAGCTACAAAATTTAATGGTACATCTGGGTAGAGTGAGGAAAGTCGAGTTCAGTGCATTTCCTGAGGACACAGTGTCTAGCAAGCAACGCCTGGAATCGGACACGTCACTTCTCGATCTCGTGTCCGCTACCCTCGACATTTAACTACACAAACTCCAGGTACGAATCTCCTATAACCTGTCCGCCATGTTGCGTGACGTCATCAAAACAAAAACACGTGGCCCCAGCAGGCGACGAGACGTTGTCCCGGACCACCCATTGCACCTGTCGGACACGATTCTCCTCATGCCGACATCTTTGCCCTCGCTCTAAGAAACTCGATATCATATCTTTGTTGTATTTCCCATGGCGCTATACGGGGACGTTTGAGGCCAGGATTTGTTCATGTCCTCATTTATCCGAATTACTACATGGTGATAGTGATTCAGAGGCAGCTGATATCGGGTATTACAAGACCCAACTCAGGTTTTAATAGGCATATCGCGTAACTTGTGTTAACGGAAACCATCAGCGAAGTTGGTGCCAAGGTCACGGGGTTAAACGGGCCAACACATACACGCACGTTATCGGGACAGCGTCTATCTCAGAACGTGCCAAGCGTTTCGTCCGAGGTAAACAGATCAAACCCGCTGTAAACAACAACACCAGGGGTACCCTCTGTCGCAGGAGATTGGATATTCATCCTTTGTTTACATTTGAACACAACCCGTTAGACGATTACTGAGCTTAGGGCACAGGTGCCGTGAAGATAGTGACTGGTTACTAATCGTCTTAACTTTGGGAGATAGTGTCACGTTACAACTGTGTCAATCAGTAAAAAAAAACTTGGGAATACAAGATGTATAATCTTTTTCTTTTTACTGATCGCTCGTCGATGTATTTATGAGAAAGTGCAGCTAATTTCCGACTATACTCATGACCCTTTTGTGGAAATATTTCTTAAGAAGTTGATGTTATTTAGAGCAATGGACATAGAACTGCATAAATACATGAAGTACACAAATCACTATTAGAGTCCTAGCTACAAACAAACCCGAACTTCAAGAAATGTCCCTGACTCGGTCCTTTGTCCTAAGGCTTCAAATCGTGACGTAAAAGTTTTGTCTGCACGGAATTAATGAAGACAACACAGACTGTAATTATAGCTTTTGTAGAAAGGGAAACCACTGACCCCTAACGTCCTTCCCAAATCATAGCCAGCCCTCCGGTCCATCAAAGCAAAATACCAAGTATGAGAAGCAGCACGGACACAGCGTACGAAGTCAAAAGCACGTCTCACCTTCTTCTCGTGGATTTGCAGACTCATATTCCTACTCGGGCGATCCTGTCCGACGATTAGTCGATGGGGAAACGAAGTGTGAATCTCCTTGTTTACTATAAGCGCCGCCTGTTTACAGAGAGACCTGTCGGTTTTTCCGGCAGCATTGTCAGATAAGAGCCGAACTATCACGCGGTGCATCCTACCGCGTCAGGCCTTGCCATAAATAATTTGTACCTTATGTCGACGGCGACCCCTACACTATACTTCATGTGGAAGTAGGCTCAACCGGAATAACTACTCTGGCTGAAAATGGCAAAAGTTGGCTATAAATTTGGGATAAAAATTTGCTCAGGGGGTGTTACGATTACATGAAACGGGCCGCCTCTCAGATTCTACTATTGATAACCTCAGGAAGGCCTGGTTAAGGCTAAATAGGAGGTATTCAAACCTGTACTTACTGGTAAATGTTTGATCCGTGTCATCGGGAATTAAGTCGACAATTATCGTAGTTGTGGAATGTTAGCAATGTGCTGGGAAGTGCTCTGGGCGGCAGATTTGTTTGTGAAATCATACAATACTATTCCTATATTTCTTCACAAAAATATATCAAAAAGGGGTGTCTACATTCATTTCGATGTTGCTCGATCCACAAAACAATTGAAGGGCTATTTTACAGGTGTCCACGACGCTTTCCTCACTGTAATTGACGCTGAGGAAATCTGTCAATTGTGGGACCTGCATACATCGACAGGGTAACGGACATGAATTTTTGAATTTTGTCAAGGTATCCGTATCCGTACAGCAGTTATAACCACCCTTCGTGTTTCCCACAACTTTGCATGCACAAAGCTAGGCCGCAGTCTATATCATGCCGAGCGACTTGTCACACCTAAACCTTTCTTCATAAGCTAGCTAAACGTCGTCTAGTGACAATACTCCAAAAGTAGTTGGTAGCAACGATTTTCACTTTACGATAGTTCTCGAGGAAAAAGAATGGTCATGGGTTGCTAGTTGGTACTTGAAGCCATGGGTCCGTCTATCTTATAACACCCAAGACCATACCTGGCATATCTGGAAGGACTCGGCATCCCCGGTCATCGAGGCGTGTCTTGGCAAGACTCCTTTAAGAACAGGTTCCTTATTTATGTATCCGGTCTACTCACATCCCTTCCTGTCCCGTCAAACGGTAACCGTTGAAGTCCACTCTTTGAAACATGTTAACTCGGAGTTATCAGAAGATAATGTGACCGCGGACACCTGTGTGATACCCTATTGACCTCCACTGGACGCAGGGCAGCACAACTCTCACAGTTACACACCTGACGCCTTAGGGCTGCAGCTAAGCCAGCAGGGGGCAGGTCCTCATGGAATTTGGACAGCGTTTCATCAGGCGGAAAGATTCGCGGATAATGTTTTTAAATAGAAAGGTGTGTGTTCTGTACACAAATGCATCAGTGGACATCAGTTCATGACTATTTCAATCACCGATAGCAACCAAGATACCTAGGTGAATTCCAAGTTGTCTCTCTCGCTCACTCACTTTATTGCACATAACAGCATACTTGACTCAGCACTACCGAAGGAGAATTATTACATGCCATATTTATTCGCACATTTTACCACACCTGGTATAACATTGTTTACATATCTCAAACATGTTCTATCTGTTGACAGATTGAAATTAATTTGAAAGGCACATAAGAATTGGAATTCAGCCTGGTAGATCTTCGAAGACGCAGCTTCCATGCCAAGATTATGTTGGAGCACCTTGCACTGATCAATATGATGAGTACGTACATGTGTGGTTCGGTGAATGATTTAGTAGGGGATATGGTGGACAACAACACCACAAGTGTTGCTGACTCTACGAACGTGAGCCAGAATGCAAATACAGTCTGGCGAGGTGCCAACACACTTTACCAACAAAATATTAGCAAGAGAGTCCTTCAACCGCTGTGCACACATGACCAGCCGTACAAAAGGTCAATTACAACAGGTAATAGGACTGCTTCTGGTTGTCAGGTCCGGGACTAGAAGTCATCAGTCCTGAGACTACATACGAGGTCTGCTCAGCGTACTGCTGATTGGGATATGCTGGGAATCCGACAGTGTCTGAGGGTCACTGAGTCGTCCTGAAGATTTACGCTGCAGATTCAAGGCAAGGGGTGGAGGTGACACCGGTGGGCCCATACAGGGCCAGGTTGGGACCGTGGGGTTAGGCTACAAGTCTTGTTTTGACGAGTTTGGTAATCTCCAAGCAGATTCTACGGTGCCACAAGATGGTATGAAAGCTAGCAAAGGAATATAGCCGACCAAAGGGAGTCAGAGAGTCAGACGGGCACATTAAACACTCTAGGTCGGCTTCACTCCTCTGCCAGCTTTTGATACTATCTTATGCTACCGTAGGATCTGCTTGAAGATTAGAGTTTGGTGCAACCTTTTCGGTGTGTTGCAAACTGGTTTTTGGTGCACCCTTTTGTGTGTGCTGCAATCTGGTTCAGTTTTACGCTGACCGTTTCGAGAAAATGTTTGGTACTTTTCATCAAGGGGCATTTTATAATGCAGGTGGTTGTTTACAGCAAAAGATTGACATGTCTGGATGCAGTCTTCCGCTGTGAATGTATGAATTCATGAACTTATTGAAGATGTTTCCTAAGAATAGATTTATAGAGTATTTAGCGGTAAAATAGTGTACAATGTAAATTTGAGTCGCATATCAAAAGGATTTTAAGAGTTGGTGTAATATCTGATAGCGATATAAGGCCATGTTGATTTGATTATATGGATGACATCCGCGTGCGCACCAATTTTCGGCCGTTTCCAAAAAAAAAAAAAGTTTTCAACCACACTGTAAATCGTGCAAAGCAGCTGTAAGATGAGCACATATATGCCGTAGATTGAAAAAAAAAGTATCAGAAAGCAGATAACTAATGTCATAGAATTCCAAAATAAATCTAAAGTCAAAGAATAAGATGTGAAAGGACAGAAATTAAAAAAATCTATTGTTGGTAGGGGTGGGTACCAGTACAGAAAATTCAGGTACAGGTCCGGTTCAGGTTCAGAGGATCAGGTCCAGGTCCGGACCTGAACCTGTGAAAACTTTTGAATGGGCGATACTCAACACAATGGTCAATTTTGCTACAAAGGAATCTGTGGAGTATTCGACTCCCACTGGCATATTAAAATACCATCTTCATGTAATCGAGGCTCTGTACCTTTGACTGTAGAAACCTAGTACAAATATGACTATAAACTCTACTCGACATCGTTCTTGTTATTTTCTTGGCCCGGTAAGCCCCGAAACAACTATCCATTTTTTAATAGGCGAAACCCGTTCCACAGATTTTTTAAGGTCTGTTTTTTTGGACCTGTCCAAGAAGGAAAGAAAAAGTTTTGCACCCGTACGATGTACCGGTCCCTACACCTAATTGTTGGTATACCATAATATGTGTCCTAGTCCTATGTTCAACGTTCCTGACCACTTAGATTTCATACTGAAGGCAACTTTTTTTTTTTTGCCAGACTTTTTTTTTATTCGCACGCTCGCATCAATTTTGGAGTTCCCAGAGGATGTCATCCATATAATCAAATCAACATGGCCTAAGTAAAACTTAAATGTGGTATCTCACTGAACCTGCGTCAAGCTTGCGTCACTGCTGTGTTCGTTCACTGCGTCACTGTTTTGTGATTTTCTCCGATTTTTTTATAATGTAGGTATCGCGTACCACGTAAAAGTATGGCTTAGAAGACGACAAAATACACAAAAAATCGTTCTTTATCTCTGAAATTCGTTGAGTATCTTTCGAACCCGTAGTGAAGAAAGCGTGACGCAAGTGCAGTGAGATACCATCTTAATCTGGCACGTATGCGAAAGCATATTCATGTAAGGTGACAACAGAGAGATCAGTGCATCCAGTCCGCGCCAGTGTCATGTGTATCAGGTATCAACCTGTTGCCAAGTTTCCTCCGTTGTAACCTTGGCCTCGCTAAGGGTAGACGCCTTCAATTCCACAACAGGTCTCCAGCTAGCTTAACGAGACATCTACTTGTAAATAGCGTCACATGACGTAGTGTCTAGGCCAGGGGACAAAAGATCGAGAGGTCATGGCTAGACTTCGTGTCATTGGGAAAGGCACTTCAACTACGACGTTTGTCACTCCACCAAGCTTTAAGGTGTTTAGAAGTTGAGGCAGGTAAAAGTCGGTAGAAGGAGAGGGATGAGTTCCGCCTTCTAAAATACCACTCCTAGGGACAGTGGATAGAAACCCATTGACCTTACAGCATCAAAGGTTGTATATTTCTAAATGCACAGCTTTTGAGGTTTGATTCCCGAACCTTACGTCATCGTGATCACGGTAATGATAAGATCATCAATGGATTGAACGGGGGGGGGGGGGTGTCGTCAGTTTCGTAAGACCCTGGATAGTTCAAATTCTACATAATGTACATACACAAGTGATAATAGCAATTTCACATTTTCCGATCTATTGTTGCACATGTAACAGTCCTAGCACTCAATATCAAAAGAGAATCTTCCTGAAATTTTACATTTTTAAGCTGGCGAAAAGTGTTCTTTTGACATTTAAAAACTAAATCTTATTCGTCCAACAGTGTATCCAAAAGTCTGAAGATTTTATGAACCACGGTCTTTGCTGGGTTAAGGTGAGAATCAGAAAATCCCTGATAAGCAAGTGCGTGCATATTTTTACTGTCCTATCTGGCCAGAGGCCGTCAGGACCAAAACATATTGAAGAATATACAGATTAGAGTCAGAAACGGGGTACACAGAAATAAGTCATTTTATCCTTCTATTTATCATGACAGTGGTTTACTAAGAATTCCTATTTTTTTTACCAGTGAGATTTGTAGTTGTATTCTGTACAATGTATACGGCCATCTTTTGAACTATAAACAATAAACATCAAACGATTCGACCTCCAACAGAAGCTTTGTTATAGGAAAAACGACATATTATGTGCAACTGACCGATCGTTGTGGTTTTCAAACTAACCAAGTTTATAACTTAGTAATACGTAAATTCATATTGTCACTACATCTCTCTACCTGACCTGATCTGAAGCTTACTCATGCCTAAAATAATCTAAAATCGTTGAGTGAGCGCTGTCAGTTCTGTCATCATCGTTCTAAACTTTGTTCCGCTGTATCCACTGATATCTGTCTCTCCTGGCGGTTACATACACATGCCGACCCTTGCGCCGTCCCCGGAGACACACATAAGCCCTTCCATACACGGGCAGTGCCAGAAGCGGTGCTTGCCGTCCAGCGGGTAGGGCAGCGCCTCCGCCTTGACGTGACAGGGCTCCCCTCTCTTCCCCATGGTCTTGCAGACGTACACGGCACCTAGCGGACTCCATCGCGAACAGCAGCTGTCCCTGGTCCCGCCCGCGATGCACTGAACGTCATTCTCGCATACCTGAGAGAAACAAGAGATAGACTATGAAGATACTTGGTTCCGAACAGGATTACTTTCTCAGGGGAGTGAAATAGGTGATTTACATCAGAGTCCATCAGTGTCTGGTCAGCGACCCTTTGTATTGCCACAAGGTCTGGGTTGAGTCCTGGCTCAGCCGGTTTGAACCACTATTGGGACGCTAGTCACTCGCTCGCCATCAACCTTCCCTCAACCGAGACGGGGGCCGATACCTACTTTCAAGCACCTTTGACCTATTGCTGACGTCACACTTCCAGTCTGGATGTGTGACGTAGGCTTTGGGTCATTTCAAATTGATAAGGATCAGACGACTGATCGAAAGCTTGTTGGTAAGCGCTTTATTCTGTGTACGGATATAAAGTTTAAAATTGTAACATAAGACTATGGTGTGATTTGTACATTCCCTGACAAAGACGGGAGTTAACGTTGGACAGTTAAAACTTTTAGTCAGTCAGATTTTTTCTGTTGGAAGTTAGAATCCAACTTTGTCTTGGAACGATTCCTACCGACACAGATGAACTTTCAAGCTGACGGATATGTAGTACACGACACAGTTCGGACTTGAAAGAATCCAGTCTCATCGTATAGTAGAGTTTTACCAAAAAAGCGTCCATTGCTTCAGGTGAAAAATGAGACTTTGGAAGCCTAATAATGGGCCATTGGATTTACTTAAACTACCCAACTGTGGCCTAATTAGGTATTACTCAAACAACGATATTCCTAAAGGAGGTCAAGTCACTGAAAGATTAATTCTATATGACGTCATTTCTTCGAGTACCAACCCAGAATGGAGGTTTTGACAAATGCTATCGCAGAGTGGATCTCATTATACAAAGTGCTGTAGGAGGAGCATCCTCAATAGACGCTTTTAACAATGCTTACTGTTAGATGTGCAAAAAAAGGTTAGGTGTAACAGGTCGTTCAGTGTATGTATAACCAGCTGCTGCAGCATCCTGTGTCTGCAAAGCTAGTGTGTTACCCTGAAGTGTGGTTATTACACCTGCTATATAGATACAGACACAGATATACAGCATTACAAAACATGCGACTGAATCTGTATGTCACAGTATAAATGTAACCGGTAGAACCACCCTTCCTCGTAACACACCAGCTTCGCAGGTACTCGGTGTGACAGCAGCTGGTTTATATATTACACTGTCACACCTGCTTTTTGCACAGCTATCTGCAAGTATTCCTCAAAACTATCCAGTGAATATGTAGGGACTGTCAGTCTTATCATGTTAACAGTTTAGATTGTCTCCAAGATGTTTGTGCCGCACAGTGTTGCAGCCGGTTTAGTGTACGTAAACACCAAGTCGCAAAGACTAAAAAGAACCGAGATAATCATAAGTTTGCTGAAAAGGTAACTTGAAGGTACCTACAAAAAGTCTCGGATAATCTCTTGTGAAACAAAAGGTAAGAAAGTTCAAAGATCATAATCTTGTCTCACACCTGGGACTTATTTAAAGCCTTAACGTGCTCGTTGACGACACATTAAAGTACGTAATGGGAGAGCTCCATCAGCGCTTGATGTCACCTTGGAGAGGCCAGACTGTCGTTATCTTAATGCACCTGACAGGAGGGCTGTGACGTGGCAAAGAATGGAACATATTTTCACCACCCCCGTGAAACTTGAGGAATCTTGTTCTCAGAAACATATGTCGAGTATTGGTAATTCTTTTTTCCGTTATCAATATTCCAAACCAAACCTCACAAGCGTAGTAACATGCCATGACGGTTCTTTAATAAGTTTCGGAAAGAGTAGAGTCCCAGTGGGATAGAATGGCAAATTTGGCGGGGGACAAAAAATGTCTGAAATTAAGAGTGGAACTCCACGTCGAAGATAGGACCCTCCTCCTGTGTGGGTGATGACACGGTGTTAGGACAAAATTTTCCCGCTGACAAAAAAGGGCGGCGACGGAATATGAAGCAATTTTACGCTGAGATGAACGTGAAGCGGCATCTGTCACGTCCTTGCCAGCTGGCTGGTACACAACAGAATCCAAAATGATTGAAAACTGTTTCCAACAAAGGTTTCCTTTCGAAGAAAGGCTGCCAAGGAATGCCCAGGAAACATGTTGGACTCAAACTGTCATTTGCAGACTCCCGGACATGTCCAAGCAAGTAAAGCGTACAACCAGCATGAATCCCAGATCTTACGTTCGGTGATAGTTTGTCTTAATCTTAACATATAGACTCCAACCTGTTGGAATCAATCTGTCAGGTAGTTGCAGACTCTGAACATGTCCAAGATATAGATACAGTGTACATGTATAACTAGCATGAACCCCAGATCTTACTTTCGGTAATGGTTGGTCTTAATCTTTTAACATAGACTCCAACCTGTTGGACTCAATCTGTCATTTGCAGACCCTGGACATGTCCAAGCAGATACAGCGTACCACTAGCATGAATCTCAGATTTTAACGTTCGGTTACAGTTTGTCCTAATCTTAACGTAGACTCCAACATTGGATTTAGAAAAATATGGACATAGAAAATATATTTCAGTACTAATGCATATAGCGGTGTCAAGGCTCTTTTTGAAACATATGGATATCCTCGCTTTGTTATTGTATAAATACTTGAAAGAACAGTGTGAAAGTCAGTGGTGCGGATTGGAACCTTTTCGGGCCAGTTTCGGGCGCAGATTATAGTGAGAAAATAACATTGTTCTTCAAAGTTACAATCATTTCCAATAGAGATTTCAATCTAAGTTAGTGGTATGTTTCTCATGTCATTCGGCCTAGAAGTAAAAAAGGTAAAACTCGACCTCTCACACACAGTTCTGACCTGACACATACGGCCACCTGTATTTCAAAAACTGCAGTTTCATCATAAGATTTGATACTCATTAGTCACCTTAAAGAAATTCTTTCTACTCTAGAGATTCTTTCTTCATCAAGCTGAAAGAAACATTCTGTTGGAACTATAGGCCTATTGAATATAAAGCAATCAATGCACCGTTCTTTATAAGTTTAAAATGCTGAAGATTTCCACACTCACCCCAGTGATAACTGCTCCGGAAATCACGGCTAAAGTAGCCGCGAGGATCACCGCAAAGTAAACTTGTCTTTGCCTCATCGTGGACAGCCTGAGATGTGAATATGAGAATCCTGTTCCTTTGGCAGCCTGGACCTCCAGTCTCTGTTAATGACGGCGCTCTGCCCCTCATATATAAGGGGTACATCATTGATTTGTGACATATTGGCGGGAATATCAATGACACGCCCTCGCCATATTATATAAATGACGTGTCGCGTCCAGATGACGACTCACGGGGCAGATTATAAGGAGCGCGCAAACTTCAAAAACTCAGTCTGTGGGCGGTAAAAGTTCTGATCACGGAATGACTATTATATAGGGTCGTTTTATGTAGATTACATGTCAATCCAAGTCCTTCCATAAACGTCATTGAATGTATGACGTGAGACGTACGGTAATGCACGTAATGGGCAGCTGGTTGCAACATTTTTCTTCTGACAAAGACAAGTTAAACTTACTTTCATGTTTTTGGCATAAAATTGGAATAAAGTTTAGAAACGATAGATATAAATGTCACTGTATACGTAGCATCCACGCCAACCAACATCTGTGATATGTATATATATATATATATATATATAGAGAGAGAGAGAGAGAGAGAGAGAGAAAGAGAGAGAGAGAGAGAGAGAGAGAGAGAGAGATGTTATTACGCTGCTAGTTCAGACCTTTTCTCTTAAAGAAGTTAAACTTACTTTCAGCTCTTTCAATGGAAACACCAACGCCAACCGATAGACGTGATATTTGTAACAAAACGCACGCACAACATAAGCAGCTAATTATTACTAATAATGTCTTTGCTGAGTCATTCACCTCGGAGCTGACGAAATGTTGAGATTACTGGACAATACTTTTTTTCATCTCGATTAAGAAGATCTGTTGTACGTGGCTTGTACTTTAGGAGTTAATGGCAAGCGAGAAAGATATGGGAGATTTTTAATTAACCGCACTAATCACCACAGTCCGATCGATGCAACCACTGTTTATCATTCAGTAGGTTTGCTTTTTCACACCAGTCTTAATTTGCAGTGCCAGTGATACCAGCGACTTCGATGTAAAATGCTAACAATTCTCTTTTGGCTTACAATACTCGGTAACGGGCGGTAACGGACCACAAAATAATTACACTCTATATATCTTTGTCCCACTTACTACATCGCCTAAAACATGGAAGAACTACCTGTAAATACAACATGCATGAAAAAATATCCAAACGTAAAAAAAAAAAAATATATATATTTTAACCTGCCCAGGAGTAATTAAGCCTTATAATTAGTATAAGTAGGGCGACTCTGCTATCCACCACAGTCGCCGCACCATCACGTGCTGAAGCGCACACCCAAAGCGATAACCCATCCCTTTACTGAAGTGCTGCGTTAGTAGGCGCTAAGTGCGACATAATGAAGGTTGTTTTCCTTGCTGTGGTGGCAGTCGCCTGCTTGGTGCTGATGTGTTCTCCCCAGGCCGTGGGAGGAACCGTCTGGGACCTCCTGGATAGGGTGGACAAGCGGGCGGTAAGTGGTGAAAAAACTTCTTGTCTCTGATGTGTCATTGAAGTGTGCTGCTAAGGGGTGGGTACCGTTGCAGAAAATTCAGATACAGGTACGGTCCTAGTCTCTATCAGACTCCGGGTCGCTAGAAAACCGTAGAAATGGAACAAATAGAGGAGTAAGCCGGCCAGAGGAGTGTAGCCGGCCAGAGGAGTGTAGCCGGCCAGGGAACAGTACCCGGAGTCTGGTAAGAGACTTGTACGGTCCAGGTTCAGGACCGGACCTGAACCTAATAATCTGTGAAAACTTGTGAATGGGCGATATTAAGAGGAATGGCCCATTTTGCTACAAAGAATTCGGTTTGGTGAAGTAGCCGACATCGTATACGTTACGCAATGTAATGGCTTTTCACAGTTTAACATTGTAAGAAAATCAATCTGAACGCTGGAAGCAACCTATGCTTTCATGATTATTAGTACGTGCAAGTTATCTCAAGAGTTTTCAGTGTATTTAAGATGCAGATATCAGAAATGAAAATTCGCAAATTATAAACTACATGTATGGTGCAGCGTATCCCTCCAGTCATTCAATGCACATATTGTTTTTTAATGGAAAGACAGTACATCAAGAGGTCTATGTTAATTATGTTGCTGAATGAGGAACTATTGTTCCATATAAAAATTAAATATTTATGTTGCTGAATGAGGAACTATTGTTCCATATAAAAATTAAATATTTCATCATTATCATTAAAAAATATGGTATGTTCTTCCTTAAATCCATGGGGAAAAGACATGGCCACTGAAATGTAAACAGGAATAAAGCAAGAAGAACAGCAGCAATAGAAAAGGAATAAAAAGATAGACAAAAGTGTTTTCTTTTCAAGAGTTGTAAACATCTGATATACATACTATTGTATATTATAGTAAGTTTTCACAGTATGAATCTCCATCCCCCATGCCAGTGCCAAGGGAAGATTCCCCAGGGCCAGTTCTGTAAGCCACAAGACAAGAAGGACGTGTGCTGTGGGTACATGGGGTGTTACAACGTCAGGGGACACGACTGTGACCCAGGGAAGGAAGTGTGCATCTGTCGTCCCAAGAACCGCTACCCCTTCTAGTGCTGGGGTGTCGTCGTTCAACAGCATGGGATTCTTCATCCCACCAGATGCTGGAGAACACTTCTGAACTAATGTAGTCATGTTGTTAAGTTTCACCAACTGCGTGTGTTATTATAGTTTAAGCATACAGAATATACCAGACAACAGATGCATATATGAGCTTCCTACAGGCAAAGTGATTAAACAAGTAGGCATTTATCAGTCTTGTAAAACTAAAATGAACAGTAGAGAAAGTTAGGAACCTCATCAATACATGGAGACGTAGTATTTGAATCAACTTCTTTCTCGTGTTTTAATGATTGCCATGTTTCATCTTCTTCTTCACTGTCTGCTTATCACATAGCAAGCTAATTTCTATCATAATTCTCTATCATAAATGGCTCTTCAGGACACTACACGCCGATTAAGAAGTGGTGAAAAGGTTGGCACAGATCATAAACAGTTGTTCTGTTTTGCCTTCTTTTTACCTTCACCCTATTTCCATTTGAAAAATACAATGTTGGAAACTAGCAAAAAGCACAATGGATCTAAATTGGATGTCATTAAGATTGAATTGCTTTCAAGTATTATGTACTCGAATGTCTTAACGGTACATTCATAAACATAGCCAAAAAACAAAACAAAATGTAAGAAACTAGACCTACAAACAAAATAAGGCAAGACATGCCAGAAACTAGCCAGGAAACATTAGTTTCCTTCTATTCAAGTGGCTACAAGTACAACTGACAGAGCTAGAGAAGACACGACAACACTATCAGATTGGACCTAACAAATCTGGACGAGCCCCTCGGCCCACAGGTAGGTTGCCACCTGTAGGTCATCCTCCTCAGACTCCAGTCCGAGACCTTTCACCTGGACTCTGTCATCTTCCCTCATCCTCAGCAACTTCTGCAGGACTGGCAGGTACTTAGCAGGGAACTTCAGACCCTGGGGCTGTCAAAAGAAGGGACGACAAACTTGTCAGTTGTCAAAGGGTCAATTCTGGACAAACAGCAAAAACTTGGTAATACATATATACATGTATCATTCTACATCTACATAGTGGCTAGCGCCCAAATAGCCCCTGGGGTAGCGTAGGGGGAGGGGAGGTCACGTGCTAAGGTGGACAGGCCTCCTGCCTTACACAGCAAAGATGGGTTAATTACTTGGGTCATTTTTGTGGTTATTGATTGTCATTAACAGTCAAAGCAATCCTGAATAATCTACAGAGCAGGCCAGCCAGCAATGTATTTTTGGTTTAATTAAAAACATGTATAAATGATCACAGGGGCTAAAACAAACCATTTCTTTGCTATCAATCCCTTAGGTTAGTTCAAGCCATGATTACAATTGGTAGTAAAGGCTTTGTGTACAATGGTATCCCTGGGTATCTTATTTATTTCATGGGCCTTTAGAACTAAAGATTGGTATGGATAATCATGTCTTTGGGGCAATAGTTTCTAAGGCGCATGGTTGAACAGCTTTTAATAGTTCATCCAATCACTGCAGCCTTTTCACAGACCTGATTACCCTTCTGTGACACAAGCAACAAACAAAGGCAGTATGGTAGTCAGCTAAACAGCAATCCTGATGATTTCCCTTGAAAGAACAGGTGGGCTTTACTTCAGAAGACACTACACAATCAGGTAGATTAATATTACATCTCTCTCAACCCAAGTATACCATCATTGAGAAAAAGACCTTGGATATGTGTTGTTTGCTTTGCAAAACCGCCACATGGCCACAAACACACCAGGATTGTACTGAAGAGTACAAGCAACAGTCAGATAGACTTGTTAGTATGGTTGTATGTGTGTGTGATGTGTCCCATTGACATAACAAGGATATGCAAAGTGCAATACTGATCCTGACCTGCCCACTACTGGAGCCCATCATGTGTTCCTCTCTCCTGTTGTGTAGACAGTGGTACAGATACACCCACTCAGGATCAGAGGCATCCGCTGCTGCACTCATGGTGGACATCTCCATATCTGCCTCTTCTCTTTCCTCTTCATTATCCTTCTCATCATCATCATTCTCATTGTCATTGTCTTCACCTTCTTCTTTATCACCATTAGCATCACTATCCTCATCATCATCATTCTCTTCATCATCATCATCTGTCTCCTCTTTAAAAGAAATAGAATACATTTTCAGTATCTAAACAATTAGATATTAAACATTCTGACAGTTACCCATTTGAATATATCCTACTTTCTTATACATAAACTTTCCCAAAAATGGTTAGGGCACAGTAAAGTGTTGTCAAAATCAAGTGCCCGTGGTCTTCAGCACTTTCAACTCTAGGTAATCCAAACGAGATATGAATGAAATTGCACATACAATCAGGGGTGAGATTGCAATCTGGCAGGACTGCTGATAAAGTTTACATTTGACATAGTGCTAGGAACTTGACAGGTTGGTCTAGTCCTAAATTTCACTTCAGTCCATTGACCTAAAGTAAGATGAATTCATGATGAGAAGTACTATCTTTTAAGGTAATGCCTTTAAATTCACAGATTCTGATTGGAGCCTCTACACTACAGACAGATCTGGTGATTCTATCAGTTTGCAATCTCTTTAATAAAAGTAACATAAAGAGTGTCATCAGTGGTAGATGATGTTGTTTTGTACCTGCTGTTTGCAGACACAGTGCCATGTAGCCAGGAAACCTCATCTTTACAAAGCTGTTCAGGTTGGGTGGGGCACCTGCAGTACAGAATGTGTACATGTGAGGAGGTTAGAAACGAAAAGGATAATCAGATACAGGCAAGTATCATAAGAGAGAGCATACAGGCCACCATTATGCAACCAATGGCTACTTTTATACACTGTGCCACATTACTTTCAAGATGAGGGTGTTGGTCTATCATCCTCCCAAAACCTAAAAATACTGCTACAGTGCCCAAAATTGCCATGTTTCTTGGCAACTGCCACCATGCCAAAATTCAAATTTAGATATATCAAAAGAATCTGAGCTATAGCTGCAAACACACGTCATATCAAAACAGAAAAAGTACCCTTGTCCGAGGTTAACCACATCCTGGAGGTAAACAACATTAATGGGCAAAAACCTTTTGGAGAAGCTAGAGGCTCAGATGTGTCCTTGAAGTAGGGAGGCAGCCTGTTACTCATGAAGTCCTGCAGTACATCTGGTGCCAGCAAGGGGGAACTGCTGCTAGCTACCTGATCAGCCAGACTGACTAGCAGCTTCTGCAGATGTGACCTCATGTCCTGGTTGTTCTGGAGAGGGTGGTGATTTGTCAATGGTTGTCCATCAAATGGGCAGATACAGGCTTTGTGTATGAATTGGGCTACAAGCTTAGACTTATGCAAAGAATTACATTCTACATTGTATCCTTACTGTGTACATATATAGTTAAATACATCAAGGAATGTGTAGACCTTAGAACCAATAGACATAGTGAAAATCATACGTCAAACATGTTGATTTAGTCATATACAGTCACTTGTGCATAGCCTATTCTATTCTTCCTTAGAATTACTTCTACCCTTACTGTGTACAAACAGGCTATGTTAATGCCTAGACCTTAGAACCAATAGTGTACTTTATACATCAAACTGAAAATGTTGATTTAGTCATACTTGCCCATAGTTAAATCTATTTATAACCACTTCTTGGTACAGTGTAGAAGACCTCACAGACAGAAGTGATTTTGCTGCATCAATAAGGATGTGGAAACAAAGACAGCACTTCAATTAAGGTAAAAAAAAGAATGGTTGTTACAAGTATACTAGTTGTTATGCCTGTACCTGTCCCATAGACGGAATCCCCACTGTACTGAGTGCTCCAACAGGCAGACCCTTCCTAAACCCTACATCCCTGTCCATCACAGTCTGAACCAGCATGGGGAGGGCTGAACTCAGGAGATCACCGTAGGAACTGGAAAGGAACACATAGCACAGTGTCAGTCAGTCATTAGCCACAGTGTTATTTGTCCAAGGTGGGGATTGGTATATGTGTACTCTCCAAGCAGAGGTTTGGCTCTGGCTGTTTTTTGATGGTACAAAATAGAAAGTCTGACAAACATTCTTGCATACATAAAAAAATTGTGTGAAACAACTTTTAAGCAGTCTAAACAAGCTGCTAGGGAGACCAAAATTAAGTCACTTCTCCCTTGCATCAAAAGCTTCAGCTAAAGACAATCAGTCAATTTTTAATGTAGGGAATGGGGCAGGACTTAGAATGTTTTCTCATAAATGTTGATAAGGTTCTAAAGGCTTCTCAAACAAAATACCACTGCTCACTTGTGCTGGTATGTGCTGATGGTGACATGTGTGGAGTGTGGAGAGCCAGCAGTGGTGTCGGCCTGGTGAACTGTGCCACGGGGGAAGTACAACATGTCTCCTGCCTACAGGGAGGTATACAGACAAACTAAATTTGTGAAGTTCAACGTACTTTACAAAGTCTAGAGAGTAATCCTTATACTATTGGCATAGTAAGAATTCCACAACACAAGATATCAAAATTGGACGTTCCACTGCAGTACCTTAGAAAGCTGTTAGGGGCCCCTTACTGAACTTATTTTCCTAACAACATACAAGACACACACAAAAACAAACACACACACACATGCACACATACAAACATATGCACTCACACACACACATACTCTCTCACACACACACACACACACAGATCTAAACAAATGCCACCAAAAATATATCATTCTTGGCAAAGGTAATATCAATCTCATAACAGAAAGAAAAGGAAAGTTTTCAGTCATAGTTTGCTGACATGTTCAATAGCACATCATATGAATACTGTTAAAAGGTTATATGTGCTTTACCTCTAAGACAAAATCATGTGTGGGCTGGCCAATACTGTCCTGCTCTAGATCTCTGCTGTAATCCCTGGGAAGATCAACAGGGGGCATGTACAAACGCCAGTGTTTCCTGCCCTCCAACTGCAGAATGAACACCTGTGGGAGTGATAAGTCGTATTAGCTTTGGGCCTGCTTTCTTTTGTAACATCAGCCAGATATGTTATACATGTACATGTACTGCTATCATATCATATTCAGCCCAGGTGACAAGTTCATATATATATACAAATATAGTGTATTTACCTGTACATAATGCAAGATGATACAATTTTCCAGCTGTGCTTAGCAAACAAAAATTGACAGATCCCTCAACCAATTACATTAACAAAGAGCAAATACTTTTTCATAATGCATCACATTTATATATGAAATCAAAGGTTAACATTACACAAATACAATTTTGGTCACTACAGTCACTGAGGGGGCATTAACAATGGCACTGTCAAGGCTGTTAAGAGCTAAAATATATAAACTACATGAACTGGTGTGACATTTGCTGGGTTAAAAGATATACAATTTAATGGTTTGTGGAATTGTGATGACATCTGTAGTTACCTCCACATCATCGTAGTGTGGTGCTAACCCTTGTGAGCCCGGGGGTGTTATGTACACGTTAGCTCCCACCAGACAGCCAAACAGACACTCCAGCAGACTGCACAACTGCCACAGCTTATCCTGGAAAAGGGGGAAACCAGAAGAGTCATTGTTAGATTGATAACATGGAAAAAGTTGATATTAAAGCTTTTACACACACTTTCCTATAAGTACAGTCAAACCTGTCTATAGCGGCCACTCAAGGGACTGGTCAAAATTGGCCACCATAGAGAGGTGGCCACTATAGAGAATATGCTAATTAATTGACCACAAGCAATAAGTTACACATGGTTTTAGTACCCACTGATTTTTATTCACATAATACAGTACTGTACATGTACTGCAATGATTTTTACACTATATGTATTAAGAAAACAAAAGCTATAAAAAGTTTTAAATGTTCTACAGTTGATATTGTCTAAATGAGACCGGTATCGTCATATTTCTTTGATCTTTCGTCTTGTATCCTTTGATACTTCGCCGCCCGTGTGTTCCCGCTCGCGTTCACACGTAAGATGCTAGTGTGGTACTCACAAGAAAAGTCACGTCATTTTAGACTTATCTCTTAATAAATGTAAGAATAAAATCCACCATAGTCTGAAGTTCATATCATTTTGTCTTTGTAACAATTTATTTAGAAATTTTTGTGATGTAAATTAACCAAAGCGATAGTGTATTAGAACGTAACTTTAACACAATTTACCTCCGTAATATTGGTGTCGTCTATTGACCTTATATGACCTCGTTTGTCAGCGGGTAGTTTACGAAGTTTTGTTTTGAAAATAAGTCAAAGAGGTTTTAAATCCGGCATAGGGTGACGATACGGCCGCTGTATATGGCCGAACGCGTGCCGAAACATAGATCAGCGGTCCGAGTGGCCGTAATCGGCAGTGTTTTTGTACCTGCGGGACCGGAAATCGTGTGGCCGTGGCCGCGTTGGACAGGTGGCCGCTAAGCCTATTTCTTAATCATTACGAATCCAAGGGACCGACAAAAAGTGGCCACTATGGGCAGGTGGTCGTTATGCAAAGGTGGCCGCTAATACAGGTTTGACTGTAATAGCTTAAACAGCACATTGTAAAGTATGCGTGCTACTGATATGCACAATTTAATTACATTGATCTTCAGTCATTCTAATGTAGGGCATAAAACATAATAGTATACATACTACACTGTTACCTGAAATCTCTGAGGTTGGTGAAACTGTAAGGTAGCCTTGGACTGGTCAAACAGCTTATCAATCTGTGTAGAACGTAGAACAATCAATAAAGCAATACACCAAGAAACCTTTTCCAATGACTCAATGAACAAGACAAAAGGAGACAAAGAGGCTATGGCGAGTACAGCTCATAACATCTGACAGACAACTTTCTGCTCTTTTGTACAGAGTTGACTCTCAATGAAAATCAATGAACCATTAAACAGATATCATATATAACGTTACAACAATAAGCACCATACCTTGAAAAAACAATGTGAAATGAGTGGCTATAGCATATGTTTAACATCTACTCACCTGTTTACATGTGGCTCTTTCTGTTCCATTCAGTGACTCCCTTTTCCCACTGACATATCTGCACACATTCACATCCCTGATGTACTCTATGTCATGCTTCTTCAACAGTTTCTTCAGTACATCTCTGGAGAATAGCGCCTTGTATGCCTCTGACACTGCTGCATCATTCCTTTTAGCTATCAGTGGTTTCTTCTCCCAGTATTCAGCAAAGAATTGCTTATATGTCACTGGTGAAATGATGCTTTCAAAAAGCTTTTGAGGAGAGCTGAAGTCAAATCTGGCAGTCAGACCACTACCTGAAACAGTGCTGACTCCATGTTTTTCATCCAGCTTCTTTGTTTTTAGACGTTTTGCCAAGGTTGGCTTCTCTTTGCCTTGAGACAAAGGTCTCTTTTCTGATCTGTTGTTCTGTTTTGAGTCTTGTCCTGTAGTACTGCCATTATTGGTTGGTTTTTCTGCAAGAAGTTTGCCTTTATCTTTCAATTTTTTTGCTTTTGGAGGAGATTTGATTGTCTTATTTGTGTCTGAAGGGGAAGCTTGTTTCAGTTTTGGATGTTTCATCTCCTTCTTCTTTCTCTTTCGGTCCATCATCTCTCTTTTGCTTTTATCACCACTTACAAAGGTTTGGGTTGTTTCCTGTACAAGTTCAGTTTTTTCTACAGGGAAGCTCTTCAGCGACGTATCTGTGGCTTTTTTATGAGACTCGTTGCTCAGGTTCCAAAGTCTCCTTTTCTCACGACTCTTTCTTCTGTTCTCCCTCCTTTTCTGTCTCTTCAGTTGGACATGAGAAGGCTTCATGTTTGCAATGGCTGTGCCATTTTTCACCTGAAAACACATTCAAGTCATTCTTAAGTACTTATTTAAGGACTATGTACTAGTACTGATGGCCTATTAGTCAGACGTAAATTACCTTATGACCTCCTACATGTATTATAGCAACGTTACTTGAGTGGTAACGTGTCATAACTGCCAAAATATGAAACTGAGGTTGTATTCAAACTATTCAAACTTACTGTAGTGTTGCACGTCTCGGTTTATCTATGACCCTGTAACGACCTCAATTTAATGCAAGAGGCTACCGGTACCGATCAACGGTCCATTTATACAATGTCATATGTTCACTCCAGAAAGGAGTTTACACACATGTGACGTGCCCCCCTCCCCCTTGGTTTGTTCTTCTTTCTTCTTCTTTCTAATCACAATCAGACAAGCTTTCGTTTGAAATATGATGTCGATGCGGTTTCCACTGTTGTAGAAATCCAATTGAATGCCACACTTACCGCTGTTAGCGTAGATTACGACTTAAAACGTGAAGTTTAACAATTTTCGGCTTCGACAACTTTCTTGACCCCTGACATGCACATGTGGTCAAGGCGACAAACAATACACGACATAATTTTTATTTATGATTTACCACTCAATACATCTGACTTATAAACCTTAAAACATCTTATTAAAATATAATACAATATTTTACAAAGTTAATTGCTACTTTTATAACTTTTAAATTATTTTGTACTAATTGTATCGGGAAATGGTAGAAATGCCGCACCATTCACTGCCTTCTTTAACTCAAAGTGGCTCACCAGCGCCACAGTGCGGAGTTGAAATAAAGTGTATGTTGGTGACTGTGATCTTCATTATATCTGAATATAGCAAATTTTAGATATCGCCGGGCCATGACCAAACTAAGGATAAGCGATCATCCACTGGAAATTGAAGCTGGTAGATATAACCGAACTCCTCCTGATGATAGACTATGTATATTTTGCGATAAGAGTTTCATGTATGTAGAAAACGAAGTACACTTTGTCCTAGAGTGTTCGCTGTACAAAGATCTGCGAAATGCATTCGCTAATGCTACACATATAGATAAAAAATATGCGCACCTGACGAAGGAAAATCTGTTCAAATACCTTATGTCATCATCTAACTACGATACACTGGAAAAACTCTGTAAGCTCGTCCACGCATGTTTTAAGAAGAGAGAAGAAGCATGTAAACTGTAATATATATGTATAGCTTTCCGACTACTTACTATGTACCAAACTGATTGCATTTAGCCCCAATGGGGCATGAATATGCAATAAACTTCATTGTCATTGTCATTGTCATTGTCATTGTCATTATAGCGGCTACAGTAACCAAGAACACAACTTCTCGCGTAATCCCCTTTAATCACAAATATAAAGTGCTTTCCCCCGGTAGCGGGAGCATGGTTCTGGAACTACCAGGGAAAGACTGCTCCAATTTCCAACACAGGACTGTGCCCAGGGCGTGGCCGGTGCCAAATTAATTACCTTCCAATTTTTCAGTTCAAAAAAGGCTTTCACCACTTCGACGTTTCAGTGGCTTGCTAGATAAAACCAAATGTCACAAAGCTTAAAACACATCTTCATGCAGCTATTTTTTTTTCGTTTTTTTCCTTTTTTTTTCAACCGGACTTGTTTAGTGACCAGGAATCGTGGCAAAAACCGCTACTGGGCCAACATGGATGGAGGTGTGACATAGCCAGTTACTGTACTTGTGTAACTGCTTGTTGGCGTACAATATGAAGACGTTCTTCTCCGCACAATACATTGTATAAATTACTCATCGAACTCAACGTGTAAATAAGGTATTGCCATTTTTCACGCTTTACTGCTCATATTGTGTGAGTGTATCATATTCTTTACATGGCATATTACAATGTATGAATAATTCAGCAGTGTCAGGCGCATAAAGCGTATTGCTATTTTTCACGCTTTACTAATCGTATTGTGCGAATGCATTATGTTTACATAGTAATCTTAGAGTGAATGTGGCAACTACTAGTATTGAAGGTATACCATCAAGTAAATTGTTGATGCTCGCAGTAGATCAATATTTAAAAAAAAAGTTTACGAATGCTGTAAGTTTCGAGCCAAGTTTCGGAAGACTTGACTGAATATCCCCCTACAAAAACAACAACAACTTGCTCAAGTTTGTAGTTTTCACTCAAACTGTGATCATCAATGAATCTTTTGTTTTGCTCACCAAAGTCAATTATCAATTTTTGAGGTCTTTGTTGCTATCAAGTTTTACACGACCAGCATTTTCTGGTTGGATGTGTTTGTTCTGAAAACCACGTGTGCAACCAATAAATCCAAAGTACATGTGGTCCAGAACACCAGATATCAAAACTGGAAACTCTGCTCCAGGACCACAGAAAGCCACCAGGGGGCCAAAATGATCTCGTTTTCCATTTTACATTCCGTTTTCGCGATAGCGGGGCTGGCGTTCCTTTAAATGGTGAAACCAATTCATCCAGCATTTTTTAGTTATCTTGGTGACAAACAGACGGACAAACGGTGACTAAAGATATAACGGTAAACTTCGAACGAGACTAAGGTGCTGGCATTATGTCTGTTTTCTGGGCAGTGCAGTGAAAATTGATGGTGACAACTAACATTATTCATCCTATAATTGTGGGGAGTATGCAGTGACAAGAGAAAACGTCTTTTGTCAGTGCTTGGCCACGTAAACACAATGTCTTTTACTTTGTGAAGCCAAATTGGAGTTTGATTGTCGCCTAGCAATATCAAAATAGACCAAGGTATATATTGTGAGGTAAAGCTCCCAGCAAAATAGACTCCTTGTCGGTTACGTGCAGCATCAATTGTGGTTCAGGGAAATAACCACTTGAAGAGTTTAGGGCGCAATATTTTGATGATAAAGGACACTAGACCTACGTCGCCAGCTGTAGTTTTTGGCCGGCTAACTGTTTTGGTATGTAACCGGTTTACACCCCAGTTTATTTGGGGTCTCAATTCGAGGCTGCGCACCCTCAAGCTGAGAGGCCGTCTCTTCCAGGAAATACATCTGAACCAGAAAGCCGTGTATAGGAATGAAGGATATCCCTCCAGCTTAAGTACAACCGGGTTTCAGTTTCTTTACTACCTCTACTTTTCGTAAAAATATACGCAAAAATGGAAAATTTTCAGTCATAAAAATTACTGATATTGTCGAAAAGACAATAATCAAGCCAGAGTATAATCAAGCCAAAAATAAACGAATTCGTAACACTGAGATATTTACATTATAAAATGCCATTTCTCAGCAGATTGTGAGAAATCATAACTCAAACCTAGACCCTCGAGACACTTTCGTCACTTTTTTTTGCCAAGCACTACCCCCTGTCGCGGAAGAATTGGTGTGTGCAAGGAGGTTGGTGTGTGCACCGTTACCTATTTGGCCGATGTTCACATTGTCACGTGACTAGATTGTTGTCACGTGACTGGTTCGTTCAATCAGCTTGCCGCGATCTTTAAATGTTTCTTTGGGCGCATTGTTCCTGTTTTATACTCCTTGAGCATGGCCCAATAACATAATGTCATTTTTGGTGTGTGCTAGGGTGTGGATGCAATGCTGTCTTACTGACGTTCACAAATAGTAAGGCCATGCAGTCTGATAAAATTCTAAGTCTATGCTGGACAATATCAAGAATATACAGTGGCTTCAAATGTATTCTTGGTGACTTGAGTTGCTGAAGTCTTCTATTGAGATCCAGTAAGTGCTTTTCATATACCAACCTTAATTTTGCGTTTCATTCACAATATGCTTTTGCCCCCAAGCTTGTTGTTATTGTTCGTTTTACTCGTAACACTCTACCCGTAAAGGGCGTTGAGACATATACATGTAGAAGAAGTCGTCGATGACCCGTTCCTCTGAACCTGACAGTCGCCAAAGGGGCTGTACTAGTAGTTCCGTGTCAGTACGACCCTGTACCAACTTCTTGCCAGCTCCATAGAATATGTTTGTGAGATATGCTCGCCCGGTATTTGACCTATTGTGTGTATCAGAACCAAGTCCCGAGGATATTATTTGCGGTCTTTTCTTCTTTTTTTTTCTATTTGCTTTTGGACAGACCAGGACGATGTGGCACTGCACTCAAGTTTTTTTGTAACTTATATTAACAATGCCACATACACGGTACAGACAGAAGGAAAGTCGTGTAAAGTGCCTTTCCCAAGGGCACAACGTCGGGGGGCACGGTGGGAGTCGAACTCAGGACCCATAGATTCCGAGCCGAACGCTCTACCAGTTACGCCAAGCCCTTTTCTTCACGTGACGCTATCAATAACACATGAGTACGCTTTCCTGCATGGATTTTATACTCTGTAAAAGTAAACAGCAACACTAAAAAGGCACTTAGACAAGAAAGATTAGAGCGGCATCTTGGGGGTATCTGGAAGGCAGCGCGCTGAGGCCGTACGCGGAGGCATCTTGACACAGCGCGAAGACTCCTGGGAAGCAGCACACCCAGGCCCATTGTATATTAATTGTGGAAAATCCCTCCGAGATGTGTCGCTCTAGGCTTTTGTACTTATGTGCTCCATGGAGCTAGCTCTGTCGTTAAATAATCAAAGATGACATTAACCATATGTATGCGTTTATAGTGGGTAGAGTTACATATAGGTCGACGGAGCCGGCAAAACCATGGTGCAGGGTTGGGCTCCTACATAGGGGTCTTTAATTTTCTTAAATGTGAGGTGAACCATGTGTGCATTACTACTGCGTACAGCTAACTTACCGGAGCTAGCAAAAAGTCGGTGCAGGGTTGTTCTTATATGTCAATGTTTGCCCTATGGAGCTGGTTATTATCGTATGGGAGCTCTACAACAATTGAAGGTGACGTGAACCATTATATAGTATTAGTACGTAGCTCAAGCTCTGACAAAAACTTGGTGAAGGTTGTAGCAATTTGTATCACTCGGGAAATCTCCTTCATAGAGGTCAAATTATTTCTTGAAATTGACGTGAACCATGTGTTTGCATTCATAGCGCGTGTGCTTGGATCTGGTAAATGATTCACGGTTCGCGGTTGTGCTAACGGTTTCATGGAGCAAGCTCCATTCAGCCAAAAAACCCTTTCTCGACGGTCGGAGTTCTAATCCAGACACTCACCTGACAATGCCCAGCACTGACAAGGATCGCTTAAGGGTTTTAAAGGTGTGATCCGCTGGTGCCTAGTCCATGGTACGGTGCACTACTTGTCGAATACAACACTTGAACCCACTTCTGTAATGAGTGGAGTAGTCTACCACACAAGAGATCTGTGACTTACAAAATGGTTCTATTTTTACCTTCGCCAAGAAGGTTTTGTTTCTATGTCTGTAGAAGACCAGCATAACTCAAGAACGCCTGGATGGATTGTATTAATATTCGTTATGTGGGTAGGTCTTGTTGAGACCCCAAAACGATTTGATTTGGGGGCCCCCTAGCGGCCAGTTACGGTACTGCAGTGGAACTTCCTGGTTTGATATTTCGAGTTCTGGACATGCTACGGCTGAGATTTTCAAGTGGTGGACAGCTCTTGATGCCGAGAGTAAGCAGTATAGGTTTGAGCCCCCTAGCGGCTTGTTTTGGAACTGCAGGGCAGGTTAAGTGTCAGATTTTGAAAGGGAAGAACTCAAGAACAAGTGACCGTAGGTAACATACTCTGTGACCTAATTATGGTTTATGTCGGTTGTGATGTTTTCTATGGTGTATAACTCGATGTTTATATCGCATACAGAACACATCACATCAGCTTATACCAAAAAATTACTTAAAAGCTACCTATCACTGCCAAATTTAAAACACAGTCCTGTACGCATTAACAGCGAAATCAGCGTCTCAATCGAACGACACCAAATGAAAACAACAACACAGCTTTACAATGGATACCTGAGGCGCAAAAAGTGGGTCAATAACAGCTGTGGACAACTGCCAACACGACCCCATATCTGCTTGGAGATTAGCAATTGCCAAACGCCATCGTCTATAGGCCAGCTGTTCTACAATACCAGGGAAATAGGGGTGACATTTCAAATTATTACATCGATAATGAAAACAGCTACCGCGAAAAAAAATGATCCCAAGGATCAAACACGTTCTAACCATAAAATGCATTTGACTATCAACCGTGCTAAATGTTAACAGTATATGCTATGTCAAACCAACCTCAATATTGGAAACGCAAAGCCCGAACGAGATTGCATATTCCGACGAGGACAACATCTGCTTGACGGTATCAAATTACTACAAGGCTTAAAGCACAATCATAAGGAAGACATGAACCACTATACCGGACGGCGTAGGGGTGAAAACTGAAATTATTACATCCATAATAAAAACTGCTACGGCGAAAAAAATTACGTGCATCATTTCCCAACCGAGTACAGGCGACATGCCAATCCATATGCGATTGCGGCATACGGAACATAGAGATATGGGTGCGAACACTCAACGCACAAAGTGATTACAATACTCTGTTACTGGAGGTTACCCTCCAGTGTCACAGAGTAATGAGTTAACGGATTGTCATGATTTTTGGTATGTACATAGCTTAAGTGATGCTTCATATATTTACGTAATAATTATGTAGATCGGAATCACGCTCAGTTCCATGATAGGACTATTGCGACATGTGACATTTGTAACTGAGAAAGAGAAGAAAGAGCAGATATGTTAATGACGAATAAAGTCTTAATTTGCATAATTAATGAGGAAATTCTATGTGGCAAATAACGGGAACTTTTTACTTTTGGCATTTTACTTTATGCAAATGAGGACCTCATTTGCATAAATTATCAGAAAATGCGATAAAAACCTTTTTAACATAGACTGTCTATGTCTTTTGCTTAATGGAGGAGATGATAACGTAATATAATTTATGCAAATGAAAACCTTATTTGCATAATTAATGACAAACACTTAATACAGTAGTTGTAAAGGGTAGAATCATTTGGCGAAGGTATGGGGTCGTGGAACTCTTAATGTCTTCTTTGCAATGACTATCCAAATCGTCATGCACCTGATCTTACACACATATCTGTATAAGTGCGGGGTAAATGTGAGCGGGTAAGAGGTATTGGCTTTTCCATTGTCTGCAGAATGATGATAATAATCGATCAGTGATCGGCTGACTGTGTCAAAAGCACAAACTTTTATTGATACATAGCACTTCATGATAGGAATCATCAGCAGAAAGATCAACGCCGCTCCAGGTTAGCTACAGGTACTTCTTTGTAACTGAACCCTTTGGTATAATCCGATGGCGAGGATTTACATGTATGTTAATAGTTTATAACGCTAGTTAACCTTTATCCACGGGGTGACATATATACGTCGTTTTTCAAAACAGGGTTATCCAGTCGACATACGCTGGTTTCAAACTGCAATATTTTGAAAACTAAAATTCAAAACCATCGTCAGTCGACTTAACCCCGTTTTCAAGAACAGGGGGTATAGGTTACCCCGCGGATAAAGGTAACTTATAAAATAGCGTTTCAAGTAGGCTGAGCATACCCATCATGGTTGGGAATACATACATGCTTGTATAACTAGAAAGGCCGACATTTGCTTAAGAGCAAATACAGCATATTTCAGCCATACCCCTTCCCACGCAACATTGGACTGTTCCAAATCACCCCTGCGCAAAAATGGAACATCCTCTTAACAGTACATTATCCCCCAAAGTGGACTGGTATTATGAATTGACTCCAGGTAAAACAGAGCTTGCTTCTATTTTTCAGAAAATGACAATAATCACACCTTCCATTCAGAAAATTTTCATCATGACTGAAAATTGTTGAATGACTTCATGTAATGTCATTAACAATTTTCAGTACGATAACTAGGTGTAAGTTTAAAAAAGTATAAGCTCCTTGTGATGTGGGTACATTTATTATTGCAATGAACTTTTTTTATTCAAGTAGGGCATACGATTTAATAATTATCAAGCAGGTGCAGGTACTGTAGGAGCGTTTGTTTTCTTCAAGCTGTAAAACTGTTAAACTGTTTTACTTTGTATGCAATCAACCATCGAGCCTATTCTTATTTTAGTTTAACAACTTCCTGCCAGACCCGGAAGATACGATTGAACCTTGTTCGAGGATTTATTTTCGTCTGTACTATGTCTGGTCAGTCTGTTCATACCCTGGCGCTGAGAGTGTTTTATTGGGCTGAAACTCTGGCAGTTTAAAGTTACTTACAATTTAAATGTTCAAAGTTTATGCCAAACAACAACAGCACTAGGAAATGTGGCCACTATAGACAGGTGGTCACTATAGAGAAAATGCTGATCTATTGACTAGGAGCCATACGTTACACATGATTTCAGTACACTGATCATTAATCATATAAACATTGCACAGGTAAGCCAATTGTTTAGATGTACAATTAAGTTCAAATAATTCTGAAGAGAAATATTGATGAGAAAATAATCATTCTCGCCACTGTCTAACTTATAATTACGTATCAAAACTAAACGCAGATTTTCTAACTAACGCACCTTTCGCCGACTTCATCATAGGACCGCCGGTTATCAATCAAACACGGCTGTTGATTAGACTTAGAGTTTCAAACAGTCATGTGCTGTGTGCCAGTTGACAGCGAACTTCATGCTACGTGATGTTTTACATTGCTTGGACCTTCTTTCCTACAGCGGTGCTTCTACAAAATATTTAGACTGTAACACTGAGTTTTATAGAATAGAATTTGACGCAGAACAGCGTTTTTTGCTGGGTATTTTTTTTGAAACATGTCCGTGGGAATATCAGCGAGGCGGCGACGTAGGGATATCAGACCGTCAACAAAAGTCGCACGGCGGCTAACGGCGCAGCGAAGATACTAGCGCTATAAATAAGCGCTTCAACTAAGGATGGCAACCCGTACAATATTTTTGTATACTGTTGAGCTAAGTAAAGTTTGTTGTTTATGAGGTTTTAGTTGTCTTTGAAGCTTTGACCCGAAATATTTTAAAGTCAAACTGCTGAAGAGAAGTAAGTGACTGCTACGATTATCGTAGATATGGCCCTAAAAAAACTGATAAAAGAAGCCTTCTCAATAGCCTAAAATGCAAGAGCTTCCGGGGGGCTTCGCCCACCTGGGTCCCCCCCCCACAGTGGCCCTGCCCCTGGACCCCGCCAGGGACATTCGGCGGCCCCCGGACCCCTGTCCGACGCTTTGAAAAAATCCTGGCGAGAAGTCTGTACGGCCTGAGTCTTCAAGTTAACGTATTGTGTGGTCCCGCTTATGAATATTAATTAGCCTTCGCTTTCCTCTTCGCTGATTGGCTGAACCATTAATTGAATTAACTCTTCCTGCCGGCTAGACGCAGGTGCAGATGTCGGCTCTGTGGGGTGAACGTCCGAAAGGTCACGGCATGGAGAACGAAAGAAAACCAATTTCCCCTAAAAAAAGTGCTGTAATTAAGCCTTTTACAGTACTTTATGCCAAAAATTTTACTTGGATCATTTTACCAACTATATTATGCCTAGGCCATGTTGATTTGATTATATGGATGACATCCTCCTGGAACTCCAAAACTGATGCGAGTGAGCGAGCGAATAAAAAAAAAGGCCAAAAAAAAAAGTTGCCTTCAGCATGAAATCAAAGTGGCCAGGAAGGTTGAACATAGGACTAAACACACATAGTATGGTATACCATGATCCTCTGGACCTGAATTTTCTGTACTGGTACCTTCCCCAACCAACAATAGATTTTTTTTTTCTTTCCGTCCTTTCACATCTTATTCTTTGACTTTAGATTCATTTTGGCATTCTATATATGGCATTAGTTATCTGTTTTCTGATACTTTTTTTCAATCTACGGAATATTTGTGCTCATTTTACAGCTGCTTTACACAATTTATTGTGTGGTCGAAAACTTTTTTTTGTTGTTGGAAATGGCCGAAAATTGATGCGAGTGCGGATGTCATCCATATAATCAGATCAACATGGCCCTATCTATACCAAATGTTACTCATACCAGGGTACAGGGGTGCAAAATATACCGTTATAAGACCGTCAACAACAGTCGCACGGAGCTAACAGCGCAGCGAAAATACCATCGCTAGCGTTTCAACTTCGGATAACAAGTTATAAGTACTGTTGAACTCAGTAACGTTAAAGTTTGTTTTTAGTTGCCTTTGACGGTTTGACCTGAAACAGTGTTACGCTAAACTCCTGAAGAGAAGTTAAGTGACTGCTGCGATTATCATAGATATGCCCCTAAGAACTGATACAATATAAAGCCTTCTGAATAGTCTAAAATGCGAGAGCCTTAGGCGGGCTTTGCTCCCCCTGGCGGGAACACTGCTATATACGGGATCATGAGGCCCCGCTTATGAATATTAATTAGCCTTTGGCCTCCTCTTCGCTGATTGGCTAGGTCTTTGATTCAATTAACTCTCCGGCTGACGCGCACAGGTGTGGCTCTGTGCGGGGTCACGGAAGGTCACGTCAGGAGGCCAAAAGAAAACAAATTTCCCCTCAGAAAAGTGCCAAAATTAATCATTTTAAAGTTGTTTATGTCAAAAATTTTACTTGAATCTTGTTACCAAGTATCTAATGCCTATCTATACCAAATTTCAGGTCATTTAATTGTAATACCAGGGTACAGGAGCCAAAAGTGTCCTTTTCTGGTCAAAAATTGGCCAAAAATCGCAAAAATAAGCATTTTGTTGCACTGTACACCAAAAGTGTTATTGAATTTATATGAAGGGATTATCAAGGCACATCTGTGTCAAATTTCAGCTCATTCGGTTGCAATACCAAGGTACAGGAGCCAAAAGTGTCCTTTTTTGGTCAAAAATTGGTCAAAAAATCGCAAAAATAAGCATTTTGTTGTACTGTACACCAAAAGTGTTCTTAAATTTATATGGGGGCATTATCAAGGCACATCTCTGTCAAATTTCAGCTCATTTGGTTGTAATACCAGGGTACAGGGGCCAAAAGTGTCCTTTTTTGGTCAAAAATTGGTCAAAAAATCGCAAAAATAAGCATTTTGTTGTACTGTACACCAAAACTGATATTGAATCTATATGGGGGACTTATCAAGGCACATCTGTGCCAAATTTCAGCTCATTCGGTTATAATACCAGGGTACAGGGGGCCCAAATATATAGTTTTGGTCTTAAGATGACCAAAAAACCTTAATAAAATCATTTAAGAGACAGATATGGAAAAAATGAAAAAAACGCCCGAGGGTATTGGCCCACTCTACCCTTGTGCCAAATTTCAAGTCATTCGGTTGAGGAACAACGGAGATACCGTGTTCTGAAGATTTGACAGGAGAAAGAAAGAAGAAACATTACGAATACAATATATTTCACCATACCTATGGTATGGCTGAAATATAATCAAATATCTCATAAATTATTGTTTGCATTTAAAGTTCGTATTTTTTTTTGCATTGACCAAATGACGTATGCAGAAACACGTTAACGTATCTCTGGTAGTATCAGCTATGATAAAGCTCTACTCTAGCTTTATATGCGAAACTGGTATCAACCTTATTCTTGGAATTTCATAAGTCTCCTGGATAACATATCATCCCAGCGAGTGAAAGACTGTGCGTTTGATCTTCTTTTTTTTTTTGTAATATCAACCTTTTTTGTTTTGGATGAATGAAATCATGTTTACAGTTGCATTTAAAGCCCAGCGGAGGCATTTTGCTGACCTTCATGTGATGTTAGGTACAAATGTACAGTTTCCCACGCAGTAGCAAACATGAAAGATGGACCTTACCTCTTTGTGTTATTTGTTTAGGCTAGCCAACAGATCTCTATTCTATTCTATTCTGATCGATTTGATTGATTCCTTCCGGACTAAGTTTACTTTTCAACAAACCTTTGGTTTACGGCATTGATAGTATGTTTAGTGGGTACGGGCGGATAAATTAGGATTCCAATGCTTAATTACATTTTAGCGCTTCTTTACTATTACGAAGTACAGATTTAAAATGAAAAAAAATTAAATCTGTACTTCGTAATAGTCTTCAAATATGATATTTGTTTGCTTTCGTGGTTGTTGTTTTGCGGTTCCATCTCTGGTTGCTGTATGGTGTAAATTTTTGCCCTGTGGATAAAAGCAGACAAGGGACTTTAGCACCGATTCATTGATCTTGTGAAAGCTACACGTCAACGACATAAACCAACAGTACCAACTTAGGTGGGTCTGTGGCTGGTGGGTTAATTTATCGTTGAAAACGCTCTAAATGCGGAAACACAATAGGAAGGAGACCCGTGTATCCGAGTAATGTGGTTGACCACTATAACCATCAAACGTGTCGCAAGAAATACAACATATACATGGTCATGGGGATGAGTGTCGATGTTAATTTATTCATTTATTTTTTCAGCATATATATTAACCTGACATTACAACTATCGGGCCCTAAGTTACATGTTATGTGAACTTCGATTCGTGTACAGGTCAAAAGAAACTCACTTCCGAAAAACTAAAGAGCCGTATTGACAGTTTTTAGATATATTCAACCAGACAACCAAATGAATATAGTATGATTCAACAGTTAGTCAAATCTGACGGCGGCCGTCCCAATAATTTGGTGACCCACAATTCAATAGCTAGCTTGGTAACTAACTTTGACTTTGACAAGTACCGGCATTGATCATGTCTTATCATTAAAAAACCCTCTTATTATGTCCATTATGTTCATTCATGTTACAGATTGATTATCACGTTTAATCATCAATCGCCTATCATTCTCGTCTCTAAAATGGTAATAGAATATACCAATTAGAAAAAACGTACCAAAGAAAAAGTAAACAATGCATTGCCGATAATCATTTGCACAGTCACGTTGACAAACAGCATATCGTAATATGTATGTTTCTGTCTCAGTGTTTTCACGCTACCGATTGATTTACATGTTAGCGTTACGACAGGCTTATCTAAACTAATGATGTCATGTATTGTACACTTTCATCTTTAAAAGGCCACTTACCGCTGATTCCAAAATTGAGAACAATAGAGACTACACATCTGACGTAAACCGATATCACACTTTTAGAAAAGATCACACCTTCAGTAACCTACATACGAAACAAGTATGTGTGAATTGCATAGCTAGAATTAGAAAATCATCTTAGATATGCAATCTCTTTCAGTCAATTGTACCTCTAACTTTAAAACATTTCAAGGTGTTTAAAAATACATTGAAATGAGTTATGGATTACGTCATGACAGTAACCCTGTATAACCGTGGAAACCTTGAGAAGCTTCCTCTTGGATTGCCTTTACGTATGTGTCCGTAGGTCGTTCTCATACCTTAGGTTCTGTGAAAGAATGTGAACAAATTGTAGTAGTTGTAACAGTTTGTTCAATTCAATATTCACACGAACAAGACAAGGCAACCATTTGCTACCCGAATTGTGCTGAAGCTCACAATCAAAGTTCAGTGCATATATCAGACTTCTTGACAACATATCTTCTTTCGTCCTAAAATCATTTCACACCATTCTCTCTTAAAACATTGCTACATACATATTTCGGTAGTAGGCGGTTTTGACACATTATACATTTCGGCAATTGGTGGTTTTGATTATTGGTACAACTACATTAAACACAAATAGTTATTAAGTTGAATTAAAGAAAGATGTCCTATAGATATTGCACTACAATGTAGGAATTGTTGGTTTCAGCATTGTTCAGAATTGTCCTTCAAGTGTATTCAAGTGGTATAATTTGGTCTAAAGTGAAAGTGAAAGTTATATCTTGTCTTGGCAGGGTAATAACATATAAGCCAAACTTTTATGAATAAGAACAATTTTAAATTTACTATAATATGCATGAATGTTCGTGTTATTGCAGAAATATGTTGTACTACCTCTCCTTTTCTGGGTTTTATTTTATGAAATTTCCTTATGCCTTGATGCTAGCAGGGATACCAAATGATAGATCATATAATGCAAAATGCATCTGTCAGTTATCTGCAAAAATTTAGAGTGGCAAATAATATCATCATACCTCACGAAAGACAGTGTAGTTGGGCTGGCCTGTTTCTTGTTCGGGTCGGCGAATGATGTCGTCCTGTAACGACAGAATTTACTTCAACATGGCTGATACAAAGTATGTGTATCTATTAGGTACTTACTCGCTCAAATTACAAATTAAGAAACATATGTTACCTGGTTCTCTGCGAGACTGTCTATGCCCCTTGGCGGCTTGGTAAAGGTACTTATGCACAGCTCAGACCTGCCAAGCAGACCAGCTTCTTGGTCAGAAGCTTGGTAGTCATCACCCTGAAATAAATGAGTTTTTATTGCAACATTTAACGACAAAACAGCTCATGTTCATATCATCATCATCAAAACAAAGGGCATTTTATTAATAAGAAAGAGTACTTTTAAACATATTTAGGCAAACAAATCACAAAAATAGGAAAATACTGTAAGATAATGAACACAGTTACCGAACTAATATGGAATGTAAGAAAAAATGAAATTTATATGCTGGCTAGTTGTTAGCAGGTATGCCAGACAAGTAGGATGGTAGGTCGACAATTGGTAACTCGCATCTTTTGGCTTCTTTCATGAATAATTAAACATACTCCAAATGTTCTGTGTTGCTTAAATCTTACAGAAATGCGAAACCTCTGAGCAGTAACTGAACTAGTACATTATCAGGAAGATAGTTGAAGTCTGTGGCAAGTCCTACCAATTTTTCTAAATTGCTGAAGAGGGAGGTACGATATCGAAGCAGTACAATAAGTAATAATGATGAATACGGCCACGTAGGTGCAAGTAGGACAGAAATCATGATGAGAAATCTATCGACTTGAACATCACCAAGTTTGCCAAGTCGAATGATTGGAAGCAATAATCTGTTACATTCATGTATATGTATATTGAAGTCCGGAAACATGATTAGCTGCAACTTACAAAAAGTGTACAATGAATGCCACATGATGTATGCGAGATATGATAATTCATCATCATCTGTCCGGCATGGTGTTATCAAAAAAACACTGCCTATTTTGTTTCTACTTTTTTCTATTCTATATTCTATATCATATTCTGTGACCAATCAGCACCTGGACTGCGTGTGTATTTCGGGGATAACGATGGTCTGCTCCCTGAAATTGTTGCTGTGTCATGAATGAACATAAATGCAGTATGAAGTAATGAAGAATCACTTCATAGACAATTACGACAGGTTCATGCACAATGGATTTTGCATACATAACCACATGCATGTTGTTTTATTTGCAAACATGCTTGAATATTTAAAACAAACCTGGATGCGCTGCAAAATCCAACCAAACCCTCTCCGTACCTTGGTTACAAACAGCCCCATCACAGAGTTCTGTGCAAAACAGAAACAGTACTTGTATTTCTTGTAAAAGATGCAGCTCTTAATATCTAACATATGTGTAACATAAACCATACGTTTCTGTGGAGTTGAATCAACTGTGTTGTTGCAATCGGTTTGCTCCTGGATGGTCCACCCTATGAATATTTGAACATTCATACGAATGAAATAATATCCATGTATATTTTAGTACAACAAATGAACGTTTCTTGTTGAACATGAAAACTCTTTTGGTGACGTCATGATTACAAGTGCATAAATATCGAATCTTCAACATTTTAAGGCTTATCACATTGTTTCCCATGTGACAACAAACCTACGACTGAAATGATGTACCCGTCCTGGATGTAGCCATTGCTATCCAGAGGTACCTTAACAAAACACGAAGCACATCGTGCCTAGACGAGTATTGATTACCCCTCCCCCTTTCCAGAACCCGTCGAAAATTACAGATTTAGCCCTCCTTTCTCTCCATGCCATTAAACAAGGAATGGCCATTTTGTTGCGGTATCTCCCCAAAACGCCTCAGTAGCACATAATTAAGGTTAAATCAGGAAGCACAAGCTGTATGAACATTCGTTATGTGAATATGAGCAATGGCTGTCGCAGATGTCTAAGACCACGTCAATGTTCAAAACCACTAGTTCCGGGATCATGGCTACACCTTAGTTAACTGACCTTAGTCTTAACTTACATGAATTTATAGTGTTGTACATGTCTTATACATTAGGAATGTGGTAAAGTATACGGTTGAAAAATACCTTCGATGAGCAACTCAAGACACGAACAACTGTTCTCTGCTAGGCCTGATTTGCCGCACATGCGTAATAGGATGAACGAAATTGTTGCGGGGGTGCGGACTTTATATTAAGCTATTTATCGTTGCAAAAATCTCGTGAAATCTATTTGGTATAGCTAAATGAATAGTATCAAGTTAAACACGATAATCAGCATAATGTAGTATGAGACGGAAAGAAATGACACATTTGCATGTACATGTACACTGGAAATAGGTGAGTTACGCTTCGGGTACTACGGTGGCCTTCCCACACATCCTCGACGACGGGGAAGCGCCATGATGATGATGATGCTTATCGTCAAATATTGCTATAACATACCAAACTGTGCTTCGAATTGTAGTTGAAAAGTAATCCAGTGTAACCTATCACACAAATGAGAAGATTTCTACCATACTGTGTTTCCTCCTTAACATTTGACCGATTGTTTCAGACCTATTACTAAACATATTTACCGAAAAGTTTTAATCAATGTAACATAACACAGCCATTTGTAAGTTGCATGTTTGGCTAAGAAAACTTACTTGTAAGAATGCTGGGAACCATTTTGGAAATACCAAGTTCAATTTCTAACATAACGTTTGACTGACCTGTGACCACAATTCGTCCATTCAATGACATTGTTAAACAAGCGTCCGAGAAACAGTAGTAAACCGCAGCTTCCTGTTGTCACAATAGGGTCACGAGTCTCATATATACTTTGGAATTACACGCCAGGTTTTGAACCTGACTGATTTGCCTTTAAAAAGATTAAAATATCAAGTACTAAAATAAAAAAGATTATAAAGAAGATTGGAGAAGACATTCCTGGTATTGACTTGAAACCAACAGACTCGCATTCAACGCTAACAGGTGCAAAGCGATGCTAGCTACACATGTATCTGAAACACACATTTAAGTAGTGCCTTCATTTAGGTATCTGGGGCTCTGGCTTGAAGCATGCCTGGCGTTGCAGTTTCACATGGAGAAACAAACTGATGCTCTGTCGGCATTTGTTCTTTGGTGCTTTCATCATCATCAGATTAATGCACAATGGATCTTGCATATAGAACCACATGAATGCTGTTTTACTTGCAAACATGCTTGAATATTTAAAACAAACCTGGAGGCGCCGCCAAATCCAACCAAACCCCCTCCGTACCTTGGTTACAAACAGCCCCATCACAGAATTCTGTGCAAAACAGAAACATTACTTGTATTTCTTGTAAAATATACAGCTCTTAATATCTAACAAGTGTAACATCATAAGTTTCTGTAGAGTTGACTGTGTTGTTGCAATCGGTTTGCTCCTGGATGTTCCACCCTTTGAATTTTCTCTATGAACATTTGAACATTCATATGAATGAAATAATATCTATGTATGCTTTAGTACACATGAACAAATGAACGTTTCCTGTTGAGCATGAAAACTTATTTTGGTTAAGTCGTGATTACAAGTGTATGAATATCAATTTTTAAGCATTTTAGGTTCCATTTCATTGTTTCCCCTAGATATGTGACAACAAATCTACGAATGAAATGATGTACTCTTCCTGGATGTGGCCATCGCTGACCAAAGGTACATTAACCAAATGAAAATGACATCTTTATTGACACGACAAAAGTACAGCGGTTTTCGTAAGGTAACAACTACTTACAGTACAACTTAACAAACATACATGGATATCTATAGGTATGAATAAATCAACATATTGGGTCTGGCATGTCATTTACAGTATTGTTTCTATGGTATAAGCATTCGTAGATGTATTTGGCAAAACACGAAGCACATCGTGCCTAGACGAGTATTGATTACCCCTCCCCCTTTCCAGAACCCGTCGAAAATAACAGATTTAGCCCTCCTTTCTCTCCATGCCATTAAACAAGGAATGGCTACTTTGTTGCGAGATCTCCCCAAAACGCCTTAGTAGCACAAAATTAAGGTGAAATTAGTAAGTACAAGCTGTTGGTCATGTGAACATGGCTGTCTAAGACCACTCCGATTTTTAAACCACTAGTTCCGGGAGATCATAGCAACACCTTAATTGACCTTAGTCTGAACTTACATGAATTTGTAGTGTTGTACATGTCTTACAAGTTAGGAATGGTGTCAAGTATATGGTTGAAAATACCTTCAAAGAGCAGCTCAAGACACGAGCAACTGTTCTCTGCTAGGCCATATGTCGCACGTCGTACATGCATAAAGGGATCAACGAAATTGTTGGTGTGTGTGTGTGGGGGGGGTGCATGTCGGACCTTAACATAAAGCAATTCATCGGCGTAAACATCTCAGGAAATCGAGCAGATATGGCGAAAATATGAAGAATCGAAATGAACAGCACCAAGTTAAACACGATAATGTAGTAAAGGACTACACATGTAAATATACATGTATGTGTAAACTGGGAATAGTTAGGGTTTCCTCGGCTTGGGCATGGGGTAGACGGGATATAAGAATAATTGTCACAGATTGCTCGAATCTTCCATTTGTACCATGTAGTGTTTCCTTCCTAACATCTAATCGAGTTCTTCAGATCTAGTGCTATCTAGCATATCTACCAAAAATAATGTAATCAATGTAATATAACGCAGCAATTCGTTAGCTACAAGTTTGGCGAACCAAACCTACTTGTAAGAATGCTGAGAACCATTTAGGAAATACCAAGTTCAATACCTAACATAATGTTTGGCCGACCTGCGACCACAATTCGTTCATTCAATGCTTAAAAGCATTGTCAAACAAGCGACCGAGAAACAGAGGTAAACCGCAGCTTTTGTAGTCAAAAGGGGGACACGGGTATGGTACCAAATAGACGGTGAAATTTGACACCAGGTTACAAAACAAAATACTAAAATCAAAAAAGAGGATAGGAGAAGACTTTCCTGTATTGGCTTGAAACCAACAGACACTAAACACTAACGAGCACAACGCAATCTTTGCGGGTTCTAACGTCAAACCACGTAATACATGTAGTAGAAAGAGGGAAAATGACATTTGCTTATAGAGGCGCAACAAGCTGGAATTCAGTCCCACTAAATGTAAAACCCACTCCATCCATATAAAACATTCGAAACACTTTAAAAAAGTAGTTTTTTTTTTACCTTCAACACGTATGACCTGGCAAAATAACGACAACGAGTATGGATAATGATTTTGTAATTTGGTTCTCAAATATGTTTTGTCATTTAGATATTGTTGTAGTTTTTATACGTGTACCCGGGGCTTCTCTAAAAGTCAATGTTCAGCCTGAGTCACTGAGTGAGCTTCCCTGGTGAAAGAAAACTGAAATAAATACATACGTACAATTCAAACCTATGTATTTTAATAGCACTACTTCACTAGGAAAGTCTACATACGTCCTGAGTGAAATATAAATTGTTGTTCATAATAGATTAGCGAAAAAAATGTTGTTAGCCAAGAAAGAATAACTTCCGTGCTTAAGATGTTCAAGTTTAGGTACCATTTTATCGAAAAAAAAGTTTAACATTATATTTCAGGTAATATTTTCAGCATACGTTTACCAGGGTGCAATTATACAATTACACAATCCCATCTTAAATTCTAGGGATTAAGAAAGAGTTCTCCTGTCAGACCTGTACGAATCCTCACGTCAAAGACTTTTGAGTACAGGTTCAAATCAAGCCGTTTATCTGCACGAGCAGTTTTAGGGCAGCCTCTTTCAAAGTCTAAGTGCTACATGGCAATTGAAGATGGATGCATGCCTAATCTCATTCACTTTTTATCCATGTCTATCTTTTGTAAAATGGTTGTTGGTAAATTGCTTACAGATGCCGAACGTACGATATGTCATTCCGTTAAAACGTATTGCTTACAAAAAACTTAATAAAGCTGAAACAATTATCAGCTTAGAAAATATATGATATAACCGTAGAAATGGGGTTGCCCATGCCTAACTCAGTGGTATGTACTCGTACAATTGACTTATTCATTTATTCCTTCTTTTTCTACGTATTCTTTCTTTTTAATTTTAGATACATTGGCCCATAGCAACATAACATGGATTTGTACACAAAATTGACCAAACAATTTAGAAACATTTCTAAAAAGCACTCTAAAAACACCAATCTATACTGTACCTTCCAATGTGTTACTAAATAGTTACCTGTACGTAGACTAGACCTCTGACCCCCAACTTCCAAACCAATATATCAAGTTAAACTTAATGTTCTACTCAATAAGGTTTGTCTTTAGGCTTGATCTTGCTAATGTAAGTTATGCTTGAACACAGTCACCATCAGTTAAATCAGCATTTAGATAGATGCCATGGTAAACAAATAAATCCACAGATCCATAAATTCATATCGACTGGTTGATGGAGTAAGAGACCAGAACGTACAGCAATTTTTATCAACATTTTGCATGCAGGGATTTCACACTCGCTCCTCAGCATATAGGAGATGATTCACAAGAAAACAACACCCGACGTTTATGAAACACATCATTGACGAAAACAAAATGTTACGGTAACCAAATATTTTAGTTTTGACGACAATGTGGACCATATTATGGACGTGTTAATGTTGTTGATGAAAGTTGAGAGCGGAAATTATTTAAATATTATGTCCCTGCAACCAAATACCATACTACGAATAAAACAGCGTATTTCATTTATGACGAAATCCATATATTGGATTATTTCACACCTAAGATACGAAACACATTTGTGGTATATCGTATCGCCAATCATAATCTTTCTTCAAGTTAGTTATACCTTTTACATGACACTTCAGAAGTTGTGTCTCCTTGATTCTAACAAACAATTCGATGTTGTGCACTTAAAGAAAGCAACATGCAGCTATATGGTATTCATTTCAACTAGTACTAATATGTTGATGAAAAATTACTTACCCATCCTTAAAGGGTCCCAGTCAGACACAGCCATTACTCTCTTATTTTCCATGTTAAAGCCTCGTTGATTCAGGAATAGAACTGGGGAAAAATTAAATGGATTAGTGGCTGCTCTGTTGCATCAGTCTTGATTATGTTTTACCTTAATGAAAAGTTACAAATATGTAGAGTCCATTACAAGTCACCGTGCAGATGTTTGTTGCCATTGTTTAGAATTGATTTTTAAGTTTTGTAATTATATGTCTAGGACATTTGATACTTCAGAAATATTTTAACACTGTTTCAACATTATAAATATTTCCCTTGTCATGTAAAACTTTGGAAATATTAATGGTGTGGAATTGGATACTTCTAATGGTTTCTAAATAATGATAACAGCATTCTACTATTATTTACCATTTTCTACTATTTTCTACCATTTTTTGTAAATGGTTCAGTGGACTGGGAAGATAGCAATTCACACATCCTTGCAACGTATGGTTGGATACCATGTAACAATGGCCCACCACAAATGATTCACCAGCGCCCAGTAGTGAAATCTAAAAATATACAGAGGCAACAATAGGGCTTACTTTTATGGGGGCAATAAACTAATTTTACCACTTGGCAAAGTTTACAAATATTTGTATATATTTGTAAATGTGAAAGAATCACACAGAGGTTTCACATTTATTCTAAATAAAGATATTTCTTACAGTTACTTTCAAAATGTTTCTAAAATATTCAAAGGAATTCAAATAGATGAGTATTTTCATAGTCAATTTTTTTAATAATTTAATTATTGTGGCTTGGATATTCTTTTATTCAAAATAATTCAGACTTATTACAAATATCACCTAAAATCCCCATGGACTTGGAATCGACTCTATACCACATGTTGTGATTCAAAATATGTTCATCTTATTTTCATTGGCTCTAGATGTACGTGTGTTCATGAGTGTACTTGCGTGTGTGTGTGTCTTCAGTTCTACAATTTTTTTGTTGAAATGTGGTATTTCATCTGCAGAGCAAGGCTTGTCCACTGTCAGGTATGCCAAATTTTGTTTCTATTCTCATTTATACTTATTTTCAACATCTGAAGCAGCAATTGATTGTTTTATCTTGCTCACTGTGTTTGTACTTCGTGTTGTCGGCAGTTTATTTTCAAGATATATCCCATAGATTTTTCTTAAAAGGGCCTATGTTTTGTTCCTATGACTTCGCACCCACCCTCCCTAACTGAACGTTATAATGACGCGTGTTGTAAAACAAACACTGGACAAAAGTTATTTGTACTGAAATTTGAGCCTGGGGACTTTGTTAGGCATAAATGTGCAAAACTGAGCTCCCACAAAAAAGCAAAAGTGCAGGAAACAACGTATGAGAAACAACGTTTGAGACCATTAACAGTCTGACTATGGCGTGCTTTTGGGTATGTTTGCATAATTAGTTTTCCTCACAATGCTTTTTGTAATCAACAATAGTGCTTTTGCCATGCAGACTGTGTTGATCACGGTAGTTGTTCACAACAGCGAGGTGTCATAGAGGTCTGGATCACCATGGTGAACTTTGTCATGAGACAATAGGGTGGCTGGAAATTTGAGTATCTCAGAACACATGACTGACACGCCATCAAAAGGCATTGTTATTTAAACAAACTCACCCACGACAGGCACTCTGCCATGTTGTTATTGGCAACACACTGACAACAAAGGACAATTTCAAGATCTAGTCAGCGTTAATAATCTACTACACATCTAGTATATTCCCACAAGTATTCTTCACTACTATTTACACTCTACTCAGTATAAACGAAAATGTTTGACAGAATGTTAAAAAGTATTTACGATTAAGTGACGGACGGGTTGGCTTGAAAAGAAAGCTAGAAGGAAGTAAAACAAGAAGTAAAATAAGTCATCAAGTAGCCAACATCAAGGCTAACATACTTTGGGGATCGAATTTTTGCCTCTTGGATTTTCTGAAAATTCGCATATAAGCTTTTATTTATATAAAAGATGTTGTTAAAGCTTAATATAGTGGAGTTATTCAACATAGTGAAAAAAACAAGCAGAGGAAGTCAACCACGTAAACTAGGTTGTAGGATCTGTCCAAACTGTTGTGAGAAGAAGGATTAATTATCAAGTAGTCTGAACGACAAACTTTTAGTCGCCAGGAGCTTTCCTGTGTGGACTTATGTATAATCTAGCCTCCACCAGTCCTTCCTACGGGGGTGCGGGGATCGTAGAATTCGGTAAAAAAAATCGGGAAATTGGCTAGGGGAGCCTGTCTACGCTTAGGTTCATGTTTCCCCTCTGACTGACCAACTCCTCTGGTAGCAAAACTCTCCTGGCAATTTTTTCTCCCCAATTGATAGCGTAGTCAGTCTGGTATAGACTGTGTATCCATTATCAAAGTGCGGGGCTGGGGGAAGTTACACTAATCTACAGACTAGGCTGCTGACATGATACCGTACGCGTTTAACATTGTTCCTGACATTCTAGCCATCATACATCGACATCCAAAGAACAAAGAAACTTGTCTTATGTATCACATACCTCAAGAGGGCTTTTCCGCACTCCTTTGATCACTTGACAGTCTTGATAGACTGACAGCGCTTGTGACAGACGTCCACCGCACTCCCCATGTTGTCATATTGTTTTAGGTTTTTGTCAAAGTGTAATGTGATATACCATATTTATGCCTAGTTTCACTTAGCTGCACCCCGTCTCTTTACAGACCCTCGGTGATCTCTTTTTAAGGGTCAAAGTTGTTGACACCTCTAAAGTTTATCAAAACAGATTACGACAGATTGTCCACGGCCAACAGCATTTTATCAACTTTCATAACCACACCATCGTATTGCCCTCAGGAATAGCATTGTATCCCTGCAGTTAAACTGTTGTGTCAAACTAAGAGTGAGCGCATTTTGCACTATAAGAAGTGCTGAGTTCCTCGAAGTTGTGACAGACTAACCCAAATGAACATCCGAATAACTTGACTACACTTACTAAGTTCATGTGTGCATTTAGAGACATGGGCATCGTGGTTATTCCTATAACACAGAACAGGGCCCGATTTATCGTCGTGTTGGATGCATATGTATATATATCCAACATAGGCTCAGCTAAGGCCATGTTGATTTAATTATATGGATGACATCCTCTGGGAACTCCAAAACTGATGCGAGCGAGCGAATAAAAAAAAAAGTTTGGCCAAAAAAAAAAGTTGCCTTCAGCATGAAATCTAAGTGGTCAGGAAGGTTGAACATAGGACTGAAAACACATAGTATGGTATATCAACAGTTAGATGTTGGGACCAGTACATCCTACGGGTGCAAAACATTTTTTCTTCTTCTTGGACCGACCCGAAAAAAAAAGAGCTGAAAAAAATCAGTGGAACGGGTTTCGCCAATTAGAAAATGGACACACTATGTTGGCATGCACTTGGTTGGGGTCTTACCGGGCCAAGAAGACAACAAGAGTGAAGTCAAGTAGAGTTTGTACCAAGTTTCTACAGTCAAAAATACAGAGACAGTTAGCCTTGATTACATGGAGATGGGATTTTAAAACACCAGTGGGAGTTGGATAATCAACCAAACAGATTCAATTGACCAATCACCATTGTTTTGAGTATTGCCAATTCTCAAGTTTTCAGAGACAATCAGGTCAGGTCCGGACCTGGAAATGATCATCTGGACCTGAACGGAACCTATACCTGAATTTTCTGTACTGGTACCCACCCCTACCAACAATAGATTTTTTTTTCTTTCTGTCCTTTCACATCTTATTCTTTGACGTTGGATTTATTTTTGCATTCTATGGCATTATTTATCTGTTTTCTGATACTTTTTTTTAAATGTACGGTATATATGTGCTCAATTTACAGCTAATTTTCACAATTTACTGTGTTGTCGAAAACTTTCTTTTTTTTTTGGAAATGGCCAAAACTTGATGCGAGCGCGGATGTCATCCATATAATCAAATCAACATGGCCTAATGCCTATATTGGGGCTGTCCATTGTGCTGAAAAGCTACTCAACTGTTTCGGTAAGACCCCACTGACTCAATTCTAGGGTTGACATCTGCGCGTGCATTGACTTTCGCCTGTTCTTCAAAAACTGTGGCCACATGTGTGACCCAACAGCATCCCTGGTCAGTCAGGTGTTTTATGCTTGCCAGAGGATCTGCTCTCCAGAGTAAGGGGGCACATAATCAGGGTATAAGGCCACAGCGCCCTTGTTCCCTTCTGAATGTTCCTTCTGAAGAATGCCCATGAAACATTATTGGAATGGTGACGATTTTCTCGTATGTAGTCTATTAAAATAGAGGTGAACATAAGACAAACCAAGCCTGGGAAAGAATGGATTGCATGTTTAGTCCTATGGTTAAGCAGCATTTTTTTCTGGATTGTTATTTCTTTCGCCTGCGCGCATTAGTCTTGGGGTCTCCAGAGGATGTCATCCACAGAATTAAGTCAGGTTGCCTAATGCAACTTGTCCAAATAAATAATACTGCTAACAAGCATGCATAAATAAGTAAAATGCGCTTTTGATAAGAGAGCATTCAACTCACTTCAACAAAAGCATGCATTTTAATTGTGATTTTGACATTTCAACATGAAAAAGCATTCTATTCAATACTTGTCATAATGTCCGAATAATATTCCTCAAATAACATTGTTTGCAAATTGAGCATATACTTCCAGATCACACTATTTTCTTACATAAGTGTTAAATCTTATAACTATAAGCCAAGTGATGCTTTCAAATTACTGTTAGTACAATGTACTGTAGCATCAACATACCTAATTCAATTCAAAATCATATTGCAATAACACTTTGGATTAATCATGCAAATAGACATAAATGTCGTATTCAATCCATTTAACTCCTCCTGTCCTCCACCTTCTAAACTTGATGGAATTCAAAGCAAAAATTGGTATCACAAAAGACTGCATAAACTGTATACTGCAATACCAAACCAACTGGCACATGCAGTACCATTGGAATGTGATAGATGGCATGGCACATCCTTCTTGAGTAATCATTACACATTCAGTGCTACTGAAATATATTTTCTTTTAAAACATTTGGCAAATTATATTTATACTTTGAAATCAATTAATATTACCAGTAACTGTTTACATTTCTAAATCTAAATTTCAATCATATTGCATAACAAGATCTTAACAGAAATACCTTGGTAAGAAATGTACAAACTTGAAACTAAGTCACTGTCTTTTGTAGTCAACAAACTATCAACCTCAGTAAGATGATAACTGATGTAGCTAATGAAAAAATCAAAAAGGTTTTAACTTTTTGATCTCGGTTTCTTGACAGTTTCTGATTGTTCCTGCAATGTTTGCAGCCACACCACATCATGCTACATAAACTACCGGTATATACAAAACAAAACAAAGTTAAGGCAAGCTTCTTCAGTCAGTCTTTCGTGAGTTACAAAAATAACTATAACTGTTATGCAGCCATATCAACAAACTTGGCTTCTATGTAAACATAGTTCTCAGCAGTATGCCATAAAAATACTGGCATTTTATGTACGTGTCAACAATGCACAATTGAGATGCATGTACTGTTACATAATCACCCCTATCTTGTTGACAAACTCTAGTGATAAGTTTGAATTGTCCATCAGACTGCACAGCTCACGTTCATGTATCTTGTACATCACCAACCCATAACCAATGCCTATAGACACTACATATAGAAACACCAATGTTAAACTTTCCTCAGTATTGCAAAGTGCACAATTCACATGGTACTAGTGCCTTCAATGCAGAGTAAATGTTGACATTTGTAAACATATTAAAGCTAACATGTTGCATGTTTACCTGTGAATGTAAACTGATACTACAGCCAAACAAAATGGATTGCACTTTTTTGTCAAGAAAGCTTTACTAAGTGACAGTATGACGCTTATAGAAAATACAAACATGTCCAAATAAAAAGTTCTAGAGAGCAACAAAGGCAAGCTTGATAGCTTGAGCCTATGAGCATAAAGCCAAACTTTGCATGTAATGGGTCAATTGCAATGAGCTTCACATTTAACCTTGAATACAGAACATTACCTTCAAGATTTTATACTTAAAGCATTTTTTACTGCACATCCCTGTCTTAAACAGAGCCATTTGTTGGACAGATCTTTCCCCTCCTATGTGATCTTTGCACAATTCAACAGGACGTTACAAGGAATACAGGCACTATATACTGGATATGCAATGCAGCAATGCCCGAAAACCAGATTTCAAACTTTTCTTGGTCTGGAACCCATCTTATTTTTTGGGTTTGCATTGAAGTGTGCAGTTTTGGTACATGCTACAATGAATAATAGTCTATTGCTTTTGCCTCAATAAGCTAGCATCTCATCATCACTAGGTTCCTCATCACTTGGTGCATCATGAAACTCCCTCACAATGAAGTCTTTGGGGATGGTCCCTCGTTCTCTCTCAGCACTAACTTTCCTTCCTCTGTCCCTGTCTGACTCCGGGAGTCCAGACCTGATGTGATCTTGGTCCTCCTCATCGTCATATATCTGTAAGTGGAAGGTGCAGAGGTTAGCAATTAGTAAGTTTTTTCCTATCTCCATTGTGAGATATCCTGTTCTCAAAGTCTATGGCCATGGCTGCTAGATATTATCAAATAAGGTGGCTTTGTGGCATTGTGGCCAGGGTTGTTGACTCATGACCTGGAGGCACCGAGTTCCAATCCCTAACAGGTTCTTATGTTTTGCTCTTGGGAAAGACACATTACATGTACATCAATTTCTTTACTCGACTCAATGAAAATGAGTACATAGATTTGGCTAGGGACGTTCCTTGGATAAGACGTTAAATGGAAGTCTCCTGTTTGAGGAGACACACCTTGTTAAAGAAGCCACCACACTCATAAAAAAAAACTTAACGTTCATCCATGTGTGAGCGTAACAACTAAATCTGTTTGAATGCGCAGCTTTTACTTCAACCATGACTGTTAGGCTACGAGACAGTTTACTGTGTACACAGCTGTACAAAGAAACAAACTTTAAGAAAAGAAATTTCTGTGGCTACCAAACAAGCTATATACATGTGCGTTCTGGACAATGAGTAGAAAGTTTGAGAACTCTGTATTACATTCATAATACATTGTATAAGCATTTGTGCTGAAGCTACAAAGGCTATTTCCTAATAGCCTTAAGGGTAGAAAAAGATGAGGAAATAGTCTTGTGTCCCTTACCCTGAGCACGCCCACCTGGTGGTCCAGGCTGTCTGTGAATGTGTCTTCTGCTTCTATCACATCATCTGCTCTTATTGACAGCTGTCAGAAACATGTACAGATTACATGTCAAATCAATATGATAAGTACAACAGTGTACTGTGTCTCATGCACTGTCTCCAAAACACAGGCAGCTTGATCCCAAAATGTGTGACATTCACTTCGACTTGCATCACTATAATCAAGGACACTTGTTTTTGCAGTACTCCAAATTGCTAATTTGTTGTATGACTAAATTCCAAGTTTATGTCAAGTGTATACTGTCAAACAAATACATATGCCTTGATGAGGATAATCTAAATTACTGTGAGTAGTGTTTCTTAGATTTCATTTCCAACATTCATATTTGCTGTATCATTGTATCTCCTTCATGGTCCATTCTTAAGACAAACATTGTGCTCTTACCTTTGCAGGTGGTTTTGAAGTGTGTTTCCTCCTGGCTTCTTTCCGACCGAATGACACTGAGCTACTGTGTGAAGAAGTTGGGCAAGAACTGACACATCATGTGACTTCTGACCACTGCACATGTTATAGACCAATCCTGGGTGCACATCGCTGTTAGCAATTCAACCAATGGTGCCCATTGCAATTAATAGTTCAACCAATAAAAGAAGACTCAATTTCCTTCAAACATTTTTCTTTAGTATTTTGCATTTCTACATGTACTTTTCTACCTTTTGACAATATGGGTCAGGCCAAGGAGGTTTTAACCTCTTTGGTCAGGCTATAGGATTGGTCTTAATATAGCGGGGCTTAGCAGAGTTCTTGTTATTATGGCCAATACTTGAATTATCAATTTCAATTGATTTCTTAGCAATGCATTGGCAATATCTTTGTCAAGAGCTTTTCAATGAAATATGTGTATAGTCATGAGGAAGGCGGGACAGCATGAAAATTCATTGTAAGATGATACCAGAATTGATGAAAATGAAAAGAAAGATACAGAATGTACAATGTATATTACAAATCCCAACTGCTTTCTAAACTGCAACATTAAGTACAAATCAGGTTACCATACCCCAACACAATAGGAAGAAATTTCAGAAAATTCCAGTTTCAATGAATACATGGAACTTTGGTACTTTAATCTACATGTAGATGTCAACTTCTTCAACAAATAAGCAAATTATTCCAAAAGCAGCTGCATTTTCCTTGTGACACCAATCCCAACAGTACAAAAGCTTGATAATGTGGCAAAAAGTATAACCAAAAGCTAGTTGTTTCAACTTATTTGAGTTTAGTATGTCTTGAACTTCAAAGTGAAATGCAACTGTAATGGGGAAAAACAGTTGAATCATGATGATTTTAGATTTATCACTCAAGGTATGCTTCCCTCCTTTCTCATGACACCATACAGTGAATTGTATACGATGTTTCATTAAAAGAACATGTCTGTTATATTGGACAATGTATGTTTATTTGTTAAGTCCACTTGTTTCTTGTTGAAGACAGCATGCTCTGAAGGCCAGTCCATTCCCATGCAAGGTCCGATTGCTGTTAACAAAGTGTACGTGTGCACTGCTATTTTTCAGTCGATTATCATGCTTCATACAGAGACTTGCATTCAAGACAGCCATCTGTGTGTCAAGCAGCATTTATTTGGCATACAACAGGAAGGCACAGGGAAAATCCATACGACAAATACAGGACATGCCATGAACAGACTTACTATCAATGCTTTATACAATATGCCTCCAGATACTTTATAGTATACACACACAAGAACACCTAAATGTAAACAGTATGTACGGGATCAAAATATTCTTCCTCAGTCTAAGATAACATTTCAGTCCATTTAATAAGCTCACACATGTCATTAATGGCAAGGGACAGGTTAACAGTATGTGTATTGCTTTCATTCAATTTCTGTAGAAAAAAATGATCATGTAGTTAAAGCTACTTCTAACTCTACAAGTGCAGCTTTTCACTGATATAGGTTTAACAATAACAAAACGATATAATATTGCATACATTTATTACAAATATTCTAACTTTTCCAAACTACATAAAATACTTTTAAGTTAAAAGTTTAAGTGCAGCATAACAATACAAGACAACATTCCAATGTCAGATGCTCAATCAGAAGTCACTAACACATTTGGACATTTAAAGCGCTAAACATAGTAACTTAATTGTGTCCATTCAAAACTCATATGAACCCAAGACCTCTGAAGTTAATGACATTATCCAGCATGCTGGTATTGCTTGATGGTGCTCTTCAGAATCAATAAGTAATTAAGAGTGTAATTCACTTCATGTCAAGCACCAGTGAATACATGTAACGACTAGACCAAAGGGAAAGCATGCTGAGCCATAAAGGGAAAACAAGCTTGCTATTCTCTTTCCTTCATTCATAAGGTTAATAGAAACTCTGATTGTCTGCAGATTTGACATGATCACATTTCAGTCCTCGAAACTATTTTACTTTTACACATTTTGGCAAATATGGTGTACTAGCACTCACACAAATATGTGCAGCAACATTTATTATGGATACATTTGTTGATTTTGTATTCGATGGATATTTTGTATCATACAACTAAGGCATGTTAAACGCAGGTGAAAACAAGCTGAAACAAAACAAAATGTGCAAGCAAATGGAAAGAAAGAAAAGCATGCATAATTATGTAGAACAGAATAATTCAAGGGTTTGTATTACCACAGTTTGTTCAGAAAAGTCAGGAAAGAGGGAGAGGCCGCAACGAGTCCTATGTGGGCCTAGGTAAAACAGAAGAAGGAAGGGTTTCAGTGGGATATAAAGACAGAAAACTTAGAGAAAAAGTATTCAAATTAAATTGTAATTAGGTAAAACTTTCTCTAGTGTCACTGATTTCATTCACGATACTTCAGTACTGAATACCTGTTTTGTTTTGTTTGATATTTCACTACTGGTAAATGTGTGACTCAAATCAAACTAACCCGGTAGGAAAGTAACCTACTCCATAAGGAAAAACAAGTTTAAAAGAAAGAGACCACAAAATTGGATATTCATTATCAACATTTAATCACTGGCATGCAGATCCGTACAGATTTTAACATTACAGATATTGATTTTTTCAAGACAACAATTCTTACATCCTGATATATATTTTATGGAATTTCAAAATTTCTGAAAAGGGAAACAATTTTTAGGAAGCTAGAAGAAGTTCTGCATTGACAATCTTTGTGACAAACTTGGCATACTATATTGCAAAAGTTGAAAATTTCTTAAATTTGATAATTGAAGGCTTCATCAACTGCGTATAGCTGCTTTTAAAACTTTGGGTACAACTCCATCAACAACAGCATATTGCAAATTTAGATAAACTGAAATCACATTTTAATATATTTCTTATAACGATGCCAGCAAACATTTATATGCAGAAATTACTTACAGCAAAATATACTCTTCTAACTCTATGTACAATACATCTACAAAACCAACACCATACTTCCAGTTATGACGATGAAAGTTAGCCATATGGACTATGCCCGTGTATCATTCTTGGACAAAAACATCAAGTAACGCACAAAAAGAGAACTTTCTCATGTGATTGTCAGTAGAATTTGTATTTGTAAGTGTAAGTGTAAGGCAGCAAATGAAACAATTATATCTACAAAATCACAATATGATATGCATTGTTCACAGAAAACACAATAGAAAGTCTGTTGGACTTAGAGGTTACTGGTAATATGCAGATGACATTCAAAATCTCTGATCAACTAACGGTAGTATGCCAAGAAGAAAAGGAGGGAAGCATGTTGTCTATTTGAGTATTGAATCTCATTCAAAGATATTCCTTTTGAGCATCCTAAATAACACTTTTGTGATACAGTAAACATTTTATAACAAAGGTATCCTTCCTTCCCACTAGTTTCCCCTTAGTAAATATTACCTTGACAAAATGTCTTGCAGGAAAGGACCACTTAAGAAACAACTGTCCTTGTGCAAGGAATGTTTCTCTGCATTTCACTTCCATGGCAAGCACTAAATAGTTTTGTTGTTATACGTGTTAGTTGAAAACCTGTCCTTACTCTGCCAGTATCAAAGTTCTTTGTAAATTCTGCTGAAGCTTTGGTATTGTTGGGAATTGTTGCCTTACTACAGATGAATTATCTTACTATCTCATATAGCAAACCCCAGCTCTGATACTGTACAAATGAAAAGTTCTGCTAGCAAGTGCCCCTAAACACTGCTTTTTGCATGCTGTTGTTACTGCTTTCATTTGTGTAATAATGATAATAAGACAAATACGACTGCAATGATTTTAGGAGAGATACTAGTAGTGCAGACAGCATTATGTGATGAAGATTTCCATTTTTTTTATGAAGATTTTAAAACTATGCGTAGAAGAAAGTCCTTTCATGTAGCAAAATGTTCTTTAATTTGTATCCCCTTCCATAAGTGTGTTACTGCTAAAACCAATCGAAAACACGTTGGATTTTTCAGTTTGCTTCCTTAAGTTAAACATCTACTTTCCTCTATTTTGATTTCCCCTTTTTTTGAGCCAAAGTTGGGTAATACCCCCATTCCACTTAGACTGTAACCTCACTTCCACCACCAGAGCGTTCAACAAATATTTATCCTTTTATGCTTTGTTGCCTTTTCAGTCAAACTTACTTGACATTGAAATTATGAATTCAAGGTCTGCACAAATTCAATCTAGGTCACACTTAGGCCACAGTGTGGTTACGGTCTAGTGGAATGGAAGCAACAACCAGCAAGAGTACGATATCCCCAACCAGTAATGTAGGCACTTGTCGTGGAGACTGTCATTCTACTTACAACGTGTGGTAGTTTGGAGAGGAGCGGGACTTCCAAAACTTGCAGCCGAAGAAGATTAGCGCTATCAGCCCGCCGCAGAGGACGATACCTCCGATGAAGCTCGCAGCATCAAACCCTCCTTTCTGTGGGCTGTTTGTTGGGCCAGCCGATGGCCCTGGGGATGTTTTCGCTGGCTGTGTGGTCGGTTTGGGCGTGGTAGGCTTGGTTGTAGAATTGGCTGTAAAATCAAACACATACTTACATAACGCTGCTACGACAGGCTATAAACACGTGTGGCACCTATGGATATGAAACCTTGAGGAGGGTTTCAGGCAGTTATGTTCTGATAAAGACGCTTGTAGGTGAAAACTTCCAAAGTAGGCACAAATAAGTCCTTTTTATCAGAATACAGATATATCCTTTTATTGATGGCATTGACTGTCTGCCCATACCCTCCCAATGCACACTGATAAATTAAATACATACAAACTGTAACATCCAAAAGCCAAGATGTGACATCTGAGGGGTGTGAAAATGTGGTTCTAACTGCAGCATAATTAGCTTTTTGCTGCTGAAAATTTCACAATCAGCACTTGAAATAGAACCTCAAACGTTTGCCAGCCCAAACTAGCTAGAATACATACATGCAAGACGTCACCAACTTCAAACATAGACTGAACAGTAAAATACAAACAATTGAGTGCCAGGTTTTCAACCAAACAAGAGAACAGTAAGGAAGGGATTACGTTTCAAGACTCCTTGGAAATTTGGAAAGAGGTTCCAACTGTATCAAGAAACATGTCATCATTGTACAATGCTAAACCTTTTTCCAACACCAAGGTATGCATAGACCTTCTTCAAGTTCAAAATCAATATGTATGATCAATATGTGTACCTTTGTCTGTGTTGGTAAAAGGTTTAGCAATCCACTATGATTACTAACAACAAAGATGAACTTTCCTAGAACCAAAATTGATGGTAATGACTGCCTTGAGAAACTAAAGTTAATTCATTGCAAATACCAAGTGTTGAATACAGCCAGTTAATTTGGCATCAGATTCTAGTTGTTAATCTTTAATACATTATAGAGAACAGTTAAACCAAGATATGAACAAAGAAAGACGAACAGGAAAGACCCTTGTCCCAGAAGATATGTAGATATAGCTGCAAGTTTGAAAAGTAAACAGTTGCAATATTCAGTTACATGCATCTTGTTCATATTGTATACCTTGCAATAGCCCTTGCTTGGCTGGCCCTAGATGTAAAAACCAAAATACATGTACAGAAAATCCTACTCAATTTTGTGACATTTATGATAACCGAAAATCTTTTTTTTACTTCTCTTCTCTAACTACTTAGTATATAAAGACATTCTGTAGTTTTCTTCAAACTGAAAAGAATATCTCATGGATGCATGCACTACAGACACACTGGCTGCAAATACATCCTTTTTATAATCTGTGCATCAGTGTAGTGGATACAGTATTGTGGGACTGTATCATAGTACACATAATAAGAGACTAAATTTGAAGTTCGAGCTACACGTATGTTTGGCACCAAAATAACAGTGATATAGCATAGAGGTAAGCTTCCTGGTCTTTGCAAGAAACCTTCAAATCCTAGTATACCTATGAGATATAGCCATATCAATATTGTGAATAAGGAAAAATGTATGCTGTCTTATGCCAACTAGACATGCTCACACATACACACACCCCTGCCCAACACACACATCTGCCACCCCCCTCTATATTTCCATGGAGAAGTGCCACAAACAGACGAGGAGGTGCCTTTACCTTGAGTAGTGGGAGGAAGGGTGGTCTGCACTGTTGTAGCATTGGGAGTCGTTGTTGGAGCTACACAAGAGCAAACCATCACCGAGTGTTACACACCACAGTTCCGTTACACAAGAAGAAGAACCACATTAGTTAGATGGCCCAGTCACACACTGACATAAGGTAGATATACTACATGTGTGCAAGAACTAAGCAGAACCGGGCCTTTCCTGGCAATTCAAATGTTGCCTAAATGTACACGTACAGGCAAAAAAAAATATGTATTTATAAGAGATTCATTATAGATTTTCTGTGGTTGGTTTTTGTTCTACAGTATAAGCAAACATGGCTGGCAAATGTGACTGGTATGACTATCACATGACACCTAAAGCATCAATCACAAAATTGGAGGGTTGCTTTTCATGTCTATCAAGCTATGTACAATTTGTACTATAATATCATTCCATAGCCCATGACCATCTTTGTAGCAAACTATCTTATGTCAGTGAGCCTTGTTGTCTACAGGAAGAGAATACAGACATTGTAACATAACAAGACAAACATCATTGAGCAATAAGGTTAATAAGAAACATGCAATACTCAATAAGACATTTGACAAGACAGCCCTTTACGATCAGGCATTTCATACCACAGGCTAGATATTCTACAGTAATTCAAATCATTGGTGAACATGACTTGCACATGCAACAATACAAATATCAGGATATTGTCCACATATACATGTCTACTAGGCAGTTCACAACCCCTTGTAGAAGTGTACACAACAGGTAAGTCATGCCTTTACCTTGAGTAGTTGGAGCAGCAGTTGTGTCTGGAGCATCTGTCACAGCTACACCCAAAGTGAGCCATCACCAAGGATTACATCGCAGCAAGGGGGAGGGGGGCATGCCCATGCAAACATAAGGAAAGGAAGGATCATTCAAGTTATTATAATGGACGTACTCTGTTTCCTAACCCATTTTGCAATACGGTACAAGGCTGAAAATCAACACTTTTTCTGCAATAGTCATTAAGATACAAAATTTGATGCCATGCACAACAGGAAAGGGCAGCTCAAAAATAAACTGTCTGGCAAGTTGCAGGCATGCTTCTGAGATCTCCTGTAATCCACTGTTGACCAAGTACTTTTGTACCAGGAATTTCTAGGGATATCCTGCATAAGAACTTTAGCCTTACCAGTTACCTCATGTTTTGTAATCAAGGAGGATTCAATCCAGTCTTGCCTAAGGGAAGGAGTGAAAGGCTGCAGTGTCCTTCTCCTACTAGTAGTAGGCTAACTACTATATGTAGTACTGGTGATGAATGAATTTGTAGGACATGCCAGGTACATTTTGTCCTACCTCCCAAGTGGATTTTCAGCAAGACTTGATCAAAGTCCTGTTCTCTTCAAAGAAATTAAAAAATACTTTTATGGCTATACAATAATGAGATCTTAATACTGTTCCATCATACTTCCTGTATGCTTTAATAAAGTTTAAATATATAAGGATGGTACAAACTGTGTAAGGACTTCCCTACCTGAACACTCAGAGATAGTGACTGGGTTTAGGCATGCGGAACTCTCATCTCCAGTTGCTGTGCAGTTGTACACTTCTGCATCTAAAACAAGAAAATCACATCAGTACCTGTATTATACAAGAAAGATACTATAATATATAAACTAGGATTTATTGTTCATTTCAAGAATTTCATTTGCAAGATTAGATTGTCAGTAATTTAAAGTATGAGTCTATGACCATTAAAATTTGGTATGTTCCTCCAAAGTTTCTTAAAATGAATGCCTTATTTAAAAATCCCCATTGCAATAAGCTAGCTAATGGTTTCATGGAGATCTTCACTGAATATAATTAATGTCATTGATTTGGAATGCCAACAAACACTTAATTGTGTGTGGAGTAACACAAACATTGACACAGGAACAAGGAAGCTAAAATAGGAACTTACTCATGGCCACATGATCATGTTTGAGTGCTTGCCAAGATGTTTAGCAATACTGTAGGTTAACATGTGGACTTGCAGTTGGTATAAAGGAGGGTAAAGAAGCTAGAGGTATTTTTTTTTTACAGTAGTCATACAAAATACATATTCACTATGTCATGATTTCTGGGTACGAGGTCATTACGAAAATAAAAACATTTCAAGATTTATAGTACTCAGTAACTGCAGAAATATAACACACACAAAATTAATGCACACCATTTTACCTAACTTAAGAGAAACCAAAAGATCAGCTGTAGTTCCAGGAATCAGAATTAAAAGCATTCACAATTTCTGGCAAGCCAACAATCACAAGTTATTTTGGGCACTGCTCATGTTCTATTTGCATTACTTGTTTGAGCAAGATCTAAAGCTTTTCTGGCAAGCATACGGGAAAAGCAAAAACAGAGTGCTGCCTGATTTCCTTTTCGGAGCTTCGCCTGCCTAAAAATTTCCAGAAACTGGGTACTGAAAGTTTTTATTGGGTATACGACTATGAATTATAAAATGTTTGAAATGGGCCTGCAGTAATTTCACCAAACAGATGGCAACCTTTACACTAAGCCTATATATAGTAGTATTCAATAGGGTTCAATACAGAGTGCTTTCAAGCATGAGAATAAGTCTTTGGGGCCATTGAATTTACAGGCAAAGCCAATAGCCAGAAACAGCAATAAGTTGCCACAGACAATATGTTATTTCCATCAACCATTTAATTTGTTGCCAACTGGAACATAGGTTTGTATATATACTATTGACATATTCCATAAATGTTTAATGACCTCTAGCAATAGTCCACTGTACTCTCCAAATGACCTCCAGTACATGAATTTTGTGGAGTGTCTTGAACTGAGTGACAACAGATGCCAGCACCTACCATTGAATTTCAATGATCACTAATGTGTGAAATCATTCTATCTTGAAACTCAACCCTGCCAGTCAGGAGATCCATTTATTCACATGGATCCATCTTCTTGAAAGGCAGATTAACTTAAGGGAACCAAAGATGTGGTATTTATGACACTGACCCTTACTGATGGGGGTCATTGATAAACAGAGCTGACCAGAGCATGGGCAAATGGCCAGAACCAACAGGCAATCCATTTTGCAGGGATCATCTCAAAACTTGTAACAACCCCTACGGCTTCTTATAGTAATATGCATTTACTAGTAGGGCCTGCTTGTTACTTAATAACTTATTTGCTTTCTTGTGATTCATCATCATGCTGGCTGCACGGATGAACATGACTCTCTCCATCCAACCCTATCAGTGGTTCAATTTATAAGGGTTCCTAGGAGATCATAAATCGTTGACTAGCACGTACCATATGTTTGCATATAAAATATCTACAGCAGTGCCTGTCACGTTTAACTACCTGTAATAGCATACAGAAATGTTGAGTTGCTAGGAATGACGCTCCTCACTGAAGAACGGCTCACCTATACTACCACGCGGATGACGACAATTTGCTCGGTTAAAATTTAACAAGGATACTGGAGCAAAGAAACAAAGCTCTGTGTGTTAACTACACATTTCCTTTGTAAGATACACTTCTGTGTACTGTGCGAAGGAGAACAGCTGATGCAATAATTAACCCGACTCCAAAATTATTCAACATCCTTACATGCTACTGCTTTTGTTTCTAAGTTATTAAAAGACATTGCGACAAACAATTAGTCAGTTGTTGATACCAGATGCTTTAAAATATGAACAGACGTTATAAATATATCTGTTTTTGGATAATTTGATGAAATTTACTCCAGATTTTTCATGCAATAATATTACGTTATATTTCTCAGGGCCAACATGTGATACCACACATGATCCTGACTCATAATCCATCATTCAATGTAAAGGTTAAACTTAAAGGAGGCATAAATTACATTGTTACTGAACCTGTGGGCATGCTGACAAAGCTGAATTACATGCTGCAAAACTGTTGGGTTGCACTTATAGTCTTTCTTTAACATTAGATTCCTTAGACCACCTCAAAACATATCAATATTTACAATGTATTAACGTTACTCGAGTTGTAACTTTAACTAGTAATCCTATATCTTCAAACAACAATGATATAATATGATAAATTTTATGGCATTTATGACGTAAATATTATATACTAACCAGATGACGCTGAGCAGTTCACGAAGGTACAGTTGTTTGTCTGACAGAGGTTACAATCGTTGTTATAGGTGGGACATTCTGGAAAGAAACAGACAAGAATGTCGACAAGAAAGGGCAAAAACAGGTGTGACTTAATATCAAACACGTAGGCAGTCTTGTAAAATCACTTCTGCAACAAATGATTGTTCAGAACTCATACGGAGTTCCTTATTTAGCAACACAAGCAAAGGCAAGTACTGTATTTTTCTCTTCTAGAGTGCAAAATACAACAGTCAACATAATAAATTCTTGTAAGGTTTCTTGTACGCAAACACTTAGTCAGCCGGTCAGACGACTTGTTTCGGCACCTTGTTCGAAAAAACACACGACTGGTCGCAGTTCGCTAGAAACTGAGGCGAATTCCACACCCTTACCTTGTCCTAGGGCACAAGAAGCCACCAGGAGCACTCCCAGTATCCAGTACATGTTGTTGGCGGTGCTGTGGCGGCCGGGAGGAGGAAGTTTTGGGAGGAAAACGGAGGATTTTGGACAGCCGACACTATCTCGTCATGAGGAAAAGTTGCAGTCGTGGAGGTGACGTCAGTGCGCATGTGTGAGCTGGGGTCATGTGACAGGATGTAACAGGTGGACTGGTCCAACTTACAGTCCAGAAATGATACTGTTGTACCGATAAACAATTACTGGTATTATGTAGATACAAAATATGCAGAAGGATACTTGCAACAGAGACCTATGGTTCCAATGATACCTGCCGTTTTCCTTTGAGGAATGAAAAACGTTTATGTTGTTCTCTGGGCCATCCAATGGCCATGTTTTTCTACTAAAAATTATATCAAAGATCCATTCATAGCTTTTTGAGTTATCATTGAAGTAAAACAAGAGTAAGGTATCAAACAGGGTATTTGATTTGTCATCTGATATTGTTATTTTTACAACTGAGAAACAATTTGAAGCATTCAAAAAAATTAAATGCCACAACATGCATTGAGGAATGAAACGATACTTTTGAAATCATGTAACGGTTAACGTTATACCAACATTGCTATTTGCAAGTGACCATCTGTTCATACTGTATGCCACAAAACCAGACGAAAAAATATACAAAAAGAAATGCGTACGTACATGTATCACGTCGATAGTGGGTCGCAATTTTTGGCCATTGCCATCATATCTATCATTTCCAAGACCATTGATGATAACGAAGGGGGTAACATCCTTGACCTTGTTATAATGTTAAATGCCTCCTTACGACTCTGAGCTGACTCTTACTGTACGAGAAAGGCAGTTGAGCCCAATGAGTCGGACGAGAAGAGTTTATGCTGTAAATATAAAGTACGGCAGAGGGCGGAAATTACCATTAATATATAACGTTAGTTAAATGCTTAACAATTTATTAAATTCATTTTGTAAACAATCGTGATGAAATATCATACACAATATGGTCAGCATCTGTGTGTTGAGACACAAATACTACTATATAACGTTACATAACCAGTGTGCAGACTAATATCAAAATGACGCAGCAAGAAAGGCCCAGATACATATTGCATATCACGTACGAGGCCTGTAATATTCTCGCACGTTATATTACATCTAGATATTGATGTGCCAAAATGCCACAGACTTGATCATATATTGTACCTAGCAGCGAAACGTCATCATCTCAAGTAATGATTTATGCAAAATGGGTGAAAGTCTTTTCTGTACGGTCAAAGAGATTACTAACAATATAGACTTTGACTTTGACTTTACTGAGAATATAGAGATACTCTACTTTGTATGTTAAGTGTTATATACTACAGTATTAGTGTGTAGAGACACGCACAGTTATGACGACACTCAATGCACACTGCATGTAATTTACGGGGCCTGAAGATGTTGACAGACTTTAATTGCATTTGGATATTAATTTTTTTTGTCCTATTACGTTATAAAATTTGTATATTGATGTACAGCTGGCGCTTGCCGTAATCGTCTCCTCCTTCGTTGTGCAGACAATCATTCGGGAGTTACTACTTGGGTGTTTCTTAGGCTCCATCGCTCCTTCGAGCGGGGCAGGCTTTTATATTATGGGATTGGAGGCGCTGATTCGCGATTTTCAACGTTGCATCGATTTACTTAGGTTGCGTCGAGGCTGAGCAAAACTTCCCGTTTGAGGCTCGACAGAAGAAAACCTAGCCAAAGTTTGAAAATCTCAAAGCAGATCTAACTACCATTGCTAAACTAAGAATCAGTTGCCACCGACTGCGAATTGAATCAGGAAGGCACAACCGCACTTCTCTAGAACAAAGAGTCTGCCAATTTTGTACCTCACACATGGTAAAAGATGAAGTGCACTTCACTGTTGATTGCGATATGTATGTCAATGATAGAAATACTCTATTTAGTTATATAGAAAGTGGATTCCCTCATTTTAGACATATGAGTAGCACTGACAAGTTTATATTTCTCATGCGTTTTGACAAACCAACAATAGCTAAACCCATACAGTCCTACATTCACCATTACCAAGAAGCGAGAAGAAGCCGAACTTTTGTGTTAGACTAGATTTGTGATACTTTATATCTTGACTTGTTGTGACCTGTACTTAGCTCGGTTGGGCAAAACTGTACAATAAAGGTCTTCATTCACTAACCAGCAGGCCCAGCTGAAGAATTTCCGTAGACAGTGAAAGGCCTATGGTAACACGCACAAATGCTAATACACGCACGTACAAAATAGGTAATATTCTGAGAAAGACAAAATTGGTCTCCCAAGCTCTTGAATTTTCAATGTTAGGTCACGTGCGTGTCTGAAAGACACATTTTATCCTACAGCACCAGTACAGGGACGTCACTTCCACTTCACAGAGAGACGTCCACACCGCATGAGAGACTTGCAGCCGAATTTCTGAAGGTGTCCAACCAACTGGGGGCCACTGGGGGCCACCAACCTTGGGCGTAAAGCTAGGTCTCTTTTGATAATTCTCGTGCAAGTTAAAGGACAAGACAAGACACTCCTTTTGACACATTCCAGACTATCAAGTAGTCACTGTTTTTTTTTTTTTTTCATTTAGAATGTAGAATCAACGTTTAACTGAGACTGAACACTGAGACCGAGTAGAGATGAAATTCTGCATCCGACTCCTTGCTTTTCTTATCATTACTTTGTATGAAGCTAGAAACATCAATTGTGAGTCATTGCCAAAAGACTGTATAGGTCTTAGGAACAGTTCAAGGTTGAGAGTTAGCTGTAACGACCGCGGGTTGACCAGCTTCCCTGATGACATCCCACCTAATACTTTTTTCTTACATCTCGGCAATAACCAGATACAAACTGTCTCAAATATCCCACTGCTAGCAAGTCTGTTCACATTGAATCTTAGAAGGAACATTATCGAAAGCGTGACGTGGTCATCACTATGTAACTTGCCGCGTGTGAACTCTATAATCTTCGTAAAGAACAGGATAAAAAATGTCATGTTAGACAGCTGTATCAAACAGTTGACACAGCTACGTATGCTAGATCTTTCAAACAATAAGATTACCGCCTTGGCTGAAAATGCCATTGTTCTTCCTAGCGATAAAGCAAAAATTGACCTCAGTCAGAACCCTTTCCACTGTGACTGCAAATTGCTTTGGCTGATCAACAAGGTGAAATGTCCGCAACAAAACAGCACCAGAGGGTGTGACAAGGGCTCTTTCCTTTATAGCGTTTTCAACTTCAATGACCATAAATGTGCTTCACCCCAACAATTTCGTAAGTTACCACTCTTTCAGGTTTCTATTCCTTCGTTAGGGTGTGTAGCAACTATCGTACTACATACAACTGCGCCGAATATATCCACACACCAGCCAATTATAGGGCATAGTGATGAGAATATGACCCAACCACTATCAGGAACAAACCAACAAAGCACTTACATAGCCGTGACCCAACACATTACCCAAGGAATCGTCATTGCTACACAAAAGGAAGCTCACGACACGTCTAAAGAAGATGGCGTATCCACTGTTCACTTTCAAACTGACAGCACCACAGAGATAGGAAGTGCACCGGTCAGCACTGCGATAAAGAAGGGGGATGGACCAGCTATCGGAACTGTTCATGTCATCATCATGATATCAGCCGGCCTTCTCGGCTTGGTCTTCACCACCTGTCTTACCGTAAAGCTAGTCAAACACAGGCGGTTGCAGAACATCCGCAACTCGAATAAGAGGAGGATGACACGCGTCCTTCAGCATCAGAACACCGTGCCGTTTAGTAGCCCTGCTCACATATACGACAGCACCAGCGGCGTCCAAACTAGTAGTACTGGACCCACACAAGCCATAGAACTGTCGCAGTTGGTTCCACCGATACAAAACTTATTCTATCACGCCCGTAATAATCCATCTCCACTGCCAACCGCCGAGACACGCTTCAAAACTCCGCTCCCACCGATACAAAACGTATTCTATCACGCACGTGATAATCCACCTTCACTGCCAAACGCCGAGACAGGCGCCCCAACTCCATTCCCACCGATACAAAATGTGTCCTATTACAGCAACAAATCAGCCGCTAAGCCAAAGAAGGCAAAGTCCAAAACTTCGGCAGCATAGAATCACGCCACCTTAACCTTTACTTGTATCGACGTCTTGCCAAAATTACTTTACTTCCGTATCAGCCATGATGATTGTCCCTGGACCTGCACATGCACACACAAGTACTACCGTATGATACGGGGCCTCCGTCTGTCATAAAGGACTATGGTAAAAGTACCCAAATTTACATCTGCCCTAAAGGAAGGGCTATAGCTAAATATTAATTGAAAATTTCTATTTGAGAATAGCATTCTCTGCCACATAAAGCACATCTGTAAACTGACTCAGTTATCTTGCTAATTGAGGATCCATTTGTCCTCTGTATTGCTAATCAGTCTAGCTTCTCTAGCTCGATCTAGCTACCAGGGCAGTACGTATTCAGTGTAACAAAAACACAATTTCGCCCTCTTTAACTAAATTTGGAGTCTACGTATACTGAGGATGTCATCCATAAAATTCTATAGATAAAATCTCGACATGTAACTTATTGTAAGACCCATGAGCTACTCATTTGCGTTCTTCTATCTATTTTTCGGAGAGAATAGTACTTCTATCACTACAAAGCTGAAAGATAACGATTTTTGTAAACATATTTTGCGGCATACAAGTGATGCCACTAACCAACAGTGCCAGTCGAAGACCATCCGTAGACAGTGAAAAGGTAACGCTAGCACACGCACGTACAAAACAGGTAATATTCTGAGAAAGACATAATTGGTCTCCATAGCTCTTGAATTTTCAATGTTAGGTCACGTGTAACGGACGTCTGAAAGACTCATTTCATCCTACAGCACCAGTGCAGTTACGTCGCTTCACACTTCAAAAAGAGGGGCCCACAGCGCATGAGAGACTTGCAGCCGAATTTCTGAAGGTGTCCAACCAACTCGGTCTAATAAGCTTGGGCGCAAAGCTAGGTCTCCTCTGATAATTCTTGCAAGATTAGGGACAAGGCACGTACTTTTTACTCCTTTTGAAACATTCAAGGCTATCAAGTAGTCACTGTTGTGTTTTTTTTTTCATTTAGAACGTAGAATCAACGTTTAACTGAGACTGAACACTTAGACCGAGTAGAGATGAAATTCTGCATCCGACTCCTTGCTTTTCTTATCATTACTTTGTATGAAGCCAGAAACATCAATTGCGAGTCATTGCCAAAAGACTGTATAGGTCTTAGGAACAGTTCAAGGTTAAGAGTTAGCTGTAACGACCGCGGGTTGACCAGCTTCCCTGATGACATCCCATCTAATACTTTTTTCTTACATCTCGGCAATAACCAGATACAAACTGTCTCAAATATCCCACTGCTAACAAGTCTGTTCACATTGAATCTTAGAAGGAATATCATCGAAAACGTGATGTGGTCGTCACTATGTAACTTGCCGCGTGTGCATTCTATAATCTTCGTAAATAACAGGATAAAAAATGTCATATTAGAAAGCTGTATCAAACAGCTGACACAGCTACGTATGCTAGATCTTTCAAACAATAAGATTACAGCCTTGGCTGAAAATGCCATTGTTCTTCCTAGCGATAAAGCAAAAATTAAGCTCAGTCTGAACCCTTTCCACTGTGACTGCAAATTGCTTTGGCTTATCAACAAGGTGAAATGTCCGCAACAAAACAGCACCAGAGGATGTGACATGGGCTCCCTTTACAGCGTTTGCAACTTCGATGACCATAAATGTGCTTCACCCCAACAATTTCGTAAGTTACCACTCTTTCGGGTTTCTGTCCCTTCGTTAGGGTGTGTAGCAACTACCGTACTACATACAACTGCGCCGAATATATCCACACACCAGTCAATTATAGGGCATAGTGATGAGAATATCACCCAACCACTATCAGGAACAAACCAACAAAGCACTTACATAGCCGTGACCCAACACATTACCCAAGGTAGCGTCCTTACTACGCAAAAGGAAGCTCACGACACGTCTAAAGAAGTTGGCGTATCCACTGTTCACTTTCAAACTGACAGCACCACAGAGATAGGAAGTGCATCAGTCAGCACTGCGATAAAGAAGAGGGATGGACCAGCTATCGGAACTGTCCACATCATCATCATGATATTAGCCGGCCTTCTCGTATTGGTCTTCGCCGTCTCTAAGGCGGTTGCAGAAGATCCGCAACTGGACCAGCGGCGTCCAAACTAGGACTGGATCCACACTTGTAAGCAGTCATATAGATCTGTCGCAAAATGATCCTATTTCGCATGTAACCCCTCTTCACTGCCAAACGCCAAGACACACTTCAAAACTCCGCTCCCACCGATACAAAACATATTCTATCACGCATGTAATAAGACCAGAGCAAGTAAATTTTACGGATGACATCCTCCAGGGACTCCAAAATTTAGTGAGATAGCGCAGAAAAAAACAAGGCGGGCAACAAAAAAACAAGATCCCTAGATTTTCAGATTTTGAGATCATAAACCTTACAAAACAATAATCTAGGTGTCAAAACATGCTATCACAAGGAACAGATTTTTTATTCCTGTATTCAACATCATTACCTGTCTTTGTAGTTGTGTATCCATCTCAAATAACTAGACGTCTAGAACGATTGTAGAAAGAGCTTGTTCTACCATCATGACCATTGGCAGCTACTGCACTTGGTATTCATGATCATATGGGACGGAACATCTTAGACTGTCAACTTTCAACTATCCTTGAGCTTGTCATACCAGCGCGAGTAGCAATTATACTGGATACTCATATGCAATAGAACACAGACTGTTTTCTAACTAAAACAAATGCAGAGAAGAGCTTGTCGTACCACCACCGTGAGGTAGCAACTATACTGGATATTCATGTGTGATTAAACAATGTGATTGACTGTAAATTAACTGGAACAAATCCAGAAAAAGCTTGTTATGCTATCACGGCTAGTAAATACTGGATATTCACGTGTGATAGAACACAGTCTGACTAGAACAAATTGAGAAAAATGCTTGTCGCAACTATACTCGACATTCATATGTGATATAACACAGACTGCCAATTGACAATTGGAGAGGAGACGGTGGACTTTGTCCGGGCAAGCAGCCCGCGATGGTGATGATGACGTCCTGCCAAAATTACTTGACTTCAGTATCAGCCATGATGATTGTCCCTACATATGTGCCCTCCGTCGGTCATCATGAGCTATGATAAAACACAAATTCACATCTGTCCAAATTTACATGCTATGCTATGGCTAAACATTCTCTGCCACATAAGGCACAGCTGTAAGCTGACTCAGTTCTCTTGCCAGGTTGAGGTTCCTTTTTACTCTGTACTGCGTATCAGTCTAACTTCTCATGATTTTAGGTAACAGGACAGTGAGTATTCTGTGCAACACAAACTGTGCTGTCTATGGCTGTAACTGGAAACTTCCCACATTCAAGGAGGCCGGTCGAATGTTGGGCGGGCTGCTATAAGCGAGATTTAATCAGACAGTCTGGACTTTCATCTGGAAATATCATTTGTAACTCCTCCTAGTACTCCAGATCTGTGTGTCTGAGGAAGATCCCAATTAAGGTAAATACCAATTAAAATGAGCTTATATTTTTTAGCCTTTCAAATTATGCAAAATCTTTGCTAGTTGCATGGAAATCACATGCTGATAGAATGAGATTAGAAAGATAAAAAATAGCAGAGAATACTAGTATATAAAAGAATGTCGACCAGAAATCATTGACAACTTTTTTCAATGTGTACATAGTTATTGAGATCGATCCGTTAGAGTGCCAATACTGCCCAATGTGAAATACTAGCCGATGAGAATGGCCTTTACTGCGAGGTAAGAGCGCTTGTTTCAATGTCTCTAGACTCCGTTGCAGTCTTCGAACGGGGCTGGTTCTTATCGAGGGGCGGAGCATTGGTTCGCGATTTTCAACGTTGGCTGGGTTCTCTTGTGCCGGGAAAGGGAGTTTGCCGAGGAAGGGAGTTTGCTGTGAAAGCGAGTTTGCCGTGATCATGAGCGATTCTGCCCCTGTCCCGAGACGCCCCGCCCCGTTCGAAGACTTCAACGGAGTCTACAATGTCTCAATGGCCGGCTTATTTGAGCAAAAATACAAGGTATCCACCAGTAGCAGACAATAGGCTGCATTGATGCATTACATGCAAATCTCAATGATTTCAAATTCTATTGTGTCAATGTTCAATATAGACCTACATGTAGGACATTCATTTCATCGAGATTGCGTTGAAAGAAGGACATGGATACCGTTATCCATCGTAGAACTCGTAATGTTTTTAGAAATTTGTGTTATTAGGAAAAGGCAGTTACATTATCAGTATTATAATCATATTTATTTTGTTTAGAGCTATAAACATATAAGTACCATATGAATCTTTAAAAACTCATGCAAGAAGTAGTACTTTTTCTGGATTATAGTATCCTGCGGGAGGCAGGTAAAAGTAAGGAGATATATAAACCGTGTCTGTCAGACTATTAACTTGTGACAAGGAAGACACTTAAGATTATTTGAGCATGAATGATTGAGGCAGAAAATTATGTACTGTACATATACTAGCATATTTCAATAATTGTCTTTTGAGAAGATTCTAATCAAATCAGATCGGCATCATTCTAGAAGCTTGCTTGTAAATTGGTTTGTAACCATTATTGTCAAAGCATTACATTAGAGCAATCGATTATCCATGATGCATGTTTGCATACGTTTGCCTTATTGACATTGGCCAGAATATGTCTCACATCAGACAGGGAGTAAATGAGGGCTGATAAATATCCTATGAAATGTATATTGTAACTGCCAAGGCTGAGTTGCAAGGCGGGATAAAGCAAGTAGAATGTTGTAATTGTAACGCTGCTGACCTTTCGCAGTAGTGTGTTTTTCATTGTGCTCGAGCTTTGAAATACAAAAAAAAGTGTAGGAGTAGCCCATATGGTGCATTGAAATAATTGTATTATCATAATATCATTAATAGTTTTAGACCAGAAATTCAGAAGCTGCGGATCCAGCTAGCTTCTGAAGCGGCTTTCGCGTTCACTTTGTGACGTCGGCGAAAGGATTTTGATTTGATAAGGCATGAATCAAGAACTGAATCTGTAGGATTCGATGTTCAATAACATCAGAGACGTGTATATTCTGTATTTGTTCAATATTACTTATCATAGTAGAATGTAATCAGGAAAATGTAGTATTTTCGGTGCCACAAGCACTTTGAGATGTCGTTACGCGTTGTGTAACAAATGCCAACTTGATCATTACTGGGAATCATTTGAAGTTCTTATTTCCAAAACTGGAGTGGCAAATAGTTGTCTTTAATATACAATCGTAGTCCAGTTTTCTTTATCAAAGTAAGTGTACTGAATAGGGGAGTATCACTAGCGCGATGTTGATTTGTTTGATGTTCAGTTGCTTAGAAATGTAATAATAATGATAAGGAAAAGTGATCGTCAACGGGTAGTCTGGAAATGACGAATGTACAGAGTTAGCGCAGAATCACTGCAAAGGCAATCAAGCTCAAAGACAAAGAATGGTTGAGAGTTGGAGTCGGCAGACTGCATGTAACTGTTCAATTTTTCTTCACTTGGTGTAATATATGGATCTTTATTTGCACGTAAAATTTCGGCTTCTGTGTGCTTATTACCTTCGTCAAGAAGGTTGTGGTTTCAGTAGCGTGTCTGTGCTTTCGTTTTTAGTTGAACAGTGTAACGGTAGCTATAGAATTAAAAAAGTGTGAAGGGGTGTTTTATAAATGCAAAACGAGTTCGAACACAGTCAAAATACGAAAGTAAAGGACGCATGATACTAGTGCTAGTAACAAGGAAAGTCTGTTCGGTGCACATGATATCGCTTGGCTGCGATCGTTCTGTGTACATGATATCGCTTGGCTGTCACATGGTACTTGATAGATGTACATAGCGAGTTCTTAAAAAAATGCATTTTAGGGGGTGAAATGTCAAAATTTATGTGAAATGTACTCTGTCTTCTCAAGTTATAATGAAATATTGAGATAAAAAGAGTGAAAAAGAGTTGGGTCCCACTATATTGGCCGGGCTGAGACGCAGTGCCTATTCACGGGCGCGATCCCGCTACTGATCGACACGGGGACTTTTGCCTGCTTTGTTTCCAACCTGGGCCGGTGCGTCCCTCCTTAGACGACCTGGTTGCCCTGGGCTCCCCCGGGGTAACCATATCGATGCCGAACTTAGCGTGGACGCCCGATCGCCATAGGACAGCACGCCGCAGAACCCCCGGCCTCAAGCGGTCCACCAACCCCAGCCTCCAGGTAGCTGGATTACAGGCGCGCGCCACCACGCCCAGCTGAGCGCTGCGGCCAGTTTCTAGGAGCATATAGCTAGAAGTCACGTGACTTAGCATGACGTCATCATGCAATGTCATTCAGAAGATGGATTACTGGTATTTCAGACACAATATCCAACTTGTAGATATAAAGCTGATCCAAAAGACAAAACCAAAGACAACGAAGCTGTAATTAAACCTCCTTGGTTTTACCAATTATGAATTGCATAATGCAGTGAAATCTTCGACGACTTGGTGCATGACAAGTATTTCACAACATATTTGATGCCAACATTGGACCCCAACATTATACCCTGTTTTTCAACAAAATACACCAAAACATGAAATTTTCATATTTTTTTAGGTTGACAGGTGTATGTAACCTCTGACCTTTATTTTCCCACAATGCTCGGCGCCAGCCTCGGTTTCAGGAAGTGGCCCAGCCCTCTCCTTCCTGTGTTTTTGTTTCCTCCGACAAATGTGAGCCTTTTTAGCACATTTTAGCTCAAAAACACAAGATGTCGCGGACGGGGCAGCTCATCCCCAGCCAACAGAAGCTGGCGGAGAAGCTTACAGTGCTGAACGATCGGGCAATGGGCATGCTGACGAGAATATACAACATCAAAAAGGTGAGGCTTCTCTCGGGGGAACTATAATAATTTATCATGAGGGGGCGACTTGTCAGGTTGGTTTGGGGAAATCAGACGATTTTTGTCGTGTGTTGACATATTTTAGATAAAACCGAACCACATAGCAACACAATGGTGGTATTAAAGATGGCTATAGAATTTTGAAATAGTTGACCACAGTACTGTGCTCAACGAACAAAGGGCGAGGGTCCAGGGCAGGGACACAAGATGATAAAATTATTGCCTAATTTGATTTTCAAATTTCAAAATTATCTGTTCCTGAAAGTAATCCTGGAACTGCACACTACTTCCACAGAGTGCTATACATTTCCCCAATAACTCCTAAATAAGCAAATATACGACTTTCTCAGCTATTCTAGACAACTGGAAAACCAGTGCTTAGAAAGGAACCCGCAACCCGCAACTTTTGTTTAGTATTTGCCTCAAAATCAAGTAATGGATTTGCAGTGTTTTGACTTTTAACTAGATTTGAATATTGATTTTGATTTTAACGTTACATGTAAGTTGTTGCAGTTCAACTTGAACTATAGTATATAATTATATAAGTATAAGTTCACTGTTGGTTTAAATTTAATGTGGGTTTAGCGATGCATTGCCCCAAACAACAAAACACACCAAAATGTAACGTTTACAGTATAATCTACTACTGTACGGTGAGTGAGTGCTAGTAAGTACTGTAGGGGTGGGTACAGATACATAAATGAGGAGGCTCCTACCTATTAACCTCTAATTTCTTAAGAGTCTAATGGCTCTATTGCTACCGGTATTATTACTATTAACATATTGCTCTATCGACGCCTCAGGCCTGTGGAGATGTGAAGTCCAAGCCTGCCTTCCTCTCTGATAAGAATCTGGAGGGAGCCATCAAGTTCATTGTCAGGAAGTTTCCACATGTCGACTCCAAGAACAACTATGTAAGAACATCAGAAGGGTCTTTGTTACTTAGAGATGATTTATAGTCATAAGACTGTCGAGTATTACTTTGAATATTGAATTTCTTTCTTATTTCACAATTGGGTTTTCTTATGGGGGCAGGTGAATTAAAGTTATTCATATGATCATTTGTGCATGTATCAAGGTAGATTTATATTAAGAGGCTAGTTCACTTTGAATATATTATAAATTGACATACAGTATATGCATCTTGTTCAAGACATATAGTAGGATTTTGAAGTTTTTTTAGCAGATTCCTTGATCCGTATACATCCCCATGTGCTTAGGAAGGCTTGTGCCTTGTCTGCTGAACAGGATAGGGCAATTTGCATGTCAGTGACTCAGAGCATTTTTAACAGTTTAGCATTTGGTAACTTTGGGAATTCATATACATGCATGTACATGTAGTCAAGCAATGTGTTACACTCACATGGATAGGTGATGTCTTCAAATTTATATGTCTACAATATATCAACCCTTTCCATTCCAGCAACTGATGGCACTCTTGGTATTTTAGATTTTATCTGCCTGTCATTGGAATAGATGGAGTTGTCTGTAAATTGTGATATATTAAGCATGTACATACCATAGCTAATATACCACAATTTACATGTAAATCTGTATGAATGTAAATATCAGATTTTTCTGTTAGTACTTAATCATAAGTTACTTGTTGAAATGAAATCTTTACCTCCTTCCCTCCAACACTAGACTAGATCCTATCCTCCACTCCTGTCCTTCCCTTTGCCAGCTTTCCTCTTATCACATGACTTAGCTAGTAGTGTCTCCATTTTTACTTTGGCACAAGTATGTTATACTTGTTGTTGCACATAATTTGACATATTTGTTGAGATAGAGATTGCGATATGGTAGAATGCTGATCCTACTAATAGTAGAGACCAAGATTACCTAGTCTCTATGGTTGGGTGGTCTCCCATTTATAAATCCTGATCATGAGTTTCAAATCAGTCCATTGATGTAAAGTTACATGAATCAATGTTGGAAAGTTCTGACCATCTTTTATTGAATGTACACAAAACATATATAGACTCTGATCTGAGGTAGAGTCACTGATTGTTCTGGCAGAACTCTTGATTGTTGGTTACTGAAAGAGACTCTGCTCACTATCTCTGCCAGCAGAATAAGCTATTCAAATTGCAATCACTACCCAACAGTTTTATTTCCATAATTTAGTTTCATTGAAACACTAACTTCCTAAAATTATCTTTTTTTGCTTATTTGGGTTTTGTTCAGGTAAGGTTTATAAACCCTTACACATCTTTTTTTTTTAAGTGCTTGCTTTTCACTCATAACGTTATATGGTTTTTTGTGTCAATATTTGGGCTTGAGACAAATGTTCTTGTGATAGTAGATTTCGCTGTCTTGGAGTGTTTTTTTACTCTCAAATTCTAAACATGCCATGCCAAATGCAATCTTCTCATTATTTTCCAGAGGTTTTTATTTGTAAGTATTTTTCCATTTGCACCACCCTCTTATTACATGTACTTGTCTGCATTAATCCATAATTTTCACAAAGTTCATACCTGTATTTATCCCTCCCAGAATCCACCAGTTCATTGGTTTTTTTTAAATTAATTTTCAATTTTCACCCCTTCCACCTGTGTTCTAATTTTAATTGCCCACGTGCCTGCAATTTTGCTCATGATCATTTTAATCAAATTAAGATGTATTTGCCACTAAGTGCTGTAGAGTTAGATGTAACAGTACGCTTTTTTAACCATGACAATTTTTTGCCATATCTTATCCTTGCATGTGCAGTGGACAATGCCTTTTGTGCAGGTTAGTTGAGTCGTCTTTTGCTCTGGAGAGGTTTACATGTACGCACTGTTGCACTGCACTTTGGTGTGGTCAGGCTTTTATTTTTTTCTTAAACCTTTTTTTTTTGGATAAATTTTGGTCACATGTAGTACATTTGTATTCTGTTGAATACACTTGCATTTCGATGTGAGGTAGAATGGCACTACCACAAAGCACAGCGTTAAAATGGTATGTAGGTAGATCACACTGCACACTAGTATGGTATCACTCACGAGTCACATGCCTAATTACTCTGTCTTCTCTACTCCTTCCTCTTTCATTCTTGCATTCTCTGCATCTTTCAACTCAATCTTCCTGACTAATGTTTTGTGGACTAATTTTGGCATTTGTTATGAGAGGAATTTATGATTTCTAAATCTACATGTCACCATTCATCCATTGTATGATATCCTCAGAAAATGGGAACTTTTTGTCAAAAATTTAGCACTTGAATGGAACCAAATATTAAAAGTGAGAGTAGTGGCTGAAAATGTCAGATTTGAAACAGGGACTGTTTCACTACATTTTGAAAGTCCACTTTTTACATTATTTCAAATATCACTGCACACCCTCCATACCAGCCTAGCATGTGGTTTATAAGCACTGAAATAAGTAAAACTTGGGACAATTTGCAGCAAGTACAATACACATGAACTTTGTGCTAACTTGTTCCAGTTTACATCTTGTTGCAAAAATCTTTTTTTCACATTTTCCCTTAAGTGTCTTTCTTCAGATTCAACGTTCTGTCATGAGCTTCCCTCAGTCTCTGTCCTCGCTCAAGTTGAAATTGAAATAAAGCTGGTTCAAGTTTGTCAAAAAAGACAACAACAACGGCCAAGTGAGAATAGTCTGCTTGGTATACGCAGAATCTAATTTGCACTTAACAAGTTGTTTTGTCACATATTCCAGATAAAATCGGGAGGGAGTAAACACACTGAATTATGCATGATTTATAATGCACAATCTTTCCCATCTCAAAGCAGATACTGGGAGAGAATCTTCATTGAACATTAACCTTGTTCTTCTTTTAAGAAATGTGGAACCTCCAAGTTGGCTTTCAACAATAATTGTAAAGAAAATCTACAGATTAATTCTTATTTGACCTTTCTGCATATACTCCAACATACCTTTTTACCAGTTCAGCAAGGGGTATGCTAGAAATTATATTCCCATGGTTTATCCTTCCTAAACGGTGGTCAATCATACAATTGGTAGCCTCTGCGTCATACATTGAACAAACAAAGAATCTGAAATAGTTTGGTCAAGAACTATAAATTATGATATGTTCTTGTGTTTGATACACCTATATTATATGAATTTCTGTCCATCTGGTTGCTATGTAATATGTATGTATAGACATAGGGTGAACTATGACTCAAAAGCATGTACATTGTAGTTTTGGAATATGGTGTTTTCTTCATACATAGAATATTGGAGTGAGTGAAACATCCATTGTATCATAGAAATTTTGGTTCACCTTGTTGCTATGACCTTTGCCCCCAAAGTCTCAGCTGCAGCAGGTCAACAACATCAAGGGAGAGATCATGAAGCAGCTCTCACTCTACTACTTCACCTTCGTGGACGTTATGGACTTCAAGGTACATGCACACAGCTGGTTTGTTTAAACATTATCCGGTGTATCTTATCTCATAAAAATCCTTTCATACATAAGATTGGAATTGACAAAATACTTGTACTACATGTATGTATGCAGATATACAGAAGAAGATCGGCCTCTACTCAGTCACAAAGATAAGGAAATTGCATAAAAGGAACATGGGTCTTAATGATGGTAATTCATGTGTGAGAATGATTTTGATATTGAGTTTTATTGTGGACTGACAAATTTATTTTCACTCCGTGCTTGTCTTGTATAATGTATAGGACCATGTCAGTGAGCTGCTGACAACAATGGATGCCTGCAATGTTCATTTTGACATTGTAAGTACTGTAAAATTATCCTTAGACAAGTTTAAAGCCATAAACTATAAAGATTCATGCAGTTAGCTAAAATTGGTTCTGATTATTATGAAATGTACAATCCAATACTTGCCCTCCCATGTCTTTTGTCATATATTTCCACAACTGTATACACATGACTCACATCTTGAATGGAATGAATTCATCATTACCTTTTTTGCCTATATTTACATGATGATATCATATCTTATTGCATACATTGCACCTACAAAAATTCACACATTTTGAATCCATCATCGCAGTTTACATTCAATTTGTAATAACTGGTTTTCCTCCCACCACATACAGACGACGAACTATGACCTGACGAAAGGTTACCTGGACCTGATCATCTCGTACGTGTCGCTGATGCTCCTCCTGGCGCGTATCGATGACAGGAAGGCAGTGCTGGGACTCTACAACTATGCCCACGACCTCACACATGGCAAAGTGTGAGTAAGACTAATACATGGTGTTCTGTGGGATACATACATGTAGACTAATAGAGAGTACAAAATGTACTTCACAGTGTATTCTGTACTAGCTCGACCAGCAGTAGAATTGGCCAAAGGCTAGGCCTGATGTGGAATATACTGTGTTGTATTCTTTTTATGTCATATCCACCAGAAAAAAGTGTACATATTTCATTGCAACATGTGCCATAAGTTGAGAAAATCTGCTCTCCTTTGATGAATTGAAAGAACATCAATGACAATGCCTAGCCCCGATATTCTAGTTTTCAACAGCAGTACATACACAAAATGCGTTTCCTTATTAAATGAAAGCCTGTGTGTTGTTCAGTGCCTTTACAAAGAATAATAGTTTGGGGTCAGTTTTATGTCAGTTTGAACAGCATTCTGTTTCCAGAATCATTTCCAGTTGCTTGAGAAATTGCTATTTGGCATATCTTATTACCTGGATGTCTAGCCTTCATTGACAAATTTGATTATTTCAGACATTTGCTTTCTGATTATTACTATTGCTCAACAAATGAGACACCAGTTGTATCAGACTTAATTTTGTAATGATGTTGGTCCTTGATAAGGGCTTAAGGACTTTCCTTTTTTTACAGGGATCAGAATTTTGCCCGTCTAGGCCAGATGATACTGGACTATGAACAGCCACTGAAGAAGTTACAGGAGGAGTTCACCCCTCACAGCAAGGTATACTAGAAAGGCCGACATTTGCTTGAGAGCAAATACAGCATATTTCAGCCATCTCCCTCCCCATGCAACAATAGACTATTCCAAAATCACCCATGTGCAAAAATGGAACTCTTCTGCTTAAAATGACTAAGCATCCTAAACTACTAATCACACTTATGAGCAAGAATGAATCGTACAACCCCCTCCCCTGCAAGAATGGACTCCAGTGCACCCAATGTAGAAGGGTAAAATAGACCAGTCCAAAAACACTTCCGCTAAGAAATGGAATTTTGATTGCTTGCTGATTGGCTGCCGAATCCTCAGGTACAGTCTTCAGGTGGGGGTCAAGTTCCATTCAACAAATGGAATTCGGAATCATCACCCCTCACAGCAAGGTATATGAGACTGTGTATCACTGCCGTACCATGTATTGAGAAAGGACTTTTGAGTGACCATGCTCAGTCAAGTCGTGCAATGTCTACTATGACACAAAAGCACCGGGTACATCAAAAATTACTAAGAACGACAGGAATTTTTAACAATGCGGTAAGAATTACCGGGTATGGCAAGAACATCTATTGATGAGAGTTTAGTGGGGTTTATGTGTACTGAAGTGCTGTACTATGGCACAAATGTGCCTTTGTAAAAGAATAATTATGCTGTACAAAGTTTAATATCGACAATATTTTGATAAGCATAGTTGTTTTTAAATAGCAGTAAGTAGACAATAAATTTTGTAGTAAGGTTGTCAATCTGATTGTATTTTCCAGTGCAGTTCAGTGCATGTGTTTGGGTGCATTGCGAAACTGTTAAACTTTGCTTGTGAAATAATAAATCAAATCATCACATCATATCTTGCGTTATTGTATATTAGCTGGTTGCCTGTGCCCTGCTGTCCCGGCACCAAGTCACCCCCGGAGGAACCTCCCAGCTGTAGTTGTGTATTGAAATGCTGTACCGCCTTGTGTTATTGTATATTAGCTGGTTGCCTGTGCCCTGCTGTCCCTGCACCAAGTCTACCCCCGGAGGAACCTCCCAGCTGTAGTTCTGTACTGAAATACTGTATTGTCTTGTGTTATTGTATATTAGCTGGTTGCCTGTGCCCTACTGTCCCTGCACCAAGTCTACCCCCGGAGGAACCTCCCAGCTGAGCAGTGGAGACAGGCCCAGATGCTGAGTCTGGTCAGTGCACCAGGACAGATGCTCAACCCTGCACAGAGCGAAACTGTAAGACTTTCTCTCAGTCTCACACACACACACACACACACACACACACAGACACACACACGTGCACAGGCCCAGATGCTGAGTCTGGTCAGTGCACCAGGACAGATGCTCAACCCTGCACAGAGCGAAACTGTAAGATATTCTCTTAGTCTCTCTCTCTCTCACACACGCACACACACACACACACACACACACACACACACATAGGCCCAGATGCTGAGTCTGGTCAGTGCACCAGGACAGATGCTCAACCCTACACAGAGCGAAACTGTAAGATATTCTCTTAGTCTCTCTCTCTCTCACACACACACACACACGCACACACACACACACACACACGCACACACGCGCACACACACACACACACACACACACACACACAGGCCCAGATGCTGAGTCTGGTCAGTGCACCAGGACAGATGCTCAACCCTACACAGAGCGAAACTGTAAGATATTCTCTTAGTCTCTCTCTCTCTCTCTCTCTCTCTCTCTCTCACACACACACGCACACACACAGACACACACACGCACACGCACAGGCCCAAATGTTGAGTCTGGTCAGCGCACCAGGACAGATGCTCAACCCTGCACAGAGCGAAACTGTAAGACATTCTCTATATGTTAGTCGTTATTGGTCTCACACACACACAGGGGCTTTAAGAGAAAAGACATCAAGCTTGGCTACTAAAATTATGGATTGGGAGGAATATTACCATTCTACAACACAATGGGGATCTATTTCTTCATGTTTCAAGTAGATTGACTATTTAAGACACAATGAGGTGCATCAATGTTGAAAACGTAAAACTGTCATAAACTTTATCCTAGAAAACATGTATTGGTCAGAGTCATTCTAGACCCACAACTCCATGACTGTAGTGCTGAAGTTTGTTATATTATGATTGCTGTGCCTAGCAAACCTATTTGGGCAAGGTTATTTCTATGAACAATCCTGACATTAAATAACAGATAATTTCTGCCATTGTTGTTGTTGCGAGATCATTAATTGAACTGAACTGAACTGTTGTTGCCACCGGTGGCCTCACAAGTGTTGTACATTTATATAAGACATTTCTTTGTTCCTTAAAGATGCCCTGTGAGTACCTGTCAGTGGAGACCATGGAGAAATGGATCATCTGTAAGTATCCTCAAGGAAAGGAACTTCATTCCTTACAGTATAGCTTAAGACTTGAATCAGAAAGTTGTTCTATTGGCCTACTATATTAGTAAGAATGAGCAGTAATGCCGCCAAGAAGTCAAACTGAGCAAAATGGCCTCTTTCTCCTTACTAAAGATAGTCGTAACTTCTACAGGTTGACCTACAGGTCTTTTAAAGTTCCTCTTCTCCTTACTAAAGATAGTCTTAGCTTCTCAAAGTTCCTCTTCTAGCCTCTAATCAGATGTATTGAGGAAAAAGATTGTAAATGGATGTTGACAGTGTTGCTGTTCCCTAGTTGGTTTCTTGCTGTGCCATGGACAGCTCACACAGTCGGACTCTGCTGTCCAGCTGTGGCGACTAGCGCTGTCTGGGAACTATGTCATCACGTTGTTCAGAGACGAGGTGCTGTATATTCACAAGACTGTGGAGGGGGTTTTTGAGGGGATCAAGGGGTAAGTCTGTCATACTTTCTTTTTTCCTTGTCATGTTAAATCGGGGACTGTCTTCAGGACCTGTCCCTCCGTCCTGGGATGGAACATGATTTCATAAGCTTAAAATTTAATGATAAATTTTACATTGTGTGTTCAAGGGTTGTTTCTTTGTTACTAGCGTGTAGTGTGGTTATTCCCCACATGATGTGTATCATGTGTTTGTGGTTAAGCTGTAAATGAAATGTTGCTCTGTCTCGTGTGTTACAATGTAACTTGTGTTTGCTTTCAGATACGGGAAGCGAGTGACTGAAACAAAGGAGTGTGCCAATTACGCTGTTGTTAATGCGTAAGTACTAGTAACCAGAGTTATCAAACTGGGATTGAAATAGACAAATTTACTACTTAAGGGCATAAAAAGAAATTTTTAACTGTGTTTTAGAATGTAATCTCAGCGTTGAAAGATATATTTCCACAGTAAACATGATGTAATTATAATATTTTGCTTTTAATTACCTTTGCCAGAATGGCTATGGTTATGTTTTAGGCTTGTGAGTCTGTGTGTGTGTCTGTGTGTGTGTGTGTTAACAGCATAACTCAAGAAGTCTTGGATGAATCCCGATAATATTTGGTAGGTGGGTAGGGTTCGGGAAAATGAAGGTCAAGTTCGATAATGGGCCTTCTGGCGGCTTGCTACGGTACTGCAGCAGAATCTCAATTTTTGATATCTCGTGTTCTGGACATGCTGTGGTTATGATTTTTGAGTGGTAGATAGCCCTTGGGGCAGAGAGTAAGTGCTGTAAGTTTAGACCCCCTAGCGGCTTGTTTGGAACTGCAGTCGCCGATTTCCTTTCAAACTTTGGACGAGAATAACTCGAGAACGTGTTGATGGATCGTCACGATTTTTAGTATGTAGATAGCCCAAGTAACAATGTACATTATGAAATACAAATTATGCAAATCAGCAACTAATTTGCATAATTAATGAGGAAAGTTTATAAATCCGCTGCATTTCATGATAGGACTTTCAAACTTGTCACATATACAGATGAGAAAGAGAGAAAAATCAATCCATATTAATTATGCAAATGGCGACCTCATTTGCATAATTAATGAGAAAATATAAACGTGTTGACGGATCGTCATGATTTTTGGTATGTAGATAGCCAATGGGAAGACTTACATGATGGAATTCAAATTATGCAAATCAACAGCTAATTTGCATAATTAATGAGGAAAGTTTGTAAATCCACTGCATTCCTTTATAGGACTTTCAAACTTGTCACATTTGTAGCTGAGAAAGAAAGAAATATTTATATATATTAATTATGCAGATGATGATCTCATTTGCATAATTAATGGCAAAATATGAACATGTTGACGGATCGTCATGATTTTTGGTATGTAGATATCCTAAGTAACAACTTACACAATGAGATAATAATTATATAAATTAACAATTTGCATAATTAATGCGGAAAGTTGATAAATCCACTGCATTCCGTGATAGGACTTTCAAACTTGACACATATGGAACTGAGAAAGATGGCAGAGAGTAAGAGGTGTATGTTTGGGTCCGGTAACATCTTTTCTTGAACTGCAGGAGCCGGTTTAGTTTCCTACTTTGAAAGAGAATAAGTCAAAAAGGGATGAAAGGATCATCATGATTTTTGGTATGCTGATAGCTTAAGTGATGCTTGATACAATTTAATATCATTATGTAAATAGGGATCTAATTTGTATAAGCAATGGCGAAATGTTATGAACCAACTCCGGGCATATAAAATAAAATGTAATGAGTAACACATTTATGTCTACAGACATCATTCTACATAACAAACCTGGTTTATTTGGCAAAGGTATGTGTTCGTGGAACTCTAGTTAAAAAATCAGATGTTTTTGATGAACAACAATCTGTTGAATCTGTTGTGCAGGGGCCCGTTTCACCGAGAGAGACGAGCGTTTCTGCGCACAGCTCTGAAGGAGCTGGTGATGATTCTGGCCGACCAGCCTGGTTTACTGGGGCCCAAGGTGGGGCTCCTACACACTCTTAACTCTAGATTCTACCCATTACTGATAATGTAGAAACTTTTGCGGTTGATCATGCTAGCTCTGTCAAAATCAGAAGCGGACTGCTCTGTCCATTTGTAGCACCCTTTCCGAGTAACTACTTCTGACTGGTGGTTTGTCGAGCCCTCTGCTTTTTCATTACTGCATGTGACCACAGTGCTGTACTGTAAATGCAATTAAATTTGTAGGATGGCGCTACTGTGAATGCTACAGCGAACTCAAATCCACTGTGAACACTTCATTTTCCTGCTACCGCAAAATTCAATCCCCGCGAACGTAAATGCATTTACAGTTCTTTATTTGCAGTTTCTTTTGGTCTCTCTTTTTTCTTAGACCTTAGTCATACAAGTTTCGTATAAATTTGATGTGAAAATGTGGCAGTATTTCTAAAGGTTTGTTTGTTTTTACCTTTCTGCAGGCTTTGTTTGTGTTTATGGGCCTGTCGTTTGCCCGAGATGAGGTACTTTGGCTACTGAGACACTCAGAAAACCCTGCGCCCAAACTCAACAAGCGGCCCAATCCTGTGGACTACGAAGACAGGTGGGTAGCCTTTATCTGTGCTTCATCGCAATTTCAACATAATGTTTCCTTCTACGTAGTCCAACAATTGGATAAGTGTACATGTTTTGGTTTCTCATAATACATGTATGACGAATCATAATCTGTTGTTTCTGCAGACAACTGCCAGAGTTGCTGTATTACATGGAGGAGTTGCGTGGACTTTTGCGGAAGTACAACCAGGTCATGCAGCGGTACTACGTACAGTACCTGAACGGCTTTGACTCCATTGTGCTCAACAACCTTGTGCAGGTAGGTTTTCTCTGCAGCACGACTCTGTTGCCGGCAGTACAACTTAGAACATGGCCATGCTTTCTAAGTAAAAAAGAGTGCTGTGATTTTAACTTGTTTCTAAAATTATGAAGATTTTGCTGGTTTTACAAAGTCAGCACCGAAATGTTGGATCTAACAGAAGGCCATGTTTTGAGTTGTTTTGCATGAAAAATGATAAAGCATGACCACACAGATACATTGTACCACCATGCGAATTTAAAATTGCATGCTCCAATGTATATTAATTGAGTCAATTGCATGAAAGGTGTGAACTAAGACGTTACTATTTGTATTTGGATGGCAGTAGTAAAACATGATCAATGCACGCAAAGCTCTTTGTAATAACCCTTTTAATAACCTTTCTTTAAAAACACCATTGCCTAGCATACCAGTTGCATTGTCTTTCTAGATATGTAATAGTCATAGAATTGTCATAGATATGGATCTAACACTCTGCATTTCTGCTCTTATAATTCCCATATTCTCATTGTACATCATACCCTCTCTCCCACATCCTTCTCACTCATGTTTGATGAAAAACACACCCCTCCCCTGTAAAGTACCTCTAGTATATGCCTTGTCTTTTCCACACCTCTGCTTCTTCTCAGCGTAACATTTATATCTTGCACAGTGGCATGGTCATTTTCCTACTGTAGTATAGAAAACTGTAGACCTTAACCTGTTTCCTGCCTCAGTCTCCCACCTTACCCTCCACTCTGAGTCAATGTTCACTTCCAAGTACATTTCAAATTCCAAGTGCATCTCAACCTCTCAGCTCTGCTTCTGCCATAATCTAACTCCATCATATGTAAGGCTTTAGGATCATTTTTGGCAAGAGGTGGTTGAAATTTTCTTGTGGACTTCTTCTTCCTCTCTTGTAATGCTCTCCCCACCAAAGAATGGATTGCACCAGGTAGACCTAACTTGTAAAATCTGCTTGAGTTTTGATATTTTTGTCTGCATGCGATTTTAGTGTGCTAGATGCTACTAGAATTACTCTGTAGAGACTTGTCATGGTACCATAGAAAACTGCTGTCAAAGATTTAAAATCTGCTTGTACAAATTATAGGAAATGCAACTGTAGTTTTGTGAATAAAGTAGTAGATATATGCAGGTATCGTTCTGTTCTATTGTCATGAAGGGTTTCAAATTGAATGTATTGTGTATTAGGAAAGTTTTTGTGCTTGCATCAATGTTTGAGCACAGAAGGCATGTTCATAATTTGGCTGCCATTTTTGCTGATCAAAACGGCAATTAATCAGCTGCTCATGCTGAAATATTGACATTTACTTTTGCCTTGAAGCTCAGTTTTATAAACATTTTTTTCTACACAGGAGTTTCTGATATATAAAGTGGTTCAACTGCAAGAATATTGACCAAGAACACATAAAAAAGACGGTGTACCTTGATATTGTATATGCTCCTACCCCCTTGAGCTTGTCACTCTTTTGGTAACCAAAGTTCTCTTGTGTTTTCCTGCGGCCTATGCAAGCCTCGCTTGCGTGCGAGAGAAAGTTTCAACAGCAAACGTAACCCTACGTGCCAGGAGGACTGGGTAAGCCAGTCTATCTTGGAGTTGACGTTCCCCACCAGAAATAACTTTCGCCTGGCTGTGAAGTTGGTTTGTTCATCTCCTTGGCACAGACTTCACCAATCTTTTGTTTCTGGAAGGAAATCATACTCCACAACTTTTTTTTGTGTCCAAAAATTTGTCAAAAGAAGCATCCATGGAATGATGAAATAGTCCCCCCTCTCCCCCTGATTCCCCTTTTTGTATTCAAACTTGCTGTTCTATGAGCACTCTCAATATAAAGTACTCAGTGGTGTATTTGTGTCCCCTCCCTGTTAAATTACTAACCCTTTAACCAATTCTTTGCTAGTATCTAAGTACTAATCCAATCCCCAGGTGGTATACAGGCATTGTGGAACTGAGATCATCCTTTTGAAGTGCTGCATGTACAAACAATATATCTTGTTGAAATTTAATGTTAAATTTAAATTTTGTGGCAGTGTATACATCATTGGTACATGGAGGCTTCTTAAGATTTCAAGATCCTGAAACAAGAGAACTGTATAATTGCACCAAAGACATTTTAAAGATATTGAGAGTTTTAACTGCAATGTAAAATTTCTGTCATGTATCATTGATTGATAAAATTTTATTCTGCCTGTACCTTAAATTTTAAAGTACTTCTTGTTTGGCAGACTCAAGAGTATCATCCATTTTGCCTGTGTGTCCCCTTGTTTCTGTAAGTGTGACATACAAAAATGTAGTAAGGTTGTACTGTGCGTTCCCAGTACTGCTGTTAGTTGCCACGTTGGCCTCTGCATTGTTTGCCTTGTTTTACACCTTCCAGAATCTGTCCGTGTGCCCAGAGGACGAGTCTATCATCATGTCATCTTTTGTCAACACTATGAACGGGCTCTCTGTCAAACAAGGTACTACACATGTATACACGTTACCAGATACAAGTGCATGATTAAGACAATGCTACTTTTGCATGCTGCAAATGGATAGAGTTGTTTATTAGTTGCTGCATGAGAGGATTGTATTAGAAGTCATTTCTTTATAGATTTTAGACCAGATGATATCCTTCTCACATTGATGAAGGTTAGACATCCAGGTAATAAGATAAGCCAAAAAGCAGTTACTCAAGCAACTGGATAAAATTTTGGAAATGGTCAGACGTTTCAGACAGTCATCCAGTGTCTTTCGTCAGTGGCTGTCTGAAACATCTGACCGTTTCCAAAATCATATCCAGTTGCTTGAGTAACTGCTTTTTGGCGATATCCTTGTCTATATTTCAAAGGTTGGTATGCTAGACTTTGAGAAACATTTTGTTCAGTTGAGTAAAAACATATTAAACTATGACAACTACTGACAAATGTAGGTAATATCTAAGCTCTGTTTACATCTGACATCACCACTCTTTCTCCTTGCTTCATTATCATAGGGACAACTCTTCTTTGTGAGTTTTGAACATCAAATCAGTACTCTCCTGTCCTTTATTTACATCTTAATGTAGCTCGTCTACATGTACATGGGGGTTGAGGTAGAAGTGTTAACGCTGTTGTGATCTGGCACACTTGTTTATCCATTCTCAAATCTGTTCCAGAAATGTATTAAAGAGGGAAAAGAGCTGTTGTGCATGAAGTGGAAATTCAGAAATGATTATGTTTCAAATTATACATGTGTTTGTATGTTACAGTTGAGGAGGGGGAGATATTTGACTTCCGAGGCATGAGACTGGACTGGTTTAGACTACAGGTACTTCCCTTTCCTGATAATCAAATAGGAAATAGACGAATAGATGGCATAAATGTACCATGGGCTTCATTGACAGTTTCTAACCAGTGTTGGATGTAGTCATTTCATTTTATTGAAATGAAAAAGCAATGATACCACTTTTTTATAGTGTGATAAAAATGATTTAAACAAACATCAAATCTGACTTTCAATGATGTCAGTAACATTACATGTGTAAGTACTTGTCCCTTGCCTACCAGTCAAACACCAGTGTGAGTTGAGCTCAACTAGTTCTACAATAGAACCCTGACCTTGCATGGTTTATGAACACAGTTGTAGTAATCACAGTTCTAGCATTAGTTTTAGTAACATTTGTTAAAACAAGTTTGCTTTTCCCTCCCTACTAGGCCTACAATGTACAAAATGTATATCGGTGTGATAGAGCCCAGCTTTTTCTTCATGTAAACCCTGACCTAGCACAGTTCATAGATACAGTAAAAGCACATCCCATCTGCCAGCTTATTTCGTGCAATTATCTATATGGTGCAATAATGCATGGTTATCCAGCTGGACCACACCGGTTTGAGATTTTGGGATTTTGTGCAATTAACAGAAGTGTGCAGCTATCCATTGTGCAATTAACTGGCCTCTACAGTATATATCATCAGTTTTTAGTTCAAACTGTGTACTTGTTCCCTCCCCACCAGGCCTACACCAGTGTGTCGGGCCCAGCTTTTCTACATGTAAACTCTGACCTAGCGCAGTTGATAGATATCATTTGTTTTTTTGCTCCCTCCCCACCAGGCCTATACCAGTGTGAGCCGGGCCCAGCTGGTTCTGAGGGAGAACCCTGACCTGCAATGCTGGCACGCTTCATGAACACCATCAGTTTTAGTTACATTAGTTCAAACTGTGCCCTTGTTCCCCCCTGCACCAGGCCTACACCAGTGTGAGCCAGGCCCAGCTGGTTCTGAGGGAGAACCCTGACCTAGCACGGCTCATGAACACCTTCAGTTTTAGTTACATTAGTTCAAACTGTGCCCTTGTTCCCTCCCCACCAGGCCTACACCAGTGTGAGCCAGGCCCAGCTGGTTCTGAGGGAGAACCCTGACCTAGCACGGCTCATGAACACCTTCAGTTTTAGTTACATTAGTTCAAACTGTGCCCTTGTTCCCTCCCCACCAGGCCTACACCAGTGTGAGCCAGGCCCAGCTGGTTCTGAGGGAGAACCCTGACCTAGCACGGCTCATGAACACCTTCAGTTTTAGTTACATTAGTTCAAACTGTGCCCTTGTTCCCTCCCCACCAGGCCTACACCAGTGTGAGTCGAGCCCAGCTGGTTCTGAGCTGAGGGAGAACCCTGACCTAGCACGCTTCATGAACACCTTCAGTTTTAGTTACATTAGTTCAAACTGTGCCTTTGTTCCCTCCCCACCAGGCCTACACCAGTGTGAGCCGAGCCCAGCTGGTTCTAAGGGAGAACCCTGACCTAGCACGGCTCATGAACACCTTCAGTTTTAGTTACATTAGTTCAAACTGTGCCCTTGTTCCCTCCCCACCAGGCCTACACCAGTGTGAGTCGAGCCCAGCTGGTTCTGAGGGAGAACCCTGACCTAGCACGGCTCATGAACACCATCACCTTCCACACCTACATGGTGGACAGTCTGGACGAGATGGCCAAGGAGACCTCCGACCTCTCCAACTTCTGGTACAAACCTTCCGTTGTTTCTGATGTTTACTGTGACAACAGCAGCCTCATGTTTTATGGCTCACACTAACTAATAGTGTACTGCACTCACTGATTATGGAATTGTCTATTAGCCAAGCCGCGTGCCTACAAAGCCATCGTGTTACTCCAAAGGTTGGTTATACTGGCCATATAGATACCCATATGGATACAGAAATGTTCTGTTTATAATATTAGTGTGATGTACTTAAATTTGTAAATGACTGCAGTATCATGCAAGCAAAAGAAAGTTGAAGTATTTGTCATCATTATTTCTAATTGGTCAGTCTTAATGTATTTCATACAAGTTGTGCATGACAATCTGTTCTGTTATCTTCATGATTTAAACTTTTTAGAATTCATTCTTCTTTGAATTCAACATACATGTATTTGGATAGTTGACGTGTACTGAGTGATGTTTTTCCTCCCCCCAGTTTCTATGGCCGTCTGTTTGAGCAGTACTTCCAGTGGTGCCTGGAGACCCCGTCCCAGATGCGCTACTCCATCAGCTTCCCACTCATCTGCTCCCACTTCATGAACTGCACCCACGAAATCTGTCCTGAGGAGGTAGTGGTGGGGTCCTTACTTATATTATCCCTTCCCTTCTGAGTGGACCTATCAATGCAAACCCTTCAGGGGCAAGCTGCAATGAATTTCACTGCTATCACCCTTTCTCTTTTTTTCATTTAAGATTTTTATACCTTTCCCTCTGTCATTGGTTGCTTGGAATTTTAATTTGCCTGTCATTTCCCTTTGCTGCAAGATGATTTGCTGAAGTTTTCTTCCTTTTTGCTGGTGGATTTCACTGCTCAACTTTTGTGTTATTTGATCATTATCATTTCTTGATGTGTCAAATTCATGTTTCTAATAAGAAAAAAATTGTTGAAGATTTCTAGAAGTTAGCATTCTATGAAAATAAATGTACAAAATAAATGGCTGATACATGTAAAGCTATCAATATCAAAAAAAGGCTAATGGAATGTAATGAAATGTAATAATGTGAACAAAAGAGCTACCACTAAACCTTCCAGCCCCAAGGTGTTGCACTGATAGGTGCGTACATTTTCCCCTGGCCATTCCCTATGATTTGCCTCCGCATTTTGTCTCCCTACTGAACTGCCACCAACTTTTCACTAATCTTTTGTGATGTGCCTTTCAGAAACCAATGCTGTCATACAAGCAAAATGTATGCATTCATATTTCTTATGTACAAGCTTGGTAGCACTCGCTCATGGCAAACAGTGGCAGCAGAGATGCACTGTATTTTCCCATTCTGGTCAGCCTGTGTACATGTAGCTCTGCTGTATGTGTTAAAGGCATGGACAGTGTATGAAGTGATCTGAAGGCTGGCAGTCTTGTTGCTGTTGTGTTCATGACTGCAAAGAGCTGAGAGTGGTTCAAACAAATGCATCTTTTCCTAGTGCATGATATTTCTTGTGGCTTCATGTCTGCATGCTACAATGTTGCACAATGACAGATCTACGAATGAAACCTTCAGCTGAAATGAGGATGTAATGTTACCATGCATACGCTGTACATTGTATACGATGTATACAGACACAGAGTTTGTACAAGTGCTCTGGAAGGCAGAATGGATTTTGTAAGCCAGCTTTAGGATGTTCATTAATCATAATATGACTGAACCACACAGTTGAGAACTACTGGGGGTTCAACAAGAGAGAGAAAAAGTCAGGATACAAGTTTCTGTGAACTTCAGTCCAAGGTGCACAAAAGCCAAACTGTAGTGATAGCTGTAAGGCATGAATTTGCAAATACACTTACATCAGACTTAATTAGAAATATAAATATGTATAACTGGATAATGTCTACTAGGAGACTTAGGAATTTCTAGAAAGGAGAGAAAACATTTATTTTACAGCAGTTTTCGAGCATGAAACTAACTCAAATGTGCAGGACTGGACTTGCAGCCCTCCAGTCACACCAGGAAGAGAAGTCAGCATGCATAGAGAGGAAGAGAAGTCAGCATGCATGTGCATGCATTCATATCCTACTATTACGAATCTACATCATGTACATGTAACACCAAGCTTAGAGGAAGTACATATTTGGTAACTTATAGCTGTCCATACATTTGTTACAGCGACACCATATTGGGGACCGTAGCCTATCGCAGGCCAACTTCTTCCTGGATGAGATGGCAAAGGAAGCCAAGAACATCATCACCTCCATCTGTGATGAGCAGTGTAAGCTTGGAGATCAGGTAAGAGAGAACTTACCATGTAAGCAGACCAGTTGGGAATAATGCACAGTAAGCATTATTCATTGCACAACAATGGCGTCTTCTGCTACATAGCAAGCAGTCTGAAATTAATGTACCTTACAAAAGGCTGTAGTATGGGATGAGAATGTGTTTGTACAGAAGAATTTTAACAATGTGAAACTTTGGTATGTTCTTGTATGGGACCCTCGAACTTTTGTGATGTATGGTCAAGAGTACTGAGGCATCGAAATGTACTTATACATGTATGTAGCAGGAGGAGAGTGATTTTGATAATCCCTACTGTCTTCATGTACAATACCAGGGCTCAAAATTCATTTTTGGGATTAGGTGCACTGGTGCACCCAGCTTAAAAAATTGGGTGCACCAAAAAAATTTTGGGTGCACCACTTAAATTTAAGTAATAACCTAATAATAAAACTTAGTTACAAGCTATCAAATTCTTAAACAAGTACCATGACAGACATTTTTATTATCTTTCTAACTTAGATGTCAAGAATATGTTGTATACTAGTACTTTGATATCTTTACGTACATAAACCTAAGAAAATATTTGGGTGCACCCTGTGCACCCACAGAAAATAATTGGGTGCACAGCTCCAATTTTGGGTGCACCTGGGTGCACATGCACCCAGTATTTCGAGCCCTGAATACTGTTATAAATGTTTTTCTGGCGCAAAGATACATATTGCCACTTGTCACTACTTGCCCAGAAATCATGCACAAAGAGGGACTGGATTCCCCACAGTCCATGCTGAAACAACAACAAACTACAACAAACTGTTTTGTTTCTCAGCTGTTGCCCAAGAACGCTGCCAAGACGATCAGTATTGCCATAGAGAGGAAGAGAAACCAGAACAAAGCCAAGAAACTGCCACAAGAACCAGACAAGCCCGGCAGGGAGAGCATGAGGCGCTCTCGCACTGATGTCACCAGGTGAGCAAACCATACCAGGATTTCCAGGGACTTCAAGATCCGTAGACTTGAGTTACAAAAGGTTGAAAAGAAAGAAAATTTAAAGGGTTGTCTTACAATATACTTGTCTGTGTGACTAGAACCAGCATTTTAAAACCTTGTATTTCAAAGACAAAGTTTCTATTGATAGTATCATCAGAAAGTGAAACATTTTGTCCAACCAATATTACATGTACACAACACCCAGTTGTACTTGTTTGCAGATAATTGTAGTGGTTAGTGTGTAGATTGTCCAGAACGAATGTTTGGATCTGTCACATTTAAAATATGTACCACCCTTCATGTCTCTACATGTTATTTGTTAACAATAGAGGTTTTGTTTCCCCAGCATGGACAAGCTGTACCTGATGCTGACAGAGCTGTGTTCTGCCATCAACTATACCCCGTCCATACAGGTGTGGGAGCACACCTTCGCTCCCAGGGAGTACCTGACACAGCACCTGGAGTCCAGGTTCACAAAGTAAGCCTCACGCCTTCCTTTCTCTTCTCTACATTATTAGAAAACAATGAAGAATCCAACAGTAAATAGATATGTTGGAAGAGACTATGATTTCTTTTAACTCCAGAAGTATCTGAAACCAGTTTAGCTCACTAGAGGACTGCTTTTTCACTAGTCATGACAGAAAAGACAGACAATAATGTCTTAAGTGCAATTAATACAAATTCATGTACTGGAGGAATTAATTCTGCTCTTTTTCAGCAAGTACAATAATCAGTCTGGTCCTCGTTATCAGAATTTGTGTTGGGGGAAGAACACAAAGCCTCTGCCCTGAGATTGAACCATTTGTTTGCCCTATTTCAGAGCCCTTGTAGGGATGGTGATGTACAACCCTGACTCCGGTGAGATTGCCAAGCCTTCCGAACTCCTCAACAGTGTGGAGGCCTACATGGGGGTGCTGCAGACCATAGAGAACTATGGTGAGCACTTGTTCTGCAACTAAAAACATGCTCAGTTTGTACAATGCATACAAATGTTGCACTGCATACCCCTGAATAGGACTACAATCTTTCAAGAGGAACACAAAAATTCCCTACAACTTCAAGCCTGTACATGTATGTAGCTACATTGTACATGTGGTTGTAACTACCATGTACATTATACGGTGACCTCTGTTAACACACAGAATTGTAGGACTCAAGGAAGAATAGTTCATTTAGTATCACTAATGGAGATCCCAATAAAAGAAACAAACAAACACACAATGAACCTAGCAACAACACAGTCAATACAAAAGTAGGTCCCTAAGTCTGTCCATTTCATAGAATGAATTCTTGGTTTTCTTAGGCATACATTATATCACTGTTACTAAGGTACTTTTCACATTTGCACTGTGTAGTGCTACTCAACTTGAGTTTATGTTTTAACCTTGATGTTTTAAACCTGCAGTTCACCTGGACATCACCAGGGTGTTTAACAATGTGTTGCTACAACAGACCCAGCCCCAGGATAGCCATGGAGACAAGACCATCACAGCTCTCTATACTAACTGGTAACTCAATTTACAACATAGTTTGAATTTTGCTGGGAAGCCTGGTACAAATACTAGTATTGCTAACATTATGATTACACCTTTATTGTTAAACTTTTAATCAGAAGCTGACATCTTGCAGAATGTGGATTCACAAAGCAAACATTCCATTGATTATTAGCAAAGATGATCTTCTTATTTGCTTTTTTTGTGATTTACTATTATTCTGACATACTTAAGAGTCAAGTAGAAGAATTTTAACATACTCTTTACTGAGGTACATGTAGAATTTTGTTACCAAACTTGTGTTGGATTTAGGGTTAAGCAACACCAGAGGGTTAGTGTCCATGTACGTCGATGTAGGTTAGACATCCAGGTAATAAGATACGCCAAAAAGTAGTTACTCAAGCAACTGGATTTCAAAACCATATTCAGTTGAATTTCAAAAGCATATCCTGTTGCTTGAGTAACTACTTTTTGGCGCAGTGTACATGTACATGTATGTATGCTTGGTTTCTTTACAGAATGTATAATGATGTTAAATTCCTGTCCAGGTACTTGGAGGTGTTGCTGAGAAGAGTCAGTACAGGACAGATCATGTTCTCCCCCAACAGACATGCCTTCGTCAATGTTGGGGTGGATCCTAACCAAGTGGCTGTCAATGCTGAGGAGTTCTCAGACATCAGTGGTGAGGATATGAGAATATCTCTCTAACGCCAGCATCACATTTACAAACCGGGGACTGGTCAGGCTGTTTGTGGGAAATTAAAAATAAAAGTGTGTATCAAGAAATGTACACAAATTATTCTCACGACTGACTTTGGCACATTTTGAGTGTTCTGTTGTCTTGTATGCAATACATGTACTTTTCATTAAAGTGTAACCATAGCATAAATCTATAAAATTTTAACTACATATCAGATGATTTACATGTAGCCATCTGTATCTGTACCTAGTATAACCGCCCTTTGGCGAACACACCAGCTTCGCAGGCACGCAGCGCGGCAGCAGCTTGTTATTTAACACCAAACTTTTGCACAGCAAGCATGATTGCCAATGAAAGATCATATCTGAATTTCCTTTTAGTATTTGATGGTTTTAAGTTCTCTATACAGAATGATGTTTCAAAAATTGTCAGCAATGTATGCAAATTTTACATAGTATTACATACCTCATATGACCTGGTTTGTCTACAGAACTAAGATCCCTTGCTGAACTGTTGGGGCCTTATGGAATGAAGTTCCTGAACGAGAGTTTGATGTGGCACATTTCTAGTCAGGTGGCAGAACTCAAGGTGAGCACTCTGCTGTCTTCATTTTGTCTTGACTTGACCGAACAATAAGAAAGTAAAAAGTAAAGTCATCTTTCCACCTTGGTTATACCAAAGCCTTTTGAAATGTTGCTTACTGTTTTCTCTGTTTAGGACTCAGAACTTATGGCTCAGAGGGAAACTATGAGTTAAACAAACATTATTACCAGTGGACTTACACCTACAAAAAAGGCCTTTGCAGCCCAAGGGCTTAGGAAATTAAGATGAGCACCTCACAAATACATTGACAGGTGTGGGAAGGTTTGTTGTGAAAAGTCATCTCTGTGATCCTGTCAGTGTGTATTGGACATTGAAATGTTATATCATCATGGTTTAATGTATCTGTATCTAATGTATGACAGAAATTGGTGACTCAAAACAAGGACGTGCTGACTACTCTGAGGACCCACTTTGACAAGCCAGCCTTGATGGCAGAGCACTTCAACAGGCTGAGAGGTAGTGTCTTCACCTTTTAATTTTGAATTCTTCAGTTGTACAACTGTACCTCAAGTAACTATGTCGGTTAAAAGTGAATTGTAGGTATGGAAATCGGATGGACTTTTCCCTACAAGAGATGTTTTCAACACAGGCCATCTTTTTAAATTTTAAGTCATACATTTTGATGAAAAAAATGAAATGGAAGTCATCCTCATATCAAATGTATCTGATGTCTGTGCCCGCTCTAGATGTTGACAACGTGCTGAAGAGAGTCACCATTGTTGGAGTCATCCTGTCCTTCAAGACACTGGCTCAAGATGCTTTGAATGATGTAAGGCTTTTAAGACTTTTAATTAGTAAAAGATGCAAAAAAGTTTGCTTTTTTTCATTGAGTGATTTTGTTGTAACATCTACATGTAGACATAGATTGCAGCTACTGCATGGCTATTACTTCCAGGAAGGAGTTTCATCTCCAAACTGGTCCTGGGGATCATGTTTTTTCTTGTGTTTTTGTGCTCACACCTACACACCTATTACTTAAATCCTTTTGATTGATTTGTTTGAAATTTGGCATATTGATTCTTTGTATACATATAGTTACTGAGATGCCGATGAAATATGACAACTTTGGGCACCATAGCAGTATTTTACTCCTACATCACTGTAATAATTGCCAGCCTATCACATTGGATAACCATGATCAATGCTTTAACTTGAATTCCCAAAGGTTCTGAAGAAACGCATCCCATTCTTGATGAGTTCCATCATCGATTTCCAGAAGCATTTTCCCGAGACACCTGAGAACAACATGGTCAGTGCCATTTCCATTTACAGATCTTTGCTGTGTGTGCATGTGTTTGAAATCAGTCATTTTTCGTCATTTCATCATGATGATTGTATGTATTTTTACCCTCTTTTGAATGCTTTTTGTTTCAGGTCCGTGTTGAGATAGTGAATGAGATGGCCTCTGCAGCTGGCCTCCCCTGCGATGTAGACCCAGCCTTGTGCGCTGCTCTCAGAGTACAGAAGTCAGGTAAAACAACCACAAAAACAGACTTGTTTTCTGTTGTTGTTTTCAATGTTCATTTTTTATTTTTTGCTTTTTTGTCCCATCAGGGAGAATGTTTTTGTTCCCTTTTCATCAATTTAATGTCATGTGTCCAAGCTTTACATAACAATACTGACACAATCATTCATTTTTTTTTTAATTAGAGTGTCTACAGCCCTCCCATGTGTTGTTACGTTTTGTGTCCTTTTTTTTAGAGTTGTCCTCCATGTAGGCAAATGCAATCCTTTAATCCATGCTAACTAAAGCTACTAACTAAAATCCCTCTATAGTCTATATCAAGCTGCATACTCCTGTCCACCTCATGTAATGCTAGTTCACCTTTATCTGTGGGGTAACCTTAATCCGTTGTTTAAAAAAACTGGGTATTTAAGGATGTCAATGCGACGGACGGTGGTTTTAAATTGGTAAACAAGCTGTATTTTACAAAGATTGCACTTTGAAACCACTGTCCATCGACTTGATATCCCTAACCAACCCCTTAAAACAACGGATTTACCCACGGATAAAGGTGAAGTAGCATTACATGTAGAAGCCTACATGGAGGAATTTTTCTTTGTGTGTTGGTCATGTTGGAAACCTTACAGGAGCTGGTGCTGAATACTTTCTTCCTCAACCCTTTCATATGAGACGACAGATCTGGGCAGGTTGGCTCACACTAACTGTTTTTTCGTTGCATAATTTTTCATCTGTGTTTTTTTCTTCTGATTTTTCAACTATATTTCATGCCATTGTGTACAACTGCACAATTGGGTTGAGTATCACGCTGTGCTTTTTGATTGGTCTGGGTATATAGTTGCCCTACATTGAGTCATACATGTATGAAGCAGATACCCTGTTTGAATAATTCTATATGCAAAACGTCAAGAAAAGAATTTAAGGTTAATGCCTTAGTTTTGATTGTTTCCAAAGCAGACAATAAAAAAATGCAAACAGCTAGATTCTATGAATTGACACAAAATTTCCAAGTGGCATGAGTGTCTGCACAGTGTGAGCACTGACCATGTTTTATTCATGATTTTCCTTCATGACTTCAGTTGTATTGTGTCTTGGGTCACAGTGTTTCGCATTCATAGGTTGTGTCAAATATGTTAATTAACACTAACAGGGCTGTGTTTAGTTTTTAAAACGTTTGTTGACCGTGACACTGTGTTTACAGAGAATCCAGACGAGGACTACAAGATAGCGTGTCTGCTGATGGTGTTCATTGCTGTATCCTTGCCCATGCTGTCACTAGACTCCCAGTCATCCTTCAGAGCAGATTTGGAGGGTAGGAAATTTCATTTTCATATGTATTCGACAGTGCAGTCAATTGTTTTTCGATTCAGAAATCATAAATTATAATGTAATTTGTGAAATGGAACAGAAATGCATTGGTGATGGCATAAATGTTGTAACATTCTAATTAGTATAGGGGCTTCATGTCAAAATTTGATGAGCTGATTGAAAAATCAGTGATGACAACATTGTTTTTTGAAATTGCATGTATACAACATGTACATGTATGTCCTTTCATGATGACCAAGCCATTAGCAATCAACTGTACATTGTATATGTAGTGTGTATCAATGTTTAAATGTATTAGCATTCAAATGGTGCATCAGTGCTCGAAAGTTAGGTGATTTGGAATGTTGTATGTATTTTGTTGGTTGTTTTGGTTACGTTTGCTTGTTTACCTTTCCCAGGACATACAAACAACATCCACTGCCTGGCCAAGGCTGTCAACAGCATTGCAGCAGCCATGTTTACCATATATGGCAAAGGCAGGGTGACCATAGAGGAGAGGCTGAAGGAGTTCCTGGCGGTATGTCAGCATGTTATCTGTCTAGCCAACATTTGTGTTAGGAGATATAAAGGGTTCTTCGTGCATGTTTGTTTTTACATGTATATCTGTAATACAGTTAGGGAAACGTATACATGTAAACTAACAATGTTAATGGCGTGCACCATTGTACGTACGCCGTGCGCACGATCCTGTGTACGCCTTGTATACGATTGGGGTGGGTGGGATTTTGGACGGCGGTAGGGCAGGGAATGTTCAGAATTATTCATGTTTAGGCACTGTGTACATGGAATATTCATGAGAAAACAGCCTTCTAACACTTGTTACATGTAGTTTTGAAAATTGGTCTTTAACTTCAAGATCACCATGTCATATATAAGACCTAGATGTTAACTTATTTCTGGAAGAGCAGAAAATTTGGAAATGTTTCATCTTCAAAGAACACCTCGATAGTACTCGTACAATGTAGATGTAAAGTTTAAAGTCATAGATATATCCTGAGACTTCTGGGGACTATAATTTCCTGATGCAGTAACCACTTCACAACTTGTCATTGTTACAGCTGGCCTCCTCCAGCCTTCTGAAGCTGGGACAGGAAACCGACAAGTTGGCCCTGCGGTCCCGCGAATCAGTCTACCTGCTTCTGGACCAGGTGCAGCCATTTTGTTTCCTTCTTGGCTTTCCTTTCCAATTCTAATTCCTCAGTGTGTTCTGCCCACATGGTAAGGACCCCACCACTGCTCCTTTTACACTCTGTACTGCTACTCTATAGAATTAAGTGCTGGCTTCTGTACAGCTAGTGTTTCTTACTGCTTTGTGCCCTTTTCTTATCTTACTTATTAGGTCTTGAAACCTAGGTGCTGATACGGCATTCTGGTACTGCAGCTACTACTACTGACTTTACTCCTGCATGGATGTGTGTAGAGCCCCCTAGTGACACCCTTGCTCATTGCAGTAGAGCAGGCATGATTCTTGTGACTAAAAATGTTAACTAAACCTGCCATGTCCATATGTTGAGCTCTATTGACTGCATCATCCCTGCTCACTGTAATTGCTTTCTATGGTGGACAGACCACAAAAGAACGATCATTCTTAAGTGTCTTACAGCTATTGAAAAGCAATCTCTCTCTCTCTCCCCATTGGTTGAATTTCAGTGAATGCAAGTTTTTCTTGCATTGATACAAATACATTTGTTCCTTTGTGGTTTGTCCTATAACACTGCCCCAATGATTTAGTTGTAGTTTGTAGAGATCCTTGTATGTGTAGTATGACTCTTGCATGCCATTCTGTAGCTCTTTGGTTTACTCTGCCTTGTTTGTAGTCATAGATTGTACATGTATGCATCCTGAATGTAGGTACTTGTGTCAAGAAAGACTGGCAACTATATCTGATTTTTTAAGGATTCCCTTCTCTGTGTTTTCGATCTCTGTTACCTCCAGATTGTGAGGGAATCCCCGTTCCTGACCATGGACCTGTTGGAGTCCTGTTTCCCGTACGCTCTCCTGCGGAACTCCTACCATGCAGTACTGAGGCAGGACAACCGGCTGTAATGGTGCAGCCCAGGGTTGTAGCCAGAACCTGTCCTTCAGTCCTTTGAAGGAATTTTGCAGCTGGGGACTGAAAAAAGTTTTCCCCATTCCGTCCCCTGGGACACAGAAATTGATATGTAAAGATATAAAAAAACTGAAACCCATGTGTTCTTCTTCACCAAAACAGATGCCATTGAACAGCTTAGTCTACACGCAAAATTTGCACCTCAAAATGCAGGAAATAGTGTTTCAGAGGGTCTTGATTTAAAAATTTTCTGGGACCCAGGCCCCCTAGAAATGACGCGCAACGTCGCGCCATGCCTTCCGTGCTCAATAGGATTCCCATTCAAAATCAAGGGGACTGAAAATGATTTCAGGCTGGCTACAACCCTGATGCAGACTAAAAACATAGAGCAGCATTCTGACATTCCCCGTCATGAGTAGTTGCATGGTGATGTTGCCAATTGTTTTTGAAATGCACTGTGTGCATGCACTCAAGATGTACATGTACAAATGTACATGTACATCACAACAAGAGCATTGAAACCTGTGAAAACGCAAGATATTAATCTATGAAATTGTTTTACTGTTAATCTGCAGAATGGAAAACATGTCAATATCAGATTTGGGGTCACCCTGTGTAGGTGACTTGGGTATCTTATCTACCAACTAAATCAATGCTAACTTTGTACTGACAGAGATGAATTCACAGGTTGATTTTCACGGTTTGGATGACTGCGAATATGTTTTATTTTCAGAATGCTATTGTTTTTAATTATATATAAGATGGTCAATCATTTCCACTGTGAGAAAACTGAGATATTTGAAGGAAATCATTCCTTTGCAAGTAGATGATCATAGAATAAAAAGATCAATTGGAATGAATATGGGTTATTCTTTTGATTTGGATAGAATTCATTTTTTGTGCACGTCAAGTAAATGCACAATGTGTGATAACAGCTGTATTAAATATACACCTAATGAACTCATTTTTATACAAGTGTGCATAGAACTACAATTAGCGTCAAAGGATATAACTAAAGAGGAGTCCTAAAAAATCCTACATCCAATGTATGACTTGTACTATGAAAGATGAGAACCAGTTTTTCCAAATAATGGCAAACATGACACCATATGACAAGAATATACTGTATCATGCCAAAATGTGATGTGTCTAAAGCATGCTGCATTGACATGCTATCTTCCCATACTTTCATATAGCGTTGACTTCCAACATTCAAGACACACATCGTATGGTAGCATATTTTGTTTTAAGTGTTCAGTTTGAGTAGAAGATTTAAAAACCATGGAAGTCAAGAGGCATTGAGTTTGGTTATGCATTTGCCTTGTAGTTTCTTTTTGTATGATATTATCTCCATATTTTGTAAGAAATTTTTGTATTCATGTATATAGGTTCCATAATGATGGATTTGATGTCTGTTTGAATATGTGGATGATGGCTGGTGGTTGGAGAATCTGTGTCAAATTGGTGTGAGCAAATATGTATCTTTCCTGAGGTACATCTAATACTAATAGGGATTACTAAGATATCGAGCAATGTTTAGGCTATCTCTTGTACATTATTTGGCTTACAGTAACATAAATTTGGGCTTGGAATAAATATGATAACATCTCAATTCTTTATGTATTTACTTTTTTATTGTAAAAAATAAAGGCCATAGAAACATTCCATTGAGGCTTTGGCCAGCAACACTCTTAGCATTCCATAACAAATAGGTAGTAGCATAGCAACAACACTTTTGAGATTTAAGATTATGAAGTACTTCTAATTTAGATAATCCTCAGAAGTTCACTGACTGGATTAGACCACACAGGATCAATTTTACTTCTCAAGATGACTTCAAAGACTAGGCCACACACTCTATACTTAATCTTGAAAGACGAATTAAGAGCATTCTTGTATGCACAAAATATTTGACTTAAGATGGCCTGACAACATTCTTTACACATTAACATTAAAATAAATACATTGTATGTCATGTTCAATCAAATGCAACAAGAAACAGTCCAATTAACTACCAAGGTAATTTGGTTGCTTTCCTTAGTCCATGCAACAATGACAAACCAAACAAATCTCCAGAGGCCTTGAATGGGGTTTCAGTAGTTCACAAAGTCAGTATTTGGTTCTAAAATCTCCAAAGTCCAGCTGTTTCACTTGTCTCTCGTTCTTGAAGTTGCATTTTGTAATATGTGAGGATGGACTTCCTTTCTTGGCTAACCACTCCTGCCTAAAAAACAGGTTCAAAGTTACCATACAGTAGACATAAGTGTAACAAAAAGTAACATAATTCTGTTCACCAGTAATTGTAGAGACTCGATGCAAATATCTGCCCAGCTTTCTCTTGGGTCATACCACTTGTTGGCACATACAACAAATCCAACATGCCATATGCATAAAAAATAATCAATGTCAGGTCCTCAAAATCCATATATATATCTTTATGAGACATTACAGCACAACACAATCATTGACGCCATACGTCTATGTATTAAGTTACTTTTATAGATGCACACGAAAACACTTTTAAAACTGCACATAGAAAGGCATCCTTTTAGCAAAACCTGGCGGTCTTGAAGCTGATGTTCTACCTGTACAGCACAGGTTACATGTGTCATCATTTCTGCCATAGCACTGCTTTGGAAGAGAAACAAACTTCAGTTTGTTAGTGTCGGCAGCCATGCTTTGAACCTTGAATGACCCAACTTTGTCAGACACCTGCACAGAACAGTCAGTATCTGGTGAAGAACCCCTTCTGGGTAGGCTTGCTGATTGTCTTCTCATTCCTGAAAGTGGCGTAGTCAATAATACTGGAGGGACTTCCCTCGTGCTGCAGCCATTGCTTCCTGTGTGTTGAAAATGTGTCTGATTTTAGAAGTATTTCAAGCATAGTCACAATCTCGAGACCATGACATGGCTCTCAAAAACTTTCAGGTTGAGTGAAGTAAACAAAAAATTCTTCAACTATTGCAGGGATAAACAAGTCCACTAGCCCTATTGTCCAGGGCAAGTGAAAGTGCTGTTCGGGCAAGTGCATGTCCTACCCCACTTGTCCGATCGGGCAAGTAAGATTTTTCCATTGATTTTAGTGCAATTTTGATATACTTGTTACTTTTTAAAGTCATGACATCAAGCATTTGTCTACAGAGAATTCCATTGCTGGAAGTGAAAATGCATATACTAGTAACAGTGACATTTGAATTTTGGGCAAGTGAAAAATTGGTTCGGGCAAGTACATTTTTTATGTGCTTGCCCGATAGGACAAGTGGATTTTAGAAAACTTGTTCAACCCTGTATTGGAAAAGCCTGTTCACTGAATATTGTAACAGATGAAGTGATCAATCAGAGGTAGGGGTGGGTACCGGTACAAAACCGTTTTTTTCATCATTTTGGACCAGTCCAGAAAAACCGGACCTGAAAACATCAGCTGGACCGAATGTTGGACCTATTAGAAAATGAACAAGTTACTTGATCAGGTATTCACGTTTGGGCGCTTACCAGTCGAAGAAAATAACAGGAGAGAAGTAAAGTAAAGTTTATAGTCATTTCTACCAAGGTTTGGTGTCAATCGCACAGAGGCTGTTAGCCCTGTAGGATTTTAGGACACCAGTGTGAGTCGAATACTCCACCAAACAGATTTTTTTGTAGTGAAATGGACCATTGTTGTGAGTACAGTCAATTCACAAGTTTTCACATACTGAATCAGGTTCAGGTCCGGACCTGGACCTGATCCTCTGGACCTGAACCAGACCTGGATCTAAATTTTCTGTACTGGTACCCACCCCTAATCAGAGGTATAGGGAGGTACTCACATCTGTCGGACTTTATCAGTAGGCCCTTGTACCTGTCCGTCCACAGTACCCTGGCGGGTGTTCCTCACCCAACCAACCACACCCAGCTTACGGGCCTCATCTTCTGTATACTACATGGGCACACAGCATACTGCAACTTGCATGGTAATGGTATGATGTGCAATTTTATAGTGAACTACAGCAGACCATCGATGAAGATTAGACATCCAGGTAATCAGATGCACCAAACAGCAATTACTCAATTACAATGTAGGTTACATGGGGTTGATTATTTGTCAAGATCAAGACGATTAGGCCCCTTATAATCACCAACTACAACCAGTCAACTTGACCCAACACCGAGGCCTGTCCCTGGTAAACTTGGTCCAACATCCCAGTCAACTTGACGATACTAGTAGGGTTAGGGTGTGGGCACAGTTGACCTTATAGTTGACCAGTCTGAGTGGGTCTGATAAACCATGGTCCAAGCATTAAGGGTCCAAGCACCCAACATCTTTGATATGCATGCATCAATACTACACAGGATCTGTGAAAGACATAATGACATTTAGACAGACATTAGACATTTAGAAAGACATTTATCATTGGAACGATGTCATCATCACCAATGAAAAAACGTGATATTAAACAATGTTGTACTCACCATTCGAAAGCAGACGCCTTGGAAAAGGAAAAAAGAGTTCAGGAAGTTAGGCACTAACTTAGATAGCAATTGAGTTTGACTTTTTGCAGTAACAATTAATGTGTGTGCATGTTCTAAATTTATTGACTCAGAAGCTGATATTTGACATATGACACGGTGTCTTATACACTATTCGTAGCTGCCTATTCGTAGATCATTCTACGTCGATTTGCATCCAAAGCTAGTTTGAAATTCCATCATGTACCGATGTTTTTATGATCCATTCTAGAAGCTTCAACATCCGCCCCCCTCCCTCTTGCATGACGTCGACTGTAGCTATCTTAGCGACAAACAATTTTGTCTAGAATCAAAAGATATCTGGAATATCCCTGGCTCAACAACTACCTTGAAATGTCACCGAATTTCTCACAAACGGATTTGATCACCTTGAACTCGGCCGTGAACTTCGAAGTCCACAGAAGTGTACGACATGGCTGAGGCTGTGTTGTCGTCTGCACGCAATGGATCATGGGAGATATGGGGGCGTGGTGCCATTGAAAGTGAAAGTGTTCTTTTAGTTTTACTCTCAAAAACTCATCATGGGTCGCACAAATGCGATGTTTGCATTGTATGACATGATGTCAATGGAAATGGAACCTATTGTTTAAAAACTAGAAATTTTGTCTCAAAACATTAATTTGCATCGTTAACTGTTACCTTCATGTTACAATAACATGTTGTAACTTTTTTTGCACAAAGATGCCATTCATAGATCAAAACTTATATGCATAACGTACCCCCAAATTTTACATTGTTCGGTTTACCCTATCCATAAGTGGGAAATCAGCGCAAAAACCATTATTAGATTACTAATATTTGTGTTTGTTCGACATCATCAAGTTAAAACATTGCATCCTCAAATTTCGCGGGTTCCCGTGATGCTTACACCCACCCACGTGACTGCTAGCTATATCCTCCTAGAAACTGGCCGCAGCGCTCAGCTGGGCGTGGTGGCGCGCGCCTGTAATCCAGCTACCTGGAGGCTGGGGTTGGTGGACCGCTTGAGGCCGGGGGTTCTGCGGCGTGCTGTCCTATGGCGATCGGGCGTCCACGCTAAGTTCGGCATCGATATGGTTACCCCGGGGGAGCCCAGGGCAACCAGGTCGTCTAAGGAGGGACGCACCGGCCCAGGTTGGAAACAAAGCAGGCAAAAGTCCCCGTGTCGATCAGTAGCGGGATCGCGCCCGTGAATAGGCACTGCGTCTCAGCCCGGCCAATATAGTGGGACCCAACTCTTTTTCACTCTTTTTATCTCAACAATTCAATAGAACATGAAAAGGCATAGCACATTGAATACTGATTTTCGCATTTTATCCCCCTTCAGAATTTTTTTCACGAACTCACTACACTGTCCATATAGCTAACAGACAGGCAAGCACTATCACGGCCACGGAACAATCTTCATACAGTTGTCATCTTGTTACTACTAGCAATACACGTATTATATGTCCCTTACTTCTGCAATTTGACACGTTCATACACGTACGTTTTGCTTTTATCAAAGTAACATCCATAATTTCTAGAGTGACCGTGCTACCTTTCACAAACAATTTCCCTCCTTTTTACGCCCTGCTGTTTGTTTAACAAGTGAAAATAAGGCAAGAAAGAGACCCTTTTCGCATCGACCAATGCATTTTATTTTTATATTTCTGAGATACACCAAGCTAATACATAGATAATAAATAGTGACTTAAGGTATCTTGATCCCACACACTTTTTGGATATACAGAGTATGTTACACGCAGTAAATACTTCATCTAAATATATTAGTAGGAAACCAAGAAGGCCGACATTTGCTTAGGAGTGCGCGAGCGAATACAGCATATTTCACTCCATCAACATACCAATACAAAAATGGACTATTCCATATTAAACTAGTCTGTGTAACACAAACTCCGCTGTCCAGGGCTGTAACTGGGGCCGGTGGGTGTTTGGCGGGCTGCTATAAGCGAGATTTAATCAGGCTAATATTAAACGTTTTTAGAAATAAGCAATCCAAAATGGTCTTACTCATTTTATTTTTATTTGACCCCCATTCGGAACACCCTTATACAAAATGGACCCTTCCAGGTTACCCGATTTTCTATCTCTACTAAAAAAAACTACCCATGTCCCCAGGTTATTTGGCTATCATATCGTGATGCAAAAATGGCCAAAAATCCCAAATTTGATGATTTCAAAGTGATGTCCGCCATAAGCGTTGAACGTCCTTGACAATACTAATTCCTGAAATACTGTAAGATACACTTTCGAATAAGCATTTACAAATTTTCTATGCTTTGGAATTTAGCAGAAAAATAACATACTAATAGCTTACCTCACCGATGCCTTTATAATGCCAACTACCAAAACAACAAATTTCTACAAGACATAGATCTACTACTCGATGAATATTCACAATACTTATATACACGATACATATCGTATTATGATTTGATTACGAGAACAGTTAAGAAAAAAAGTCTCAGAACATCCTCTCTCACTGACATTGCTTTCTAGATCCATCTCGACACAACTGACATACACTTTATTCTGTCATGCTAAATGAGAATGACAAGAGACTTGTCAAAGAGACACTAGCACTGATATTACTTTCCAAACTTAATAATACTTGAAATAACTGCACAACTACATCAAACACAGCCAGCGCTAGCACCTATACTGGTACAACAGATTTGCAGCTAGAATTTACATCTTTGTCTTCGATTTTGTTTTTGTGGCGGTAGGTCACAAGATTCAAGAAGTAAAATATTTGATAAACCAATGATCGTTTGGAAAACTTGTGCGTGAAAAAATTGCGCTGACAACATGCAAATTAGCTGATTCCCAGGGGACCTAAAAATCAGGAATTTTTCAACCAAAAAATTGAGGTAACAGATGGAATATCATATCATGTTGTCACATTTTCTGCCTTAAAAGTCTTCACTGCACAGTATCTAACATGTTTGAGAACTGTTTTGTCACGCGCACGCACAAATTTACCATGCAAGACATCGTTAAATTTTATCATCACTAAGAAGCCTGCAAATTGTTCAGCGACTTTGATGATTTTCAAGGCTTGAATGTAAACGTGAGCTGGCAGAAAAGCTGGGTTGCATGTATTGGCAGCCTATAATTTGCCTCAATAGCAGGCTCTCTGGGCCCTTTTGGTGCTCTTTTTTTATCATAATACACTTTTGTGGCCATTTGTTTTTGTACTGGGTCGTTTCTGTCACCGGCCTAGATCATCCGATTGTGCATCTTTATCGGTATGTAGTTGTACGTATGTTCAGGCTCCTGTGCCTCGGTTGGCAAACCGCCAGACTTGTTGCTGTGATAGCACACATTTTGTATTGGAGGAAGGGGATTTTGAAGGTGTGGCTGGTTCGGCATGGTGGCTGGGTTATCACGGCAATACAGTGAGTTTGCGATAGGTGGGACTAGCTGGGACAGTTCTATGTTAGTTGAAGTTTGGAGGCGAGCTGGGTTGCCTTGATGATATGATACGTTTTGTATCGGCGGTACGAGCTGTGACAGTTCTATGGCGGGTGTTGGTCCAGTTGGGTCGGCCCTGTCGCTGGCGTGTCCGTAAACAGGGTTTTGAAACGGCACGGTGTTCTGGTGCTGAAGGACATTTGCTGCCCTGTTACGGAGCTCGAGGTTCCGACGGTGTTTGATCAACTTGAAGATCACACAGGCGACGAAGACCAAGCCGAGAAGGCCGGCTGATATCATGATGATGATGTGGACGGTTCCGATCGCTGGTTCATCCCTTTTCTCTATCTCAGTGTCGACTGCCGATGATGTACCCCCATGCTCTGTGCTGTTGTCAAATGCAGCGATACCCTGAGATGATACAGCATTACCTTGTGTAATACTTGTATGTTGGGTCACGGGGTGAACACTTGTACCAGCCGGTACACGAACGCTCTGTTGGGTACTTGGTGGATTGGGATGATGATTTTGTGGATTGAGGCTGATGATATCAATATCCGTATTTCCACTTATTTGCTGGTGCGTTGAAATCTCAAATGCTGTTGATGGAGGGGTCGTGGCAGCACAGCCCAACCCAGGTACAGAAACTAATGACAGGGGCCTTTTATGTAACTGAACTGGTGAGCCACAGAAGAATTCGCTCGCTACGTGATAGTACGCGTTGGAAAGGAAGGAGGCGTCGCATGATTGATCTTCCCTGATGTCTTCACTGTCTTGCAAACATTTCATTTTCTTGATTAGCCATGCCAGTTTGCAGTCGCAGTGGAACGGGTTGGAAACTAAATAGATTTTTGCTGTGCTCAAGGGTAGCGCAAGGTCGCTTCCAGCCAAGGTTGTAATCCTATTTCGTGACAGATCTACATACCGGAGATTTGTCAGCTGATTGATACAGCTCTCAAATCTAACGTTTGTGATCCTGTTAGAGATTAAGTAGATGTTACTCACTACCGACAAGTTACAGAGTGAAGACCACGACAGGGTTTCGATCAAGTTCCTACCGAGGCCGAATATTCTCAAGTTTTTTAGCGGTGGAATATGGGGGACATGACGGATTTTGTTGTCCATCAGCTTCAAATTATAAGTATCGGATGGGATGTCGTCAGGGAAGCTGGTTAACCCTCTGTCGGTACAGGTAACTAGCACAAGGCGGTTACCCGATGGCGTTGTTTTTGACTGGATACAGTCTTTAGGCAGGGTCTCACTCTTGGTGGGTGTAGCCACGCACACAACGATAAGAAGTGCGCACAAGATGACAATAGCTTTCATCATTGCTGAGGTGCGCTCTACTGAAACAACGGTCTGGCCAAACGGATGATACAGGCCAGGAAGCGACAAAGATGGAAAAGCTCTTGTTGCGACATGAGCCGCAGTGAGATCACAGGGTGACGCTTCTTACAGAAGCATTTATTGAAAAAACGCCTCTGTCTCGTAACGATCGTGTTGCTACTTATTGCTACTACTCTATGTGTTACAACAGGATCATAAAAAGGGACCTAGCTTTGTGCCAAAGATGGGTCCGGTCAGTCGAACGCTGTCAGAGTCTGCAGTAGACGTGTGCGGCTTCTGAGAAGTTCTGTGGGAGATTGCCTGTGCAGTCAGGACTTACATCTATATGAGACTGGACATCGCATATTCAGAAACAAGAAGGACAAATGATATGCGTTTTCTATGAAAATTGTCTGTCTGGGAGAACGGATTGGTAATAGTACATCCATGTGAGGTACCGATACCTTGACACAGATATTTTGGCTCACCGTGAGCTTCTTCTTTTTTTATCAGTGTTTAGAAGAGTAAAATCAATGAAATTACGTCGATCAATGTCTGTTTTTACGTTTGGTACTGCTGTTCTTTCAGTATTTATCTATATGTACATATGTGTGAGGAAATATGCGTGGGTTGTAAAACGAAAGAGACGATTATCTCAAACTGTGTCAGCAGTCTATCAATATCCAGATGCAATCAAATACTGACAGAAACCAGTCTTCCATGCCACATGCGACATGCAACGTGTCTTCATTGTAGGCTCACCATGGCGCATGTTTAACGTACAGATATTTGTATGGTTGCAAAATGTTACCCTGTAAGTGGTATGAAAGCAAAGACCTCGTAGATAAATCGCTTCAGGTGTTGTTTTTTTATTCACCGTCGTAGCAGGATATACAAAATATTGTTGATCATCCCGATTCTTATGATAAATATCATTGATACTAGCCCCTTATATTATAACGTATCAACAACACCTAAACAATACCGCTCGGTACGTTTTGTTCTTGTACAGGTAACTTTATAACAGTTATTACAATATTTTCAAAGTTAACGAAGTCTGCTATCCATTTCTCCGACATCTTATACGCAAAGAGGAGTGTGCAAATGGGGGTTGTCCTTTGGTGTTGTTCAACTCCCGTAATAGCAACCACAGTACTTTGACCGGGTACTCAAAAACGCACTTGTAAACACGGCACTTCGAACTGTGTTCCTGACAAATAAGGGTCGTCGTTTCGTAGACGAAACATGCTGTAAATCCAATTAAAAGGAATACTCCATTGAGTACGAGAATGCCTACAGAAATTAAGAGAAAACGAAGCACGAAACGGCTAAAGCATTGGTCCAGAACATACTCCATATATTTAGAGCGAAAAAGGAATTGAACTAACATAATGAAAATCAGTAAAGTGACTATAGAACTCAGGAGGAGGAAAACAACTTTCATCAACAAGGCGCAAAGCACGGGGAGTTTGCTGAAGGAAAACAGGTGCGGTACTGGTAGGTATCTAGCAAATGTCATTACAGAGTTTGTTTGGCATGGCATTCCTCCAAAATGTTGTCGCTCTTCCGTCAATCGTTGCCCTGTAGTTTCCATACAAGTCGATAGAAGCGCTGCTGTGTTGTACCGATCACTCTGCTTGTGTGAACAGATTAATGATATTGCGACATTCTTCACTGTGGCGATTGAACAACCAGCTTGTATTTCTTCACCTTTCGGATGCGGCAGGGTCTCATTTCGTTCTTCCTGGGCCATGAAATGTCCGAAAACTGTCGGCATGCTCCGATGTATCTCCCGACCATCGTGCCCGTCCACACTTCCGTTATATCTTACTGCTGAGTTCATATCCAGCAAATCTTGCTTTGTTGTGAAGTTTGTTGTCTTTTTCTTGCCAAGACCGCTTCTCATGCTATCTTCTTGGTTGAAACTGGCATTCACCACCGCCAACAACACAAGAACGAGTATTGACACCTGTAGGAAAATGGGGGAAGACAGATTATTAGTGTTGTTAGATACTAAGTACCATTGTCTCTGGACATGTTCATACTAACTGCATGTAGATGGGTAAGGGTAAAAATTTGATACTTAAGTCATCCTCAGCCTTCACCAGTATTATGCTTTTTCATCTCGCTAGTGGCAATTAAGCGCGGCATTTCCAAACTTCTTCTCCTCTAGATCATGTCTGTTGATTTCATTTACGTGCTTGGGTTCCACACCTGATGCTATTACCGCCTCTGCGTCACCGTCCAAGTATGACGCATGTAGCCCCTAACAGAAGTGTATATCACCCCAATGGCTTGGGTCCCAATTGCACCGGTGTCTTTCAGAATTAACTATAGAAAGCCCGATAAAAACGCCTACAAAAACGTTTTAAAAACAGCCGTAGCCTAACATCTGCTTGGAGAATACCCTGAGGGCCCTTTTTTTCTATTTGGGACCTAAGCCTAAATGGGGTTCGATGCTAGTCTCCAAGCAGACCCTACGGTGCCTTAGAAATAGTATCAAAGCTGGCCAGGGACTTAGTATAGCGGCACCAGGTGCCCGTTTGACTCCCTTAGCCGGCTATCTCCCTTTGGCCGGCTATACTCCTTTGCCAACTTTGATACTATCTCTAAGGCACCGTTGGGTCTGCTTGGAGACTAGTTCGATGCAGAATAACGGTTAGTGGTGTTGTCTGTTAACCCTGGATGTGAGCTGCCAAGCAAGGAGCAAAAAAAAAAAAACAACGATGCAGGCGTATTCCTCAGTGAGTTGAATAGATGTACGTCCCCGATATATTCTACTTGATTATGGCAATTATCAATAACAGGGGTCTTTACCGAGGTGACAACACCATACGACCTTGATGTGCCGATGATCCACATGACAGACAAGGAGCGATAGAAACATGTACATCTCATATGGCAAACCCCATACATGTATGTAGCGAAACGACTTCTGAACGTAGACTCCGTTGCAGTCTTCGAACGGGGCTGGTTTTTATTGTGTGTGTGTGGTGGGGGGGGGGGGGGCGTTGGTTTGCGATTTTCAACGTTGGCTGGGTTCTCTTGTGCCGGGAAAGGGAGTTTGCCGAGGAAGGGAGTATGCCGTGATAGCGATTTTTTTTCCGGGACAGGGCAATATCGCTATCACGGCAAACTCTCTTTCACAGCATACTCCCTTCCTGGGCAAACTCCCTTTCCCGGCACAAGAGAACCCAACCAACGTTGAAAATCGCGAACCAACGCACCCAAAAAATAAAAAATAAAAACAGCCCCTTTCGAAGACTGCAACGGAGTCTATTCTGAGCGAGTATATAGCGAAATTACCTGTACATGTACATGCTGTACTGTACGTGGCGGAACGCCCGTATTCAAAACGAACCAGGTCATTACGTTATAACGTTAATATGTCAGTGTGAAAGCACACAAAAAATCACTCACCGTCCTCATCGTTGCACGTAATATTTGCAGATGTGGAATGAAATACTTAAGTTGTAACCAAAAGTGAAATGGCAGAGATCTCAAAGTACCGTACTACACCTCGGGTTCACAATGTGCTACTGTACCTTTGCACCACGTAGGCCTGTTACCGTAAAATGTATTGCTATAATCGTGACCCCAATATCACGCTTTCTGTCAAGCAGCACGTATATTGAAATTCTACTGTCTTGAGTCTTGAGTGTACTGGGCGCTTATGAACTCTAAAACACTAGTTCTTGGGATCATCTAGCAAGCTATCTCAATAAAATGTTCTGTTTATTTAGAACGTGAATATACTCCTTTATACTGTATGCAGGTTTGTTTTTGTCCGGGGCTCACATTACAGATCTAATTGTGCTGAAAGTGACAGACGGAGCGGGTAAATCTAGGCTGATGGATAATCCATTGACGTCATCAGGCTGCATTTCGGTATTTCATATACATATTCTTAACAATGGGAATCATGGGAGAAAGAGGCTGTCAAAAATCACCTATCTGACTTTTAGAACATGAAAAACTCACATTGGCATGGTTGTCCGACCTCTGAAGAGTAATTTAACGACAAAAAAAAGAAAAAATTTACGGCGGAATTATATTATATGCCGTCAAAACATCGGTGGGAGACCTTTTCACCCCCTTTCACTGCATGTAAACAACACCAAAACACCTAACTTCTAAGGCCTACTGCAGCCACAAATATCACTAAAAATCTGTTTTTTCAACATGATATAGAAGCTACAACCCTTACCTATAATATGCACCTCCAAAATCCAAACATATCCCAAGAAAAACAATTTTACAGCCACTTTTGCCAAGCCTACCTAAGCATTCTGAGGGCACTAAAACTGGGTCATCTGCGCAAGTCCGGAAATACTGAAATTTGCCCTGACTGTCACCCCCCTGAACTTGAGAATTGACAAATTTCAATCATTTCGCATGATGCGGGTACGAGTTGTCAAACAATATCCCAACTTTCAAAGCTTTCTGACCAAGAATGGTCCCAGGGGAGTAGATCTCATGGCAGGTGTCAGAGGACTTTCCTCAAGGCTTTGGCAGTGGTCTGATGCATTTGATAGGCGCCATAGCATTCACCAAAAAGTGACACAAACTGAAGAAAAAGTTAAAAATTGATCTTTCTAGCATAAGGAGAGTAGTCTCTAACCATTTACACAACTAAAAGTTGTATTGAAAAGCGCTCAGGTTAGACTTTGAAGCATTTTATGATAGTACATATTGCATTGTCAATAAAAGGTACAGAAAGTACGAAATCAGCCCCCAAAACACTAAAATGGCAGAATTTCTTAATAAATTTCATTTAGTTGAGTAAGGTAAATCCTTTCTATTGCCCACATAACCAATTGGGGGGAACACATTAGCCCCCGAGGACATATAAGCCCCCAAGGGCACACCTACACCCCCCCCCCCCCCCCATTCTGTGCACTCCCAGTATCTGCTCCAAAGTGTGGTTCAACAGCATTTAGATACAAATTTTGGTGTCTAAATTGATGGAGAGTAGTCTCCTTGTGACAGGGTGAGCAGATTTTACCATTTTCCTCTGTTTGTGTCACTTTTTGCCAAGCGATATGAAGTCTAATCAAAGCCACAAACCTTACCACAGGCCTCCTGACACCTGTGCTCCCTGGGGACCAATCCTAGGGGTAGGGTCTCCGTGAAGTCTTTTAAACTTGTGACGATGCTTGACAACCCTTCCCGCATCACTTGAAGTGTCTTGACACCTGCCAATATTGAACTTGAATACCCTGCCTAACGCATGCAGGCTGCATTTCGGTATTTCATATACATATTCTTAACAATGGGAATCATGGGAGAAAGAGGCTGTCAAAAATCACCTATCTGACTTTTAGAACATGAAAAACTCACATTGGCATGGTTGTCCGACCTCTGAAGAGTAATTTAACGACAAAAAAAGGAAAAAATTTACGGCGGAATTATATTATATGCCGTCAAAACATCGGTGGGAGACCTTTTCACCCCCTTTCACTGCATGTAAACAACACCAAAACACCTAACTTCTAAGGCCTACTGCAGCCACAAATATCACTAAAAATCTGTTTTTTCAACATGATATAGAAGCTACAACCCTTACCTATAATATGCACCTCCAAAATCCAAACATATCCCAAGAAAAACAATTTTACAGCCACTTTTGCCAAGCCTACCTAAGCATTCTGAGGGCACTAAAACTGGGTCATCTGCGCAAGTCCGGAAATACTGAAATTTGCCCTGACTGTCACCCCCCTGAACTTGAGAATTGACAAATTTCAATCATTTCGCATGATGCGGGTACGAGTTGTCAAACAATATCCCAACTTTCAAAGCTTTCTGACCAAGAATGGTCCCAGGGGAGTAGATCTCATGGCAGGTGTCAGAGGACTTTCCTCAAGGCTTTGGCAGTGGTCTGATGCATTTGATAGGCGCCATAGCATTCACCAAAAAGTGACACAAACTGAAGAAAAAGTTAAAAATTGATCTTTCTAGCATAAGGAGAGTAGTCTCTAACCATTTACACAACTAAAAGTTGTATTGAAAAGCGCTCAGGTTAGACTTTGAAGCATTTTATGATAGTACATATTGCATTGTCAATAAAAGGTACAGAAAGTACGAAATCAGCCCCCAAAACACTAAAATGGCAGAATTTCTTAATAAATTTCATTTAGTTGAGTAAGGTAAATCCTTTCTATTGCCCACATAACCAATTGGGGGGAACACATTAGCCCCCGAGGACATATAAGCCCCCAAGGGCACACCTACACCCCCCCCCCCATTCTGTGCACTCCCAGTATCTGCTCCAAAGTGTGGTTCAACAGCATTTAGATACAAATTTTGGTGTCTAAATTGATGGAGAGTAGTCTCCTTGTGACAGGGTGAGCAGATTTTACCATTTTCCTCTGTTTGTGTCACTTTTTGCCAAGCGATATGAAGTCTAATCAAAGCCACAAACCTTACCACAGGCCTCCTGACACCTGTGCTCCCTGGGGACCAATCCTAGGGGTAGGGTCTCCGTGAAGTCTTTTAAACTTGTGACGATGCTTGACAACCCTTCCCGCATCACTTGAAGTGTCTTGACACCTGCCAATATTGAACTTGAATACCCTGCCTAACGCATGCAGGCTGCATTTCGGTATTTCATATACATATTCTTAACAATGGGAATCATGGGAGAAAGAGGCTGTCAAAAATCACCTATCTGACTTTTAGAACATGAAAAACTCACATTGGCATGGTTGTCCGACCTCTGAAGAGTAATTTAACGACAAAAAAAGGAAAAAATTTACGGCGGAATTATATTATATGCCGTCAAAACATCGGTGGGAGACCTTTTCACCCCCTTTCACTGCATGTAAACAACACCAAAACACCTAACTTCTAAGGCCTACTGCAGCCACAAATATCACTAAAAATCTGTTTTTTCAACATGATATAGAAGCTACAACCCTTACCTATAATATGCACCTCCAAAATCCAAACATATCCCAAGAAAAACAATTTTACAGCCACTTTTGCCAAGCCTACCTAAGCATTCTGAGGGCACTAAAACTGGGTCATCTGCGCAAGTCCGGAAATACTGAAATTTGCCCTGACTGTCACCCCCCTGAACTTGAGAATTGACAAATTTCAATCATTTCGCATGATGCGGGTACGAGTTGTCAAACAATATCCCAACTTTCAAAGCTTTCTGACCAAGAATGGTCCCAGGGGAGTAGATCTCATGGCAGGTGTCAGAGGACTTTCCTCAAGGCTTTGGCAGTGGTCTGATGCATTTGATAGGCGCCATAGCATTCACCAAAAAGTGACACAAACTGAAGAAAAAGTTAAAAATTGATCTTTCTAGCATAAGGAGAGTAGTCTCTAACCATTTACACAACTAAAAGTTGTATTGAAAAGCGCTCAGGTTAGACTTTGAAGCATTTTATGATAGTACATATTGCATTGTCAATAAAAGGTACAGAAAGTACGAAATCAGCCCCCAAAACACTAAAATGGCAGAATTTCTTAATAAATTTCATTTAGTTGAGTAAGGTAAATCCTTTCTATTGCCCACATAACCAATTGGGGGGAACACATTAGCCCCCGAGGACATATAAGCCCCCAAGGGCACACCTACACCCCCCCCCCCCATTCTGTGCACTCCCAGTATCTGCTCCAAAGTGTGGTTCAACAGCATTTAGATACAAATTTTGGTGTCTAAATTGATGGAGAGTAGTCTCCTTGTGACAGGGTGAGCAGATTTTACCATTTTCCTCTGTTTGTGTCACTTTTTGCCAAGCGATATGAAGTCTAATCAAAGCCACAAACCTTACCACAGGCCTCCTGACACCTGTGCTCCCTGGGGACCAATCCTAGGGGTAGGGTCTCCGTGAAGTCTTTTAAACTTGTGACGATGCTTGACAACCCTTCCCGCATCACTTGAAGTGTCTTGACACCTGCCAATATTGAACTTGAATACCCTGCCTAACGCATGCAGGCTGCATTTCGGTATTTCATATACATATTCTTAACAATGGGAATCATGGGAGAAAGAGGCTGTCAAAAATCACCTATCTGACTTTTAGAACATGAAAAACTCACATTGGCATGGTTGTCCGACCTCTGAAGAGTAATTTAACGAAAAAAAGGAAAAAATTTACGGCGGAATTATATTATATGCCGTCAAAACATCGGTGGGAGACCTTTTCACCCCCTTTCACTGCATGTAAACAACACCAAAACACCTAACTTCTAAGGCCTACTGCAGCCACAAATATCACTAAAAATCTGTTTTTTCAACATGATATAGAAGCTACAACCCTTACCTATAATATGCACCTCCAAAATCCAAACATATCCCAAGAAAAACAATTTTACAGCCACTTTTGCCAAGCCTACCTAAGCATTCTGAGGGCACTAAAACTGGGTCATCTGCGCAAGTCCGGAAATACTGAAATTTGCCCTGACTGTCACCCCCCTGAACTTGAGAATTGACAAATTTCAATCATTTCGCATGATGCGGGTACGAGTTGTCAAACAATATCCCAACTTTCAAAGCTTTCTGACCAAGAATGGTCCCAGGGGAGTAGATCTCATGGCAGGTGTCAGAGGACTTTCCTCAAGGCTTTGGCAGTGGTCTGATGCATTTGATAGGCGCCATAGCATTCACCAAAAAGTGACACAAACTGAAGAAAAAGTTAAAAATTGATCTTTCTAGCATAAGGAGAGTAGTCTCTAACCATTTACACAACTAAAAGTTGTATTGAAAAGCGCTCAGGTTAGACTTTGAAGCATTTTATGATAGTACATATTGCATTGTCAATAAAAGGTACAGAAAGTACGAAATCAGCCCCCAAAACACTAAAATGGCAGAATTTCTTAATAAATTTCATTTAGTTGAGTAAGGTAAATCCTTTCTATTGCCCACATAACCAATTGGGGGGAACACATTAGCCCCCGAGGACATATAAGCCCCCAAGGGCACACCTACACCCCCCCCCCATTCTGTGCACTCCCAGTATCTGCTCCAAAGTGTGGTTCAACAGCATTTAGATACAAATTTTGGTGTCTAAATTGATGGAGAGTAGTCTCCTTGTGACAGGGTGAGCAGATTTTACCATTTTCCTCTGTTTGTGTCACTTTTTGCCAAGCGATATGAAGTCTAATCAAAGCCACAAACCTTACCACAGGCCTCCTGACACCTGTGCTCCCTGGGGACCAATCCTAGGGGTAGGGTCTCCGTGAAGTCTTTTAAACTTGTGACGATGCTTGACAACCCTTCCCGCATCACTTGAAGTGTCTTGACACCTGCCAATATTGAACTTGAATACCCTGCCTAACGCATGCAGGCTGCATTTCGGTATTTCATATACATATTCTTAACAATGGGAATCATGGGAGAAAGAGGCTGTCAAAAATCACCTATCTGACTTTTAGAACATGAAAAACTCACATTGGCATGGTTGTCCGACCTCTGAAGAGTAATTTAACGACAAAAAAAGGAAAAAATTTACGGCGGAATTATATTATATGCCGTCAAAACATCGGTGGGAGACCTTTTCACCCCCTTTCACTGCATGTAAACAACACCAAAACACCTAACTTCTAAGGCCTACTGCAGCCACAAATATCACTAAAAATCTGTTTTTTCAACATGATATAGAAGCTACAACCCTTACCTATAATATGCACCTCCAAAATCCAAACATATCCCAAGAAAAACAATTTTACAGCCACTTTTGCCAAGCCTACCTAAGCATTCTGAGGGCACTAAAACTGGGTCATCTGCGCAAGTCCGGAAATACTGAAATTTGCCCTGACTGTCACCCCCCTGAACTTGAGAATTGACAAATTTCAATCATTTCGCATGATGCGGGTACGAGTTGTCAAACAATATCCCAACTTTCAAAGCTTTCTGACCAAGAATGGTCCCAGGGGAGTAGATCTCATGGCAGGTGTCAGAGGACTTTCCTCAAGGCTTTGGCAGTGGTCTGATGCATTTGATAGGCGCCATAGCATTCACCAAAAAGTGACACAAACTGAAGAAAAAGTTAAAAATTGATCTTTCTAGCATAAGGAGAGTAGTCTCTAACCATTTACACAACTAAAAGTTGTATTGAAAAGCGCTCAGGTTAGACTTTGAAGCATTTTATGATAGTACATATTGCATTGTCAATAAAAGGTACAGAAAGTACGAAATCAGCCCCCAAAACACTAAAATGGCAGAATTTCTTAATAAATTTCATTTAGTTGAGTAAGGTAAATCCTTTCTATTGCCCACATAACCAATTGGGGGGAACACATTAGCCCCCGAGGACATATAAGCCTCCAAGGGCACACCTACACCCCCCCCCCCCCCATTCTGTGCACTCCCAGTATCTGCTCCAAAGTGTGGTTCAACAGCATTTAGATACAAATTTTGGTGTCTAAATTGATGGAGAGTAGTCTCCTTGTGACAGGGTGAGCAGATTTTACCATTTTCCTCTGTTTGTGTCACTTTTTGCCAAGCGATATGAAGTCTAATCAAAGCCACAAACCTTACCACAGGCCTCCTGACACCTGTGCTCCCTGGGGACCAATCCTAGGGGTAGGGTCTCCGTGAAGTCTTTTAAACTTGTGACGATGCTTGACAACCCTTCCCGCATCACTTGAAGTGTCTTGACACCTGCCAATATTGAACTTGAATACCCTGCCTAACGCATGCAGGCTGCATTTCGGTATTTCATATACATATTCTTAACAATGGGAATCATGGGAGAAAGAGGCTGTCAAAAATCACCTATCTGACTTTTAGAACATGAAAAACTCACATTGGCATGGTTGTCCGACCTCTGAAGAGTAATTTAACGACAAAAAAGGAAAAAATTTACGGCGGAATTATATTATATGCCGTCAAAACATCGGTGGGAGACCTTTTCACCCCCTTTCACTGCATGTAAACAACACCAAAACACCTAACTTCTAAGGCCTACTGCAGCCACAAATATCACTAAAAATCTGTTTTTTCAACATGATATAGAAGCTACAACCCTTACCTATAATATGCACCTCCAAAATCCAAACATATCCCAAGAAAAACAATTTTACAGCCACTTTTGCCAAGCCTACCTAAGCATTCTGAGGGCACTAAAACTGGGTCATCTGCGCAAGTCCGGAAATACTGAAATTTGCCCTGACTGTCACCCCCCTGAACTTGAGAATTGACAAATTTCAATCATTTCGCATGATGCGGGTACGAGTTGTCAAACAATATCCCAACTTTCAAAGCTTTCTGACCAAGAATGGTCCCAGGGGAGTAGATCTCATGGCAGGTGTCAGAGGACTTTCCTCAAGGCTTTGGCAGTGGTCTGATGCATTTGATAGGCGCCATAGCATTCACCAAAAAGTGACACAAACTGAAGAAAAAGTTAAAAATTGATCTTTCTAGCATAAGGAGAGTAGTCTCTAACCATTTACACAACTAAAAGTTGTATTGAAAAGCGCTCAGGTTAGACTTTGAAGCATTTTATGATAGTACATATTGCATTGTCAATAAAAGGTACAGAAAGTACGAAATCAGCCCCCAAAACACTAAAATGGCAGAATTTCTTAATAAATTTCATTTAGTTGAGTAAGGTAAATCCTTTCTATTGCCCACATAACCAATTGGGGGGAACACATTAGCCCCCGAGGACATATAAGCCCCCAAGGGCACACCTACACCCCCCCCCCCATTCTGTGCACTCCCAGTATCTGCTCCAAAGTGTGGTTCAACAGCATTTAGATACAAATTTTGGTGTCTAAATTGATGGAGAGTAGTCTCCTTGTGACAGGGTGAGCAGATTTTACCATTTTCCTCTGTTTGTGTCACTTTTTGCCAAGCGATATGAAGTCTAATCAAAGCCACAAACCTTACCACAGGCCTCCTGACACCTGTGCTCCCTGGGGACCAATCCTAGGGGTAGGGTCTCCGTGAAGTCTTTTAAACTTGTGACGATGCTTGACAACCCTTCCCGCATCACTTGAAGTGTCTTGACACCTGCCAATATTGAACTTGAATACCCTGCCTAACGCATGCAGGCTGCATTTCGGTATTTCATATACATATTCTTAACAATGGGAATCATGGGAGAAAGAGGCTGTCAAAAATCACCTATCTGACTTTTAGAACATGAAAAACTCACATTGGCATGGTTGTCCGACCTCTGAAGAGTAATTTAACGACAAAAAAAGGGAAAAATTTACGGCGGAATTATATTATATGCCGTCAAAACATCGGTGGGAGACCTTTTCACCCCCTTTCACTGCATGTAAACAACACCAAAACACCTAACTTCTAAGGCCTACTGCAGCCACAAATATCACTAAAAATCTGTTTTTTCAACATGATATAGAAGCTACAACCCTTACCTATAATATGCACCTCCAAAATCCAAACATATCCCAAGAAAAACAATTTTACAGCCACTTTTGCCAAGCCTACCTAAGCATTCTGAGGGCACTAAAACTGGGTCATCTGCGCAAGTCCGGAAATACTGAAATTTGCCCTGACTGTCACCCCCCTGAACTTGAGAATTGACAAATTTCAATCATTTCGCATGATGCGGGTACGAGTTGTCAAACAATATCCCAACTTTCAAAGCTTTCTGACCAAGAATGGTCCCAGGGGAGTAGATCTCATGGCAGGTGTCAGAGGACTTTCCTCAAGGCTTTGGCAGTGGTCTGATGCATTTGATAGGCGCCATAGCATTCACCAAAAAGTGACAACAAACTGAAGAAAAAGTTAAAAATTGATCTTTCTAGCATAAGGAGAGTAGTCTCTAACCATTTACACAACTAAAAGTTGTATTGAAAAGCGCTCAGGTTAGACTTTGAAGCATTTTATGATAGTACATATTGCATTGTCAATAAAAGGTACAGAAAGTACGAAATCAGCCCCCAAAACACTAAAATGGCAGAATTTCTTAATAAATTTCATTTAGTTGAGTAAGGTAAATCCTTTCTATTGCCCACATAACCAATTGGGGGAACACATTAGCCCCCGAGGACATATAAGCCCCCAAGGGCACACCTACACCCCCCCCCCCATTCTGTGCACTCCCAGTATCTGCTCCAAAGTGTGGTTCAACAGCATTTAGATACAAATTTTGGTGTCTAAATTGATGGAGAGTAGTCTCCTTGTGACAGGGTGAGCAGATTTTACCATTTTCCTCTGTTTGTGTCACTTTTTGCCAAGCGATATGAAGTCTAATCAAAGCCACAAACCTTACCACAGGCCTCCTGACACCTGTGCTCCCTGGGGACCAATCCTAGGGGTAGGGTCTCCGTGAAGTCTTTTAAACTTGTGACGATGCTTGACAACCCTTCCCGCATCACTTGAAGTGTCTTGACACCTGCCAATATTGAACTTGAATACCCTGCCTAACGCATGCAGGCTGCATTTCGGTATTTCATATACATATTCTTAACAATGGGAATCATGGGAGAAAGAGGCTGTCAAAAATCACCTATCTGACTTTTAGAACATGAAAAACTCACATTGGCATGGTTGTCCGACCTCTGAAGAGTAATTTAACGACAAAAAAAGGAAAAAATTTACGGCGGAATTATATTATATGCCGTCAAAACATCGGTGGGAGACCTTTTCACCCCCTTTCACTGCATGTAAACACACACCAAAACACCTAACTTCTAAGGCCTACTGCAGCCACAAATATCACTAAAAATCTGTTTTTTCAACATGATATAGAAGCTACAACCCTTACCTATAATATGCACCTCCAAAATCCAAACATATCCCAAGAAAAACAATTTTACAGCCACTTTTGCCAAGCCTACCTAAGCATTCTGAGGGCACTAAAACTGGGTCATCTGCGCAAGTCCGGAAATACTGAAATTTGCCCTGACTGTCACCCCCCTGAACTTGAGAATTGACAAATTTCAATCATTTCGCATGATGCGGGTACGAGTTGTCAAACAATATCCCAACTTTCAAAGCTTTCTGACCAAGAATGGTCCCAGGGGAGTAGATCTCATGGCAGGTGTCAGAGGACTTTCCTCAAGGCTTTGGCAGTGGTCTGATGCATTTGATAGGCGCCATAGCATTCACCAAAAAGTGACACAAACTGAAGAAAAAGTTAAAAATTGATCTTTCTAGCATAAGGAGAGTAGTCTCTAACCATTTACACAACTAAAAGTTGTATTGAAAAGCGCTCAGGTTAGACTTTGAAGCATTTTATGATAGTACATATTGCATTGTCAATAAAAGGTACAGAAAGTACGAAATCAGCCCCCAAAACACTAAAATGGCAGAATTTCTTAATAAATTTCATTTAGTTGAGTAAGGTAAATCCTTTCTATTGCCCACATAACCAATTGGGGGGAACACATTAGCCCCCGAGGACATATAAGCCCCCAAGGGCACACCTACACCCCCCCCCCATTCTGTGCACTCCCAGTATCTGCTCCAAAGTGTGGTTCAACAGCATTTAGATACAAATTTTGGTGTCTAAATTGATGGAGAGTAGTCTCCTTGTGACAGGGTGAGCAGATTTTACCATTTTCCTCTGTTTGTGTCACTTTTTGCCAAGCGATATGAAGTCTAATCAAAGCCACAAACCTTACCACAGGCCTCCTGACACCTGTGCTCCCTGGGGACCAATCCTAGGGGTAGGGTCTCCGTGAAGTCTTTTAAACTTGTGACGATGCTTGACAACCCTTCCCGCATCACTTGAAGTGTCTTGACACCTGCCAATATTGAACTTGAATACCCTGCCTAACGCATGCAGGCTGCATTTCGGTATTTCATATACATATTCTTAACAATGGGAATCATGGGAGAAAGAGGCTGTCAAAAATCACCTATCTGACTTTTAGAACATGAAAAACTCACATTGGCATGGTTGTCCGACCTCTGAAGAGTAATTTAACGACAAAAAAAAGAAAAAATTTACGGCGGAATTATATTATATGCCGTCAAAACATCGGTGGGAGACCTTTTCACCCCCTTTCACTGCATGTAAACAACACCAAACACCTAACTTCTAAGGCCTACTGCAGCCACAAATATCACTAAAAATCTGTTTTTTCAACATGATATAGAAGCTACAACCCTTACCTATAATATGCACCTCCAAAATCCAAACATATCCCAAGAAAAACAATTTTACAGCCACTTTTGCCAAGCCTACCTAAGCATTCTGAGGGCACTAAAACTGGGTCATCTGCGCAAGTCCGGAAATACTGAAATTTGCCCTGACTGTCACCCCCCTGAACTTGAGAATTGACAAATTTCAATCATTTCGCATGATGCGGGTACGAGTTGTCAAACAATATCCCAACTTTCAAAGCTTTCTGACCAAGAATGGTCCCAGGGGAGTAGATCTCATGGCAGGTGTCAGAGGACTTTCCTCAAGGCTTTGGCAGTGGTCTGATGCATTTGATAGGCGCCATAGCATTCACCAAAAAGTGACACAAACTGAAGAAAAAGTTAAAAATTGATCTTTCTAGCATAAGGAGAGTAGTCTCTAACCATTTACACAACTAAAAGTTGTATTGAAAAGCGCTCAGGTTAGACTTTGAAGCATTTTATGATAGTACATATTGCATTGTCAATAAAAGGTACAGAAAGTACGAAATCAGCCCCCAAAACACTAAAATGGCAGAATTTCTTAATAAATTTCATTTAGTTGAGTAAGGTAAATCCTTTCTATTGCCCACATAACCAATTGGGGGGAACACATTAGCCCCCGAGGACATATAAGCCCCCAAGGGCACACCTACACCCACCCCCCCCCCATTCTGTGCACTCCCAGTATCTGCTCCAAAGTGTGGTTCAACAGCATTTAGATACAAATTTTGGTGTCTAAAATGATGGAGAGTAGTCTCCTTGTGACAGGGTGAGCAGATTTTACCATTTTCCTCTGTTTGTGTCACTTTTTGCCAAGCGATATGAAGTCTAATCAAAGCCACAAACCTTACCACAGGCCTCCTGACACCTGTGCTCCCTGGGGACCAATCCTAGGGGTAGGGTCTCCGTGAAGTCTTTTAAACTTGTGACGATGCTTGACAACCCTTCCCGCATCACTTGAAGTGCTTGACACCTGCCAATATTGAACTTGAATACCCTGCCTAACGCATGCAGGCTGCATTTCGGTATTTCATATACATATTCTTAACAATGGAATCATGGGAGAAAGAGGCTGTCAAAAATCACCTATCTGACTTTTAGAACATGAAAAACTCACATTGGCATGGTTGTCCGACCTCATGAAGAGTAATTTAACGACAAAAAAAGGAAAAAATTTACGGCGGAATTATATTATATGCCGTCAAAACATCGGTGGGAGACCTTTTCACCCCCTTTCACTGCATGTAAACAACACCAAAACACCTAACTTCTAAGGCCTACTGCAGCCACAAATATCACTAAAAATCTGTTTTTTCAACATATATAGAAGCTACAACCCTTACCTATAATATGCACCTCCAAAATCCAAAATATCCAAGAAAAACAATTTTACAGCCACTTTTGCCAAGCCTACCTAAGCATTCTGAGGGCACTAAAACTGGGTCATCTGCGCAAGTCCGGAAATACTGAAATTTGCCCTGACTGTCACCCCCCTGAACTTGAGAATTGACAAATTTCAATCATTTCGCATGATGCGGGTACGAGTTGTCAAACAATATCCCAACTTTCAAAGCTTTCTGACCAAGAATGGTCCCAGGGGAGTAGATCTCATGGCAGGTGTCAGAGGACTTTCCTCAAGGCTTTGGCAGTGGTCTGATGCATTTGATAGGCGCCATAGCATTCACCAAAAAGTGACACAAACTGAAGAAAAAGTTAAAAATTGATCTTTCTAGCATAAGGAGAGTAGTCTCTAACCATTTACACAACTAAAAGTTGTATTGAAAAGCGCTCAGGTTAGACTTTGAAGCATTTTATGATAGTACATATTGCATTGTCAATAAAAGGTACAGAAAGTACGAAATCAGCCCCCAAAACACTAAAATGGCAGAATTTCTTAATAATTTCATTTAGTTGAGTAAGGTAAATCCTTTCTATTGCCCACATAACCAATTGGGGGGAACACATTAGCCCCCGAGGACATATAAGCCCCCAAGGGCACACCTACACCCCCCCCCCCCCCTTCTGTGCACTCCCAGTATCTGCTCCAAAGTGTGGTTCAACAGCATTTAGATACAAATTTTGGTGTCTAAATTGATGGAGAGTAGTCTCCTTGTGACAGGGTGAGCAGATTTACCATTTTCCTCTGTTTGTGTCACTTTTTGCCAAGCGATATGAAGTCTAATCAAAGCCACAAACCTTACCACAGGCCTCCTGACACCTGTGCTCCCTGGGGACCAATCCTAGGGGTAGGGTCTCCGTGAAGTCTTTTAAACTTGTGACGATGCTTGACAACCCTTCCCGCATCACTTGAAGTGTCTTGACACCTGCCAATATTGAACTTGAATACCCTGCCTAACGCATGCAGGCTGCATTTCGGTATTTCATATACATATTCTTAACAATGGGAATCATGGGAGAAAGAGGCTGTCAAAAATCACCTATCTGACTTTTAGAACATGAAAAACTCACATTGGCATGGTTGTCCGACCTCTGAAGAGTAATTTAACGACAAAAAAAGGAAAAATTTACGGCGGAATTATATTATATGCCGTCAAAACATCGGTGGGAGACCTTTTCACCCCCTTTCACTGCATGTAAACAACACCCAAACACCTAACTTCTAAGGCCTACTGCAGCCACAAATATCACTAAAAATCTTTTTTTTCAACATGATATAGAAGCTACAACCCTTACCTATAATATGCACCTCCAAAATCCAAACATATCCCAAGAAAAACAATTTTACAGCCACTTTGCCAAGCCTACCTAAGCATTCTGAGGGCACTAAAACTGGGTCATCTGCGCAAGTCCGGAAATACTGAAATTTGCCCTGACTGTCACCCCCCTGAACTTGAGAATGACAAATTTCAATCATTTCGCATGATGCGGGTACGAGTTGTCAAACAATATCCCAACTTTCAAAGCTTTCTGACCAAGAATGGTCCCAGGGGAGTAGATCTCATGGCAGGTGTCAGAGGACTTTCCTCAAGGCTTTGGCAGTGGTCTGATGCATTTGATAGGCGCCATAGCATTCACCAAAAAGTGACACAAACTGAAGAAAAAGTTAAAAATTGATCTTTCTAGCATAAGGAGAGTAGTCTCTAACCATTTACACAACTAAAAGTTGTATTGAAAAGCGCTCAGGTTAGACTTTGAAGCATTTTATGATAGTACATATTGCATTGTCAATAAAAGGTACAGAAAGTACGAAATCAGCCCCCAAAACTAAAATGGCAGAATTTCTTAATAAATTTCATTTAGTTGAGTAAGGTAAATCCTTTCTATTGCCCACATAACCAATTGGGGGAACACATTAGCCCCGAGGACATATAAGCCCCAAGGGCACACCTACACCCCCCCCCCATTCTGTGCACTCCCAGTTATCTGCTCCAAAGTGTGGTTCAACAGCATTTAGATACAAATTTTGGTGTCTAAATTGATGGAGAGTAGTCTCCTTGTGACAGGGTGAGCAGATTTTACCATTTTCCTCTGTTTGTGTCACTTTTTGCCAAGCGATATGAAGTCTAATCAAAGCCACAAACCTTACCACAGGCCTCCTGACACCTGTGCTCCCTGGGACCAATCCTAGGGGTAGGGTCTCCGTGAAGTCTTTTAAACTTGTGACGATGCTTGACAACCCTTCCCGCATCACTTGAAGTGTCTTGACACCTGCCAATATTGAACTTGAATACCCTGCCTAACGCATGCAGGCTGCATTTCGGTATTTCATATACATATTCTTAACAATGGGAATCATGGGAGAAAGAGGCTGTCAAAATCACCTATCTGACTTTTAGAACATGAAAAACTCACATTGGCATGGTTGTCCGACCTCTGAAGAGTAATTTAACGACAAAAAAAGGAAAAAATTTACGGCGGAATTATATTATATGCCGTCAAAACATCGGTGGGAGACCTTTTCACCCCCTTTCACTGCATGTAAACAACACCAAAACACCTAACTTCTAAGGCCTACTGCAGCCACAAATATCACTAAAAATCTGTTTTTTCAACATGATATAGAAGCTACAACCCTTACCTATAATATGCACCTCCAAAATCCAAACATATCCCAAGAAAAACAATTTTACAGCCACTTTTGCCAAGCCTACCTAAGCATTCTGAGGGCACTAAACTGGGTCATCTGCGCAAGTCCGGAAATACTGAAATTTGCCCTGACTGTCACCCCCCTGAACTTGAGAATTGACAAATTTCAATCATTTCGCATGATGCGGGGTACGAGTTGTCAAACAATATCCCAACTTTCAAAGCTTTCTGACCAAGAATGGTCCAGGGAGTAGATCTCATGGCAGGTGTCAGAGGACTTTCCTCAGGCTTTGGCAGTGGTCTGATGCATTTGATAGGCGCCATAGCATTCACCAAAAAGTGACACAAACTGAAGAAAAAGTTAAAAATTGATCTTTCTAGCATAAGGAGAGTAGTCTCTAACCATTTACACAACTAAAAGTTGTATTGAAAAGCGCTCAGGTTAGACTTTGAAGCATTTTATGATAGTACATATTGCATTGTCAATAAAAGGTACAGAAAGTACGAAATCAGCCCCCAAAACACTAAAATGGCAGAATTTCTTAATAAATTTCATTTAGTTGAGTAAGGTAAATCCTTTCTATTGCCCACATAACCAATTGGGGGGAACACATTAGCCCCCGAGGACATATAAGCCCCAAGGGCACACCTACACCCCCCCCCCATTCTGTGCACTCCCAGTATCTGCTCCAAAGTGTGGTTCAACAGCATTTAGATACAAATTTTTTGTGTCTAAATTGATGGAGAGTAGTCTCCTTGTGACAGGGTGAGCAGATTTACCATTTTCCTCTGTTGTGTCACTTTTTGCCAAGCGATATGAAGTCTAATCAAAGCCACAAACCTTACCACAGGCCTCCTGACACCTGTGCTCCCTGGGGACCAATCCTAGGGGTAGGGTCTCCGGAAGTCTTTTTAAACTTGTGACGATGCTTGACAACCCTTCCCGCCATCACTTGAAGTGTCTTGACACCTGCCATATTGAACTTGAATACCCTGCCTAACGCATGCAGGCTGCATTTCGGTATTTCATATACATATTCTTAAAATGGGAATCATGGGAGAAAGAGGCTGTCAAAAATCACCTATCTGACTTTTAGAACATGAAAAACTCACATTGGCATGGTTGTCCGACCTCTGAAGAGTATTTAACGACAAAAAAGGAAAAAATTTACGGCGGAATTATATTATATGCCGTCAAAACATCGGTGGGACCTTTTCACCCCCTTTCACTGCATGTAAACAACACCAAAACACCTAACTTCTAAGGCCTACTGCAGCCACAAATATCACTAAAAATCTGTTTTTTTCAACATGATATAGAAGCTACAACCCTTACCTATAATATGCACCTCCAAAATCCAAACATATCCCAAGAAAAACAATTTTACAGCCACTTTTGCCAAGCCACCTAAGCATTCTGAGGGCACTAAAACTGGGTCATCTGCGCAAGTCCGGAAATACTGAAATTTGCCCTGACTGTCACCCCCCTGAACTTGAGAATTGACAAATTTCAATCATTTCGCATGATGCGGGTACGAGTTGTCAAACAATATCCCAACTTTCAAAGCTTTCTGACCAAGAATGGTCCCAGGGGAGTAGATCTCATGGCAGGTGTCAGAGGACTTTCCTCAAGGCTTTGGCAGTGGTCTGATGCATTGATAGGCGCCATAGCATTCACCAAAAAGTGACACAAACTGAAGAAAAAGTTAAAAATTGATCTTTCTAGCATAAGGAGAGTAGTCTCTAACCATTTACACAAACTAAAAGTTGTATTGAAAAGCGCTCAGGTTAGACTTTGAAGCATTTTATGATAGTACATATTGCATTGTCAATAAAAGGTACAGAAAGTACGAAATCAGCCCCCAAACAACTAAAATGGCAGAATTTAATAAATTTCATTTAGTTGAGTAAGGTAAATCCTTTCTATTGCCCACATAACCAATTGGGGGGAACACATTAGCCCCCAGGACATATAAGCCCCCAAGGGCACACCTACACCCCCCCCCCATCCTGTTCTGTGCACTCCGTATCTGCTCCAAAGTGTGGTTCAACAGCATTTAGATACAAATTTTGGTGTCTAAATTGATGGAGAGTAGTCTCCTTGTGACAGGGTGAGCAGATTTTACCATTTTCCTCTGTTTGTGTCACTTTTGCCAAGCGATATGAAGTCTAATCAAAGCCACAAACTTACCAACAGGCCTCCTGACACCTGTGCTCCCTGGGGACCAATCCTAGGGTAGGGTCTCCGTGAAGTCTTTTAAACTTGTGACGATGCTTGACAACCCTTCCCGCATCACTTGAAGTGTCTTGACACCTGCCAATATTGAACTTGAATACCCTGCCTAACGCATGCAGGCTGCATTTCGGTATTTCATATACATATTCTTAACAATGGGAATCATGGGAGAAAGAGGCTGTCAAAAATCACCTATCTGACTTTTAGAACATGAAAAACTCACATTGGCATGGTTGTCCGACCTCTGAAGAGTAATTTAACGACAAAAAAAGGAAAAAATTTACGGCGGAATTATATTATATGCCGTCAAAACATCGGTGGGAGACCTTTCACACCCCCTTTCACTGCATGTAAACAACACCCAAAACACCTAACTTCTAAGGCCTACTGCAGCCACAAATATCACTAAAAATCTTTTTTTCAACATGATATAGAAGCTACACCCCTTACCTATAATATGCACCTCCAAAATCCAAACATATCCCAAGAAAAACAATTTTACAGCCACTTTTGCCAAGCCTACCTAAGCATTCTGAGGGCACTAAAACTGGGTCATCTGCGCAAGTCCGGAAATACTGAAATTTGCCCTGACTGCACCCCCCTGAACTTGAGAATTGACAAATTTCAATCATTTCGCATGATGCGGGTACGAGTTGTCAAACAATATCCCAACTTTCAAAGCTTTCTGACCAAGATGGTCCCAGGGGAGTAGATCTCATGGCAGGTGTCAGAGGACTTTCCTCAAGGCTTTGGCAGTGGTCTGATGCATTTGATAGGCGCCATAGCATTCACCAAAAAGTGACACAAACTGAAGAAAAAGTTAAAAATTGATCTTTCTAGCATAAGGAGAGTAGTCTCTAACCATTTACACAACTAAAAGTTGTATTGAAAAGCGCTCAGGTTAGACTTTGAAGCATTTTATGATAGTACATATTGCATGTCAATAAAAGGTACAGAAGTACGAAATCAGCCCCCAAACACTAAAATGGCAGAATTTCTTAATAAATTTCATTTAGTTGAGTAAGGTAAATCCTTTCTATTGCCCACATAACCAAATTGGGGGAACACATTAGCCCCCGAGGACATATAAGCCCCAAGGGCACACCTACACCCCCCCCCCCCCATTCTGTGCACTCCCAGTCCCAGTATCTGCTCCAAAGTGTGGTTCAACAGCATTTAGATACAAATTTTGGTGTCTAAATTGATGGAGAGTAGTCTCCTGTGACAGGGGAGCAGATTTTACCATTTTCCTCTGTTTGTGTCACTTTTGCCAAGCGATATGAAGTCTAATCAAAGCCACAAACCTTACCACAGGCCTCCTGACACCTGTGCTCCCTGGGGACCAATCCTAGGGTAGGGTCTCCGTGAAGTCTTTTAAACTTGTGACGATGCTTGACAACCCTTCCCGCATCACTTGAAGTGTCTTGACACCTGCCAATATTGAACTGAATACCCTGCCTAACGCATGCAGGCTGCATTTCGGTATTTCATATACATATTCTTAAACAATGGGAATCATGGGAGAAAGAGGCTGTCAAAAATCACCTATCTGACTTTTAGAACATGAAAAACTCACATTGGCATGGTTGTCCGACCTCTGAAGAGTAATTTAACGACAAAAAAAGGAAAAAATTTACGGCGGAATTATATTATATGCCGTCAAAACATCGGTGGGAGACCTTTTCACCCCCTTTCACTGCATGTAAACAACACCAAAACACCTAACTTCTAAGGCCTACTGCAGCCACAAATATCACTAAAAATCTGTTTTTTCAACATGATATAGAAGCTACAACCCTTACCTATATATGCACCTCCAAAATCCAAACATATCCCAAGAAAACAATTTACAGCCACTTTTGCCAAGCCTACCTAAGCATTCTGAGGGCACTAAAACTGGGGTCATCTGCGCAAGTCCGGAAATACTGAAATTTGCCCTGACTGTCACCCCCTGAACTTGAGAATTGACAAATTTCAATCATTTCGCATGATGCGGGTACGAGTTGTCAAACAATATCCCAACTTTCAAAGCTTTCTGACCAAGAATGGTCCCAGGGGAGTAGATCTCATGGCAGGTGTCAGAGGACTTTCCTCAAGGCTTTGGCAGTGGTCTGATGCATTTGATAGGCGCCATAGCATTCACCAAAAAGTGACACAAACTGAAGAAAAAGTTAAAAATTGATCTTTCTAGCATAAGGAGAGTAGTCTCTAACCATTACACAACTAAAAGTTGTATTGAAAAGCGCTCAGGTTAGACTTTGAAGCATTTTATGATAGTACATATTGCATTGTCAATAAAAGGTACAGAAAGTACGAAATCAGCCCCCAAAACACTAAATGGCAGAATTTCTTAATAAATTTCATTTAGTTGAGTAAGGTAAATCCTTTCTATTGCCCACATAACCAATTGGGGGGACACATTAGCCCCCGAGGACATATAAGCCCCCAAGGGCACACCTACACCCCCCCCCCCATTCTGTGCACTCCCAGTATCTGCTCCAAAGTGTGGTTCAACAGCATTTAGATACAAATTTTGGTGTCTAAATTGATGGAGAGTAGTCTCCTTGTGACGGGTGAGCAGATTTACCATTTTCCTCTGTTTGTGTCACTTTTTGCCAAGCGATATGAAGTCTAATCAAAGCCACAAACCTTACCACAGGCCTCCTGACACCTGTGCTCCCTGGGGACCAATCCTAGGGGTAGGGTCTCCGTGAAGTCTTTTTAAACTTGTGACGATGCTTGACAACCCTTCCCGCATCACTTGAAGTGTCTTGACACCTGCCAATATTGAACTTGATACCCTGCCTAACGCATGCAGGCTGCATTCGGTATTTCATATACATATTCTTAACAATGGGAATCATGGGAGAAAGAGGCTGTCAAAAATCACCTATCTGACTTTTAGAACATGAAAAACTCACATTGGCATGGTTGTCCGACCTCTGAAGAGTAATTTAACGACAAAAAAAGGAAAAAATTTACGGCGGAATTATATTATATGCCGTCAAAAACATCGGTGGGAGACCTTTTCACCCCCTTTCACTGCATGTAAACAACAACAAACACCAACTTCTAAGGCCTACTGCAGCCACAAATATCACTAAAAATCTGTTTTTCAACATGATTAGAAGCTACAAACCCCTTACCTATAATATGCACCTCCAAAATCCAAACATTCCCAAGAAAAACAATTTTACAGCCACTTTTGCCAAGCCTACCTAAGCATTCTGAGGGCACTAAAACTGGGTCATCTGCGCAAGTCCGGAAATACTGAAATTTGCCCTGACTGTCACCCCCTGAACTTGAGAATTGACAAATTTCAATCATTTCGCATGATGCGGGTACGAGTTGTCAAACAATATCCCAACTTTCAAAGCTTTCTGACCAAGAATGGTCCCAGGGAGTAGATCTCATGGCAGGTTCAGAGGACTTCCTCAAGGCTTTGGCAGTGGTCTTGATGCATTTGATAGGCGCCATAGCATTCACCAAAAAGTGACACAAACTGAAGAAAAAGTTAAAAATTGATCTTTCTAGCATAAGGAGAGTAGTCTCTAACCATTTACACAACTAAAATTGTATTGAAAAGCGCTCAGGTTAGACTTTGAAGCATTTTATGATAGTACATATTGCATTTGTCAATAAAAGTACAGAAAGTACGAAATCAGCCCCCAAAACACTAAAATGGCAGAATTTCTTAATAATTTCATTTAGTTGAGTAAGGTAAATCTTTCTATTGCCCACATAACCAATTGGGGGGAACACATTAGCCCGATAGCCCCGAGACATATAAGCCCCAAGGGCACACCTACACCCCCCCCCCCCATTCTGTGCACTCCCAGTATCTGCTCCAAAGTGTGGTTCAACAGCATTTAGATACAAATTTTGGTGTCTAAATTGATGGAGAGTAGTCTCCTTGTGACAGGGTGAGCAGATTTTACCATTTTCCTCTGTTTGTGTCACTTTTTGCCAAGCGATATGAAGTCTAATCAAAGCCACAAACCTTACCACCTCCTGACCACCTGTGCTCCCTGGGGACCAATCCTAGGGGTAGGGTCTCCGTGAAGTCTTTTAAACTTGTGACGATGCTTGACAACCCTTCCCGCATCACTTGAAGTGTCTTGACACCTGCCAATATTGAACTTGAATACCCTGCCTAACGCATGCAGGCTGCATTTCGGTTTTCATATACATATTCTTAACAATGGAATCATGGGAAAGAGGCTGTCAAAAAATCACCTATCTGACTTTTAGAACATGAAAACTCACATTGGCATGGTTGTCCGACCTCTGAAGAGTAATTTAACGACAAAAAAAAGGAAAAATTTACGGCGGAATTATATTATATGCCGTCAAAACATCGGTGGGAGACCTTTCACCCCCTTATCACTGCATGTAAACAACACCAAAACACCTAACTTCTAAGGCCTACTGCAGCCACATATCACTAAAAATCTGTTTTTTCAACATGATATAGAAGCTACAACCCTTACCTATAATATGCACCTCCAAAATCCAAACATATCCCAAGAAAAAAAATTTTACAGCCACTTTTGCCAACCTACCTAAGCATTCTGAGGGCACTAAAAAACTGGGTCATCTGCGCAAGTCCGGAAATACTGAAATTTTGCCCTGACTGTCACCCCCCTGAACTTGAGAATTACAAATTTCAATCATTTCGCATGATGCGGGTACGAGTTGTCAAACAATATCCCAACTTTCAAAGCTTTCTGACCAAGAATGGTCCCAGGGGAGTAGATCTCATGGCAGGTGTCAGAGGACTTTCCTCAAGGCTTTGGCAGTGGTCTGAGCATTGATAGGCGCCATAGCATTCACCAAAAAGTGACACAAACTGAAGAAAAAAGTTAAAAATTGATCTTTCTAGCATAAGGAGAGTAGTCTCTAACCATTTACACAACTAAAAGTTGTATTGAAAAGCGCTCAGGTTAGACTTTGAAGCATTTATGATAGTACATATTGCATTGTCAATAAAAGGTACAGAAAGTACGAAATCAGCCCCCAAACACTAAAATGGCAGAATTTCTTAATAAATTTCATTTAGTTGAGTAAGGTAAATCCTTTTCTATTGCCCACATAACCATTGGGGGGAACACATTAGCCCCCGAGGACATATAAGCCCCCAAGGGCACACCTACACCCCCACCCCCCCCCCATTCTGTGCACTCCCAGTATCTGCTCCAAAGTGTGGTTCAACAGCATTTAGATACAAATTTTGGTGTCTAAATTGATGGAGAGTAGTCTCCTTGTGACAGGGTGAGCAGATTTACCATTTTCCTCTGTTTGGTCACTTTTTTGCCAAGCGATATGAAGTCTAATCAAAGCCACAAACCTTACCACAGGCCTCCTGACACCTGTGCTCCCTGGGGACCAATCCTAGGGGTAGGGTCTCCGTGAAGTCTTTTAAACTTGTGACGATGCTTGACAACCCTTCCGCATCACTTGAAGTGTCTTGACACCTGCCAATATTGAACTTGAATACCCTGCCTAACGCATGCAGGCTGCATTCGGTATTCATATACATATTCTTAACAATGGGAATCATGGGAGAAAGAGGCTGTCAAAAATCACCTATCTGACTTTTAGAACATGAAAAACTCACATTGGCATGGTTTCCGACCTCTGAAGAGTAATTTAACGACAAAAAAAGGAAAAATTTACGGCGGAATTATATTATATGCCGTCAAAACATCGGTGGGAGACCTTTTCACCCCCTTTCACTGCATGTAAACAACACCAAAACACCTAACTTCTAAGGCCTACTGCAGCCACAAATATCACTAAAAAATCTGTTTTTCAACATGATATAGAAGCTACAACCCCTTACCTATAATATGCACCTCCAAACAAACATATCCCAAGAAAAACAATTTTACAGCCACTTTTGCCAAGCCTACCTAAGCATTCTGTGAGGGCACTAAAACGGGTCATCTGCGCAAGTCCGGAATACTGAAATTTGCCCTGACTGTCACCCCCCCTGAACTTGAGAATTGACAAATTTCAATCATTTCGCATGATGCGGGTACGAGTTGTCAAACCATATCCCAACTTTCAAAGCTTTCTGACCAGAATGGTCCCAGGGGAGTAGATCTCATGCCAGTTCAGAGACTTTCCTCAAGGCTTTGGCAGTGGTCTGATGCATTTGATAGGCGCCATAGCATTCACCAAAAAGTGACACAAACTGAAGAAAAAGTTAAAAATTGATCTTTCTAGCATAAGGAGAGTAGTCCTCTAACCATTTACACAACTAAAAGTTTGTATTGAAAAGCGCTCAGGTTAGACTTTGAAGCATTTTATGATAGTACATATTGCATTGTCATAAAAGGTACAGAAAGTACGAAATCAGCCCCCAAAACACTAAATGGCAGAATTTCTTAATAAATTTCATTTAGTTTGAGTAAGGTAAATCCTTTCTATTGCCACACAATAACCAATTGGGGGGAACACATTAGCCCCCGAGGACATATAAGCCCCCAAGGGCACACCTACAACACCCCCCCCCCCATTCTGTGCACTCCCAGTATCTGCTCCAAAGGGTGGTTCAACAGCATTTAGATAACAATTTTGGTGTCTAAATTGATGGAGAGTAGTCTCCTTGTGACAGGGTGAGCAGATTTTACCATTTTCCTCTGTTTGGTGTCACTTTTTGCCAAGCGATATGAAGTCTAATCAAAGCCACAAACCTTACCACAGGCCTCCTGACCCACCTGTGCTCCCTGGGGACCAATCCTAGGGGTAGGGTCTCCGTGAAGTCTTTTAAACTTGTGACGATGCTTGACAACCCTTCCCGCATCACTTGAAGTGTCTTGACACCTGCCAATATTGAACTTGATACCCTGCCTAACGCATGCAGGCTGCATTTCGGTATTTCATACATATTCTTAACAATGGGAATCATGGGAGAAAGAGGCTGTCAAAAATCACCTATCTGACTTTTAGAACATGAAAAACTCACATGGGCATGGTTGTCCGACCTCTGAAGAGTAATTTAAGACAAAAAAGTACAAAAATTTACGGGCGGAATTATATTATATGCCGTCAAAACATCGGTGGGAGACCTTTTCACCCCCTTCACTGCATGTAAAACAACACCAAAACACCTAACTTCTTAAGGCCTACTGCAGCCACAAATATCACTAAAAATCTGTTTTTTCAACCGTATGAGGGGATGAGCCTTTACAACCCCCTTACCTATACTTATGCACCTCCAAATCCAAAATCTATCCCAAGAAAAACAATTTTACAGCCACTTTTGCAAGCCTACCTGCATTCTGAGGGGCACTAAAACTGGGTCATCTGCGCAAGTCCGGAAATACTGAAATTTGCCCTGACTGCACCCCCCCCTGAACTTGAGAATTGACAAATTTCAATCATTCGCATGATGCGGGGTACGAGGTTTCAAACAATATCCCACTTTCAAAGACTTTCTGACCAACGTGGTCCCAGGGGCAGTATATCTCATGGCAGGTTTCAGAGGATTTCCTCAAGGCTTGGGCAGTGGTCTGATGCATTTGATAGGCGCCATAGCATTTCACCAAAAAGTGACACAAACTGAAGAAACAGTTCAAAAATTGATTCTTTCTAGCATAAGGAGAGTAGTCCTCTAACCATTTACACAACTAAAAGTTGTATTAAAAGCAGCTCAGGTTAGACTTTGAAGCATTTTAACTGATAGTACATATTGCATTGTCATAAAGGGTACAGAAAGTACGAAATCAGCCCCCCAAAACACTAAAATGGCAGAATTTCTTAATAAATTTCATTTAGTTGAGGTAAGGTAAATCCTTTCTATTGCCCACATAACCAATGGTGGGAACACCATTAGCCCCCATAGGACATATAAGCCCCCAAGGTCGCACACCTACACCCCCCCCCCCATTCTGTGCACTCCCAGTATCTGCTCCCAAGTGTGGTTCAACAGCATTTAGATACAAATTTTGGTGGTCTAAAAATTGATGGAGAGTATGTCTCCTCCTGTGACCGGGGTGAGCAGATTATTACCATTGTCCTCTGTTTTGTGGGGGTTGGGGGTTGCACTTGTTGCCAAGCAATGAAGTCTAATCAAAGCCACAAAACCTTACCACGACCTCCTGACACACCTGTGACTCCCTGGGGACCAATCCCTAGGGGTAGGGTCTAGGCGTGAAGTCATTTTAAACTTGTGACGAGCTTGACAACCCTTCCGCATCACTTTGAAGTGTCCTTGACACCTGCCAATATTGAAACGAGTGAATACCCTGCCTAACCATGCAGGCTGCATTTCGGTATTTCATATACTATTCTTAACAATGGGAATCATGGGAGAAAGATGGCTGTCAAACAATCACCTATCTGACTTTTAGAACATGAAAACTCCACATTGGCATGGTGTGCGACCTCTGAAGAGTAATTTAACGACAAAAAAAGGAAAAAATTTTACGGCGGAATTATATTATATGCCGTCAAAACATGGTGGGGTGGGAGACCTTTTCACCCCCTTTCACGCATGTAAACAACACAAAACACCTAACTTCTAGCGGCCTACTGCAGCAACAAAAATATCACTAAAAATCGGTTTTTTCCAACAGTGATAGGAGCTACACCCTTACCTATAATAGGCACCCTCCCAAAATCCAACATTCCCCCAGAAAACATTTTACAGCCACTTTTGCCAGACCTACCTAAGCATTCTGAGGGCACTAAAACTGGGTCATCTGCGCAAGTCCGGAAAATACTGAAATTTGCCCTGACTGTATCACCCCCCTGACGCTTGATAGAATGACACAATTTCAATCATTTTCGCATGATGCGGGTAAGATTTGTCAAACAATATCCCACTTTCAAAGCTTTCTACCAAGAATGGTCCCAGAGTAGATCTCATGGCAGGTGCCAGAGACTTCCCTCAAGGCTTTTGGCAGTGGTCTGATGCATTGATAGCGCCATAGCAATTCACCAAAAAAGTGACACAAACTGAAGAAAAGTTAAAAGTGAGACTTTCTAGCAATAAGGAAGAGTAGTCTCTAACCTTTACCACAACTAAAAGTTGATTGAAAGAAAAGCGCTCAGTTAGACTTAGGACTTTGAAGCATTTTAGAATAGTAACTATTGACATTGTCAATAAAGGTACAGAAAGTACGAAATCAGCCCCCAAAACACTAAAATGGCAAGAATTTCTTAATACATGGTCATTTAGTTGAGTAAGGTGTAAATCCTTTCTATTGCCCCACGATAACCAATTGGGGGAACACATTTACCCCCGAGGAAATATAAGCCCCAAGGGCACACCTACACCCCCCCCCCCATTCTGTGCACTCCCAAGAATCGCTCCAAAGTGTGGTTCAACAGCATTTAGATACAAATTTTTGGTCTAAATGTGATGGAGAGTAGTCTCCTTGTGACAGGGTGAGCAGATTTTACCATTTTCCTCTGTTTTGTGTCACTTTTGGCCAAGCGATATGAAGTCCCCTATCAAACCACAAACCTTACCACAGGCCTCCTGACACCTGTGCTCCCCCGTGGGACCAATCCTAGGGGTAGGGTCTCCGTGAAG